>CM061142.1:411847753-413047753 GCA_030789695.1 Scilla litardierei
GGACGGCACCTGCTGCTCGTGGTCACTATCGTCTGGGGTTTCGAACCCCACCAATAGTAGGTTCAGGCTATAAGATCTCACACAGAGTGAGACCTTTGTCAAGTAGTAAGAAGTTAAGGAAAAAAGGCAAATAATCCATGTGAATTGATAATATCGCAAAGGGTTTACGAACGAAGCTTTAGATCGCATATGGTGTGGTATGCACAAACATATAGAAAGGATACATTTGAGAAAATGAGGGTCCTGGAATGTCCCTGACCGGCTGCATAAGCTCAGGTCTGGTGCAATCCGTTAGGAAATAGGGGTCCCACTTAGCTAGGATTTACCCTAGTTAAAAACGGCTGGAAATTTCCAGATTTGGTTTTTGGAATGTGGGCAACTTTGACGATGCATTTGAGGGGACAAACGACCTCGGAATTGCATGGGGTTTGTTTCTATGCGTTCACCATTCATAGCTCTTTGATTTCATATGTGATATGTTGTTGGGGGTTCTCTGGTGTGGGAGAAACAATTACTCAAAGTTGAGCATCCGCAAGAGGTAAAACTTAAGCAGTTAATTCTTTAATTAAGATTAGTCCCACATTGGAAGAGATATGAAAAGAAGGGATTAGTCCTGTGTGGGACTAATCTTTCTCTTCCAAAGTGTGCCAAATGTACCGGTACACTCTGCACCAAAGCTTGGATTCGGGTAGCTCCACCTAAACGTGAGCATGCCCAGATCTAAAGCCAAAGGTAATTCCCTCTTTCTCCCTCTTTCTTCTTTGCTCCTGATCAAGTCCTAGAAGGCTACAAAGGAGATTGAATCGGATCTAGAATCTTGTTAGAGGATCCACTCATGGTGAACCTTTCTAGAGCACGTGGTTGGCTCGGCGACAAGGGTGTTGCTCACCTCGGGATGCAGTCCAGCTCAAGGAAAGCGGTTCAGCGCGAAACTCAGGAGATTGGTTCAAGGGAATCTGTGCTTTGCTAATGTGCAAGGCAGAGGTTAGTACTTTACTTTCAAGAATTTATTTTATAATTGCAGTAGTTTTGTAGATCTATCTTTAGGGGTTGATGATCAGCCCGGAATTAACTCCGAAACGATGTCATCTGATCGCAAGCGCATGGTATAATGGCAAGCAGGTATCGAACACGGGTAAGCGGTGCTATACTACCTATCTACTCCTAGGTTGAGTTAGACTTGTGGATTTATTGGTGGATGTGGATTGTGAAGTATCGTAATGGTGATGGATGCGAAAATCATGTCACTCGATGTCACAAACAAAGGACTCCACACAAAGAAAGAAAGAAAATCTAAGGCATTAGGATTCACTGCTAGGATCGTTGGATGTCGACGCTCGGTTAAGACTCTAACGTTGCATTGGTTTTATAGGGATTGTCGCATCCAAAATGTGGAATTCATGGTTCTATGCACCATGAATCTAACGCATTGCATTAAACCGTAGGTGCACACGACACTTGCATTAAGAATCGACAATATTCACGCCACTCTCGTGGACGGTATGATCTCAGCTCACGCCACTCTCATGGGTTAGAGCTTTGATGTATTTTGGTGGCTCTCATTGATGTAATGGTGGTAGCCGTCAATTAGTGATATAGTTCGTCGGTGGATCCCATCATGGCACGGGCCGAGTATGGTCACGCGCCTCGATTGAATCCACTAACTCCCTAATTAAATCCTAAGGATACTCCTTAAGCTAATCGATTCCACCGACTGTGGGCACGATCTCAGTACGAGTTCTCCTAAGGATTTGGCTGGATAAACCAAAATACTCCCCATTTATTCCCAACACAACCTAAAAATCCTACCTTTGCATCTAAATCCTAAAATCCTAGGGCTAATCCGTTAGCCCTAGAAAAGACTACTCATGCATCATAGATATAGATATAAAAACAATAGAAAGCTTCATTGCATGCATCAAAGAGATATTCAATAAGAAATCAATATGAAGAACTAAAATAGAATTAAAGTGAACAAAAATACTTATCTTCGTACAAGGAAGGGGCATAGGGCATAGCCTTACTTCCAAAAGATCGTCTCCAAAACCCGCTAAAAAGGTAAAAACTCCTTTTCTAATGACGGCTACAATTCATATATATAGTCCCCTCAAAACCCTAGCAAATAACTCAAGAAACCCTCTGAAATTCGTGCCCAAAACCAATTATGGCCGCAACTTAAGTTCTGGGCCCGCTCTGACTCGGTCGAGTAGCCCATGCGGCTCGGTCGAGTAGCGATTTCAGCACCGCAGCGTCAACTTACAGTAATTCCTTAGATTTTATCCGACCTCCGATTGGCACGTTCTTGACGGCGCTGGAACCGTCATGAAGTCTAATATCCATAAAAAATATGATAAAAATACTTTTCTCGCTGAAATGATAGCAGATTTCAAATGATTGAAAGGATGTCTGAAAATCTGGGCGCTTGCCTTACTCGACCGAGTAGCCTTTGTGCTCGGTCAAGTAGCCCACCTGCTCGTTCGAGTCGTCAGTGGATCTAAGCTTCTCCCAAATTGTCGTTCTGCCTTCTCGGGTCGAGTAGGTCCTGATCGGTCAAGTTGTCAGGAAGCCTGGATTCTTCGTCCAAAACCTTGTTCTGCCTGCTCGGGTCGAGTAGAGTCTGCTCGGTCGAGTAGGAATTTCATGGGAGGAAGCTCAGAATTAAGTGTGAATCGGGTCGAGTCTGATCTATGTGCGGTCGAGTAGGGCGTATCTATTTCCTCTATGAAAATTGCGTGTCAGCTCGACCGAGTAGCCTATGCTGCTCGGTTGCTCGGTCGAGTCACCTGGGAAACTGAAGCTGGTTGCTTCTTGGCTGCTCCTTTCTCTTTCTCTCCCTCTAGTCTTCTTCTTTGGCAGCTAAATTATGTCATCATGAGTCTCCTTGGTTCTCTCATGTCGCCGATCGTCTTATCGACTACAAATTGCTCCAATATCGCTCCAAATCCCTGAAATGGACATATACTCTCCGAAAGTCATATTGTTCCAAATAATAGCGTAAAAGCGCATAAAATGGGGGGTTTGGAGGGTGAAATGCATCATGAAAGTATGCGGTAAAAATGCAAAATAAGAGCATATCAAAATCTCCCACGCTTACCTCTTATTCATCCTCGAGGAAGACGAATACGAAGCTCACCGCGAGGTAAAAATAAGAATACGAAGTAGAATACGAAGTTGAAGGGGTCGCTAGATTATTCTCTCAGATCTCACGACATTCACCACATGACACACCGACTCAGAAAGTAAATCACACACTACCACAGAGATTTCATATCTTATATAAACGAATTACTTGAGAGTTAAGAATGAATGAAAGGGGTCTCTCTGGTATTCATACATTTAGTCTATATCAACATCCTATGTTGCATAGCATCGAATATGCATAACATTGGAGACACACTTTTTAATCAGAAGATATAACTGAAGCGTGAAAGTTCACATAAGGCATGCAATAAAGAATAGAATAAAAATCAAGACATACACATCTTCATCAAATCATAAGAAATCCCCAAAACTAAATTGTTTCGTTAAGTTTCAGTATTATCAAACTTTTCTGTTCGTGCACAACTCCACTCTAATGTCATGCTCACTCATGTGGTCAAAAGATTTCCTCCCTAAGCTTGAATTGAGGCGTCGCATCCAAAGAAGTATTTGTGGATTTGGAATTTTGTTTTGGTTTTTCCAATAGTATTTGTATTGCTCCAAGTAATGAAAATTGAGCTCTTCTTTGAATTTTGAGATTTGTTTCTTTTCTTTTTTTCTTTTTGGATTTTTTAGGAGCAATAGTATTTGTATTTTTGGTTTTTTGGCTCCTTTTTGGCTTTTTGGACTTTTTGGAGCAAGCTTTTCTTTTGTTGAGAATTTTTGGGGATGGGTATGGTATAAATAGCTTTGGGGAGTGAAATCGAGTGACATGTAGAGAATATAAGATATATGTGGAGAAGGAATAGATATAACGCTCGGTTCACTCAAAAGCGTGCACAAACGGTTTTGTAAAATAATACATCAACTAAACTCGTATAACAGCACGGGTATCCTTAATCATATCAATGAGTAGTGAAGTCAAGCAGTAATATTTTCAATTATATCAAGCATTCAATAAGAATGCGAATAAGAGATGAAAGCAAGTCTTCAGATATTCTAGTGATGTTTGAATCTTGGTGTATTTCCAATGAAAGCATACTAAATACTACTCTACATATTCAGTTTCAATAAGCTTCATGCATTCGCACTAGAGAAATCATCAAAAGAACATTTTCAAGTACTTATAAGGATTAGGATTATGAAATTCTCTAAGTGGTATGGCATGAAAAATAAGCGTTGTGAGAGATGTGAAAGCATAAGATAAAACATCACAGGGAATTCAACTAGCAAAAGAAAGAAAAGAAAATAGAGAAATAGAAGAAAGAAATAAAAGAAAAACAAGCACACAATATGATGTATGAACACACATAAAAGGAATATAAGTTGGAAAAATTGAAAATATGATGCAAAAATTTGAAATTTTTTAAGAATCCCCTAAAATAAAAGTAAAATATGCAACTATTGCAACTAAATGGCATGGAAATGCACTTCTCCAAGCTTAAACTTCACATTGTCCTCAATGTGATCGTAAAAGGAAAAATATGAGGAACAACGATAAATATGAGGGGGTGAATGAAAAATGATGACATGAATGACATGAAATCCTAATGCAACTACATGCACATGCAATGATGCATGAGAGCGCCTTCCCCCAAGCTTATACCAGACAATCCTATTCAAATGACTTGATCAAAAATGTCACGACTTTGATAAGCGGGATCAAGTCAAATGAATAAGAAAGTAAGATTTCACTTGAAAGAAATGCTCGGTGGTGGTGAGCAAAATGGTGGGGCATATCAAAATGTGAAGATGGCAATTAATATATATATAATGGGTTCGGGGTGTAAAAGATTTTTTGTTGCCATCATATAAGGTGATATTTATTCGAGCAAATCTATACGGTCCTCTCACCGTCGAGAGGATCCGTGTTTATTTAAAGCATAAAATATTACACTACTGGATTGATATCACATATAGCAAAAGACGAATCCAGTATCTGCATCGGTGCATCCAGCTGTCCTATCAGCACCTTATGTGGCTCCGCCAGCTGTGTGTAGCCACTAACGCCAACGAATTTCGGCGATGCATCCCTTAACATTTCTCGTAGGCGTCCACCTGTATCCTGCGAAGAACGGAATGCATCAGACTGTTGTGAAAGACTTTTCCCCTGAACAAATGTTTCTCAAAGAGGGTCATCAACATAAATATTTACAATTAAGTATGGATGACAACACTTCCCTGGAAATAAATCTTTACTCTCAAATTCCATGTCCGCTCTCTCCTCGGTGTCCTCTCCAAGCTCCTCAGGTATTTCCTGATCAGATGCATATATCACCTCACCAGGTGACTCCTTGTCATGCTCTTCAGGTTCTTCAAGCCAGGACAAGTCCAAGCATACCTCTGGTCCATAATTGTGAGTGTCCTGCAATAAGAATGACGTGTCAAAAAGATCTGAATCAAAATAAATATCAAATGGGATACATGATTCAGAAATGGAGTGGGTAAAGAGGTCTCCCTGAGTGGGAGCTGTAAGCTCTGGTGGGTGGTCCTCTGAGGAATGCTCAGCCTCTGTAGAAGGTGGGGATGTCTGCGGTAGCTTGAAAGGAGGATGGTACAATTCGAGCTCCGTCTGTGGGCATATGTCATCGTCCCAAGTCACATCCTCCTCGTTGGTCTGCTCTGCTACTGTAGGCATGACCTCCTCAATACTATCATATGATAGTATAGGCTGCTCTGACTCATGTGGGTGGCAGGGGGAGGTGACGACGGCACGAGGTGTCTCTATAGGCTCATGTATCTCGACCGTGGTGTAAAAATGGTTCTTGTGCCCCTCAACTAGAGCGTAGATTCCATCATCAATTACGCATGTGGAAGAGATACAATAAGTAATAAAGTTTTGAAATCCGAGCTCAAAAGGATCAACTCTCGTTATTGTTAATGGACCAGTTTCTCGAACTACGTCGACAATGTTTCTCAATAGGTCAATATATGTGTCCTCCTCTGGCAGCTCAGATGTCTCTATTTGTGGAGTGTTGATGGTGTAATGGTGGATATGATCACCTTCAAGTGAAGCATACACTCCATCTATGATAGTACCTGCACCAGAGACATTAGCCATAACGAAATCGATGAATACTTGGTCGGATGGTTTACCTACCATGACGGTTAGTGAACTATAGATCGAGCATCAACTATCATTTGCTCCAACGTTGCTGCCAACTGCAGATCACTGAACTTTCCCACTTGCATCCTCTTTATAAACTTACGTGAGGGTCCCTTTAGTCTTCCAGCAAAGATATCAAATAGCTTGGAACCATCCCACTCATGGTCTGACTCTGTCTAGAACATTCCTAACATTCTTTCAAAGCTGGACAAGGATTTCCTGAAGGACTCTCCATCTGCATGACAGAATGTAGCGAGATATATGTAGGATCGTATCGAACCCAGTCGCATCTTTGGAAGCACCATCGCTGCATCAACTGTACCTGATCAAGCAAAGTAGACAACTTGGAAAAGACGTCAGTGTTACAAAGAGAGATAAAGATAATAATAATAACAGGTGGTGGGGAAAAATCTCTCTCTGGTTTTTTTTGTTTTTTTTTGTTTTTTTGTTTTTGTTTTTTTTGTTTTTTATACAATCTAATCAACCTAATTGTGTGAAATAGATAATGTGGCGAAACGCCTCCCCGGCAACGGCGCCATAAACTTGATCGGCCTGGAATTAACTCCGAAATGATGTCGTCTAACCACAAGCGCACGGTAGGCAAGCCGATATCGTACACAGGGAAGCGGTGATATACTATCTATCTACTCCTAGGTTGAGTTAGACTTGCAGATTTATTGGTGGATGTAGATTGTGGAGTGTCGTAATGGTAATGGATGCGAAAGTCGTGTCACTCGATGTCGCAAACAAAGGACTCCACACAAAGAAAAAAAGAAGACTAGGGCATTAGGATTCACTGCTAGGATCGTCGAATGTCGATGCTCTGTAAGACTCTTATGTTGCATTGGTTTTATAGGGATTTTCGCATCCAAGATGTGGAATTCATGGTTCTAAGCACCATGCATCTAATGTATCACATTAACCCGTAGGCGCACATGAAACAAGCATTAAGAATCGACAATATTCACGCCACTCTCGTAGACGGAATGATCTGAGCTCATGCCACTCTCGTAGGTTAGAGCTTCGATGTATTTTGGTGGCTCTCATTGACGCAATGGAGGTAGCCGTCAATTAGTGATATAGTTCGTCGGTGGATCCCATCAAGGCACGAGCCGGGCATGGTCACGAGCCTCAGTTGAATCTACTAACTCTTTAATTAAATCCTAAGGATACTCCTTAAGTTAATCGATTCCACCGATCATGGGCACGATCTCAGTATGAGTTCTCCTAAGGATTTGGCTGGATCAACCAAAATACTCCCCGTTTATTCCCAACATAACCTAAAAATCCTATATTTGCATCTAAATTCTAAAACCCTAGGGCTAATCCGTTAGCCCTAGAAAAGACTACTCATGCATCATAGATATAGATATAAAAACGATAGAAAGCTTCATTGCATGCATCAAAGAGATATTTAATAAGCAATCAATAAGAAGAACTAAAATAGAATTAAAGAGAACAAAAATACTTATCTTCATACAAGGGAGGGGCCTAGGGCATAGCCTAACTCCCAAAAGATCGTCTCCAAAACCCGCTAAAAAGGTAAAAACTCCTTCTCTAATGACGGCTACAATTCATATATATAGTTGTTGGGGGATGTATGCCCTCAGATCATTTGTATCTGATGCAAATGATATTTTAAGCTTAGCTATGGGACTATTTTGCATGTGATGCAAAAGGAGTTAAATGTGTCTTAAATTGTTTAAGACCATATTTAATAAAATAAACGCGTTGAAAAAGTTACCTGGATGACGGGATCGTCCCGCTCTAAATACAGGTTCAAACAGCATCAAAAACAGAGTCCAAATGCACAAGTTATAACCCAAAGAAGTCAGCCCAAATTGTTTGGTTGAACCCAGCGAAAATGGAGGCTTACCAAGCCTGAATTTTTTTATTAGGGTTTTTTAAACCTGGGATTTTTTTTGTGGCTGGATTTTCCATCTTTGAATGGTTTTTGGCTAACTTTGAGACGACGTTTGAGGGGTCAAACGACGTTGGATTGACCAGCTGTTTTTTCATACGCATTCACCGTTCAACCCTATTCGATTTGATAGGTTGTATCAAGATTGAAGCTCAACGATGAGGGAGTTAAAATTCATGGAAGTTTGGCCTTTATGAAAGGCAAACTAACTTGAATTATTAAACTCTAAAAACATAGTCCCACATCAGAAGTGGAGTAAAGGGGAGGGGTCAGCCGCCTTTATAAATAGGGGCCTACACCCTCCGCTAAACTCATCCCAAGCTCTATATCTGAGCAGCTCCCAAAAATGTTGGAGCACGCTCGGATCTAAGCTTAAATTAATATTCTCTTCTCTCTAATTTTCTGCCTTACTCCTAAAGGGTTCTAGCAAAGCCATGAAGAATTTTAGATCCGATCCGGAGTCTTGGCAAAGGTTCACATTCAGGTGAAACTTTCTTTGGTGCATTGTTGGCTCAACGACAAGGGCATTGCTTGCCTCGGGATGCGGAGCGGTTCGAGGATTGGTTCGACACGGTACGGGGAGCGGCTCGGAAGATGGTGCGGTACACCTTGCATGTACCAAGGCAAGGTTCCGGGTATGTAATTTAGAAGATTTATTTTAATTATTTCGCGGTAGCATAGATCCTTCTTGGGGTGGTCAGATCCACCTCAAGTTGGCATAGATCCTGGCTAAGGGTCTTTTTTTCCTTAGGGCTTCGTTAAAAAGTTTAACGATTTTTCTCCGCTGTGCTTTCTTTTGCCTCTATTGTTTGTCCGACTTAGGAAGTCAGACGTGCATAGAGATTTGTGCCCTAAGGGTCCATCAAAACTCAACATTGGTATCCGAGCTTAGTCTGCATGATGATATAGGACTGCGACGTTTTGAAAATGAATGCCTCTTAATTGCATGCTAAATGTTTTTAAACTTTATGCGATATTGTTAAAAAATGAAACCGTTTTCATTTGAGATGTTTTTTAATATTCTTTTATGCGATAAAATTATTTTTGAAACATGGAAATTTTTTGATGATTTTAAAAAAATAGTTTATGTAAAGAAAATTATGTGATAATTTTATGAAACTGTTTTAAGTTTTAAAATCATGCTTTTAAATTTAAGTGTTAAATTTAGTAGCACATTAATTATTTATAGGATAAATTTTTAATGTGTTGATGCATGTTTAATAATTATGTGATGATTGTTAAATAGTTATAAACCTTTTATGCGATATTTAGGTTAATAATTGCATGTTAACTCTATAGTTGATAAAGTTAGATTATGTTTTAATGGACATGCTTAATTATGTGATAATTGTTGAAACCTTTAGGTTAGCTATTAAAACCTATTTGAAATTTATAAGATAAATTTTAATGACATGCTATGTTTTAATAATCATTACAACATGTTAAATCCTAATTCCTGATTAGGGTAGTCCTTTAACGACGATTATTATTTTAATCGTTATTATAATATCCTCATTAAAAGACTAGACTTTACAGTGTTGTAAATGATTTATTAAAATCCTAATAACGATTCGGATAGCTAGTCTAAGGGATAAGTGATCCTAGCTTAGTCAATTCCCTGGCCGTGTTCTGCTGGACCGCAATGACGCGAATCATGATTATATGACACCCTGGACTATATCTAGTCACATACGTTAATAATCTTTTTCTAGGTTAACCGTAGCCCTCCTTATTTTAGAGGTTGGCAACTATAGGTTCTTTGATATAGTTGTTGAGTCAACTCAAGCTATGTCATAGACACTTTATGGAAACCAACTTCTCAATACATGAGGTGTAGTCTAGATTTGACCCAAACCGTTGTGTCATGAATACACCGAGCGCCAGCGTAAGTTAGGCTAGACACGAAAACAAGGGTCCGACTAGACTAGTCTTTATGATTTGTTGAGTCAACTCAAGGTCATAAGTGACTAGTGGTAAAAACCGATAAGGGAATCACATTCGATATGATTGATGAAGAGTCATCTACCGATCGCAGAGTTAAGCAACTAGTTGAGTCAACTCAAGGTTGTGAGACTCATGGTGGTCGGGTCCCTTTCCCATTATATTTAATTTTAATTAAATCGTTCATTAATTGGCTTAAAATGATCGCAAAAATAGTGGAAGGATATAAATTGATAAAAAACCATTCTATCTATATTTAATATTGAACATCTGTTAAACTAGGGTAAGTTCTAAGTTTACCAATGGAATCAAAATATAATATTCTAAGAGAATAAGTTAACTGGTCAAAAGGCCTTTTAATGGAATATCAAGTTAAATTCTAATTGATAGAATAAACTATATTCTCGTTGACATTAAAATGACCTTCTTAATGACAGTCTTAAGGAATATGATTTCATTAAGTTCTAAGTCCAACAAAATAAATGCACGCTACATGTCACTCGCCTTTATATGTGGCAGTTGGAACATATTGATGTTCAAAAGCAAGTTTCTCCATACAATTTGTTGAGTCAGCTCAAGGTTGTATGGAAAACGCTTTCGATCCGCAAGGTTCGTAACTTCGATCAAATTGTTTGATTCGAATATGAGTGCATGAGCGGTACAAAACCATGTATCCAAATTAGATCTTGAGTCAATCAACTTGTTGAGTCAACTCAAGGTTGTGAAGCTCAAGTGTTTGGACACGTTAGGTGTTTGTACAGCTAGTAATTTTGTTGTGACATTTAATATCTAAATAAGATTTAGAAAAGGAAGAAGGCACTAAGGAAATGTCAAATTTAGAAAGATAGTTTTATTTATCATTAATAAAGGCATAAGTAGGAGGGATTGAAAATGTGACATATTTGATGTCACGATTTCTAAATAATTGTTATACAAAAGACGTCTAACACATTTTTGACGAATGTCGTCACCTTGCTTCTGGAGCAATGTTTTGTGTTAGTAATTTGTAATAACTATAATATATTAAATGTTAATATATGAATACGAAAGATAGTAATAAACTTATATGGCAAAATAGACTAGGCCGTATCAAAAAGACTAAGCTTCACAAGTCACATAAAGAGGGGTCTGACCTCTTGTATTATGAAGTCCGCGGACACTTGTGAATATTATTCTCAAAGGTATATTGGCTGAAACTCCTTCTATAAGACAGTGGGAGAGCGAGTTGTTGAACTTGCAGTCTTGTACATACTGATGTACCTGGACCCAAGTCTAAGTTATCCAGGATAAGTTCTTATTTTATTGAGACACGTGTTCTTGATGAAACATATGTCTGATAAAATAGAGAACAAAATGACAGAATTATTTGAACTGATTCGATAAGATCGAAAAGTCGAATACTTAGCTGTGTAAATCTTGCGTAAATAAAAGAAAATGTGATTTTCTCTCAGGTCAAGTGTCTTTAATATTGGATGTGCTTGAGAGCATGAATCGCATTTTGTTAGACATAGTGCGATTCATGACAAGTTGACTCTAAGTTACGATCCTCCCTCTGGGTTAAGTCCCTGATTATAATGCCTTGGTTCTTGATAAAGTTCTGTGAGGACATTATCAATAAAATATTCATTAAATCGATCTTTAGGAAGTTAAAGATTACTCGAGTCTCGTGAGACGAACAGTCGAGTCAGACATCATAGTTGATGATGGCTTAGTCAACTTCTAGGATGGAATTGGGAATAGTGACTCTGATTAACAACTTGATGCAATAGGTCTGTGCACGTAAATAAAGTATGGACTTTAGTTTATGTGCCCAAAGAAATTGTTTCATAATGTCTGCAAGCAAATCTTCGAGTTTAGAAGATTGGTGCAGAAAGAATGTAGTGAAGTACAGCATATGTAAGTTGGGAACATTTTCATCCTAATTCCTATGAACGGATTATGATGTAACTGTCTCGCCAGCAGATGCATACAGATCTACTCGGACCGAACTCGATGTAAACGCTCATGATAACCATGAAAACTAGAGCATTCATTTATAGTTTGTTTTCTAAATATGATTTAGAAAAACGAACATATATGAATTGGACAGAGAGTTTTGAAGGTCAGTGGGAGCAAATAAAGCACATGCGAGGCATCAAGGGGATGGAACATATTTTGATAAAATGGTCAAAAGAGCTTGACACTTTTAAATATGAACCATCTAAAATGACCAATAACTTATTAAAATTATTGTCGTAAGGTACGATGAGCTGGATGAGATCCAAGAATATTAAATTTTTCCGAAGGACCAAAGGAATTATTTGGATAAGATTCAAATGGTTGGTGTAAAATGAACATAGAAAACCCCCTTAAGTCTATACAGTAGACGGTTTAGCAGATCCACTCACGAAGGCTCTACCACATGAAGTCTAGAAAGACTTATGTGTAAATACGGTATGAGATACCGGGATAAATGGGCCTGAGTGCAAGTGGGAGATGTTTGGAGACGTATGCCCTCGAGGCATACATCTCTATGTAATTGTACAAACATCTTGTTTAAAATAACAGTAAGTTGTTTGGTATAAATTTATCTAAGTTAATCATAATGTAGTTATCATTAGATATTAAAAGTCCTGAGACTTAATGCAAGTTCAAACATGTATCGAGATGAGTATCTCGATCATGGAGAAATGCTTAACCGTCTGTTGCATAAGTCTAAAACGGTTCGTGGTCATAGATGTTTCGAGAAAAGGATATCGAAACATCAGATAGACCATTGTGTCTTAGTCTTCACCGTATTGCGGTGACGATGATATGATCGTTTGACTTGGCAAAGTCGAAGACGAGACACAGGTGCTCATTGGAGAATGAGTTCACTGAACGACCTGCAAGAGTTATCATATGGTTATGATTGACAAATCTGTCAGTGATAACTCTTAATGATGCTAAGCAATTGGTCTTTTGACTTGATGTCATTGTACGAACCTGTATATGAACGGTGTCACTTAGATCTCTTACCTAGCTTCGAGGTAAGGCCTGTCGAAAGGTCTTGGGTGACATTTGAAGCGTACGATGAAAGTAATGACCAAGAGAGGATTCGTCTCTCCCAGTCAATGGGAGTTAGTGTCGTAGAGTTAGTTCGTTCTTTAGTGAAAACTCTGGCCAGAGTATGTTGGAAGAAGTCCAACATTATTTGACTAAAGATCGATGGAAACTAACCGGATTTGAGTTATTGGGGTTGACAGTTTGACCGTACCTTAGACTTGAATTAAACGACATAGTTTAGACGAAGAGACTAAAACTACGGAATTCATCACGGACACAGTCAGGGTGGTCCTGACAATACTCATGTCAATGAGTTAACCACATAATTATGATACTGAACCATGGACGGCAACGGCTACTCGTGGTCACTGTCATATGAGGCTTCGAGCCTAACCTGTAGTAGGGTCATGCTCTAGGGTCTCACACAGAGTGCGACCTTCGTCTATAAATAGGTAGAAACATTAGGGAGAATATGCATTTGATGCAAGGGATAGAAAACACTGCAAACGGTTTGCAGTTATATTCTACATTCGGGGTAATTGATCCTGAGTACAAGTGGGAGATGTTGGGGGATGTATGCTCTCGAATCATTTGTATCTTCTGCAAATGATATTTTAAGCTTAGATATAGGACTATTTCACATGTGATGCAAAAGAAGTTAAATGTGTCTTAAATTGTTTAAGACCATATTTAATAAAATAAACGCGATGAAAATGTTACCTGGATGATGGGATCGTCCCGCTCTAAACGCAGGTTCAAACCGCATCAAAAACGGAGTCCAAATGCAAAAGTTAGAGCCAAAACAAGTCAGCCCAAACTGTTTGGCTGAACCCAGCGAAAATGGAGGCCCACCTAGCCCGAATTTTCTGATTAGGGTTTTTGAAACCCGGGATTTTTTTGACGGCTGGATTTTCCATCTTTGAATAGTTTTTGGCTAACTTTGAGATGACGTTTGAGGGGTCAAACGACATCGGATTGACTCGTTGTTTTTTCCTACGCGTTCACCGTTCAACCCTCTTCGATTTGATAGGTTGTATCAAGATTGAAGCTCAACGGTGAGGGAGTTAAAATACATGGATGTTTGGCCTTTATGAAAGGCAAACTAACTTGAATTATTAAACTCTAAAAACATAGTCCCACATCGGTAGTGGAGTAAATGGGAGGGGTCAGCCGCCTATATAAATAGGGGCCTACCCCCTCCTCTAAACTCGTCCCAAGCTCTAGATCTGTGCAGCTCTAAACAAATGTTGGAGCACGCTCGGATCTAAGCTTAAATTAATATTCTCTTCTCTCTAATTTTTTGCCTTGCTCCTGAAGGGCTCTAGCAAAGCCACGAAGGAGTTTGGATCCGATCCGGAGTCTTGGCAAAGGTTCACATTCAGGTGAAACTCTCTTCGGCGCGTGGTTGGCTCAAAGACAAGGGGATTGCTGATCACTCCATATTTTACACTTTTTTTCCCGCATGTTTGCATGCCATTTAGATCGCCCAAATCATGTTTTTCACGATATATCGACGAAATTGTGATGCTTTTCACGATTTGTTGTTTTTGTCGTATTTCAGGTGATTTGGAGCGATTTGGAGTGATCTCGAGATACGCTTACTCCAGAGTGTCACCGGCGACCTCCCCGAGGGGTATTTCGCCATTGGAGAGGAGCGGAAGAAGAAAGAACGTCGCAGGAGCGACGAGGAGGCCAAAACAAGCTGTTTGGGCATTTTTGGTGTCTCACTCGGCCGAGTGAAGGAGTCACTCGGCCGACCAGCGAGACACCGCTCGGCCGACCGGATCGGACACATTTTATATGTGCACTCGGCCGAGCATCGGAAGCCACATCGGCCGAGTGACGAGACCCCGTCCGCCCGAGTGGCACTCAGACGAAGCCCATCAAAAATCGCCAACTTACTGTTTTTTGTCTGCCTGAGCTTCAGAAGACCCACTCGACCGAGTGGAAAATGCCGACCGCCAGAGTACCAAGAAGCCGTCGGTCGAGTGACGACAACTCACTCGGCCGAGCGACCCCCGAAGTGAAGACCCCCGAAGACCCAGACTTACTGGAAATTTACAGGGTTTCTTACTCGGCCGAGCGACTTTTGTCACTCGGCCGAGTGCGACGCGCTGCCTGTAGCGAAAATTGCGGATTTCAGGCTGCGCAGGGGCATTTTGGTCACAGTTTTTTGGACGATTTTGGGGGGTATTTAACCCCTGTTTTTACCCTAGGTTAGGGGGCTTTTCTCTTTAATTTTTGCATCTTTTTAGATTAACTTCTTAGCTTTTATTCTTGTGATTGGAGAGGAGACAAAAGTGGATTTTTGTTGGATTATTGGAAGAACTCCATTGGTTTGTGTCTCTCTCCTCTAAAAATACTATTTTTATTGCTTATCTCAATATTGTGATGAATTCTCTTGTGATTTCCATTGATTATTTTTGTATTTGTGCCATGAATTGTGAGTAGTCCTTACGTCTTGGGGCGTGGGGATGAACCCTACGAGCCCAATTTCAGATTTGTGATGAATTGGTAGAAATATTGCTAGAATTGCTATTAGGGTTAGATTGGGATCGATTTAATACGGATAGCTAGGTGTTCATATCGATTGGGATTTGCAAGAGATTGGATCCCAATTCGATAGGAAACCCTAGAAATCCGAATTGGGTTGAAATCGAATTTCCGTAGTATCGGTTTGCAAGAGATTGGACCGATACTAGGGTTCTCGGTTGCAATTCCATGCCAATACCCGTTTGCAAGAGATTGGACGGGAAGGAACTATCCCAACCTAGGTCGCGGCCCGAGTTTGCACGAGAGTGGGCTCGGGGCACGATTGAACGATGATGTTGATCCTAATGCTAGCTTGCCTAGGCTAGGGTTTGCAAGAGATTGGACCCGAACCTAGGATAGCTATAGACCGGCAACAACACGAGAGCGTGAGCTAGGTTTTGCATTCAGTTGCAACTAGTTCATCCAGATTTTATCCTAGCAATTTTGATACCAACGAATCACATTGACGAGATACGGTGAGTAGCGGGGATTCCCCATTCCCTAGACGTTCTTTATTTGATTTGATATCTTCGTTCTTTGTCTGGCGATTGTGACAGGATCGCCAAAGGCAAAATTCTCTCTTTTCTTTTCTTAATAGCCAGGTTGTTCGGAGCAAGCACTTTCATTCGTCCTCCATGTCTTCGATAACCCGCTCGCCGCTACACCGTGCGCTTGCGGTAAAACTACACGGTCGCACTTTTGGGTTACATTCCGGAGCGATCAAGTTTTTGGCTCCGCTGCTGGGGAGGCGATTGCGTTTGATCTTACCACCCTAGCTATTTCTTTCTTTTTGTTTTTATTTCATTATTATTTATCTAACCCTTCCATTGTGTTAATCACTTCTTTGAAACTTTGTTTTCCCGTGCATGAACACGAGATCAACGGCGGACCCCGAAGCTACATTATTTGATCCCGAGATTGAGCGTACTGCGCGGAGAATCAGAGCGGAGAGGAGACAAGATCAGGAAGGGAGGTTTATGACCAACCCGGAAACTGCGGAACAATTGGCGGCAAGGATGGCGAGGATCATTTCTATTCGCGATAGGCTTCGGCCTAAGACCTCTTCTAAGACCTCATCCATTGCCATGCCGGAGTTGACGGCTGACAAGAACTTTGAGCTGAAGACTGGACTAGTGGTTCTGATGCAGCAGGATCCATTTCATGGGAATGCCCATGAAAATCCTCACTACCACATCCAGCTATTTTTGTCGAAGTGCGCCACATTTCAGATGACGGGGGTCTCCATCGATGCCATCAGACTGCGCCTCTTCCCCTTCACATTAAAGGACAAAGCGCTTTATTAGTTGAGGACGCAAGCTGAGGGAGTCTTTACCACATGGGACGAGTTGGCGAGTGCATTCATTGACAAGTTCTATCCGCCCTCCAAGACGGTAAAGATTCGGAGCGCTCTTATGTCCTTCAAGCAAGGACCCCAAGAGACGCTCTATGAGGCTTGGGAGCGTTTCAAAGATCTACAGCACCAGTGCCCGCACCATAGCATTGAAGATTGGGAGCTAGTTCATAGCTTCTACAATGGTCTCCAACCGGGGACCAAGCAAATTATTGATGCCGCGACAAATGGTGCTATCCTATCCAAGACTCCCGAAGAAGCTACGGCCCTAATTGAGGAGATGGCCTCAAATAATCAACAATGGGGCGACGAGCGAGGACACTCTACGTCCTCCTTGAAGCCAACTAGCATCTATGAGGCGAAGGCCGTAGCGGAACTCACAAGCAAGTTCGATTCTCTCCACAAGGTAGTGGAGAGACTGGAGAAGTTTATCACGGAGCCCCAAGGAACCCCTTCCACATCCGCACCAACGAATCAAATGAGTGATTGGCAAGACCAATCTCAAGCTACATATTTGGGGGGAGAACAAGGAGAGGGATCCTTGGAGCAAGTTCAATATGTCGCGGGGAATCAAGGATATTGGGCCAATCCGGCCACTAGAAACCATCCCGGTTTCTCATATGCAAACAATGAAGGAGCTTTGAACCCGCCGCAAAAACCACCTCAACAAGCTCGACCACCATCACCACCACAATATTATCCACCGAGGGGGCCTCCACAACAAAATTTCCAACCAAAGCAACAAGTTCCACCCTATAGGCCGCCCGGATACAATCAAGGGTGGAGAAATCAAAACCCTCCACAAGCTCAACAACGATCCGACTTCGAAGCTAGAGTGGAGGAGTTTATGGTCGAGCAAAAGAAGGTCAATGCTTCCTTGAAGGCGGGCCAAGACTCCCTTACAACCGTTGTGGCACAAATCTCGGAGCAATTGGCGTTGCTCAATCGAAATACTCAACAATTGCCGGCTCAACCCGAGCAAAACCCACGGGGCGCCACCGGCCACATCAATGCCGTGGTTGCCGTTACTACTAGAGGCGGGAAGGATACCACCCCCGCCATGATTCCTACCGAGGAACCCGTGGAGGAGAATGTAGAGCCAATTGAACCGGTAGTTGAAGTTGATGGGGAGCAAGAGCTGCAAGAAAAGGAGAAATCTAGAGCGGAGCAATTGCTTGAAGAGAGGCGCTTTATGCCACCGGTCCCATTCCCCCAGAGGCTTGCTAGGGCAAAAATGGAGAAAAGGCTAGCAAAGTTTCTCGAGTATCTGAGAGGGGTTAGCCTCAACATTCCTTTCCTCGACGCCATCGTGGAAATCCCGACATACGCTAAATTTTTAAAAGATTTGATTTCGGGGAGAAAGAGGAAGGAAAAGATTATGCTCGCCGAGGAGGGCTCTTGGTTCACCAAGAGAGAGAAGGAGCCGGCTAAATTCAAAGACCCGGGGAGTTTTCGAATTCCTTGCACCTTGGGCGGCGTCACTCTACAAAAGGCATTGGTGGATTTAGGGGCTAGTGTTAGCCTCATGCCTCTCTCCATGTTCCTAAGGCTAAACACCGGGACAAAATTGAAGCCTACCGACATGCGGATACAATTAGCCGATGGGCGGATCACAAGGCCGGTAGGGATTACAGAGGATATCCCGCTACAAGTCCCGGGGGCATATGTTTGCCATGTGACTTCGTAATCATGGACGTTAAGGAGGAGGGAGATACGTCATTGATACTTGGACGCCCGTTCCTCGCCATCGCCGGTGTCATTGTCGACGTGCGAGAAGGTACCCTAACATTGAACGTCGGCAACATCGAGGTGGAGCTTCATATTCCTAAGGCAATGAAACATATGACTTACCACGAGGAGCTGGACTACATGGACCTCCTTGACGAGGTTATTGAGGAGGCGATCCCTCACTCCATCGGCGCTCTATTCAAAGAAGATTTCGAAGAAGGCCCGGATTTGGACCAAGAAGAGAAGAAAAATGAATCCCCCGACTTCTCCGCTGAAATTGATGAAGGCGACGCTGATGTCGCAAGGATTCGAGAGCTCTGCAAGCTCTCGAAATTAAAGTCTCCGAAGAAAGCTCCGCCGATACGGAAATCGGTGTCACCGGTGAAGCCGAGGACCGGAGCAAACGCTAGCTTGGGAGAGCCTCCCCCCAACACTATTCGAGACGAGAGACCACCGAGGGAGAACACGCCGTCGCAACTTCCGAATCCAAGCGTTCTCCCCGAAAAGTTTAACGGGTGCATCCCATATGCACCAAACATCCCGCATTAATTGAAAATCAAAGGGGGTCGAGCTCACGACCTTAAACGAGCGCTTGTCGGGAGGCAACCCGACGGTTATAGCTTTATTTTTACTGTTTCTTTATTTTTGTTTTAGAAATTTTTAGTGTTTCGAGTCGTTCGCCCAAAAATTTCGTGATAACGGGTCCTATTTTTCTTGACAGGAGAGGAGAACGAGGTACCCATCATTAGGAGGATGCACGAGGCGATGAGGAGCGCCCCAGGAAGGCGCTCGATTCTTAGGAGGAAGATGAAATCGACTGGAGGAAGAAAAACAGAGTTTAGAGCCCAAACGAAGACAAACAGCAGAAAACAAGGCCCACTCGGCCGAGCATACTAGTCACTCGGCCGAGCACACAAGTTCGTCCGGCCGAGCCGCTCACGAACGAGGGAAGTCTGCTGTACCCAACTCTCTGTTTATTCTCCTGATTTCAGTATAACTACTACTCGGCTGAGTATATATATTCACTCGGCCGAGTAAAACTGATACGCTCCTAGGGCGAGTCTTGCCGAGTAGCTTGAGCCACTCGGCCGAATGGACTTACTCCACTCGGTCGAGGGTGGCAAGGCCACTCGGCCGAAGCGTAGCGGAGAGGAATTTTTCCTAAAAGTTCACTCGGCCGAGTCGTAAATTTTACTATAAATAGGGGCGAGGGTCGGGCTCGTTTTTCGAGACGAACCAAATCGCAACAGTCCGACTCTTCGCATTCCCAGCGCCCAAACCTCCCCCTCGCTCGCCCGATCCCTCGCGCCGCGCCACCGCTCGGCCACCCACCGCCGGCCGAGCCGCCGCCGCACCTCGCCCGAGTCGCCGCCGGCGGCCACTGCTCCGGCCGACTCCGGTTATATTTGGGAGCTTAGGGGAGCCCGGGGGAGCTTCCAGGGACTGATTTGGGCTACGTGGAGGCGTCATCTTCGCACGCTTCCATAGCTCTGCTCTCACGGCGTGTCGTGGTATATTCTTTCCTTTATTTTACGCACGCCGCATTTTTATTGGTTTTGGTGAGCACTCGGGGCCCATATGCCGCCCCGGACACGGCCGTGTCGAGGAGAGCTTCCGCCAAGCGGAAGCGGTCGGATGATGCCGGCCCCCCCACAAGGTGGAGGACTCTACTCCGCCTTCTCCACCACACCCCGTTCACCCAGTACGGCATGCATGCCCCACACACCCCACACAGCCTGCAGAGCCCGCACAGCCCATACACCCTGCACAGCCACTCCCTGCCGCTCCACAGCCACCACCTCCGGCTCCACTTATCGGGCCGCTGGGGATCACGTTCCGGAACGACGCACACCGCGTCGCTTTTGAGCGTATCTCCCAGCGCTCGATCGTACCCTCCAGGTTCGCACACCTTGCAGACCTAGGACGCATGGGGGTACTCGAGGGGATGCTCACGTTGTACGACAACGTGGGCTGGCGAGATTTCTTCCAAGTGTCGGCGGACAGGTTTATCCGTCCGACACTTGAGGTTCTTAGTTCGATCGCCCGGACCGACGAGGGATGCTCGTTTCGGTTCATGGACCGAGAGTGCCAGGTCACTCTCGGTAAGATGTGAGCTTTCTTCTCGTGGCCCGATGTCCCCGGGGCCGACCGTGGTTACGCCCCCACCCATATCCCCCCACCTTCCTTCGACGCAGGCGCCTTCTGGGCCCGGATTACGGGTCTTCACGCTGCCTTTGACCCTAGTAGGGCCAAGGCCTCGGCCATCGTCCACCCTTGCCTCCGTATAGCTCAGTGCCTCATGGCGACTACCTTTTTGGCTAGATATGAGCCGGGCACGATGTCCACGCCGGAGCTTTATATGCTCTATGCGATGACACGCCCCAGAGCTCTATCTAGGGAGGGCGATGAGTTGGTCCCCGCCGTCGTGATTGATGTCGCGGCTTGGTTTTTGGATCGCATCATCGTATCGGTGGGCGCTCGCTCACCGATATGCTGCGACGGCCTGATCACCTTGCTCGCCCTTATGACCGGCGAGGACTTTCCTGATGACCTGCGACGAGCACCGGGCCCCACTTCATTGTCCATAGATGTTATGGCCCGGATGAAGATGCTTCGTCCGCACGGTGAGCGACACTGGGTCTGGCTGCACGGCCCCTACGGTGCCGATTACATGATTCTTCCGAGCCCAGCTCGGACTCAGATTGCACCGGCCCAGGTGGACTGGCTCCCTGCGATGGATGTTCTGATCCCAGCCGCATACGTGCTCGAGGCCGAGGAGGCCGAGCAGGCCCACGCTGCCCACGCTGCACCCGCAGACCCCGTTGCACCTGTCGAGCCCGCTGCACCTGTTGACCCCGTGGCCCCTCAGCCTATCCCTGATATTTCTGCTGCTCCCGACACCTCTGTCCACACTTTTGTCGGTGTCGGGAGTACCCTCGCTGAGCCCACCTACACTGCTTCCACGCCTACGACCACTTCCACTACCTCCACACCCACCACCACTGCTGGCCCTCTGTCTGTCGAGCCTCTTTGCTCTGCCCTTCCCGAGCGCCCACCGACCTTTATTGAGAGTGGAGAGCCCTCTTTTGCTGCGGTCGTGGAGACCATGGCTAGCATGATCTCCGATGGGGTTGCGCCTTTCGGACCACACACTTCCTCCCCAGCGGTAGTCACTTCTGTTCCCACCACAGCCGTACTTTCTGAGAGTGTAGTGACGTCTGTCTCCACTTCTGTGTCACCTACCTCTCTGGCCGCCTCGTCGCCACTTTTGCACTCCTCTTTCGTTGCTGCTACCTCCACTTCTCACCAGCCGGTGCCCCGGCCTCGCACTGAGGCTAGGCCCACACTTGCGAGCGCAGCACCTTTCGTTCACCTACCTGCTGAGCCCATCACCTACGCCACCCGAGTACGCCAGCCCCGACCTGCACAGCACAGACCGGTGCGTCCCTCTGCACCACCTCCCCCCGACACTGTACTTCAGAGCATTCGTGCTCTCGAGGGGGCGGTGAGTGGCCTCAGAGGCGACCTTAGGACCCTGTCCTCCACCGTCTCTGCGATGGCTGGCCGCTTCGACCTGCTTCCGCAGATTCACTACTGCCTTACCCAGGTCCTCGAGCGGCTCCCCCGCGTACCCACGTCCACCCAGCAGGTCCCCACCCACACTCTTACACACACCCAGCCTGCTGCCACTTCCACACCCACACCCTCTCAGTAGTGTGTTCCACCACTACCACCATCTCTGCCTCAGGACGGGGACGGTGCAGCACCACCTTCTTAGGCACCCTTGATGCCATCGATTCCTTTTTCCGTTGTGCTGCCCGTCTCTGCTGGGTCTTGATGACTTTTGCCCACCCCACCCTCTCCTCACTGTTTTTGGATACACATTTTGATCATATATTTATATATCATTTTTGGGAGAGCGGGAGAGTTTTTGGTGTCACTACTATATATCTGATTCACTCGTATATCTGCATGCATCATGTCCGCATCATATTTTTATTTCTTATTTTTTCTTTTGTTATTTTATTTTATTTTTCCCCATACATGCATCCTCACTTACCCCTCACATTACTTGTCTCTCGGTGTGCCACACTTCGCACATTGAGGACACTGTGCCATTTAGCTTGGGGGAGTGAGTTCTCACGTTCTTTTCGATTTACCACCTTTATTTTAGTTTTTCGCGCCATTTTCCGCATTTGCACTCATCTTCATCACTTTTTCTTCTTTTTACCATGCATCACGTTTTTCTTATTTTCTTTGTGTGTTGCATTGTAATGAGTTTCATTTTCCCTTTATCTTTATTTCTTTTTCATCTCATGCTAGAGATGACTTTTCTGTGATGATGATGACGTGGAGTTAGTTTTCTCTATATATGCATGCTATATTTGTCATGTCTTAGATCTTATTTCTGATATCATATGCTATGACTTGCTTTGCATTTAGAGATAGTAACCCACACTTTTTCCGCGTGAAAATGGATGAAATTTTATTATTATCTGAGTCTGAATATTCATATGTATGCTATCGCAGAAAACACACATTCACGCATTGAATGCTTATATCTGGAGTACCGTTTTCTTTTCCTATATCACTTCTATATGCATGATTTGTACATTTCACTTCAGGATGATTGAATGATGTTAGCTATGATAAATCTGGATTAGTTTAGCTTTTTTGTGATCGAAACTGAGTAGATTAGATTACCCTGCTGAAGTTGTCGTGCACGTCCTATAGAGTGAACTGAGAGATATATTTATTTCTTTCTCCATAAATCTTGAACATCATTTCTCTATTTTAAAATCATTGGTGAATCTCCCCTTAGCGATTCTATTATATGGCATTTCCCCCGCTATTAATTCCTAGCTCCAAATTTCCCAAAACCAAAGAAAGAAAAAGAAAAATTCTTGTATATCCTTATTTCTCTTTGAGATTGGGAACATTGTGTATATATGCTATCTCAAAAAAAAAGAAGAAAAAGAAAAAAAAAAGAAGAAAAGAGAAAAATCTCAATAAACAAAACCATCTCATGTTCTCTTTTTCTTCTCTCTTTTTGTATTTATTTTCATTACTTTTGGAGCTTTATATAAATGGGGATGTAAATATTTTTTTTGCCACCACGCTTATAGATAAGCTTGGGGGAGAGAATCCATTGATGTGTGAGAGAGTGACTACTTGACGTTGCACGACAACCTAGGCTAAGTAATATTCTATACTCGGTGAGATTATTTTTAGCTTTACGAAGTCCAGAAATCTATGCCTAGCACTCATTTCATGAAATCCATGCTTATCTATTCTTTCTATTCTACGGTGTGATATTCTTATACTCCTCATAGAAAGCGTTCAATTGAAAAGTGTGTGATCTGCGATTTGTATACCGCTTTAAATGATTCAGACGATGTTAATTCTAAAATTATTCTGTTTTTCATGATTATATCATTGTTTGTGGGTTATCTATTTCTATTTGCACCTTTATACTATGATATCGAAATAAAATTCTTTGACATATGTTTGACATTCGGTGCATGCTATATGATTGAGCCAAACCCACGTCCTGAGAAGATGATCTAGCAGCTTCCCTCCTCGCTTTCTTCTTTCTTCTTCGTTTTTTTAGTTTTCCATTTTTCCGCCATTTTCGTTTTCGAAATCCACCGGGTTCACCTTTTACTTATCTTCCTCGAGGACGAGTAAGAGGTAAGCTTGGGGATTTTGATCACTCCATATTTTACACTTTTTTTCCCGCATGTTTGCATGCCATTTAGATCGACCAAATCATGTTTTTCACGATATATCGACGAAATTGCGATGCTTTTCACGATTTGTTGTTTTTGTCGTATTTCAGGTGATTTGGAGCGATTTGGAGTGATCTCGAGATACGCTTACTCCAGAGTGTCACCGACGACCTCCCCGAGGGGTATTTCTCCATTGGAGAGGAGCGGAAGAAGAAAGAACGTCGCAGGAGCGACGAGGAGGCCAAAACAAGCTGTTTGGGTATTTTTGGTGTCTCACTCGGCCGAGTGAAGGAGTCACTCGGCCGACCAGCGAGACACCGCTCGGCCGACCGGATCAGACACGTTTTATATGTGCACTCGGCCGAGCATCGGAAGCCACATCGGCCGAGTGACGAGACCCCGTCCGCCCGAGTGGCACTCAGACGAAGCCCATAAAAAATCGCCAACTTACTGTTTTTCGTCTGCCTGAGCTTCAGAAGACCCACTCGGCCGAGTGGAAAATGCCGACCGCCCGAGTACCAAGAAGCCGTCGGCCGAGTGACGACAACTCACTCGGCCGAGCGACCCCCGAAGTGAAGACCCCCGAAGACCCAGACTTACTGGAAATTTACAGGGTTTCTTACTCGGCCGAGCGACTTTTGTCCCTCGGCCGAGCGACTTTTGTCACTCTGCCGAGTGCGACGCGCTGCCTGTAGCGAAAATTGTGGATTTCAGGCTGCGCAGGGGCATTTTGGTCACAGTTTTTTGGATGATTTTGGGGGGTATATAACCCCTGTTTTTACCCTAGGTTAGGGGGCTTTTCTCTTTAATTTTTGCAGCTTTTTAGATTAACTTCTTAGCTTTTATTCTTGTGATTGGAGAGGAGACAAAAGTGGATTTTTGTTGGATTATTGGAAGAACTCCATTGGTTTGTGTCTCTCTCCTCTAAAAATACTATTTTTATTGCTTATCTCAATATTGTGATGAATTCTCTTGTGATTTCCATTGATTATTTTTGTATTTGTGCCATGAATTGTGAGTAGTCCTTACGTCTTGGGGCGTGGGGATGAACCCTACGAGCCTAATTTCAGATTTGTGATGAATTGGTAGAAATATTGCTAGAATTGCTATTAGGGTTAGATTGGGATCGATTTAATACGGATAGCTAGGTGTTCATATCGATTGGGATTTGCAAGAGATTGGATCCCAATTCGATAGGAAACCCTAGAAATCCGAATTGGGTTGAAATCGAATTTCTGTAGTATCAGTTTGCAAGAGATTGGACCGATACTAGGGTTCTAGGTTACAATTCCATGCCAATACCCATTTACAAGAGATTGGACGGGTAGGAACTATCCCAACCTAGGTCGCGGCCCGAGTTTGCACGAGAGTGGGCTCGGGGCGCGATTGAACGATGATGTTGATCCTAATGCTAGCTTGCCTAGGCTAGGGTTTGCAAGAGATTGGACCCGAACCTAGGATAGCTATAGACCGGCAACAGCGTGAGAGCGTGAGCTAGGTTTTACATTCAGTTGCAACTAGTTCATCCAGATTTTATCCTAGCAATTTTGATACATACGAATCACATTGACGAGATACGGTGAGTAGCGGGGATTCCCCATTCCCTAGACGTTCTTTATTTGATTTGATATCTTCGTACTTTGTCTGACGATTGTGACAGGATCGCCAAAGGCAAAATTCTCTCTTTTCTTTTCTTAATAGCCAGGTTGTTCGGAGCAAGCACTTTCATTCGTCCTCCCTGTCTTCGATAACCCGCTCACCGCTACACCGTGCGCTTGCGGTAAAACTACACGGTCGCACTTTTGGGTTACATTCTGGAGCGATCAATTGCTTGCCTCGAGACGCGGAGCAGTTCGAGGATCGGTTCGGCACGGTACATGGAGCAGCTCTGAAGACGGTGCGGTACACCTTGCATGTACCAATGCAAGGTTCAAGGTATGTAGTTTAGAAGCTTTATTTTAATTATGTCGCAGTAGCATAGATCCTTCTTGGGGTGGTCAGATCCACCTCAAGTTGGTATAGATCATGGCTACGTGTCTTGATTTTCCTTAGGGCTTCGTTAAAAAGTTTTACAATTTTTCTCCGATGTGCTTTCTTGTGCCTCTATTGTTCGTCCGACTTAGGACGTGCATAAAGATTTGTGCCCTGATGGTCCATCAAAACCCAACAATAGTCCCCTCAAAACACTAACAAATAACCCAAAAAACCCTCTGAAATTCATGCCCAAAACCAATTATGGCCGCAACTTAAGATCTGGGCCCGCTTTGACTCGGTCGAGTAGCCCATGCTGCTCGGTCGAGTAGCGATTTCAGCATTGCAGCGTCAACTTGCAGAAATTCACCAGATTTTATCCTACCTCCGATTGGCATGTTCTTGGCGGCATTGGAACCGTCATGAAGTCTAATATCCATAAAAATATGACAAAAATACTTTTCTTGCTGAAATAATAGCAGATTTCAAAAGATTGAAAAGATGTCTGAAAATCCAGACGCTTGCCTTACTCGATCGAGTAGCCTTTGTGCTCGATCGAATAGCCCGCCTGCTCGGTCGAGTTGTCAGTGGATCTGAGCTTCTCCTCAAATTGTCGTTCTGCCTGCTCGGTTCGAGTAGGTCCCGCTCGGTCGAGTCATTAGGAAGCCTGGATTCTTCGTCCAAAACCTCGCTCTGCCTGCTCGGGTCGAGTAGCGTCTGCTCGATCGAGTAGGAATTTCGTGGGGGGAAGCTCGAAATTAAGTGTGACTCGGGTCGAGTCTGTTCTCTGCTTGGTCAAGTAGGGCATATCTAGTAGGAATTTCGTGGGAGGAAGCTCGGAATTTCATGGGAGAATTGCGTGTCAGCTCGACCGAGCAGCTGATGCTGCTCTGTCGAGTCGCCTGAAAAACTGAAGCTGGTTGCTTCTTGGCTGCTCCTTTCTCTTTCTCTCCCTCTAGTCTTCTTCTTTAGCACCTCAATCATGTCATCATGAGTCTCCTTAGTGCTCTCACGTCGCCGATCGTCTTATTGACTCCAAATTGCTCCAATATCTCTCCAAATCCTTGAAATGGACATAAACGCTCCGAAAGTCATATTGTTCTAAATAATAGCGTAAAAGCGCATAAAATGGGGGTTTGGAGGATAAAATCCGTCATGAAAGTATGCGATAAAACATGCAAAATAAGAGCATATAAGTTGGTCAGACCCACCCCGGGATAGTAGAGATTCTGGTTGGGTTTTTATTTCCTTATGGCTTTCTTAAAATGGTTTTAAGATTTTTTTTTCCAATGCTTGTTCTATTTCCTTGTCCGCCAGACTAAGGCCAGACGTCGATTTTTAGCCCTTAGGATCGTAGAAATCCTAGCATTAGTATCAGAGCTTGTTGATGCTTGAGTATAGGTTCTCGGGTTATGAGCTGACCCAAAGTAATCGATTTTACCATACCAAGTCCCGATAAGATGTGGATCTTATGATGGGTTGGGCATTGTCGAGAGGCATGGCACGGGTCTAAGGTGCCATGTGATGGGTCGCAACAACGTTACAATGATATCAGAGTGATACCATCATTGGTATCAGAGCCAGGCTACCTTGATCAACATTTTTTTACAATTATAAAATGCATATGATGTTGCTTGTTTCTCCATAAGGTGGAGGTTTGTTATTAGCTATTAAAAATTTCTTTTTTAAAATTTCCATATGATGGTTTTATTTTTTAAAAAAATTGAAAACCTATTTTTTTGAAAATTAGATCTATTTTATTATGTGATATTTAGAATAGATCTGTGATAATTATGTGATAATTATTGTTCGTTGAATGCTTCTATGGTCTAAGTTATTTATGTGATAATTGTTTAGATTTCTAATGCCTGATTAGTGTTGGATACAACGTGTTGTTGGATACAACGATCGATGACTTCGTGTTTGATGATAACAAACGTATGTTAACGTTCTAATGTGTGTGCTAAGTGTTTTCAGGAGTGGCAAGCTCGTAAATACCCAAAAGAAGACTTGGTCAAAGTGATGGAGAAAGTCCAATTTCATTTGCAAAGTGGACTCAGTCAAAGATGGTGAGATAAGGAGGAACTCTCATGGTGATCAATTCAAATCTATATTTGAGATTGAGTCAAATCAATGGGTGATTATTTGAAAACCAATTCACAACCAATTCCAATTTCATATTCAATTCAAATCCAATACAAATTCCAAATTGTATTTCATATCTAAGAGTGATTGAAATGGATCTTTCATATGATTAAATTCAAACTTTAAACTCCTATTATTGAGGGATTCCCTAAAGCCTAATTGATCTCCACAATTCCTATATAAAACCCCATCCAATGAGGAGTCAAAATGCGGACATAATATCGAAAAAGGATCAAAAAAGAGAGTGGCCAAAAACATCAACAAGTGCAAAAGGGAGACGACCATATTTGTAAAACCCTAGCCTTCAACACCTTGCCGCAAGCAATCCCCAAAGGCAAGAAATTATGTTCCCTTGTCGCAACCCTTTTCGTCAAGCCAATAAGCTCATACTGCCGCAACAACAAGAGGAAAGAGCATGGCTATCTAATTGGAGGGAAGATTCGAAAACAACGCATCATTGTATTTTTCTTCCACAAGATATAATTGGTCAAGTTGTCTTTGAGTTTTCTTTTCTCCATTAATTTTCTTTTGTTTAATATAGGCACATACGTGGAGGGGAAAAAATATTAAGAGAGATTAGTGCTCCACAAAAAGTTTGTGTGGCTGAATTTTTTTTGAGAAGGTAAAATACAAAGGGAGTTATTCTTAAGATAATAATTTATATGTTATTTCTAGAAGCAAAGTTTTATATCTATTATATAAAAGAGGGATGTTATCAAGAGAAATTGGATAAGAGAATTTGGACATGAGAAATTGGATAAGAGAATTTGGACATCTATTATATAAAAGAGGGATGTTAACAAGAGAAATTGGATAAGAGAATTTGGACATGAGAAATTGAATAGGAGAATTTGGACATCTATTATCTAAAAGAGGGATGTTATCAAGAGAGATTGGATAAGAGAATTTGGACATGAGAAATTAGATAAGAGCATTTGAATATCTATTATTTAAAAGAGGGATATTATCAAGAGCGATTGCATAAGAGAATTTGGACAAGAGAAATTGGATAAGAGAATTTGGATATCTATTATTTAAAAGAGGGAAATTGGATAAGAGAAAATATAAGAGATGGGATTTTGAGAGATTAGAGAGGAGTTGCATTTTTGCCCCTAGACCCTTCCCACACACCCACCCACACTTTTTGGTCATGAGCAATTGGATAAGAGAATTTGGACATGAGAAATTGAATAAGAGAAATTGGATATCTATTATATAAAAGAGGGAAATTGGATAAGTGAAAATATAAGAGAAGAGAATTTGAGAGATAAGAGAGGAGGTGGGGAATTTTGCACATACAACCCCGGTTTTTGCATTTTTGCCCCTAAACCCTCCCTACACACCCACCCACAATTTTTATTCTCCCCCCTTCCGACCATATTTTTTTCCAGTCCTTTGAATATTTTGAATCTTATCCTATTAGGACAAAGTTTTGTCCTACTGGCAAGTTATCCTACGTGGCAATAACAATTTTGGAGGGAAACTTGAAATTTTGTGGAAAAACTGGAAATTTGGGGGAAACTTGAAATTTGTGGGGGGGGTGAAACTATGCCATTAATAAACCGTGCCCTATGGGCACGGGTAATGACTATACACACACACACACACACACACACACACACACACACACACACACACACACACACACACACACACACTAGTCATAACCCGTGCCCGCAGACACGGCTCTTTTAAGATTTTCCCTCGCAAAATCTGTGTTCTCCAAAAAATTATTCCCATAGCCAAAATTTAAGATAACAACAAATGAGCGTAAAAATATTTAGTGGCACGGGCACTTTTGGCGTGGGCACCTTCGGTACGGAACAACAAATACAGCGTGGGTGCCTTCGACGGGGAACAACAAATTCGGCGCGGGTGCCTTTGGACAGGAATAACAAATTCGATGCAGGCACCTTTGGCATGTAATAATGGAACAACGCGCGTGTGCATTCGGCGTGGAACAACAAATTCAACGCTTGCACCTTTGGCGCGTTACAACAAATTTGCGTTAAAAATTGCGTGGGCGCCTTCAGCGCGGGTGCCATTTGTTGGCACGGAAGAATGCGCGAGCGAATTCGGCGCGGATCAACAAATTAGCATAAATAAATTTAGCGGGTTCCTTCGGTGCAGAACAACAAATTAGCGTAAAAATATTTAGCGGTATGGGCACCTTCAGCGTGGGTGACTTCGGTGCGGAACAACAAATATGACACGGATGCCTTCGACGTGGAACAACACATTCGGGGTAGGTGCCTTCAGCGCAGAACAACGCGCGAGCGCTTTTGGCGCGAAACAACAAATTAGGCACGGGCGCCAAATTAGTGTAAAAATTGAGCGGAACAACGTGCGAGCGTATTCAACGTGGAACAACAAATTGGCGTAAAAAAATTACGCTGGTGCCGTTTGTTGGCATGGAAGAACATGCGAACGCAGTCGATGCGGAACAACAAATTTGGTGAAGGCCGGGTGCCTTCGGCGTGGAATAACATACGGTATTAACTTAAATATTTTTATGCTAGCTTGTGGTTCCACCAAATTTTTTTACGCTAATATTTTTACTTTGTTTAATTTAATGGATAATGTTTCTCCACAATCTTTCTCAAGACACTTTTAATTTCAAAGTTTTGGTTTCCAAGACACGTTTCCACCCAAAATTTAATCTCCACAATCCTTCCCAAAACACTTTTAATTTCAAAGTTTTGGTTACCAAGACACTTTTCCCGCAAAATTTAAGTTTTCCCACTAAAATTTTCACAAAATCCAATCGCAACCATTGATTTACCAAGATCAGTCTCAGACACTCTTTATCTTGTCCTAGTCAGCCCTAGCATTCAAAAAAGATTAGCAAATTTATAATAGGTAGTCATAACCCATGCCCGTAGAGCATGGTTCATTTAAGATATTCTCTCCCCACAAAATCTTAGTTTCCTTCAAAATTAAACCACAATAATTGTTATTTAGTTTGCTCAAAAAAATTAGTTTCCCCAAAATTTACTTCCAACAGAGAATTTACTTTCCACATAAATTTTAGTTCCCCCCAAAATTTAGTTTCCTCTCAATTTAACATGTGGGCACAGTTCATTTGAAATAGTCCAACAAATCTTAGTTACTTTAAATTTAAATGTACATTAATAATTAAATCGCAATGATTATTAATTAGTTCACCCAAAAATTTTAGTTCCCCATAAATTTAGTTGACGGATTTTCTATCAATATCATCATATTTGATGAACTTTTTAAGATTGGAGGCCACACATAATATGAAACATAAGTATATAAGAACAAAATATTTAATAATTCATATCATTAACCTTAAACCAGTAATTTACAATCTATAATATTTGATCTCCCTCAACCTCAAAAGAACCAAAGAAAAAAATGGCTTCATATACTTACAGTATCTATTCTGAACAAAATTGGACAAAATTGGAGTGCTTTCGCAGAATTTTTTTATGTTACATGTAAAGACAGAAGATAGATTTCAATTTTGAGTATCTGCTCCATTGACAGGCTACATGTCTTTAATCTTGGCCTTGTCGTCTCAGGTAGGCTCTCTTCATTTATTGCCTTTCTTTTGATGATATTGCTATTGTCACAACTGCTACTGCTACCGCTTGTGTCACTGATGCCGACATCACCTACTTGCTACTACTGTTTCCATTGCTGCTGCTGATCTTTTTCTTCCCTGGACATGCCTTTCAACAAATGAAGCCTCAATCTGTTCATGTTTGATAATTTACATGCTTCATAACAAATTCCTCTACTCACTGCAAACATCTGCCATCAGTTTTACAGCATGAAAAAAAAATCAGAAATTCACATTCCAATTACAGACAAAAGGAGAAAGAGAAATATTGTATCTATTTGAAATCAGAGTGGAGTTTAATTTTTATTTTTCTAAGATCCTCACCTATTGATTCTGGAAGGCACATTCTCAGACGACAAATTCACAACCGTGAGAACCTTTAGATATGATGACTCATGAATTCATAATCAATCAAAAATATAACCATCAGATATCTAACCTTTCAATTTGAAAAAGAAAACACACTCAACAACAAATTTGCATCCAGTTTGTGTATGAAGTACCATGTGCAAAATACACATCTATAGAAATGTTTTTCCTATGGTTATATGTTGAATCAAATTTCTTTCATTTATTTACTACATACAATTAAATTAAAAAAATTGTGTTCATTTTTTTAACAGAACAGAGGACCAAAATAGAATGTGCATAATGTTTTGAATTTTGTTAGTAATATTGTGTCACAAATTAAAAAGTCAGACTGGTTCTCAACTCAATTGGTTCCCTCGTAAGAAGATGAACTCTTATTTGAAAAGGAAAATCAAATTTCTCCATGTAGTGTCGTAAATTTTTTTAATATACACAAAGCTACAACTATCTGATAAGCATATCCTCTATAGGCAGGAGTAATTCAGAGATGGTGTTGGCTACATTTGGATTGATGGATCCCAGACTCATGCAAAAGAACATGTAATACAATTACTAAATTCATCTACTAATTTTATCTTTAAATTTGCTGTTCTCTTCTAGCATTTTCCTTGTTTCCTTTAATCGTATCTCAATATCCCACGGGTCAAGAACATATCGACTCGCCCAACACGCCCACCACAAAGGAGAGAAATGTCCATCAAAATTAGAGCTTTCACATGTACCTGAAGAAACTAAATTGAAATCGTTTTTCAAACGCATGTATCGAGGTCCAACATACATATATCCATGATCCTACTGAAGCAACTAAATTGAAATCGTTCTTCAACCGCATATTTCATAGTTATTTAATGAAATTCTTTGAATTTATTCAGCAGCTAAACAATAATGAAATTTATTTGAATGAAAATTCATATGCATATGAATGATCGAAAGCTAGTACCACGACGTCATCTTGATGCAGAAAAATTGATTAATAGAAAAATTTTCTTAATGCTGAGTGGTACTCATCTTATAGAATTAATCAATGACAAAAAAATCCAAAGTATGTTGCTTTCAACCATCCACAAATTAAACTACTTAAAGAAAGAAAGAAAGATATCACCAAGAACAAATCTTGATTTATAGCAAATTATAATTTAATTCATATTTAAACAATGCAGCCTAAAACCACCAAGAAACTAAACAAATCTTTTTAAAAAAGAGAAAAGAATAAAAGCAAAGTCGAGCTCACCTAAAGTCGCAGACACGGAGTTGGCCTCCATCACAACTCCTCCATTTCTTGGTGTGTAAATAATATATTTTTTTGCTTCAAGTCATTCATTGCTCGACATGTTGTAAATTGGTAATCCGCAGAGCAAGACAATGGTATGCATCTAGAAATATTAGGTGATATTTTACTCTTAAAATAAGGTTCAGTTAGATACACTAATATTCGAGTTTTTCTAGCATTGCTAGGATGGCAAGAATAATGCTTCAAAAAACATAAACAAAATGAAAGCTAAAGAACTGTGGCTGATAAAATTTTATCCAGTTGTGAACAAAATAAATACTTTTTTACATGTTAATCAAGAATAACATTACCACCGAACAATCTAACCTGTGAAAGATAATCGAGTGTCAATGTAAACATCGAAGAAAATGCTAAAATTATGAAATATTGGAATAGAAACTTAAGACAAAATTCTTTGTGTTCTAACAGAAAAAGAGGATATGCACACATGCAAAAATAGAAAAGAGATGTGTGTATACACATATATGTAGTTATGTGCATAAGAGATTTTATTATGCAAATAGGGTATGTACCCACTTTCATGAGGTGCCACCAAAATTGCAAGCCAACCTCATTTGTCATATTCTTATAATGCCAATATAGCAAAAAGAAAAGGAAGATTCCTTACCGATGCTTAAGGATTCCAAGAGAAAGTAACGTGATCTCATTTCTGATGAGTTAAACTGGAAACTTCCATATTCAATGGCTTTATTCCCAAAACTAAGTCAGATGATAAAATAAGTTGGTTAAAATCAAAATTGACTGGACGAACTAAGTTTGTAAAACTGAGGGGGCAGGGTATCCTTCTAATTAAAAAAAATTCTCACCTTGCTTATGCTATGTTTTGCCTTATAAACACATTTAGAAAAAATCACCTCAATCTAGAAATAATATCAGAATGAATTCAATTAGCAGATGACCATTGAACACCATGTGTCTCTCTTAGTCATATTCCAAAAAGATCCATTCACTGCTTTAGGATTAGATCATCTATGACATTCATTACAAAGTTCTGCCAAGCATTCATTAGTTATTTAGACGAACTCATTATAGTCGTGTGTGTAACTCTCTTAAAAAATAGTATATCATTAATAGTCTTAAAAGCAACTATAAAAGAGCATGATTAGAAGTAAGGGACGAAGAAAGTTTCAATCTCTTAGATTAAAAAGTCCAATCTTTTCTATGTAATGCAATGCTACTCTTATACACATCCATTGAAGAAACTGGGAGATACATCAAATTCACCGAATGTCTGCAACTTGTCGATGATCTGGAAATGAAAATCAAATGTAAACGTAAATGATTTCGTAACATAGATCATTGATACTGTTGTAAAAGTAAATGATTTCATAACACACATACACAATCAAAATGTAAATGTAAATGATTGGACATAATGTTGTAACATGTACATGATTTCGAATTCACCGATACAGCTATAAAGGTAAATGTATTGGACATATTGCATAGAAAAATGTACATAACTTGTGTGAAATAATGAGAGAATTTGACAATAATTTGAGAGTTGAAGAATACAACACAGAAATAAGCTCTGTGTGCCATAATTTGAATTGTTTCCATAACATACAAAGACAACCATGGTCTAATACTTCAAATTGATAACAGTTTCATATGTGATACATCTAGTACCATAACATTTAGCTTTCTTAGGAGAAATGTGTGTTGTTGAAAAAACTTGCGCACAACATGTACACATCCTAACATCCTACCATAATTCACCAATGGAATCCACATATCAGGACATATTGCTGTAAAGGTAAATGTAAATCAGAATCAAAATGTAAATGTAAATCAACCTATAACAGAGATTATCTACACACATAGCCAACAACAAAAACGTAAACAAAATGTAAATGAAAAACAAATGAAAGGAAACTTGTGACTGATAATCAAAATGACATGTGATGTTGGGATGGATGAACATTAAAAAAGAAACAAAAGCAACAGGTGATCTTAATCCATCCATCTTGTGATTTCACTACGTAGGAATAATCAAATAAACACAAAAAGTAAACACAAGAATCAAGCAAAGACAACCAAAACTTGGTAACGCAGTTCGGTGCGCACACCTACATCTGCGGGGCCACGCCCAGAAAATCAGAATACTGCACTAAAATAATCAATGAGTACAATCACTAATTATCGCGATTCTATTAGGAGGAACAACCTCCCCCTCAATACAAACCGTGATGGGTGGTCTCTACCAACCCATGGAGTATTCTTGGCAAGCTCCCCTTGCCCGCAAGCTCCCCTTGCACAACCGACTAGATCAACTCCCTTGATCCTACGTGCATAGCTGTTGGCCTCCTCCCGGAGTTCTTCAATCGTCTTTTGCAAAAGCCGTCCCTAGCCGCAAAACCGCACACCCGTTCAATCCATCTCGCGCTCAATCGTGGAGCAGTTAAGGAAGTTTTCTTCAATCAAATCTAAGAAGATTGGCCACCCACAAATAACTGAACCAAGATCAAAAATGGTTCAGCCAAATCTTCTAAAAATAGCAACAACAATAAGTGGGCGAGATATTCTCTTTCTATTTCAACTCAACATCCCTTCAATTTAGCAACAGATTTAGGAAGGGCTTTCCAAAAATCTCTCAAGCAGATATTCCACAATCAATTCAGAAATCCCCGTCATTTTAGGCAGCAAATCAGATCTGAAACCAAAGCAGCGTTTCTGCATACGAACCAAAATTCCAGATCCCGAATGTTGAACATTATGTTGAACGATATTATGTTCAACATTACTACTCAATCTGCTCAAAAACACTTCTGATTCCTCAAACAGAACTCTCCATCTATAGTGCCACTAATGCCAACAAATATCAGCAGAAATTTAACCCTTACAATCTCCCCCTTTGGTATTATGTGGCACAACCCAAAGCAAGCACCAACCAAGCACACTATTCTCCCCCTTTGAGCCACAATAATCCAAACCACATTCTCCCCCTTACTAGAACAACCCGAGCAGTGATCACCTCAGAAGAGACATACAAAATTCAGAAAAACTCAAACGAGACACATCCAGAAGACACCTCTGTCTCTCTTATTAGCAAATAAATCCTCAGGCACAGCGGAATAAGATGAAGAGCACTATATCTCACATCTAACAGTATGGTGACGAATGAAATGATGTCCAGAGTAGAAGTCGAGCTCTGAGGGGCCGAAAAGTAGTTGGAGAATTGAAAACATCAGGGGTGTTGACAGAATGTACATGCGAAGATCCATTGGCACCGGCGAAGGAAGAGCAGTGAGCAGAGCAGCGAGATAGCACTCTGATAATTCTGGAGGAAGATTCATGAGACTTTGGTGTAGGTTGCTCACAGTGATTGTCGAGGGGAGATGTCGAGTCTGGTGTCATAACATCTGTAGCAACATTGTTCTGTGTTGTATCTAATGTTACAACATTAGTCACAACATGAAGTACTTTCTCTGAATCTGTAGTGTTCTTGCTGTATAATTCAGACTTCCTGACCTATCTCTTCTTCATTTTCATATCAGGGTGTCTAACATTTCTTCCTTCTGACCAATGTCGCATTCGACTGAAGCAGTCTCTCTCAGTATGGCCTATGAACTTGCAGTAACTGCACACAGAACGAGCACCTTTTATACCTCCAATCTGCCTCTTCTTCTGATCATGGCCCTTGTGCTGGCCCATTCTTTCAAGTTCTTTGATAACTTGACTTCTTCTTTCAGCAGACACATTATCGAAAGCTCCTCTGTTGTATCCCACTCCGGTGCGATCTCCAGAAATCTTACCCATGTTTAAGATATCATCCAATTTTTCTTTTCCAGAATTCCACTTCTCCAATGTGCATTCAGCTTTCTCTGCCCTGAGAAGAACATTTCTGAAGTTGCTTTCTAATTCTCTACAATTTTCCTCAACTTTCAGGCATTTGATTTTGACCTCCGCCTTCTCTTTCTTCAGTCTTTCATTCTCCTCCTTCAGGACTTTGTTGATATTGCAGATTTGCATCCACTTCTCAAACATCATCTGATATGCTTTTCGAATATCATCGTCACTAACTTTCTCATCGCTATCAACTTCAGACTCAGATTCAGTTGTAGAAGTTGTGAAAGATGTTGAACCTGATGTTGTAACATTGGATCTGGCATTGTTTGATTTGTTGGCTGATGTTGTATGTAATGTTGTAACATCAGATTTAACATGGTTGCTAATGTTGTAATCAGGTCGCTTCTTCTGAGAGGCTGCGAGGGCAATGTAATTTCTGGTGATTTCCTCATCTTCAGCACCCCCATTAGACTCAACTTCACTCCAGGTACTGGCCGAGGACTTCCCTTTTTTCTTCTTCAGAGTGTTTGCACATTCAGCCTGTATATGCCAAAATCCTTTACATACTCTACACTCCATCCCTTTTCCTTTCTTTTGCCCTTTATTACTGATCTTCTTCAGCATTCTACTGATGTTTTTAGTCAACACGGCAATATCCTCATCTACACCCGATTCATCATCTTCTTTAGAGACATTTCTAGCTTCTACTTTCAGGGCCATTACTTTGTCCAGGGCCATAACTTTGTCCACGTTCTTCTGCTTCAGATTCATTTCATAGCTCTGAAGTGACCCCATAAGTTCATCCAGCCTCATGGTGGACGTATTTCTGGCCTCCTCAATAGCTGCAACTTTGGCCGAGAATTTGTCTGGAAGAGATCTCAAGGTTTTCTCAACTAACTTCTTTTGAGAATATTTCTTCCCAAGCTGGAAGGCCTGATTGGCTATATCTCTTAACCTTCCATTGAATTCGGCAATAGTCTCGTTGTCAATCATCCTTAGATTTTCAAGCAGTGAAGCTAGCATCTGGAGTTTAGAAGCTTTTACTGCATTAGTTCCTTCATGCACGTTCTGAAGAATGTCCCAAGCTTCTTTAGCATACTCACCAGTAGAGATAAGTTTGAACTGTTCTTCATCAACAGCTGAAAAAATAGCATTAATTGCTTTAGAATTTCACAGTGCCGCATGTTCTTCAATTTGACTCCAGTCTCTTACCGGATTGAGGAGTTCTTTGCCATCTTTGTCAATTTCGATCGGCGATGTCCATCCTTCAATGACGGTGATCCAGGCCTTCTCATCAATGGACTTAATGAATACACGCATCCGAGACTTCCAGTAAGTGTAGTTTGTACAAGTGAGTAATGGAGGAAGAACAACAGAAGCACCTTCTCGTGTAGCCATGATTCAAGTACTGAAATCCAAGATCACACCTTCTTTGATAACAAAGTTACACAAGTGACCTGCTCTGATACCAATTGTGATTTCAGTACGTAGGAATAATCAAATAAACACAAAGAGTAAACACAAGAATCAAGCAACGACAACCAAAACTTGGTAACGCAGTTCGGTGTGCACACCTACATCTATGGGGCCACGCCCAGAAAATCAGAATACTCCACTAAAATAATCAATGAATACAATCACTAATTAACGCGATTCTATTAGGAGGAACAACCTCCCCCTCAATACAAACCGTGATGGGTGGTCTCTACCAACCCATGGAGTATTCTCGGCAAGCTCCCTTTGCCCGCATGCTCCCACTGCACAACCGACTAGATCAACTCCCTTGATCCTACGTGCATAGCCGTCGGCCTCCTCCCGGAGTTCTTCAATCGTCTTTTGCAAAAGCCGTCCCTAGCCGCAAAACCGCACACCCGTTCAATCCATCTCGCGCTCAATCATGGAGCAGTTAAGGAAGTTTTCTTCAATCAAATCTAAGAAGATTGGCCACCCACAAATAACTGAACCAAGATCAGAAATGGTTCAGCCAAATCTTCTAAAAATAGCAACAACAATAAGTGGGCAAGATATTCTCTTTCTATTTCAACCCAACATTCCTTCAATTTAGCAACAGATTTAGGAAGGGCTTTCCAAAAATCACTCCAACAGATATTCCACAATCAATTCAGAAATCCCCGTCATTTTAGGCAGCAAATCAGATCTGTAACCAAAGCAGCGTTTCTGCATACGAACCAGAATTCCAGATCCCAAATGTTGAACATTATGTTGAACGACATTATATTCAATATTACTACTCAATCTGCTCAAAAACACTTCTGATTCCTCAAACAGAACTCTCCATCTATAGTGCCACTAATGCCAACAAATATCAGCATAAATTCAAACCTAACACATCTCATCGCGAAAAAAATTAAGATGCAATAGGGCATTTCTAGATAATCACAAATCCGCCACCTCATCTAAAAAAGAAGCAAGATCTGACCCCAAAACTCTTCAATTGTTGACAATATCATAGATCTACCGCGTCTTAATCCCCAATCTCCCCACCGCATCGTCCAAACTCATCAATCCCACATCACATATACCGTAAAGACTCACAAACAGCCAAGAGATTCAAGAAACCAAACAAATAATTAGATATTTTGCAGATCCAAAAATAAAAGGAACAAAGGCCGTAGGCGTAACATCCAATGACATCCATCATCATCGGTGGCCCTTTGATCGCTCCGGGATGTAACCCAAAAGAACGGTTGTAGTTTTACCGCAAGTGCACGGTGTAGCAGCGAGCGGGTTATCGAACACAGGGAGGACGAATGACCGTGCTTGTTCCGATCAACCTGGCTATTTAAGAAGAGAGAAATTTGCCTTTGGCGATCCTGTCACAATCGTCAGACAAAGTACGGAAATATCAAATCAAATAAGAACGTCTAGGGAATGGGGAATTCCCGCTACTCACCGTATTTCGTAAAAGTGGTTCATCGGTATCAGAGTTGCTAGAATAAGATTTTGGATGAACTAGTTGCAACTGAATGTAGAACCAAGCTCACGCTCTCGCGCTGTTGCCGGTCTATAGCTATCCTAGGCTCGGGTCCATTCTCTTGCAAACCCTAGCCTAGGGAAGCTAGCATTAGGATCAACATCATCGTTCAATCGCGCACCGAGCCCAATCTCTTGCAAACTCGGTCCACGACCTAGTTTGGGATAGTTCCTACCCGTCCAATCTCTTGCAAACGGGTATTGGCGCGGAATTGGAACCGGAAACCCTAGTATCGGTCCAATCTCTTGCAAACCGATACTACGGAAATTCGATTCCAACCCAATTCGGATTTCTAGGTTTTCCTATCGAATTGGGATCCAATCTCTTGCAAATCCCAATCGATGTGAATTCCTAGCCATCCGTAGTAAATTGATCCCAATCTAATCCCTAGTAGCAATTCTAGCAAAATTCCTACCAATTCATCACAATTATGAAATAGGGCTTGTATGGTTCATCCCCACGCCTCCAAGACGTGGCGACTACTCACAATTCATAGCAAGATCACAAAAATAATCAATGAAATAAGCAATAGAATTCATCACAATATTGAGATATGCAATAAAAATAGAATTTTTAGAGAAGAGAAAAGCAAACCAATGGAGTTCTTCAAATAATTCTACAAAGATCCAATTTTTTCTCCTCTCCAATCACAAGAATAAAACTAAAAAAGCTAATCTAAAAAGCTGCAAAAAATTTAAGAGAAAGCTCTCAAACTAGGGTAAAAACCAGGGGTTAAATAGCCCCCAAAATCGTCCAAAAACTGTGACCAAAATACCCCTGCACAGCCTGTTTTCCGCAATTTTCGCTACAGGCAGCGCGTCGCACTCGGCCGAGTGACATAAGTCGCTCGGCCGAGTGAAAACCCTGTAATTTTCCAGTAAGTCTCGATCTTCAGGGGTCTTCACTTCGGGGGCGGCTCGGCCGAGTGAGTTGTCGTCACTCGGCCGATGGCTTCATGGTATTCGGGCGGTCGGGATTATCCACTCGGCCGAGTGGGTCTTCTGAAGCTCAGGCAGCCGAAAAACAGTAACATGGCGATTTTTGAAGGGCTTCGTCTGGGCGCCACTCGGGCGGACGGGGTCTCGTCACTCGGCCGATGTGGTCTCCGTCGCTCGGCCGAGTGCACGTATGAATCGTGTCTGATCTGGTCGGCCGAGCAGTGTCTCGCTGGTCGGTCGAGTGGCTCCTTCACTCGGCCGAGTGGGACACTAAAAATGCCCAGATTGCTTATTTTGGCCTCCTCGTCGCTCCTGCGACGTCCGTTCTTCTTCCGCTCCTCTCCAACAGCAAAATACCCCTCGGGGAGGTCGTCGGTGACCGTCTGGAGTAAGCGCATCTCGAGATCACTTCAAATCGCGCCAAATCACCTGAAATGCGACAAAACCAACAAATCGTGAAAAGCATCGCAATATCGTCGATATATCGTGAAAAACATGATTTGGGCGATCTAAATGGCATGCAAACATGCGGTAAAAAAATGTAAAATAAGGAGTGATCAAAATCCCCCAAACTTGCCTCTTACTCGTCCTCGAGGAAGATAAGTAAAAGGCGAACCCGGTGGATTCGGAAAACGAAAACGGCGAAAAATGAAGAAAAATGAAGAACGGAGAAAAATGAAAAACGAAATAAAAATAAAGAAGAAAGAAAGAAGCGAAGAGGTAAGCTGGTAGATCATTTTCTCAGGACGTGGGTTCCGCTTACTCGTATAGCATGCACTGGATGAAAAACACATGTCAAAGAGTTTTACTTTGATATCATAGTATAATAGTGCAAATAGAAATAGAAAACCCACGAACAACAATATAATCATGAAAAACGGAATAATCTTATAATTAACATCGTCTGAATCATTTAAAGCGGTATACAAATCACAGATCACACACTTTTCAATTGAATGCTTTCTATCAGGAGTATAAGAGTATCACACTATAGAATAGAGAGAATAGAAAAGTATGGATTTCATGAAATGATTGCTAGGCTTAGATTTCTGGATTTCGTAAAGCTAAAAATAATCTCACCGAGTATAGAATATTACTTAGCCTAGGTTGTCGTGTAACGTCAAGTAGTCACTCTCTCACACATCAATGGATCCCCTCCCCCAAGCTTATCTATAAGCGTGGTGGCATAAAAAAAATATTTACATCCCCATTCTTATAAAGCTCCAAAAGCAATGAAAAGAGAAGAGAAAGAAAGAAAGTGAGATGGGATCTTTTATTGAGGATTTTTCCTCTTTTCTTTTTCAAATTTTTTTTTCTCTTTTTTTCTCTTTTTTTTTCAATAAAAATATATACACAACGATCCCAACTCAAAGAGAGATAATGATATACAAGAATATTTTCTCTTTTTTTTCCCGAATAAGAAATTTGGAGCTAGGAATTAATAGCGGGGGAAATGCCATATAATAGAATCGCTAAGGGGAGATTCACCAATGATTTTAAAAGTAGAGAAATGATGTTCAAGATTTGTGGAGAAAGAAATGAATATATCTCTCGGTTCACTCTCTAAGACATGCACGACAACTTCAGCAGGGTAATCTAATCTACTCAGTTTCGATCACAAAAAAGCTAACTAATCCAGATTTATCATAGCTAACATCATTCAATCATCCTGAAGTGAAATGTACAATTCATGCATATAGAAGTGATATATGAAAAGAAATCAGTACTCCAGGTATAGGCATTCAATGCGTGAATCTTGGTGTGTTTTCTGTGATAGCATACATATGAATATTCAGACTCAGCTAATAATAAAATTTCATCCATTTTCATGTGGAAAAAGTGTGGGTTACTATCTCTAGATGCAAGGCAAGTCATAGCATATGATATCAGAAATAAAATCTAAGACATGACAAATAAAGCATGCATATAGAATAAGCTAACTCCACGTCATCATCATCACAGAAAAGTCATCTCTAGCATGAGATGAAAAAGAAAGAAATAAAGATAAAGGGAAAATAGAACTATTTACAATGCGGCACGCAGAAAAATAAGAAAAACGTGATGCATGGTAAAATGAGAAAAATGATGATAAATAAGTGCAAAAGAGAAAAACGGTGTGAAAAACTAAAAATAAAGGTGGCAAATCGAAAAAGAACGTGAGAACTCACTCCCCCAAGCTAAATGGCACAGTGTCCTCAATGTGCAAAGTGTGGCACACCGAGAGACAAGTAAAGTGAGGGGCAAGTGAGGATGCATGCATGATGAAAAAAGATGAAAATAAAAAGAAAAATAAAGAAATGAAAAATATGATGCGGACATGATGCATGCACAGATAGGAGTGATACAGATATAAAGGTGGGGCACCAAAAACTCTCCCTCTCTCCCAAAAAAGATATAATGATACGATCTGAATGAGAAACCCAAAATAAGTGAGGGGAGTGGGGGTGGACAAAAATGTAACAGGACCCAGCAGAAACGGGCAGCACAACGGCAGGGATAATCGATGGCATCAAGGGTGCCTAAGAAGGTGGTGCTGCGCCGTCTCCGTCCTGAGGCGGAAGTGGTGGTGGTGGCTGGACAGACTGCTGAGCGAGGGTGGGTGTGGAAGTGGTAGCAGGCTGAGTGTGTGTGGAAGTGTGGGTGGGAACCTGCTGGGTGGGTGGGGGTACGCGGGGGAGACGCTCCAGGACCTGGGTAAGACAGTAGTGAATCTGGGGGATCAGGTCAAAGCGGCCAGCCATCACAGAGACGGTGGAGGACAGGGTCCTAAGGTCGCCTCTGAGGCCACTCACCGCCCCCCTCTAGAGCACGAATGCTCTGAAGTACAGTGTCGGGGGGAGGTGGTGCAGAGGGACGCACCAGTCGGGGCTGTGCAGGGCGGGGCTGGCGTACTCGGGTCGCGTATGTGACGGGCTCAGCGGGGAAGGGAACGAAAGGTGCTGTGCTCGCAAATGTGGGCCTGGCCTCAGTGTGAGGCCGGGGCACCGGCTGGTGAGAAGTGGAGGCAGTAGCAACGAAAGAAGAATATAAAAGAGGCAGCGAGGCGGCCGGAGAGGTCAGTGGCACAGAAGTGTGGACAGACGCCACGACACTCTCGGAAAATACGTCAGTAGTGGAGACAGAGGGCTCTCCGCACTCAACTACGGTCGGCGGGCGCTCGGGTGGGGCAGAAGAAACAGGCTCAGCAGACAGAGGGCCAGTGGGGGTGGTGACAGCCGCGGGAGTGATGGAGGTGGGCTCAGCTAAGGTGCTCCCGACACCGACAGAGGTGGGGACAGAGGTGTCAGGAGCAGTGGAAACATCAGGGATAGGCTGAGGGGCCACAGGGTCAATAGGGGTGGCAGGCGCGGCAGGCGCGACAGGGTCTGCGGGGGGCAGCGTGGGCAGCGTGGGCCTGCTCGGCCTCCTCGGCCTCGAGCACGTAAGCAGCGGGGATGAGAACATCCATCACAGGGAGCCAGTCAACGTGGGCTGGTGCAATCTGAGTCCGAGCTGGGCTCGGAAGAATCATGTAATCGGCACCGTAAGGGCCGTGCAACCAGACCCAGTGACGCTCACCGTGCGGACGAAGCATCTTCATCCGGGCCATAACATCGATCGACAAAGAAGTGGGGCCCGGTACTCGTCGCAGGTCGTCAGGGAAGTCCTCGCCGGTCATAAGGGCAAGCAAGGTGATCAGGCCGCCGCAGCATATCGGTGAGCGAGCGCCCACCGATACAATGATGCGGTCCAAAAACCAAGCCGCGACATCAATCACGACAGCGGGGACAAGCTCATCGCCATCCCTAGATAGAGCTCTGGGCCGAGTCATCGCATAGAGCATGTAGAGCTCCGGTGTAGACATCATGCCCGGCTCATATCTGGCCAAAAAGGTCGTCGCCATAAGGCGCTGAGCAATACAGAGGCAGGGGTAGACAATGGCCGAGGCCTTGGCCCTACTAGGGTCAAAGGCAGCGTGAAGACCCGTGATCCGGGCCCAGAAGGCACCGGCGTCGAAGGAAGGTGGGGGGATATGGGTGGGGCCGTAACCACGATCGGCTCCAGGGACAGCGGGCCACGAGAAAAATGCTCTCATCATATCGAGAGTGACCTGGCACTCCCGGTCCATGAACCGAAACGAGCATCCCTCGTCGGTCCGGGCGATCGAACTAAGAATCTCAAGTGTCGGGTGGGTAAACGTGTCCGCCGACACCTGGAAGAAATCTCGCCAGCCCACATTGTCGTACAACGTGAGCATCCCCTCTAGTACCCCCAGGCGTCCTAGGTCGGCAAGGTGTGCAAACCTGGAGGGTACGATCGAGCGCTGGGAGATACGTTCGAAGACGGCGCGGTGTGCATCGTCTCGGAACGTAATCCCGAGCGGCCCGACCAGTGGAGCCGGAGGTGGTGGCTGTGGAGCGGCGGGGAGTGGCTGTGCGGGCTGTGCGGGCTGTGTGGGCGTTGCAGGTTGTGCGGGGTGTGCGGGGCCTGCAGGTTGTGCTGGGTGGATGGGGTGTGTGGGAGAAGGTGGAGGAGAGTCCTCCAACTCGTGGGAGGGGCCGGCATCATCCGACCGCTTCCGCTTGGCGGAATCTCTCTTCGACCGCGGCCGTGTCCGGGGCGGCATATCGGCCCCGAGCGCGCGTCGAAAAAATGTAAAAAGTGCGGCGTGTGCAAAAGAATGGAAGGAGTATACCCAGACACGCCGCGAGTGCAAGATAATGGAAGCGTGCGAAGTCAGCGCCTCCGCGAAGCCCGAATCAGTCCCTAGAAGCTCCCCGGGGCTCCCCTAAGCTCCCAAAAACAACCTGCGCATGAAATGGAGATATCAGCGAGTAATATTCAAAACGTATGGGGCATTAGGGGTATAATAGATAGATATAGAAATCAATTAGGTTTTGGGGGTCATTTAACACATGGATCCTCGAAAAATACACAAAAAGAGGAGGAAAAGGCGAAATAAGCGATACCGGAGGTGGTCAGGGCGGCGGCCGCCGGCGGCGACTCGGGCGAGGCGCGGCGGTTGCTCGGCCGGCAGTGGCTGGCCGCGCGGCCGCACGGCGACCGGTGGTCAGGCGAGTGGGGGTGCGAGCAAGGCGAGCGGGCGAGGGGAGCTGAAGGGTCGGGCGCGATTTGGGTTTTTGCGTTTCGAAAAACATGCCCCCCCTCGGCCACTTATATAGTGAAAGTTACAACTCGGCCGAGTGAATAGGTCACTCGGCCGAGCGAGATCAATGGACATTTCCTCCCTGCCATTGCTTCGGCCGAGTGGCTTTGCCAGCCTCGGCCGAGTGGAGTAAGTCCATTCGGCCGAGTGGCTCAAGATACTCGGCAAGACTCGCCCTAGGAGCGTATCCGTTTTACTCGGCCGAGTGAAAATATATACTCGGCCGAGTAGCAGTTATACTGAAATCGAGAAATTAAATAGAGAGTTGGGTACAGCAGACTTCCCTCGTTCGTGAGCGGCTCGGCCGGACGAACTTGTGTACTCGGCCGAGTGACTAGTATACTCGGCCGAGTGAGCCTTGTTTTCTGCTTTTTGTCTTCGTTTGGGCTCTAAACTCAGTCTTTCTTTCTCCAGTCGATTTCATCTTACTCCTAAGCCTCGAGCGTCTTCCTGGGGCGCTCCTCGTCGTCTCGTTCATCCTCCTCAGGATGGATTTACCTATCTCCTCTCCTGTCAAGAAAAATAGGACCCGTTATCACAAAATTTTTGGGCGAACGACTCAAAACACTAAAAATTTCTAAAACAAAAATAAAGAAAAAGTAAAAATAAAGCAATAACCGTTGGGTTGCCTCCCGACAAGCGCTCGTTTAAGGTCGTGAGCTCGACCCCCTATGATTTTCAATTAATGCGGGATGTTTGGTGCATATGAGATGCACCCATCAAACTTTCCGGGGAGAACGCTTGGATTCGGAAGTTGCGGTGGCGTGTTCTCCCGTGGTGGTCTCTCGTCTCGAATAGTGTTGGGGGGAGGCTCCCCCAAGCTAGCGTTTGCTCCGGTCAACGGCTTCACCGGTGACGCCGATTTTCGTAGCGGCGGAGCTTTCTTCGGAGACTTTTGTTTCGAGAGCTTGTAGAGCTCTCGAATCCTTGCGACATCAGCGTCTCCTTCATCATTTTCAGCGGAGAGGTCGGGGGAATCATCTTTTTTCTCATCTTGGCCTAAATCCGGGCCTTCATCAAAATCCTCATCGAAAAGAGCGCCAATCGAGTGGGGGATCGCCTCTTCTATCACCTCATCAAGGAGGTCCACGTAGTCAAGTTCCTCGTGGTAAGGCATGTGTTTCATGGCCTTAGGAATGTGAAGCTCCACCTCGATGTTGCCGACGTTCAAAGTTAGGGTACCTTCTCGCACGTCGACAATCACTCCGGCGGTGGCGAGGAACGGGCGTCCAAGTATCAATGAAGTATCTCCCTCCTCCTTAACGTCCATGATCACGAAGTCACATGGCAAGCATATTCCCCCCGGGACTTGTAGCGGGATGTCTTCGGTTATCCCTACCGGCCTCGTTATTCGCCCATCGGCCAATTGTATCCGCATGTCGGTAGGTTTCAACTTCGTCTCGGTATTTAGCCTTAAGAACATGGAGAGAGGCATGAGGCTCACACTAGCCCCTAGATCTACCAACGCCTTTTGAAGAGGGACGCCGCCCAAGGTGCAAGGAATCCGAAAACTCCCCGGGTCTTTAAATTTGGTCGGATCCTTCTCTCTCTTGGTGAACCAAGAGCCCTCCTCGGTTAGCATGATCTTTTCCTTCCTCTTTCTCCCCGAAATCAAATCCTTTAAGAATTTAGCATATGTGGGGATCTCCACGATGGCGTCGAGGAAGGGAATATTGAGGCTAACTCCTCTAAGATACTCGAGAAACTTTGCTAGCCTTTTCTCCATTTTCGCTCTAGCGAGCCTTTGGGGGAATGGGACCGGTGGCATGAAGCGTCTTTCCTCAATCAATTGCTCCGCTCTAGATTTCTCCTTTTCTTGTGGCTCTTTCTCCTTATCAACTTCAACTACCGGCTCAATTGGCTCCGAGCTTTCCTCCACGGGCTCCTCGGTAGGAATCATGGCGGGGGTGGTATCCTTCCCGCCTCTAGTAGTAACGACAACTACGGCATTGATATGGCCGGTGTTGCCCCATGGGTTTTGCTCGGGTTGCGCCGGCAATCGTTGAGTGTTCCGATTGAGCAACGCCAATTGCTCCGATATTTGGGCCATAACTGTATTAAGGGAGTCTTGCCCCGCCTTCAAGGTAGCATTAACCTTATTTTGCTCGACCATAAACGCCTCCACTCTAGCTTCGAAGTCGGATCGTTGTTGAGCTTGTGGAGGGTTTTGATTTTGATTCCTCCACCCTTGATTGTATCCGGGCGGCCTATATGGTGGAACTTGTTGCTTCGGTTGGAAATTTTGTTGTGGAGGCCCCCTCGGCGGATAGTGTTGTTGTTGGGGTGGTGGTGGTCGAGCTTGTTGGGGTAGTTGTTGTGGCGGGTTCAAAGCTCCTTCATTGTTGGCGTAAGAGAATCCGGGATGATTTCTTGTGGCCGGATTGGCCCAATATCCTTGGTTCCCCGCGACATATTGTACTTGCTCCAAGGATCCTTCTCCTTGCTCTCCTCCCACATACATGGCTTGAGATTGGTCTTGCCAATCACTCATTTGGTTCGTTGGAGCAGAGGTGGAAGGGGTTCCTTGGGGCTCCGTGATAAACTTCTCCAGTCTCTCCACTACCTTATGGAGAGAATCAAACTTGCTCGTAAGCTCCGCTACGGCCTTCGCCTCATAGATACTAGTTGGCTTCAAGGAGGACGTGGAGTGTCCTCGCTCATCGCCCCATTGTTGGTTGTTTGAGGCCATCTCCTCAATTAGGGCCGTAGCTTCCTCGGGAGTCTTTGACAAGATAGCACCATTCGCCGCGACATCAATAATTTGTTTGGTCCCCGGTTGGAGACCGTTGTAGAAGCTATGAACTAGCTCCCAATCTTCTATGCTATGGTGCGGGCATTGGTGCTGCAGATCTTTAAAACGCTCCCAAGCCTCATAGAGCATCTCTTGGGGTCCTTGCTTGAAGGACATGAGAGCGCTCCGGATCTTCACCGTCTTGGAGGGCGGATAGAACTTGTCAATGAATGCACTTGCCAATTCGTCCCAAGAGGTGAAGACTCCGTCAGCCTGCGTCCTCAACCAATAGAGTGCCTTGTCCTTTAGCGTGAAGGGGAAGAGACGCAGTCTGATGGCATCGATGGAGACCCCCGGCATCTGAAATGTGGCGCACTTCGACAAGAATAATTGGATGTGGTAGTGAGGATTCTCATGGGCATTCCCATGAAATGGATCCTGCTACATCAGAACCACTAGTCCAGTCTTTAGCTCGAAGTTCTTGTCGGCCGCCAACTCCGGCACGGCAATGGATGAGGTTGTAAAAGAGGTCTTAGGCCGAAGCCTATCTCGAATAGAAATTATCCTCGCCATCCTTGCTGCTAATTGGTCCGCAGTTTCCGGGTTGGTCGTAAACCGCCCTTCCGGATTTTGTCTCCTTTCCGCTCTAAGTCTATGCGCGGTACGTTTGATCTCGGGATCAAATAATATAGCTTTCGGGTCCGCCGTAGATCTCGTGTACATGCACAGGGAAAACAGAGTTTCAAAGAAATGATTAGTACCGTGGAAGGGTTAGGTGAAAGAAAAAAAAATAAAGAAATAGAGATAATAATAATAATAATAATAATAATAATAAAAAGAAATAGCTAGGGTGGTAAGATCAAACGCAATCGCCTCCCCGGCAACGGCGCCAAAAACTCGATCGCTCCGGGATGTAACCCAAAAGAACGGTTGTAGTTTTACCGCAAGTGCACGGTGTAGCAGCGAGCGGGTTATCGAACACAGGGAGGACGAATGACCGTGCTTGTTCCGATCAACCTGGCTATTTAAGAAGAGAGAAATTTGCCTTTGGCGATCCTGTCACAATCGTCAGACAAAGTACGGAAATATCAAATCAAATAAGAACGTCTAGGGAATGGGGAATTCCCGCTACTCACCGTATTTCGTAAAAGTGGTTCATCGGTATCAGAGTTGCTAGAATAAGATTTTGGATGAACTAGTTGCAACCGAATGTAGAACCAAGCTCACGCTCTCGCGCTGTTGCCGGTCTATAGCTATCGTAGGCTCGGGTCCAATCTCTTGCAAACCCTAGCCTAGGGAAGCTAGCATTAGGATCAACATCATCGTTCAATCGCGCACCGAGCCCAATCTCTTGCAAACTCGGTCCACGACCTAGTTTGGGATAGTTCTTACCCGTCCAATCTCTTGCAAACGGGTATTGGCGCGGAATTGGAACCGGAAACCCTAGTATCGGTCCAATCTCTTGCAAACCGATACTACGGAAATTCGATTCCAACCCAATTCGGATTTCTAGGTTTTCCTATCGAATTGGGATCCAATCTCTTGCAAATCCCAATCGATGTGAATTCCTAGCCATCCGTAGTAAATTGATCCCAATCTAATCCCTAGTAGCAATTCTAGCAAAATTCCTACCAATTCATCACAATTATGAAATAGGGCTTGTAGGGTTCATCCCCACGCCCCAAGACGTGGCGACTACTCACAATTCATAGCAAGATCACAAAAATAATCAATGAAATAAGCAATAGAATTCATCACAATATTGAGATATGCAATAAAAATAGAATTTTTAGAGAAGAGAAAAGCAAACCAATGGAGTTCTTCAAATAATTCTACAAAGATCCAATTTTGTCTCCTCTCCAATCACAAGAATAAAACTAAAAAAGCTAATCTAAAAAGCTGCAAAAAATTTAAGAGAAAGCTCTCAAACTAGGGTAAAAACCAGGGGTTAAATAGCCCCCAAAATCGTCCAAAAACTGTGACCAAAATACCCCTGCACAGCCTGTTTTCCATAATTTTCGCTACAGGCAGCGCGTCGCACTCGGCCGAGTGACAAAAGTCGCTCGGCCGAGTGAAAACCCTGTAATTTTCCAGTAAGTCTCGATCTTCAGGGGTCTTCACTTCGGGGGCGGCTTGGCCGAGTGAGTTGTCGTCACTCGGCCGATGGCTTCATGGTACTCGGGCGGTCGGGATTATCCACTCGGCCGAGTGGGTCTTCTGAAGCTCAGGCAGTCGAAAAACAGTAACATGGCGATTTTTGAATGGCTTCGTCTGGGCGCCACTTGGGCGGACGGGGTCTCTTCACTCGGCCGATGTGGTCTCCGTCGCTCGGCCGAGTGCACGTATGAATCGTGTCTGATCTGGTCGGCCGAGCAGTGTCTCGCTGGTCGGCCGAGTGGCTCCTTCACTCGGCCGAGTGGGACACTAAAAATGCCCAGATTGCTTATTTTGGCCTCCTCGTCGCTCCTGCGACGTCCGTTCTTCTTCCGCTCCTCTCCAACAGCAAAATACCCCTCGGGGAGGTCGTCGGTGACCGTCTGGAGTAAGCGCATCTCGAGATCACTCCAAATCGCGCCAAATCACCTGAAATGCGACAAAAACAACAAATCGTGAAAAGCATCGCAATATCGTCGATATATCGTGAAAAACATGATTTGGGCGATCTAAATGGCATGCAAACATGCGGTAAAAAAGTGTAAAATAAGGAGTGATCAGCCCTCTGGCCCCACGCTCAACCCCTCGATCCCAAAAAATGTAACGAATATCCATATCAATCTCAAATGTTTCATATTACTCAAAGACAACCAAACAACAATTCTACATTAATAACACAAATTAATATTTGAAAAAAAATCAATCAAGCACTTATAAACCTTACTCGGCCCCATTTGGAAGCCATACGAAAAGAAGATAATTAGAGTTCTGGCAATGGCCTCGAAGGCACTGGTGATGCTGACGAAGGTGGCAATCGTGCTGCTACATTTTCCCCTAAAAACTGGTTTTATTCCCTAAGCATGCTTCTTTTCCCCTTGACTTGGTAGAAAATTTGAGGATTGAAGGAAATTGGGGATAACCCAGCTAATTATTTTTAGTTGGGCGATGAGAGAGATGAAGAGGGATGTTAGTCACAGGTCTCCCATTTATTCCTTATACCTTCTTAATTCTTTGTCCAATAACACCAGTTGATTGAATAAATACAGCCTCTGGACTCAAATGGAGAAGTTGCATTATCAGTAACACAAAAGATTAGATTTCTATATTAATAAGATATGATGATAAGGACTGGAAAAACCTCAGCAACAGCATTTGTGCATTCTACAGCACCCTGATAACCTGCATCACCATGTTATATATATATATATAAACATAAGGCCATATAACAATTTGATTTTTTTGTGAAGCATGCAAGCTTGTGAAATCTAACAAAGCTGACATGCGCTTATTGTGGCAGCATTAGCTTGACCAGCATTAATTAACAATGCACGTCCCTAAAAATCACCAAATATATGAAAGTTAGCTGGGTAGTGAACTACAATAATGAATCTACAATTATAATCACACTGAAAAGTAAAAATATAAATAAAAAAGACTTTCAATACGGTATAATGTATCACCAACTTGAAACATAAACAGGTTTAAGAACAGATTTCAGGATTGAGCTCACACACCACAGATGAAGCATTTAGGACTTGTTTGCATTACACAATTGGCACAGCAGCAACGATATTTTTAATGAAAGATCCTGAAAATCACAACAAATTCTTCCATTTCATGCCATAAAATTCTTCAATTTTTTGATCAGTACATCTGCAACTTCAAAAAAATAACGGAAAAATTGAAACTTTTCTATCCTCACCAGCAACAACCGCATCTACATCGCATGTCATTTCTTTAAGTAGCAAGATCAGGCTTCTCCCCTTTGGCACCTCCGTAAATTGCTGAAGAGTGGCGATGAGAGGAAACACAATTGAGGAAATCTGCACTGAGCTTCACAAGCTTCAGCATCTCATCCCCAATTAGACATCTTTGCCTCCTTGTAACACGAATCCCTCATTAAATTGAAAAAACATGAAGAAAAAAGTTCCACAAAGAACTCAAATTCATCCATGGAACTAAATTCTCGAGCCCTAACCTCTAAAGATGCCCCATTTAGGCTTTTTCACTGTTTCTTCGAAACCTTGCACTGGATCACTCCTGTCCGTATCGACTTGTAACGCAAATGCACCACCAAATCATAAGAATCAAGCAATAAAACCAAGGAAACACATCAAAATCTCTGCTAAAAGAGAAAAGCATCACCTCATTTTTGCTATTGGAGCAGATGCGCTGATTTCTCCTCTCAGCCCAAACCCTAGCTGACTCTTCCATCTTCATGGAAGCTTTTCCTCTCAGTCCAAACCCGAGCCATCCAGTCCCTCATCATGGAATCTTTCATGGTGGCTACAGCTATGAGGAAAGAGAGAGGTGGGGTGTTGTACATGGGGGCAGATACGAAGCGATGGTGGGAAACGAAAGGGCAAATTTTGTTGAGAGAGAGAAACGAAGGGAGAAGGAAAACCAAAAGGGAAATTTTGAGGGAGAGAGGAAGATCATAGGGGAGTAAGCGGTTGAGATTGAATTTTCCATGCCAAGTCAGCAATCCGTGTGAGCGATTCGCGTGATTTCCGAGGAGCTCGAGTTTCCCCCCAATTTACCAAGATATGTGCGTGTGTTAGAGATTTGTGCATTGGAAAGAGTGTGGTTGAAGTACAATTTTTTCATTTAACTCTCTTTCTTGCGGGACCATGCTTACGTGGCTTCATCATGGCCCTTCCCTAGAGCGAATCCAGGCCTTTCTTGGTGACTGGGACAAACAAAATTATGACTGGGCTTATGACTGGGATAAAATTCAAAAAAGGTCCTGAATTGTATTATATATATATATTATATATATATATATTCTATAAAACGTGAAGATTTTGAATTTTGTCCTACGTGGCATGGGTTTGTCCTACGTGGACAAAGAAATGCTGACTGGGACAAACAAAATATGCTGACTAGGACAAATAAAATGAGTTGTAAATTTGAAATTTGGGAGGAAATATTTGAGGGAATGTTTGAATTTTAGGGGGGAAGTGAGTTGAAATTTTGAAAATTTGAAAATCAAATCATTAAAATCCGCTGCCGTCCTTCACAAATAAAATTACATTCATATCAGTTTTTGAATTTTGGAACCTGGCCTCTTCAACTCCTCAACGAATCCCCTCTTCAACTTTTAAGATCCCGATTCTTGAAGACCAAACCCTCAAAAGGTAGCGATCCATGAGGTGAGCTCGAGGATCATCTAGGATCTCGCCCTACCGAAATGAACCAATTTAAGCCGAAATTTTTGGGGATGGTGAACCCTAACACTCCTCTCAGGAAGCTCACGCGAGCTTGCAATACACAGACGTGTATTCGAGCTGGAGGGAAGCATGATGATCTCGATGAGGCCAACTTGATCATGAGGGGCATCGCTCGCAGATCTTGCCGGTGAAGAGATGCCCAATGGCGCCATTGGTTCTGACCAAAGATTGCACATCAGCTGCCCAACTTTTGAAACCATGTTTGCTCCTTTTTCAACCAGGTTGATTCATGCGGCAGAGGTTAGTGGGACACCTTGCACATAACATGTTCGATGGAATGTCCCAATGAAAACCAAGCTGTTTGATTTTCTGTCAGCAAGTAAAAGCAAAAGTTGTACTTACCTCCAAGCATCAATATAAATATATGAATTCTATCCAGATGATCCAGTCCTACGCACAAAGCATCAATATTATGTTTATTTACAGCTCAAGTTTTTGTTTTTGGTATCAAAAAATAGGGCCATGATGTCTGAGCTGGTGCAAGAAGTAGGATACAATAGGGGCCACTTTCATGGGTGCATTGACTTCAAGCCTGAATCCGGCAGGTTCTGCCTTCTATCTTCTTTGCGATTGGGACATGCTACCAACGTCAAAAACTTCTGTTAAGTGTCACATATCACTTTGTCTTTTACCTAATTGTCTAATTTCATCCTTGACCCTATATTTTTATTTCTATGGAATTTATTTCAGTGGAGAGGGAATGCTTAGAGGCGCAAAGCCTTGCTCAATTACCCAAGGAGGGTAGGGAGGCAAGAACAACACGGTCCATGGGAGATTTATTTCATCAACCTTGGAACAAAAGAACCAATTAACAAACATCTCGGGAAAGACTGAGAAAAAAGGGGCAAGTTTTTGAGACGATAACCACAGCAAACAGCCATAGGATGAACGAAACGCCAAGCATTCAGTAACCTCTTAAAGTTCACTCACATATTACTCTTCAATCCTGTCTGTGGGAGGGCGGGACCATCTAGCACAACATACACTCCTCATTGGTAGGAAAAATCTTTTTACCCATTATCGTTCAGTATCACAGTTAGATTCTACAAGGAGGGAAAAACAGGCAAGGCGATCATGCGACTATCTGTACTCATCACGCAGGGGATAACCAGTCATCACAATTTTATCAGCAAACATCTTCCCTGTCTTGGGCATGACATGCCAATGCAGTGTCCGGTTGAACTCCTTGCCCCGTAGGTTGCTTCCCTGTGACATGGAGAATGACAGCAAGTTATTCATGGTTGCAAGACGCGTCATTTTGATATGAAGTTTATCGGTCTGGTTAAAGCAGTTGCATTTCTACGTCTTGATCGTTGTCCAGATGAACTTTCCTCCAATGTTAGCTGGACATGATATCATTTGTAAGGAATTCTGTCCATTACTTGGACATCTGCTTTCTTGCTTCTGAAACTTAAAGCTCTACTACTTAGAAATTGCAGGTTTAATTATGATTGGGGCTCTGATGATGTAACGACTGGTTTTCATGTATTTGGATTTATTATACTATAATATATGTTTTGGTGGATTTTCTCCTCATGTGTGGTTTTCGTCTCCGTAACTTTCATTTTCGATCGTTTCGTCGTGTTTTCTCGTTTCTTCCTTAGGATCGTCGATTTCGGAGTAAGTCATTCGTGACGGGCTTCATAACAGTCGTATCTTACTATTAGATCAAGCCTAAGAGTCTTAGGAATCGATCCCGGGGCTCCGCGCTCCGTATCGGAACTTTTGGTGCTTATTAGCCGGTGTAAGAAGGGGCACCGACCGACTAGATGACGATCCAGTCGGTCGGCAATCCTTCTTGGACCGACTAGTTGGCTTTCTAAATTTCTCAGGAGTTACTGTTTATCGTTAGTCGGTCTAAGAACGTTGGTTGACCGACTAGTTTGCAAACTAGTCGGTCGGCAATTCTTCTTTAACCGACTAACACATCATCTAAATTTTAGTATCAGTACAGTTCATTCTTAGTCGGTCTAAGTTCATCTTTCGACCGACTAGTTGTTAAACTAGTCGGTCAGTAGTTGTTCATAGACCGACTAAATCCAAATCCTATTTTCGTTCAGAAGTTACTGTTTACACTTAGTCGGTCTGCGTTGGTCGACCGACCGACTAGTTGCCAAACTAGTCGGTCAGTGGTTGCTCTTTGACCGACTAATCTGTGTTAAAACCCTAATTTCTGGGCAGCCGCCAGCCCATCCTATTTAAACCCCTTCCAAACATTTTCTTCTTCCTCCACTCGACCCAAAACCCTAGTTTCTCCCACATTGAGCCCCCTTCTTCCCCAAAACCCTTATTCCTTCATTCGAAGCCCAAGATCCATCATCCAAACCATCCTTCAACACATTCTACCCCTCATCTTCCCCAAAATCTCATCAAATCCCCCAAAATCCCCCAAAAACCCTAGTTCTCCAAACTTCTCCATTCGTTTCCAGATCTGGTCCCTAGGTTCTCCAGAGTGTTTCTTTCGCCTCCTCACGGTAAGAAATCGATCTCTTGATGTTTTCATAACCTATTTGTATTTTTATGAAACCCTAATGAAATGGATGTTGTTTTGATGATTGTTTCCCCTTAACAGTGATTTCCCCGTAGTTTAGCATCCGCGAGACGAACCTTCGTGATCGTCATCCCCGGTGCTAGGCAAGTGAAACTTGCCACTTAGGGTTTAGGCCATGTTTTAGGCCATTTTGCTTGTTGTAGGCATAAAAGAGGCTAGGCGACGAAATGATACTCGCCTAGGCGCAAAATTTAGGAACTAGCTTGACAACGAAGCTAGATTCGACATTTATCATGTTGCACAATTACAATGTCATGTTTAAATTCCATTAACGGTACGCAAGTTAATTGTCATGTCATTGCATTCTTTAAGTGATACCGTGATTGCGTAGCATCGCTACAATACTTGTGTTTCCTGGCTCGTGACCAGAAGCGGGCATAATGAGTTGCTAACCCCAATGCTCGATATTGAATTGTGAACTAGGAAAACAAGCTCCCGTGCGGGGCAACCCTGGCTCACTTGCTGGGCTCATGTACAAGGACCCTGGCTTGTTTACGTGTGGGATGGGGTAAGAGTTAAGCGGTCATTCAACTGGGGGTCTGCCTGATCAGCAACTGCAGTTGTAAGGCGTAAACTCTGGGGTGGGGTAGTGTTTAGTGCCGATCAGCGTGAATGTTATACCATTCAGCTGAAGGGCGTAAACATCTACAAACAACTGTGAAACGTGAATAGTAAATTGATTGATATTGTTAGTAGCTTGGCTACTCTTGTCTTGTCCCGATACTTGTTCTCTTGTACTTACTGTTCACCATGTCTTAATTGTGCACTCATGTTATAACTGCCATGTCATGCATACTAAAACTGCTAGGTTGCTAGTTGCCTTACTTTCAGTTTCCTTGCCAAGTCCTTTAGACTTGCTGACATGTGCCCCTTTACTCTTTTGGGTGACACATGTTAGATCCTGAGCCTGAGTACCTTGTTGAGGACGAGGTGTTTGCTGACGCCGAGCCCGAGCTTGTGTTTGACGGGGAGTACGTGGACACTGGGGACCAGTCCTAGTGTCTCCGTTGTGTTTTCCCTTTTGTTTAGACTGCTATTTTTTTGTCGGTGCGTAGCACCTAATACTTGTTGCGTTGTTGTTTTTGTTGGCCTTGTTCTGGGCCTTTAGACTCTTTCTTTTAGCCTGGTGGCTTTTCTGGATGTTGAACTTATTTTCGTGTTGGACAATTTGTGAGATATGAGATTTTATTTCAGTCTCTCCTTGTGTTATCATTGTTGTTCCGTTGTGGTTACAGGGACCTGCTTATGTTTTATTGACGCTTATCGGGTTTGGGGCTTCACAGCTCCACTCTCGTGCGAACCTTTTCACGTCTCGCCTCCATTTTAGGGAAGCAGGGCGTGACAGGTTTTGTTGGTGGCCCATGCAGGTCCCTCTGTAACTGCGATTATCGGAATAGCGATAATAATATTAGAATGTCCAATAAACTAAGTTCGATGTCCGAGTCATAAGCTATGAGTCTAATCTGATTCGTTTTCTGTGTCACTAGATGGCAGGAAGGCGATTCACCCGTGGTGGGGGTAGTGGTGCGCTCCCTCATGATGAGGAGCCTGAGCGGGAACCCACCAACGGTGAGATGATGCGGATGATGCTCCAGATGATGCAAGTGCAGCAGGGCGTGCTCCTGCAAGTCCAGAATGCTCCACTTGCTCGAGCTGCCCGGGCTCTTCCGGATGCCCCTCGCTCTGAGCCGGGAGCGAAGCAATTTCGGGAGCTGGGTCCCGCATATTTTGATGGGTCTGAGGGTCCTCTGGCTGCCGATGAGTGGATTCGGAACATTGAGGATAATTTGAAGATGGCCAAGATCACCCCGGCTAGATGGGTTGATTTGGCGAATAGGCAACTCAAGGATAATGCTCGGAATTGGTGGGATGCGGAAGAGAAGATGTTGGTGGAGCCGATAGCTTGGGCTACCTTTAAGTCCAGGTTTGATGAGGAATTCTTTCCGAAGGCTGCAAAGAAGGAGATGCTGCAGCGCTTCATTGATCTGAAGCAAGGGAGCTTGACGGTGGACCTGTACCACCAAGAGTTCACGAGGCTGAGTCGGTTCACACCGAAGATGGTGCAGGATGCTGATGAGAGGGCTCAGAGGTTCCTGCAAGGACTTTCTTTGGAGCTCCAGAGTTTTGTGTCTTCCTCCGATCTGGACTCTTATCAGAAGGTTCTGGTCGCTGCGAGGAGGCAGGAGCTGAACCTGAGTTAGAGGAGGGGATCTATTGTTGGTGCTGGAAAGAGGCCTATGGAGCAGGCCAGGGCGGTGGTTAGGCCTGGTTTCAAGCCTAATCAGCCAGCTCAGTTTAAGAGGCCAGGAGGGCCTATTCTGAAGACTTGCCATTTCTGCGGCAAGCCTGGCCACATCAAGGAGCAGTGTCGGAAGTTTTTGGGCCAGTGTCTGGTTTGTCGTGATGCTTCCCATGTCGCGAGGGATTGTCGTCATGCGGGTCAGCTGCGGAGGGTGCCTGTTGCAGCACAGCCGTTGCAGCAGCGAGCGTCTGTTCCTGCTGGTCGTGGAGCAGCTCTTGTTCCGCAGAGGCAGGCTTTTCAGCAGGCAGTTCCACCGAGGAGGCAGGCTTTTCTGATGACAACTGTGGAGAGCGAGGCTGTGGATGAGGTTATCGCAGGTAATCCTCAATCTAGCTATTACTTTCCTAGCTGGTTTGAATGTTAGATTGTGTTGTTTGCTTGAACATGATTGTTTGCTAGACTAGGGTTTGATTGTTAATTGCTTGTTAGGTGTGGTTTTGGTTTGCACATTTCCTGCACGAGTCCTCTTTGACTCTGGTGCATCGATGTGCATTATTTCTCGGAGCTTCGTGGAGAGGCATTCCTTGTCGACGTCCCCTCTTCCCAAGAGTTGGAATATCGTTACAGGGAATGGCTTGGTCTCGGTGCATCGTGGTTGCAATTCTTGCTCGTTGGTGGTCTGTGGACATGAGCTTTACGCTGATTTCATTGTCCACGACATCATCAACTATGATGCAGTTCTTGGGATGGACTGGCTTGCGAGCTTCTATGCTACGATCGACTGCAGGAGGAAGAAGGTGGTGTTCGAGATTCCCGGACATCCAGTATTTGAGTTCAGTCGTGGTAGCAGTTCGCTTGGTCCTGTCAGATTTCGGGCCAGGCCGGTGGAGGTTGTGGTTATGCAGATGGAGTTGGAGTGGCCAGCTGTAGTGCGTGATTTTGGCGACGTCTTCCCCGAGGAGATGTCTGGTTTGCCACCTGATCGAGCTTTAGAATTTTCTATCGATCTTATTCCAGGTGCGCAGCCGATTTCGAAGGCACCGTATCGTATGGCACCTGCAGAATTGGAAGAGTTGCGGAAGCAGTTGGATGAGCTCATGCAGAAGGGTTATATCAATCCCAGTGTGTCTCCGTGGGGAGCACCGGTGCTGCTGGTGAAGAAGAAGGATAGTTCACGTCGCATGTGCGTGGACTATCGGGAGTTGAATGCGGTGACCATTAAGAATAAATACCCGTTGCCTCGCATCGATGATATTTTTGATCAGCTTGGAGGTTCGAGGGTGTTTTCTAAATTGGTTTTGAGGAGTGGTTACCATCAGTTGAAGGTGAAGAAGGGAGATGTTCTGAAGACAGCGTTCAGGACGAAGTATGGACACTATGAGTTTGTGGTTATGCCTTTCGGCGTAACTAACGCGCCCGCAGTTTTCATGAATCTGATGAACCTGATTTTCTACGACTTTTTGGATAAGTTTGTTGTTATCTTTATTGACGACATTCTGATCTATTCGAAGTCGGAGGAAGAGCATGCCTCACACTTGAGGACGGTATTGGAGATCTTGAGGAAGCATCATTTGTATGCTAAGTTTTCGAAGTGCGAGTTTTGGCTGGATAGAGTTGCTTTTCTCGGGCATGTGGTGACTGGAGATGATATTTCAGTGGATCCTGAGAAGATTAGGGCCATCAGGGAGTGGCCTGTTCCATCGTCTGCGTCTGAGATTCAGAGTTTCCTTGGACTTGCTGGTTACTATCGGCGATTCATTAAGGACTTTTCTCGTATTGCTGAGCCGATGACCAGGTTGACGCGGAAGGATATACCTTTTGTTTGGTCGGGTGATTGTGAGAGTGCTTTTGGTATTCTGAAGGAGCGGTTGACGACTGCCCCTATTCTTGTTGTGCCTGATCGCAGCGGTGGATTTGAGATCTTTTGCGATGCTTCTGGCAAGGGTCTAGGTTGTGTGTTGCATCAGCACGGACATGTTGTGGCGTATGCGTCTCGTCAGCTTAAGGTTCATGAGAAGAATTACCCGACGCATGATTTGGAGTTGGCTGCCGTTGTGTTTGCTCTTAAGATTTGGAGGCACTTCCTGCTGAGTGAGAAAGTGAAGATTTTCACCGATCACAAAAGCTTGAAGTATATTTTTACTCAGAAGGAGCTCAACATGCGACAGCGTCGATGGTTGGAGCTTATGGCGGATTATGAGATTGATCTGCAGTATCACCCAGGCAAGGTGAATGTGGTTCCTGATGCGCTGAGTAGGCTTCCAGCGGTGATGATTTTGACCTCGCAGTGGAGATTACAGCAGGATTTTTGCGAGTCTGGCGTGGGAGATTGTTCTCCCTGGGGAGGCTCCATCGTTAATGTACATGCAGGTACAGTCGACGATCGTGGATCGGATTAAGGCCGGCCAGGCTGAGGATCCGAAGCTGGTGAAAATTCGGGAGCTGGTGGAAGCCGTTCTGCGGACTGACTTTTTGATTCATGAGGATGGCTCGCTGAGGTTTGGAGCCAGGTTGTGTGTGCCGGCTGGGGACATTAGAGAGGAGCTGATGGTGGAGGCACACAGTTCGCCGTATTCTGTGCATCCTGGTGGCACCAAGATGTACCAGGATCTTCGTCTGAATTATTGGTGGCATGGTATGAAGAGGAGTGTGGCTCGGAGTGTAGCCAAGTGCTTGGTTTGCCAGCAAGTGAAGGCGGAGCATCAGCGTACGGCCGGGTTGCTACAACCGCTTCCGATTCCGGAGTGGAAATGGCAACACATCACTATGGATTTCATGACTGGACTACCTCAGAGTCCGAAGCAGAATGACGCTATTTGGGTGATCGTAGATCGATTGACCAAATCCGCACACTTTATTCTGTTCCGAGTGGGACAGTCCACTGAGGCGCTAGCAAGGAGATATATGGAGGTAAAATTCTTTTACTCTCCGTTTTATTTCATTTTCCTAGTTGGGTAGTGATGTAACGTGAATCGTGCAGGAAGTCATGCGACTTCACGGAGTCCCCGTGAGTATCGTGTCAGACAGAGACACGAGGTTCACATCTCAGTTCTGGCAGAGTTTGCAGAAGAGTTTGGGTACGCGTCTGAGTTTCAGCACGACGTACCATCCACAGACGGATGGTCAGTCCGAGAGGACGATTCAGATTTTGGAGGACATGCTGAGGGCGTGCATGTTGGATTTCAAGGGTTCGTGGGAGGACCATCTGCATTTGGTGGAGTTCTCCTACAACAACAGCTTCCAGGCGAGTATTGGCATGGCGCCTTTCGCCGCTCTTTATGGGAAGAAATGTCGATCGCCATTAAGTTGGGATGACGTTGGTGATCGGGAGCTGTTGGGACCTGAGATGATCGTGGAGGCCGTGGATATTGTCAGGAACATTCGGGAGAGGTTGAGAATTGCTCAGGACCGTTTTAAGCATTGGGCGGACGCTAAACGTCGTCCTTTAGAGTTTCAGCCGGGCGACCATGTGTTCTTGAAGATTTCCCCGAATCGCGGTGTGATTCGTTTTGGGAAGCGAGGGAAGTGGAGCACGCGATACATTGGACCGTTTGACATTCTGAAGAAAGTTGGCGAGGTAGCTTATCGCTTGGCCTTGCCGCCATCTTTGGAAGGAGTTCACAATGTTTTCCATGTGTCGCAGCTTCGTCGATACATTAGCGATCCATCTCATGATGTGGATTTTTCGGAGATTACCGTTCGCCCAGATTTGACGTATGACCAGCATCCAGTGCAGATTCTGGACAGGCGTCAGAAGTCACTTCGGAACAAGATTGTCAATCTTGTGAGAGTGATGTGGCGACACGGCTCACCTGGAGAGTCTACTTGGGAGAATGAGGATGAGATGCGAGAGCGCTTCCCACTTTTGTTTCCGGACACGTGAGTGTTTGGAAATTCCGAGGACGGAATTTTTCTTAAGTTGGGGAGGATGTAACGACTGGTTTTCATGTATTTGGATTTATTATAATATAATATATGTTTTGGTGGATTTTCTCCTCATGTGTGGTTTTCGTCTCCGTAACTTTCATTTTCGATCGTTTCGTCGTGTTTTCTCGTTTCTTCCTTAGGATCGTCGATTTCGGAGTAAGTCATTCGTGACGGGCTTCATAACAGTCGTATCTTACTATTAGATCAAGCCTAGGAGTCTTAGGAATCGATCCCGGGGCTCCGCGCTCCGTATCGGAACTTTTGGTGCTTATTAGCCGGTGTAAGAAGGGGCACCGACCGACTAGATGACGATCCAGTCGGTCGGTAATCCTTCTTGGACCGACTAGTTGGCTTTCTAAATTTCTCAGGAGTTACTGTTTATCGTTAGTCGGTCTAAGAACGTTGGTTGATCGACTAGGTTGCAAACTAGTCGGTCGACAATGCTTCTTTAACCGACTAACACACCATCTAATTTTTAGTATCAGTACAGTTCATTCTTAGTCGGTCTAAGTTCATCTTTCGACCGACTAGTTGTTAAACTAGTCGGTCAGTAGTTGTTCATAGACCGACTAAATCCAAATCCTATTTTTGTTCAGAAGTTATTGTTTACACTTAGCCGGTCTGCGTTGGTCGACCGACCGACTAGTTGCCAAACTAGTCGGTCAGTGGTTGCTCTTTGACCGACTAATCTGTGTTAAAACCCTAATTTCTGGGCAGCCGCCAGCCCATCCTATTTAAACCCCTCCCAAACGTTTTCTTCTTCCTCCACTCGACCCAAAACCCTAGTTTCTCCCCCATTGAGCCCCCTTCTTCCCCAAAACCCTTATTCCTTCATTCCAAGACCAAGATCCATCATCCAAACCATCCTTCAACACATTCTACCCCTCATCTTCCCCAAAATCTCATCAAATCCCCCAAAATCCCCCAAAAACCCTAGTTCTCCAAACTTCTCCATTCGTTTCCAGATCTGGTCCCAAGGTTCTCCGGAGTGTTTCTTTCGCCTCCTCACGGTAAGAAATCGATCTCTTGATGTTTTCATAACCTATTTGTATTTTTATGAAACCCTAATGAAATGGATGTTGTTTTGATGATTGTTTCCCCTTAACAGCGATTTCCCCATAGTTTAGCATCCGCGAGACGAACCTTCGTGATCGTCATCCCCGGTGCTAGGCAAGTGAAACTTGCCACTTAGGGTTTAGGCCATGTTTTAGGCCATTTTGCTTGTTGTAGGCGTAAAAGAGGCTAGGCGACGAAATGATACTCGCCTAGGCGCAAAATTTAGGAACTAGCTTGACAACGAAGCTAGATTCGACATTTATCATGTTGCACAATTACCATGTCATGTTTAAATTCCATTAACAGTACACAAGTTAATTGTCATGTCATTGCATTCTTTAAGTGATCCCGTGATTGCGTAGCATCGCTACAATACTTGTGTTTCCTGGCTCGTGACCAGAAGTGGGCATAATGAGTTGCTAACCCCAACGCTCGATATTGAATTATGAACTAGGAAAACAAGCTCCCGTGCGGGGCAACCCTGGCTCACTTGCTGGGCTCATGTACAAGGACCCTGGCTTGTTTACGTGTGGGATGGGGTAAGAGTTAAGCGGTCATTCAACTGGGGGTCTGCCTGATCAGCAACTGCAGTTGTAAGGCGTAAACTCTGGGGTGGGGTAGTGTTTAGTGCCGATCAGCATGAATGTTATACCATTCAGCTGAAGGGCGTAAACATCTACAAACAACTGTGAAACGTGAATAGTGAATTGATTGAGATTGTTAGTAGCTTAGCTACTCTTGTCTTGTCCCGATACTTGTTCTCTTGTACTTACTGTTCACCATGTCTTAATTGTGCACTCATGTTATAACTGCCATGTCATGCATACTAAAACTGCTAGGTTGCTAGTTGCCTTACTTTCAGTTTCCTTGCCAAGTCCTTTAGACTTGCTGACATGTGCCCCTTTACTCTTTTGGGTGACACATGTTAGATCCTGAGCCTGAGTACCTTGTTGAGGACGAGGTGTTTGCTGACGCCGAGCCCGAGCTTGTGTTTGACGGGGAGTACGTGGACACTGGGGACCAGTCCTAGTGTCTCCGTTGTGTTTTCCCTTTTGTTTAGACTGCTATTTTGTTGTCGGTGCGTAGCACCTAATACTTGTTGCGTTGTTGTTTTTGTTGGCCTTGTTTTGGGCCTTTAGACTCTTTCTTTTAGCCTGGTGGCTTTTCTGGATGTTGAACTTATTTTCGTGTTGGACAATTTGTGAGATATGAGATTTTATTTCAGTCTCTCCTTGTGTTATCATTGTTGTTCCGTTGTGGTTACAGGGACCTGCTTATGTTTTATTGACGCTTATCGGGTTTGGGGCTTCACAGCTCCACTCTCGTGCGGACCTTTTCACGTCTCGCCTCCATTTTAGGGAAGCGAGGCGTGACAGATGCTAACAAGTTTGTTCATCAAGTAAAAGAATACAGTTATGATGCTAACAGGTAAAATATGCAGTTCTCCAATAGTTTTTTGGTTCTTCAAAGATTTTTTTGGCACTTATACTGGATGCAATTATTATAATTATGAACATATATGCTGCTTTAGGTATTCGATTGATGTTTAGTGTGAAGTAACAAAAAGCATGATCATATGTGCAGAGTGCATTTTGGAAATTACAGATAAATGTTGAAAAAAAGTTACAGAAATTATGTATACTTGAGGTATCATGTGTGCTCAGTATACCAATGGAATAAGATGCACTCTGGGATTATCATGTGTGCATCAGTATACGAATGGAATAAGTTGCAAAAAGATCTCAGGATTTCAATAATATGCACTCTGGAATTCATTTCATTGAGGTTTTATTGTTTGATCTTTTTCAGTTGATCATTTATTTCATTTAGTTAAGGAGCATACATGTAGCACATGGAGATGGGGAGAGATAAATACAAAAAGGGATGCATGACGAGATGTCCATGATGTTTTGTATGTATATCTATGTAGCTTTTCATAATGCATTGCATCATATCAAACCTTCCCAAATTCATACAAGCCCAATATTCCATTGCTTGCAATAAAAACATAGACATCTGCATAATACAAGCACTGGAAGGCCTTGCTGCCAAAATTGTCCCTCTGGTAGGCAATCGAACATTTCCTTTGGCACAAGCTGCAAACAATGTTCCAGGGCACAAAACCCCCCAATATGTTTCAGGTGTGATGCATTTCTATAAAGACGTGTCCATGAAAGTGAATGTATAGCTTTTGTATTGGAAACTCTCAGAAGTTGCAAAGTGACACTTTTGGTTTTAAAAATATGCATGCAGTCTGTTGTTCAAGGTGAATGTCTAATATTCTGGTTTTTGCAAGTGGATTTCTGAGATTATTCCACAGCATATGAACTACTCAAAGGACAAGATGCATCATAACAAGGTCATATCTTTGTTAAATTAACCATACATAAAACATGAGTTTATCATTTTCCATTGTTTTTTATTGTTTCGAATGTATCAGTTTCCAAGTGTTTGTTTAAATGTCTATAAGGAAAATATATGCATGCTTCCATTCAATTGTGCCAATACTTTCTCAATAAATGCTTTTGTGTATTTGCGGGTAAATGTAAAAGCCAAGATACCGTAGTCGCTAATACGTGAGGATACCATAGCCAAGAATAAATAGGTGAGGATCTTGGAATGTGATATTCTAATTTTTTTCTTTCTCCTTTTGTCTGTTATTAGAATGTAAATTTTAGATTTTTTTTCATGTTATAAAACTGAAGCCAGATGTTTGGAGGAAGAAGTATATGAATTTTTTTGGAAGCCTGAATAGTTACCAAACATGAACATGCATGATGAGGCACCATCTATTGAAAGGCATGTGCTTATATTTATATTTTTTCCTTTTTTAGTACTATAGCGATTGTGCAAATACAAATAGTTAGGATGCAGACTTTGTTTTGCCCCCCCCCCCCCCCCCCAATGCAAAATTTTGTGTCTGCAAGTAAACTTTGCCTTCAATTTGCTTTGCTTTGACACTTAGACCCACATGCATAATTTTGTGTTTAAGCTGCATAAAATTAAAAAAGGATAAATAATTGGTCAACATTAGCGTAACTAGGAGATTTCAGTATGCTTTCAAAATTCATGTGCTATTCCACATCTTATAGAGATTGAATGCAAGGTAATTTGATCAGGTTGATCTATGACAGAACTAATAATCCTATGTTTCATTCATCTGCAGCCAGAAGAGGAGAGGGAAGTGGAAGGGAAGGGTGATCTCATCGTCTATAAGCCGTTTCAAGCCCCCATCATTCTCTGCAAAATTAAAAAACCCACCAACATTTTTAAAGTAAATTGCACCAAGGCGATGACATTTCACTGATCAAAGAATGCCAAGCCCATTACTAAAACTGAAGATTGCGAGTGCTTCTTCAATTTCTCTAATCCGCCACAAGTCCCACATGATGATGAAGATATTGATGAAGATGCTGTAAGCTTCCACAATCACCTGCCTCTAAATAGAGAATTGCAAAAAACAAAAAAGTTAATTATTCACGTATGCTTGATAATTTCTTTTGCCATTTTGTTGGACAGGCCGAGGAACTACAGACTCTTATGGAGCAAGATTATGATGTAGGGTAAGTCGTCTCTTAACGATACTCAATATCAACCCCCTCAGCAAAACAGATGACTAAACTGACAATTAGATAGTCTTTGTTGTTTTGAGTACATTTTGGGCGTTATGTTTGGTTAGGAATGGATGTTACTTTTCTTGAAAATTTGATGCCATTTTGACTTTTTGTGATATGTTACAAGGATTCATTGTTTTCTTGAAGCTCCACTATTAGAGACAAGATTATTACCTACACTGTCTGGATATTTTTGTACTTAATAATCTAAATCCAGTGGTATGATGCGATGCACTAGTGTTCTTAACAATTGTTTGGGATTTCCATTGGTTACATACCATGTACTGTTTGTTTGTAGTTGTTGCATAAGATTTAGTTTATTTTATGAGGTCTCATTTATGTTTTTCGATGTTTTTCTATTTCTTGCTTCTCCATGGGTCTCTCTGCATTTCACTAGCTTTAGAAAAGTATTTAGTTCATCATTTTAAGTGGGTTGATTCCTCACCCATGTGTATTAGCTAATAAGCATATTTTGTTATCTATATTATTATAATGATATATTTGGATCCATGATTATGCTTGAATCTTTTGATGTTATCTACATTATTTGCTGTGTTTGGAGGTAAGATTCGATGAATTTCATCTGGGGTTTGTTTTGTAGTGATTGGTCTTTATATATGCCGTTTAATGCAACTTTATGTATAAAAATGATTTTTAGCTGCATGGGCATAATTTTAATGGAAAAGGGTTTGTTTTGGCTCAGAATTAACATTTGAAATTCTTTTTTAAAAAGGATGGCTGGAACGCGCAGGCATCTTAAGCGAGACAAGCCCGATTTCAAGTCCATTTAGGTCAGGCCCCCAAATTCCCCATTTTTTGGGTTTAAAATGTCTCCTTTTCTTTACAATTCCCATTTCCCCCACCTTTTGTCTTTACTCACAAAATCCATTTCCCATAGGATTTACTCATGTGGGCATTATTCAAAGCTGCAATTCCAAGTACATTTTTCATCATAGGTGATTTTTTTCTTCTTTCTATGTTGCAACGATAATTATCTATTGCTCAATTTTTTTCATCTTTAATAAAAATTTTGTTTGTGAGAAATGCAAAGCCCGAATATAGACCGTGTTCATGTTTTTTGGGCTAACTTCATTCATTTCCTATCATACTCATTGGGCTGTAAGCTTTTAAATGTAGTTTATATTTTTCTGTATTGAGGTTTGTCATTTGTGTTGGAAGGAATAAATTAAGCTAAAATTCTACATGGATGGATGGTCCCCTTTGGAAGTCGTGCTTTCTATTTTGCATGCTAATATTAGTTTGAGAAGGCCGGAAATTTCTCTTCTGGTGTTTTGTTCCTTTACATGCTATTCTGCAATTCTCCGATGTTTCAAATAGAAAACACCATGGACACATTATTCTTTAGTGGTTAGGGCTTGAGAACTTAGTTCCTTGGGTGGATTTGAGTTCTGTGTGTTGCTTTTTTCTTTGTTTTTTCGATTTTGATGATGGATTTGTGTAACAAGGAGGCTCTCCTTCATCCAACTCCACCACAGGAAATGCTTGCTATTTATATTACTGATTATTATTGTTTATGTTAGCCCATCTTACCAGAATTAAGAAATTAATCACTTATTAGGGCTGATTACATTGATACATATCTCCTTCATCCAGAAAAAAAAGTATCAAATTAATCAGTTACCAGAATAAATAGTGTATCAGTCACCTCCCAAATTAATATTGCCAGTCATCTTACCAGTCAACAGAATTAACAATGTACCAGAATAAACAGTGTCTCCAGAATAATACCCAAGAGATGGGCTGATAGGGCATATATGCATCACGGGTAAGATGACTTGGGTTGGGCAAATTAATCACTAATTACTGTATTAATGTAATCAGCCCATCTATATCACTGATTCTTATTGTTTATTCTGGTAAAAATTTAAGAACATCATCTTGCTCATCAAGTTTTTGATATTTTTTCCCCATTGGCATATATGGTGTCAAAGTCTGTAATTGTTTGATGAGAAGTGTTTTATGAGGTGTCCATTTGAAGGAATTAGTTCATTTAGCTTCTTAGTGCTAATTGGTGTGAAAAGGTTTAATCTTTAGTAAAAACATGAGGTGTTTTGGTATCATGTAATACAGAACATGTTAGTTGTGCAATGTGATGGCCTGAATTCTATGTATTGCTCACCATGTTTGGAATTATAGTTTGTAATTGTAATTGTGCGATTTGAGGTAATACAGAACATGCAAAACATTTAGTTTGAAATTTTAGTATGTAATACAGAACCTTTAGATGTTTTTCAAAATGAATATTTTGTTGTAAATTACAATTCTATGCTCCTATTTTTGAGTAAATATTTGCAATTTTACTGCATAGTATTGCTATAATACAAGCTATTATTGCATTGTTACATTCTTTTTTCCATTTTTTTAATACTTGGTCTTCACAGTAAAATATGATTCGGTTGATAAAGAGAATAATTTCAGCAATGACATGGGTTTTCTTCCTTTTTCAGGTCATCATCCAAGTATTTATTCACATCATGTCAACAATCAATTGTGGATATTGAAACGCTTTGGGTAAGCGGCGTCTGTGGTCTTTTTCATTGTTTGTGTGAATTTCATCTGCCATTTAATATTAGTTGTTTCGATACAGTGGTCGAAATTTTATAATAACATATGAAGGTTTTTTCAAGAGTGGGCAGTCAGAGGCTTTGTTTTAGAGCCTGTGGACTTTGGTGCACCAGAGGTGATAAACTTAAAACTTCTTTCTCTGCTTCAAATATATTCACTAACAACATTCCTTTTGCATTATTAGGTTCTAGGTTTTGAAGAAAGAAATAGATGTCTTTGAGCTTCAATGGTATGGATACCGAATGTCTTGATCCCTTGCAAGCTTGCATAAGCATGCACTGTAACTTGCAGCTAAAGTTGTTTGCTATCTACAACCATGTAGAGTTTGCTTATTTTATTTTATTTTATAAATATGGTATAGTGAATCGAGATGTTAAATCTAGAAATTTACTCTTCTCTTGCAACTAAATAACAGATATCTCATTAACTTCTACTTAGCCTGTGTAATTGCCTTTATCATCCCATTTTGCTATTGCCTTGCAGTGTTCATGCATAAGGGCTATGCCATGGTCGAAATGTACCCTACCATTGTTTTCTTCTTATTTTTTGCTTTCATACAGGATTTGCATCAGAAATTTTCCAACAGCAGCAAGTTTTTATACCTTTTATATTAATTCATTGTGAAATGAAGGCTTGACTTTCATATCTGTGATGTTGATGTATTAAATGCTTTTCTTGCATTTAGATTCGGTGTTTGTAATATCCATTAAACAAAGTTGTCTTTTATCAACTGTGTTGGTCTAAATATTTAAATCAGCTATTAGCTTAACTATGTTTGTTATTTCATTTCAGTCCTTGGAGCCCACAATCTCTGATTCGTTGGGAATGAGGTGAGTTTCCTTGATTTCTCTAGCTGTTTGTTGCTACATTTTGATCAAGATTTCATAATTTGATTTGAAATGGTTGCTTGAATTTTGATTTGGGAAGTGATGGATTTTATTGGAGACTAGAAATGGGAGACGGCCAATGATTTCAGTTGGGTATCGTTGGGGTGCTTATTATACTATTTATGGGTTTTTTTGGTTATTAGACGATTTATTCATTGATTTTTTGTAATTTTTCAGGACAATTCTGTGGATTTCGAAGAGTTCTCAGTATCCAGACGCTGATGCAAAGGTATTAGTTGGGCATGAAAAGTTCCGATTTTTTTGTCGTATATTATAATGAGCATGTTTCAGGTCACAATGGCAGTCATCTCATGAGCATGTAATGTGCTTTTTGTTATTGAAGGTTGTTGGCTATGACCTCTCCAGAATCGAGGCCAAATCGATTTCGATTTCTTTAAGGAATCTTCAACAGAGTGATGGAGGTATGTGTTTTACATCTCCTAACTGATCTTATCGATGTCTTCATGTTAAATTTTGAAGAGATTATATTTTATTTGGATGGTTTGTTATAGCTTTATGCCAACTCACATTGGAGCCGAAATGAATCTTTGATTTATAATTGTGCTGGTTAGTAAGTAGTAGATTTATGCAATGAATCCTTTGTTATTTTGTGCTTACATGAGGAAAATTTATTTGAATGTAACATCTGTTGTCTGCTTCGTGATTAATAATTGGAACGAAATAGACAGAAAAATCCATGTATATAGTCTGGTGCCATGTCTGTGGCACTTCTCATATTGTTCTTAATGAACCTTGCGCATCTCGCGATCAAATCATAATTTCTGTTATGTTCTTTATTGTAGGTTCCTGCAGGGTAGAGAATGGAATTCAGTTGTGTAATGATGTTGCTGCTAATATAACCAGGATTCTGCAGTGTGGTACTGTTGATATACCGACTGTTGACATCAAAACTAAAAAGAAGGCTGGGTTATTTGTGACTTAGTGGAAATGGAGGCTAAGGGCTATTAAGAAGACTACAGTCAAAAGCCATCACCTGCAAAATGCAATAAACCATGATGAATTTTCATTATCCAGCAAAATTGTACAAAAATTCCGTTGCTTGATGTTAAAATGTAAAGCAATATTAACCATGATGGTCAAGTTGTTACAATATGCAAGGTCTTCCAGGCTTCATGTTAAAATGTACAATTTATAAGGTCAAACTGTCCATGGATTTACAGACAAAATGACTGTAGGTGGAGTTTCCATACAAAATGACTGTAGGTGAAGTTTCTGTATCGAACAGAATTCAACAAGCAGGCGCCAGACAACCAACTGAATACTGTTGCAACTGTTCTAACTGTGTAGGAAGGTTGTCGAAGTTTATTGCAACTGATTTTAGTTGGGAGAAATGTATAAAAGGAGAATGATTGTAAGAACATCCATCTGAAAATTGAATGAAATTGACTCTTCTGTGAGCTCTATCTTTCATCTCAAATTCTCTCCTGCATTCTTCCCATCTGAGTTCTTTCTTTCCTTTTTCTTATGCAAATTTTCCCTATGCAAATTTTCTCTATTCTTCTCTGTTTTCTTCTTGACACCTCCATGGCCATGGCTCTAAGCTCTTACCGCCATCCAATGGCGCGCTATGTGCGGACTCAAGAGTCAGTGTCTCCACACACCAATTGCCAAATATGGCTTAAGTGTTGCGGCTATTGCGCATTTCCTATAATAAAAATTCTACCTCAAACTTTACATATTTTATTGTTATTAGAGCCCATCACTAACAAAATTAATGTTTGCGGTTTATTTTGTTGTTATTGGAGCGAAGCACTAAATTTTCATTGTTTCTGTTTAGTCCAATGAAATAGTTTTTTAGACTGACCTTGACCTTTGTAATGCTTTACATTGATAATGTGTTAGGCTAACAGATGAAAACCTGTCAAACGACAAGATCAAACAATTCGAACCTCACCTTAGTATCTATATTAGCATGAAAAGCTTTGAAGACCTCTCCACGGTCTTCGTTCCAACCAAATGCAGTAATAGGATATGGACCATTTATGGGGTTAACAGATACTTGCCTTTGTTCATTATCAAGGCCGAGCTTGGTGTTTATAGTCCCAGGACATACATAGGATAATATAAGCGTGCACCTGAGATTGCCAGTTGATGTCCACATCTTTTTACAAGCACTTTGTCACTTTCCATCTACCATACAATTAAGGGATATTTTTGAGTGGCTTTGCTGACTAGACGAGATTTTGGGGGACTAATTTTTTTGGAAAACTTAGGTGGAACTAAATCAAAAGATAACTAAATTTTGGAGAGCTAAATTTTCTGGATAAAACTAAATAACAATTATTAAGTTTTAATTATTGTTTATTTAAAATTATGGGATCCAAGCTTTTGATAGGGGAATATTCTAAATGAACCAGGGAACTAATTTTTGTGTTGAACAAAAATTTTTGGTGTGGACTTAAATAACAATTATTGCATTTTAATTATTGTTGTTCGTTTAAAATTAGGAGATCCAAAATTTTGTGCATGGGCTATTTAAATGAATCGTACTCTTAGGGCACATGTTAAATTTTAAGGGAACTAAATTTTGAGGGGAGCTAATTTCTTTAGGGGAACTAATTTCTTTGGGGGAACCAAATTTTGGATGGAACTAATTAACAATTACCACGGTTTAAATATTATTGTTCATTTAAAATTTGGGGGGGCCTAAATAAACCATCCCTTTAGGGCAAGCGTTATATCTGGAGGCAACTAAATTTTGGGGGGCCTAAATATTTTTGTGAAACTAAACTCTAGAGAAACTAAATTTTAGTGTGAACTAAAATTTTGGGAAAACTAAATAACAATTATTACGCTCTAACTATTAATGTTCGTTTAAAATCAGGGGCTCCAAGATTTTGAGGAAGGAATATTTTAAATGAATCGTGCCCTTATGGCACGGGTTATGATTTTACTTCAGTGGCCAATTGAGTTTGTTTATTAAAAGATAATACTTAGCGTGTATTATCTTTGATTCTAACAAATTAAGGCGCTAGGCTCACAATTACGCCGAATTTGTTGTTTCGCGCCGGAGGCGCACGATAATTTTTTTACGCTAATTTGTTGTTCCGCACCGCTAAATTGTTTTACGCTACTTTGTTGTTCCTCACCGAAGGCGTCCGCGCTGAATTTGTTGTTCTACGCTAATTTATTTTTCTGCATCGAAATCGTCCGCGACGAATTTATTGTTCCACAGCGAAGTCGCCTGCTCCGAATTTGTTGTTCCGCGCCGGTGGGGCCAGCTAAATTTTTTTACGCTACTTTGTTGATCCGCGCCGGAGAAGCGCCCACGCTTTTTTACGCTAATTTGTTGTTCTGTGCCGTAAAATTTTTTTACGCTAATTTGTTGTTCTGGGCCGAAGGCGCCAGCGCCGAATTTGTTGTTCCGTTCCGAAGGCGCTCGAGCCAAATTTGCTGTTCTACGCTAATTTATTTTTCTGCGTCGAAGGCGCCCACGCCGAATTTGTTGTTCCACGCCGAAGTCGACAGCACCGAATTTGTTATTCCGTGTCGAAGTAGCCCACGCCGAATTTTTTGTTCCACGCCGATGTCGTCCGCATCGATTTTGTTATCATGCGCCGAATTTGTTGTTCCACGCCGAAGGCGTCCGTGCTGCTAAATATTTTTACGCTAATTTTTTGTTCTTTTAAATTTTGGCCGTGAAAATAATTTTTTGGGGAACACAGATTTCACGGGGGAAAATCTTAAATGAACCGTGCCCGCGGGCACGGGTAATGACTAGTATATCTATATTATAAAAGCGGGATGTTATCATGGGTTTTTGGATAAGAGAAATTGGATAAGAGATATTGGTTATGTATATTGTTGTATGTGGATATGTGTATTGTTGTATAAGAGATTTTGGTTAAGAGATAATGGATAAGAGATAATGGATAAGAGAATTTGTTTTTGGTTATGTGTAATTGGGTGTGATGTTTATATAGATTGTATATAGGGTATGAGAAATTGAGATATGAGATATTGGATATAAGAAATCATTTTCCTCAAATCAAATCAAATCTTATCAGAGCTTAACATTGAGATATAAGAAATCAAATCAATTTTAAAAAAAATTTTGAAATCAAACTTTCCGTTTACAGCTTAGAGGGAAAGTTTGGGAGGGAAAGGTTTTTTGATCAAATCACAAACGTATTCATTTGGCGCCTAAGATCAAGCAGCTTTGTGATTTTTTCCCGCCAAGATCTCAATTCACCCACGCCATCTTCTTCTACCTCCAGCTTCCTCTTCTTCTACCTTCACAAACGCCAAGATCAAGCAGCACATCACGAAGAGAAAGCAAGCACATCACGAAGAGCACCATCATCATCTTCTACCTCCATTATCACGAAGAGCAAGCACATCACACAGAGCACCCTCATCTTCTACCTCGGTTAGCTCTTCCTCTTCTCCTCAATTTTTTTTCTTTTACATTATTTCACCCTCATCAAGCAGAGCCCCCCATTGCAGTGCTTTGAGCTTCAACACGGTTTGCTGAGTTTGAGTTTGAGAGCTTGAGAGCTTGAGAGCTTCATCACTTCCTCTCCACCTCAACGCTTGGTGAGTTTTGTTGGCAGTTGGTGAGTTTTGAGTTTGAGCTTGAGAGCTTCATCAATTCATCACTTCCTCTCGACCTCACTGTCAATCATGTGATGTTTAAAATTTATATAAACTCATTAGTATATAGTTTGCATAGAGTGATGTTGAGTGATGTTAGAATATATTTTCATGTCCCAGTTTGCATTGGATATATATTTCAGAGTAGTTTTAAATTGAGTTTAACAGGACAATGATATGGAAAAAAACCTGAAATTGCTTATGTTTTCTGATGTTGAATAGGAATTTTGAGAATGGATGAGCTTGAAATTTTTCTCTATGAAGTTAATATATTTTGCATGAAAACCAACATTCAAGATAGCTTGACATGAGTTTTATGAATTGGTGGTTATGAATCATTTATAATGCTTAAGAATGAGCTTGCAAATTGAGTTTTATGAATTGCTATTATACTGCTTGGTGGTTATGAATGATTTTGGTGGTTATTTTGCATATCCTGTCAATTTATATTGGTGGTTATTTTGGTGGTTATGAATCATTTATATTGAGTTATAATGCAATATCCTGTCAATTTATAATGCTTAAGAATGATTTTGGTTATGAATTTCCAAGAAATATGAATGCAAAAATTAAGAGATAATGAATCATTTATCTGTGTATAGCTTGACATGAGTTCTATGAATTGCTCCTCATACTTTAGTCCTGTGGCTACATGAATTATTTTGCATGAACGTTTTTATCCCATCTACATCCATCTTTTAAGAATGATCTTTTTATCCCATCTACCTCCCATCTACCTCCATCTTTTAAGAGATAATGAAGTATTTTGCATGAAATTTGATGATATAAGAAAAATGGTTGAATGATTGCTAAAAAATGATAAAGCTATTTTGAATGAGAAAAACCTTTGAATGTTGTCTAAAAAATGTTTTACTGAAGGCTAAAAACTGTTTGAATGAGAAAATTTGAAATATGTATTTGAAGAATGTGTCTTTGGAGAATGTGTGAATTTGGAGAATGTGTGAATTTAAATATGTATTTGAACATTCGAAAATATGACAAATTTTTTTAGTAGAGAATTGTATTTGAGCATTATGTATTTGAACCATGACAACATTTTTGAGGAATTGGCAATCCGGGATTTTTAGTATGAACTCAGTTTTAAACAATGACATTTGAACATTTGAGTAAATGATTTTTAGTAGAGGATAATGTTTGAACATATGACAAATATTCAAGTATTTGAGCTATCAGTGAAGGCTAAAAATTTTTTAGTAGAGGATTTTTAGTATGTCCTGTTGAAATCCATGATTTTTTAATGCTTGAATTCTCTCAAATGTCCTGTTGAAATTGAATTTAATTTTGATATCAACATTTGAGAGAATTCTTGAATTTTGATATCAACATTGATTTCAAATAATTACTTGGTTTTTGAGATAATTTGAGAGTATTAATTTTGATATAATTTTTGAGATAATTTGAGAGTATCAACATTGCTTTCAAATAATACTTGGTTTTTGAGATAATTTTTTGGTACTTTGATTTCATGGCAACTCAACTACTTGAATATTTGACAGTATATCAAAATTAAAATTCAATTCGATGCTCATTTGAGAGAATACTTGAATTTTGATATCAACAATCAATTCAGTTCAATTTTTAAATACTTGAATTCTCTCAAATGTCCTGTTGAAATTATATCAAGTATATCAACTGAATTCTCTCAAATGTTGATATAATGCTTGAATACTTGCTGGAATTTTGTAATACTTGAATACTTCAAGTATATCAAGTATATCAAGTATATCAAGTATATCAAATTAACTTTGAGAATCTGCCATAACATGCTCATTTCAATGCAAATATAGCAAATGAATACTTGAATACTCCAAGCATATCAAAGTAATATCCAAGCTTGAATACTTGAATACTTGCAGTATATCAAACTGCAAGTATAGCAAATGAGCAAACTGCAAGGATAAATGGATTTATTTGCTATCAAAGTACTGCTTGAATTAAAATTGCAAATTTTTGCAAAAAATGTAACATTTCAATGCTTGAATACTGCTTGAATAAAAAATTGCTTTAGTGTAATTATAAATGGCAGGATTGGTCCACAAAAACCATTTTAGTTTTCTCAATCATTGGAACATTATTTGCTAATGTTTTGAATGCCAATGATTGAGCATATGATCCTGTTTTTAGTTTTTAGTTTTTCTTATTTCTCATTTCCTCATTTTTACATGCCAATGATTGAGCATAATTTGAAACTATCAATGAATTCTCAAATGGGGTTTTTAGTCAATTTAAATTTTTTGTCAATGTTGATATGGTATTTGCAAAATTTTAATTAATTCAACATCAATTCGCTGATTTTTAGTCAATTTTTAAAAATTTACTTATGAGACTTCACTGATAGCTGTTAGTTTCAAATGCAAATTTTTAGAGAATTCATATGCAGTATCATTAATAGAGCTGTTTTTGTCCATGTGCAAATATCACTAATATGCAATATCAAATTTTTAGAGAATTCACTGATAGCTGTTTTTATGAGAATACACTGATAGCTGTCCATGTGCAATATCACTAATATCACTAATAGTGTTCATAAAATTCATTGATATGCAATTTTGTCCATATGCAATTTTGGAGAATTCACTTATATCAATTTTTGTCCATGTGCTATGAATAGAGCTGTTTGCACATTTAGAATATCAGATTTATGGATAAACCTATTTTGGAGTAACAAATCTGAAATTTTTGTCTATGAAGTTGATATATTTTGCATGAAAACCAACATTCAAGATTTACAAATTTGTTTGCATTAAGTTGATATATTGTTTGCACATTTAAAATATATGAAGTTGATATATTTTGCATTAAAACTACATATACAAAATTGTTTATGAGACTTTTGTATATGGTTATGAGATTTCATTTTATGTATCTCTGAAATTTTTGTCTATGAAGTTAATATATGAAGCTCTAAGCTCTAAGCTCTGCAATGAAAATATAATATTAAAAAATCAAATGGCCAAGTGGAAGGTCCATGTTGAAAGTCTATGTTGAAAGATTTACCCAAGTGGGAAGCTCTGCATATGAAGTTGCAATGAAATTTTTAATCTCATTCTAATATCTTTCAACATAGACTTTTTATATGTTTTTAATATCATTCATATACCAACATTCAACTTCATATATCTCTAAAATTTTAGTCCCTGAAATTCAAATATACAAATTTGTGAAATGTCTTCAAATATGCAAATACTCAGCAAATGAATGCTGAAAAAATTATAGAGATTTGATTCCATGATTATAGAGATTTTATTCCAAGATTCCAAGAATGCTGAAAAAATTAAGCTTGCTGAAAAAATTGAGCTTCCTGAAAGCTTGAGTTTGGAATTGAGTTTGAAATTGCTGAAGACTGAAATTTTAACAGGACAATGATATAGAAGACTGAAGTTTGAAATTGCTGAAGTTTGCAATTGAGCTTTTAATCCATATTGAAATATTTGCAACCACATTATTTGAATTTTTACGTTGGGCATCTTTCAATGCTTCAGCCAATTATATGAGTTATAACCATACTTACCACATATGTTTACAAAACATGTCACTTGGATTCCAATTATGTGCATATGTGCAATGTGAGTATGCTATGTGAATTTAGGCACATATTAATTGAATAATTTTTGAGTACTCAGAATATGTTATTATCTTTAAGTTTGAAATAGCTGAAGTTTGAAATTATGAATGATAACAGGACAATGACAATGATATATTTGAGTACAAAAATTACAACTGAGTGATAAGATTTATTCAAAGCATAGTACTTATGATATTTTTACTAAGTTATTTCTGTTTGAAATACATGCACTGATAATGAAATAAATAAGCTTAGTGAGTGTAGTAACCAACTGAGTGATAAGTATCAAAAATTATGTTATTTCTGTAAGTACATGAGTACAAAAATTACAACTGAGTGATAAGATTTATTCAAAGCATAGTACTTATGATATTTTTACTAAGTTATTTCTGTTTGAAATACATGCACTGATAATGAAATAAATAAGCTTAGTGAGTGTAGTAACCAACTGAGTGATAAGTATCAAAAATTATGTTATTTCTGTAAGTACAGGGCTTGAGTGAGTGTAGCATACTCAAATTTTTGTCCTGTAACCCAATTGATATTTATGCTTAGTGAGTGTAGCATACTCATCAATCAAAAATTATGCTACCCCAAATAAATATCACTTGGTTACTACACTCACTCAGGTTGTTTGGAAATCATAAATATCACTTAGTATTGCATGGATAATATACATTGTAAGCATGTAGTTGGCTAGATATGCTAATGTAATACATTTTGTCCTGTGAAATGAAATTTTCTTTTGGTATTTTCAGATTTTTGCAAGGTGGAGGGTATTTATTTCTGGAGGTGACGTGAATATTCTGGGTGTGTTATCCTGAAGTTCAAAAGTTCAATTTTTACTGTTTAACTGGGATATTCAAGAGTTCAAGCTTCAATTCTGGGCTATGTGGTGATTAGATATTCAAGCAACATCAGATAACTGATCCATACTCTTGGTGTAATTAAAAAAGTATGTGTGAATGAGAAAGATCCTGTTAATTAAAAAAGTATATGTAATTAAAAAAGTATGTATGGATTGTCCTGTTAATAAGAAAGATCCATCATCAAGAGTATTGCCCTATTTACACCAAGAGTATTGTCCTGTTAATAAGAAAGATCCATACTCTGGGCTATTTTTTGATTGAGTGTTATGTTAATTGCAGTGTCCTGAGGATTTAAACTTTGAGTGCTATGTGAATGAATTTTTACAGTGTTCAAACTTGAGTATGTGTGAATGAATTTTGAGTGTATTTGCTATTGACAGGACAAAGATTGGAATTAACAGGACAATTATGATATATTGGACTGAAAATTTACAGGTATTTGCAACCAATATTTGCTAATTAACATAACAATGAAAAAATGTTTGAATGAGAAAATTGTTAATAATACAAAGCTAAAGTAATTAACATGACAATTATGATATAGTGGACTGAAAATTTATAGGTAATTGCAACCAATATTTGCTAATTAACCGGGCAATGCAATTACCCAATTGGCAGTAACACCAATATTAAACTGAAAATATTTTCAACATGGATTCAACTAAAAATGAGGCCAGTTCTGAAATATTTTCCAAATTCTCAATACATATGAATTGCTAATTTCCATATGAAGCTGATATAAGAGATTGAAATTGAGATAATGAAAATTTGTAATACACATCTCTTAATTGAGATAATTAACAGGACAAAAATTAACAGGACAAAAATTGAGATACTGAATATTTGCTAATTCAAAATGTTAATTTCAAAATGTTAATTAACAGGACAAAAACTCAACGCACCTCTTCAAAATGTTAATTTCAAAATGAAGAGCTTGATTTTGTTAATTTCAAAATGTTGCACCTCAACCCTTCTGAAATTTGAGTTTAACATGAAATTAAACTGAACTATGGTATTTGATGATATAAGAAAAATGTTGACCTTAACATGAAATTATCAAATGAAATTTGAGTTATTGAACTTGAAATTGAATTTAATTTTGAACTTGAATTTTTCTCATTCCCAAATTCAAATTTGAGTATTCAAAATTTTCTCATGCAGTATACTCTTCTGAAATTTGAGTTATTGATATGGAATTTGAGTACTCAAATTATGAAATTCTCAAATTTCAGAAGAGTATACTTTGGGAATATTTCTCATGTAATTTGAAATTCTAAAATTTCTGAAGATATGGAATTTGTCCATTTGAAACTGAAGTTCAATAACTACTCAAATTCTGAAATCCTCAAATTTCAGAAGAGTATACTTTGGGAATATTTCTCATGGAATTTGAAATTCTAAAATTTCTGAAGATATGGAATTTGGGCATTTGAAATTGAAAACTTTTGTTGTCAAAGCTAATATAATCTTACTTTGTTCTTTTTAATGATCCCTGTTTTCCATGGCTGAACAATTTGCAAAGGTTGCCTGGAACAAATTTCAGAATGATGGCTAAACATTGATGTCTAAACATTGATGTCTTTAAGAATGATGGCTAATGAGAATGATTGCCTGGAACAAATTTCAGAAAGGTTGCCTGGAACAAATTATCCATGTTTTCCTATGCTTATGAGAATGATGGCTAAACATTGATGTCTTTAAGAATTGTTTAAATATGTGTCCTGAAGATGAGTTCTTGATGCTAAATCATATGTCTTTAAGAATTGATATTTTCTTGATAGTATATGTCTTTAAGAATTGTTCAACTTATGAGAATCAGCTTGATATCAACTATTTTAAGCTCAATAGCATAGGAACTGAATTGATATTTGCTAAACTGAATAGAGCTAATGAATAGAGTTGTTTGCAACTATGAATTTCTCATACATATGAATTGCTAATGAATAGAGGTGCTGGATATGGGCAACTGGGATATGATATTTAAATTTTTGTCCATGTGCTAATGAATAATAACCTTGGTGAGTTTGAGATAATTGGTTTATCAGTCAATTCCATGGATGAAATTTCAATATCCACCAGTCAATTTCATTTCAGTTCATATAGAAATTGGTTAAGATAAATGAGATAAATGATATAAATGAATATTGAAAATTTCAGTTCAATATCCATCAGCCATGGTATTATTGAAAATACATCAAGCTTGCAGGACATGGTATTATTGGATGAAATTGTTCTTGATTAATTTGCAGGACACTATTTGTAATATTGAAAAAAATTTCTTCAGTCATGCTCAGGACTGCTGAGCACTAATGCTTATTAACTAATTTTCTCATCAGTCCTGCTCAATAGTTTGAAAATTTATTGAAATACATCAATATTGCATGACAAATTCAATGTATTATTGAAATTACATAGTTTCTAAATAGCATATGGGGGTTAAATTTTTTTGGGTTAAATTTTTTTGCAGGACTGCACATGTTGAATTCATAGACTAAAAAATGCAGACTAAAAAATAGTTAGCATGTAAAAAATGTTGACTGCATGAACTAAAAAATGCATAGGGCTATTGGGTTAACTAACCCTATGTTAACTATTTATTGGGTCCTCCTATCAATAGACTAAAAAATGATGAATGCATAGAATGAAAAATGCATAGGGTTAACATGTAAAAAATGCATAGGAAACATAGTTGTCCTGTAAACATTTGTAGACATCAAATTGACATATCCTCAAATACTCAATCCTGTCATTGCCAATAACATGGATTAGTGTTGTGACATGATTGAGTAATAGATTAGTGTTGTGACATGCCAATAACAGGACAACTCAAATCCTCAAATACCCAATCCTGGAAATTTCCTCAATCCTCAACATGTGATCAACTTTCTCATCAATTTTGCAAATAGCCATGGACTCAAATAGAAAATGTGATCACAACATGTGATCATATCTTTGATCACATTCCTCAATCCTCTTTAGTGTTTCAAAAGATAAAATGATTCCAATATCTGATCTCTCATTCCTTTTTACAACAAGTGATATTGGAATCATTTTAGGAAATTCCTCAATCATCAACATGTGATCACATTTGCAAATTGCTAAACATCAACTTGACATATAATGAATGACAAGGTACTCAGCCAAAGATATGGGTTTCAAAAGCTAAAATGATTCCATGCTAAAATTGAGAGATATGGGTTTTCAAAATTGAGAGGATACTCAGCCAAAAAAATGATTCCAATAGCACTTCATGTTAACTATTGCAAATTGCTAACAAATGCAAAATGATTCCAATATCCTGTCATCACTTCATGTTAAAAAATTGAGGGGATACTCAGCTAAACATCCCAGTTTGATTTAATGACCTCATTAGAAATTTCAGGATAATTTGATTTAATGCTTTATTGTAACTACATTGTTTGCTATTAGCTATTTGTAATCATCCCAGTTTCATATGTATTTTCTATTTTTAGTGTAATGCGGACAGTTTCATATGTAACAAATTTCTTTTAATGCTTTAGTGTTATTAGAAAAATGCTGGATTGTTTGTATATCTTGCAAAACTACATAGGAAATCCTCAGTGTTGAAGTTGAGACAAATTTTAAAAATGTGAGAAATGTGAAAATGCTGGATTGTTTGTATCAATTTTGATGTAAAATGTTAAAAATTCATTGGATGCTAAAAATGCTGGCAGTGTTCTCAAATGTAAGCATTGTAATTGTAAGATTTTTAATGTTTTAGGTGTACTGGAATCCAGGATTAGGTGTAAAATCATTCATATATTAGGTGTACATGAATACCCTGATTTTACAGGCATGTACACCCAATCAAGGCATTCAAATGATATACTGGAATCCAGGATTGGGTGTACATGAATACCATGAATTTTGGATATACTGGAATGTGTAAAAATGTTTTTTTGGAGTACATGTAGTTTTAATTTTGTGGGTAATTAAACAATGTGAGAACTAAAATCTCTTGAGGTGACCTAAATTTTGGGGAACTAAGACTTTGATTGGGAAACTAAGATTTTGAGGGGGGGGGATTTCTAAAATGAATCATGTACACAATTTCAGGGGAACTAAGATTTTGAGGGGGGAATATCTAAAATGAATCGTGCCCACATTTTTGGGGGAACTAAGATTTTGAGGGGGAAATATCTAAATTGAACCGTGCCCTCGGGCACGGGTTATTGACTAGTATATATATATAAAGTCACTTATAGCCTTAAAAATATTTATGTTTTTTGTTGTTTGCGGGCAGCAACCCGTGTGTGTGCCAAAAGTGAGTGGAAGGGCAATTCCGTAAAAGAACAAAAAGAAAAAAACATTAGGTCTTCATCCCTATTCAAATGATACAAGTTATGGCTGAAGTGAATAATTAAAAAACAAAATCAAGTTCCCAGGTGGCGGCTGGTGGGTTGGCAAGCAAAAGCAAATCAGAGGAGGAGCTCTGGGGAAAAGAGAATTTGATTAAGGGTGTGTTTGGTTTGAATGAAAAGGAAATAAAGAAAAATGAAATGGAAAGGAAAAAGAAAAAGAAAGAAAAGGAAAAGGAAATGATATTCTTTCTCATGTTTGGTTACCAAGAAAAATTGGGAAGAAAGTTGAATAGAAAATATAGAAATTAATTTTATTATGTGGTTCATTGAATATGAATAAAAAATAATTTAACTGGTTACGTTGTGAATTCAAATCATTCTACCATCATAATAAATTAAAATTTTATTTTTAAATTAAAAACTTATTGGTTATTTTGAAAAAATTATTAATTTTGCAAATAATGACGAATTATAATGAATAATTCGTTAACACTATAAATGTTATAATTCATAGATAATATGTTATTTAATAGTATACAAATAATTTACAAATTTTGTTAAAAAGTTTGAAATAATTCGCATGCTATTTGAAAAATTCGTGCATAATGTGTGGATTTTTCAAGCAACTTTGAATTTTTTAAAAATTCGTGAATTATTTGCACAATTCATGCATGCATGAAAATAAATAAAAAATTCGGAATTTATTTGGAAAATAGAGAATTATTCACGAGCTATATAAAAATTCAAGAATAATTCAAGAATTTTTAAAAGATCGCGAATTATTCGCGAATTTTTAAAAATTCATAAATTATTCTCTATTTCGAATAATTCACGAATTGTTATGAATCAAGTGCTGAGGGGAGAGCCCTCAAGTCTATATTTATAGCCAAAGGGGAGAATACAAGTGGGCTTATACAGATATGGGCCCAAACACTTGGGTTGGCCCAATAACTCATCCAACCCAGTAAATACCCATTTACAACACTCCCCCTTATCCAGCCATAGTTGTGGACCCTGCTCATGAATGCTTCAGGATTCTGAGCCTGTATGGGTCTCACATGGGGTGGATACTTCAGGATCCTGAGTTGGTGAGATTTGCCTCGTTAAAACCTTTGGCTATGGAAAACCCAGTGGGAAAAACCATAGTTAAGGAAATAGAGTACAAACTCTGCCAAACTCCCCCTGATCTGTACAAGCTCTCAAGCTTTCAGATCTCTTAGGCGTCTCATTCCAATCCTATGTACAAGTTTTCTAAAGGTAGCAGTAGGAAGGGCTTTAGTGAACAAATCTGCCAAATTGTCACATGACTGCACTTGTCTGATGTCGATCTTGCCATCTCTCTGTAGCTCGTGCGTCCAGAAGAACTTTGGTGAAATGTGTTTCGTTCTGTCGCCTTTGATGAAGCCACCTCGTAGCTGAGCTATGCAAGCAGCATTGTCCTCGAACATGGTAGTGGGCTCGAGGTCTCCAGTCTTCAGTCCGTTCGTAGACAAGATGTGGTGGATGACTGAGCGTAGCCATACGCATTCTCTGCTTGCTTCATGGATGGCAATGATCTCCGAGTGATTGGATGAGGTCGCCGTCAAGGTTTGCTTGATGGATCTCCAGGAAATGGATGTCCCTCCGTAGGTAAACACGTACCCAGTCTGTGATTGCTTTGTGGTGATCAGACAAGTACCCTGCATCAGCATAACCTGCAAGTGTAGAGGATGTTCCATTTTTGTAGAAGAGTCCCAAATCTGTAGACCCTTGGAGGTAGCGCAGAAGGTGCTTTACCCCGGTCCAGTGGCGCTGTGTAGGCGCTGCACTGTATCTGGCAAGCAAATTTACTGCGAACGCTATATCGGGACGCGTGCAGTTTGCCAGATATAGTAGTGCTCCGATGGCACTCAGATAGGGAACTTCCGGACCAAGTATATCCTCCCCCTCTTCCAGCGGCCGGAAGGGGTCTTTATGTGCATCCAGGGATCGTACCACCATAGGTGTACTTAATGGATGGCAATGGTCCATATGGAATCTTTGCAACATTTTCTTCGTATATGTGGTTTGGTGTAATAGGATTCCGTCTTTCTGATGTTCAATCTGTAAGCCAAGGCAGAATTTGGTTTTGCCTAGGTCTTTCATTTCGAATTCTTTTGTTAGGCTTACAGATATCTCAGTGATCTCTTCGGGAGATCCTATGAGATTCAGATCGTCTACGTAGACAGCTATTATCACGAATCCTTTTCCCTTTGTTCTTATGAAGATACAAGGGCAGACTTCATTGTTCGTGAATCCTTGTTGAACAAGGAACTCACTGAGTCTATTATACCACATTCTTCCTGATTGTTTGAGACCATACAATGATCTTTGTAGCTTAACAGAATAGACGTCTCGAGGTCTATCTTTCAGTTCAGCAGGCATTGAGAAGCCATCAGGAAGTTTCATGTAGATCTCCTTGTCGAGATTGCCGTATAGATACGCAGTCACAACATCCATTAGCTGCATATCTAGGCCTTCCTTTGCTGTTAAGCTTATCAGGAATCTGAACGTGATCGCATCCATGACCGGGGAATATGTTTCGTCATAGTCTATACCCGGTCTTTGGGAAAATCCCTGTGCTACAAGTCTAGCTTTGTAGCGTGCGATCTCATTGTTTTCGTTTCTTTTTCTGACGAATACCCATTTGTATCCCACAGGTTTGACACCGGTAGGTGTCTGGACTATTTGCCCAAAGACTTTTCGTTTCTGAAGCGAGTCCAGCTCGGCTTCTATTGCCTGATTCCACTTTGGCCAATCATCTCTACGTTTGCATTCAGCAACGGAGTGTGGTTCATAATCATCATCGCTTCCGGCGACATGAATGGCAATGTGAAACGCGAAGTCATCGTCGACGACTGTACTCTTTCTGTCCAATACCTCCCCTGTACGTACGTAATTTAGTGATATTTCTGTTTCTCCTGGCAGTTCCTCTGCAGTGGATTCCGGGAGGGGAGAGGGTATGGACACGAGCTCGTTTCTCTGTGGGGGTATCGTCCCAAGGTCTCCGGATATTTTTCTTTTTCTTGGATTTTTATCCTTGGAGCCTGGTGGTCTGCCTCTTTTCTGTTGAGGTGCAGCCACTTCTGCTGCAGGTGGATTGCATCCATCATTCGGGATGTCAATCCTAGCTGGAGTATTCGCAGCAGGGATGTGTGATCTGACAATCTTCTGGTTGTCAGTGAACGAGTCCGGTAATCTATGGACTGTGTCCTGGATGTGTAAGATCTTCCGGATCTCATCATCACATTGTCTTGTTACCGGATCGTAGTGGGTCAAGCTTTTTGTATCCCACGTCAACATTTGCTTTGCACTAGACTTTTCGATGTCTAGGCCCATTTTGGGGAAATACGTCTCATCAAAATTGCAGTCTTCAAGGCGTGCCTTGAAGGCGTCCCCCGTTTGGGGTTCTAGGTATCTTATAATGGAGGGTGAGTCAAACCCTACGTAGATACCTAGGCGACGTTGAGGACCCATCTTGGTCCTCTGTGGTGGTGCAATGGGGATATAAACTGCGCAGCCGAAGATTCTCAAGTGAGAGATGTTCGGCGGCGTTCCATATGCGAGTTGCATTGGAGATAGACTCTGACCTCCTGAGGGTCTAATTTTTATTAGTGATGCAGCATGCAAAATTGCATGTCCCCATGCATCCACCGGCAACTGGGATTTCATCAGCAATGGTCGTGCGATCCATTGGAGTCTTTTAATTAGCGACTCAGCTAGCCCATTTTGGGTGTGAACATGTGGCATCGGATGTTCAATTTCTATTCCCGTTGCCTGGCAATATTCTTGGAATGACTGAGAGGTAAATTCCCCCGCATTATCCAGACGTATTTTCTTTATTTGGTTGTCTGGGAAATGCGCCCGCAACTTTATTATTTGTGCCAAAAGCTTTGGAAAAGCTAAGTTGCGGGTTGAAAGTAGACACACATACGAGTATTTCGAAGATGCATCAATCAGTACCATAAAGTACCGAAAAGGCCCGCTAGGGGGGTGGATAGGTCCACATATGTCTCCGTGTATTCTTTCAAGGAAGCTAGGAGACTCAATATCCACTTTAAGTGGTGATGGCCTTGTTATTAATTTACCCTTAAAGCAGGGTACACAAGGGAATTCTCCCTTCTGAAGAATCTTCTGGTTCTTCAGGTTATGCCCATGGGATTGTGCTAGGATGCGGTGCATCATCACAGATCCGGGGTGGCCAAGTCTATCATGCCAAAGTAAGAATTTGGCCGATGTCGGGCACTTCAGGTGCTCCGTCAGGTTTGCTTCCTCTCTCCAAATTTTTGTATGGTAGAGGCCTGATGAGAGGCTCTCAAAACGTTCAAGAAAGGTTTTAACTCCATTTTCTTGAGACGTTACATACAGTAATTCGTTTTCTTTGACATTTGCTGTTTCCAAGTGGAATCCGTTAAAACGGATATCTTTGAAACTTAGTAAGTTTCTCTTGGAATTCGGAGAGTAAAGTGCATCTTTTATTTTTATTTCTGTTCCATTGGGGAGCAACAAGGTTGCATTCCCAGAACCTTCAATTATGTCCGATGGCCCTGAAATTGTGTTTACAGGGCTCTTATACGGGATAATGCTATGAAAATAGCATTTGTGTTGAAGGATCGTATGTGTTGACGCGCTGTCTACTAAGCAGTCATGAGAGCATTCCATCTAAAAAATGAGTAAACATTTGCATTCAGAAAAGCTAAATTTTATTCAGCAGAATTGAAGATACATAAAAGCTCTCATGAAATAAAAATGTTCATACAATAGAAATGCTAAGATAAATGATAACAGGCTAATCAAGCAGATTATCTGACTCGAAGTCTTTTGCTGTAAATTTGACTGCATTATTCGCAGCCACCAGGTTTGATTCAGCATTCTTTTTCTTGCTTTGTTTATAAAGCTCCTGGAGATGCACTGGGGTCCTGCACACTCTAGACCAGTGGCCTGTCATGCCACAGCTGTGGCACTGGTCTTCCCAGTCCCTCTTGGGTGGGGGTGCATTGTTTTTCTTGTTATCATTCCTGCGCCAGGTGAACTTGCGCTTCCCTTCATTCTTGCGCTGCTGTGGTGGGCCCTTGGCTCTTTTCTGTTGTCCCCCTTTCTATGGTCTTTCTTTTCTTTTATTGTCCCTCTTCTTTTTGAAGGAAGAGGTATGGTGAGCTTCTAGTAGGGGGACAGTGCCGGGAGGGCGCATATTGTGAGTGGCGAGAAGAAGCTCTCTGTTTTGCTCGGCCATGAGAAGACATGACAGCCGCTCTGAATACTTGGTGAACTTACGTTCACGGTATTGCTGCATAAGTATCGCATCCTTTTCATGGAAAGACGTATACGTCTTTTCCAGCATGCGATCTTCTGAGACTTTTTCACCACACAACTTCAGGCGTGAGGTGATGCTAAAAAGTGCTGAGTTGTACTCAGCAATGGACTTAAAGTCCTGCAGTCTCAGGTTCTCCCACTCATATCTCGCCCTTGGGACTATAACATCTCTCTGATGTTTATACCTGTCCTCAAGGGCGGTCCATAGCTCAAGTGGATCTTCGACCGTAAGGTACTCAGCCTTTAAGGTCTTGTCCACATGGCGACGAATATAGATGATGGCTTGCGCCTTCTCTATATCGCTAACATTTTCTTTTTCAGTCACAGCAGTGATGAGGGACTTTGCCCGCAGGTGAAACTTAACATCTAGCTGCCAGCTTAGATAGTTTCTGCCTGATGCATCCAGCACTTCAAAGTCAACGCTTGCAATTTTAGCCATTTATCTAGCAGAGCACAAACATGCATGAATTAATAATCAACCAGAAAAACATTTACATGCGGAAGCAATATTTAATGAAAAGCTAAATGTGTGGATCGGCCAGTCCCACAAGAAAGAGTCCAAAAGTCAACAGTCCAAATTATACAAATTTGCAGCTTGAATTAAAATGAAAATACAACTTTGGAAACCCCGTGGGTCCCATTTAATATCTTCGTCTTCAAGCGTAGCTTCCGACTCCATGGAAGTAGGTCTTCTTTCTTTGACATTTACATAAATTCCTCACTACAATTTCTCTCAAAAATAAAAGAAAAGTGCGGGAAATAAAACTGTGGGACTAAACGGCCGATCCAAAAACCACATTTAGCAATTCATGCAAGAATATTGTGCTCATAGACATTTTCATCCACAAACATCACATGCAGTTTATTCATATGAGGATAAAGAAATATTTAATCGCTTAATAATTATTGGACCACTGGGCAACGTCATACACCGTTAGGTTAGGTAACTAACGGCAGAGCGGTCGCAGGATCTTCCTAATTATTAAGTTTTTAAATAAGATGTACAACCACGCAAATAGTATCCACATAATTTTGCCAGAGATGTAAAGCATGTAAAAGAGATTACAATGCATAGGTTGTAAAGTAAATGGGTTTAATCAATCAAATTGATTAAGAGCCCAAAATTAACATTTTCTTTGTCAGAGGGAAAAGTCTCCCTCGTCATCCCAAAAAGTCCCCCAAAAAATCCCCAAAACGCCCTTGTCTGCCCGATATTCGTCCCGTAATTTACCGTGATTTTTCACGAATATTTTGCCTTTGAATCCCCATTTTAAATTAATTTTTAGGCTAATAGGTTGCCTTTTGAGGCACATTCATAGCCCTATTGCCTCCCCCCCCAATTTTTTTTTGAATGAAAATCTATGGGCCTGAAACCCACAGATCTGCTGTGGGCTTCAGGCCCACGGATCTGAATATTTTTTTTGTGTTGAATTCTGTGGGCCTGAAGCCCACAGATCTGCTGTGGGCTTCAGGCCCACAGCTCAGGCACAGTTTTTTTTGTTATACGGTTTAGGGTTACGGCGGGGGGGGCCGCCGCCGCCGCCGCCCCCCCAGAAAGGGGGGGGCGCGGCCAGGGGGGCCGCCGCCCCCCGCAGAGGGGGGCGTGGCCAGGGGGCCTCCGCCCCCCGCTGCGGGGGGGAGCGGCGGGGGCCGCCGCCCCTCGTAGAGGGGGGCGTGGCCGGGGGGGTCGTCGCCCCCCCTCTGCGGGGGGGGGGGGGGGGGGGGGGACGGCGGGCACGGGGGGGGGGGGGGGGGGGGGCGCCGCCCCCCTCTGCGGGGGGACGGCAGGGGCCGCCCCCCCTGCAGAGAGGGGGGCGGCCACGGGGGCCGCCGCCCCCCCTGCAGGGGGGAGCGGCGGCGGCCGCCCCCCTGCAGGGGGGGGGGGGGGTGCGGCGGCTGCCTCCCCCCCTATGGGGGGGAACGGCGTGGCCGGGGCGGGGGGAGGGGGGGGCCGGCGGCAAGGCCGCCGGCGGGGCTTGATCTAGGGTTTGAAAGAAAAAAAATCCAAAAAACCCTAAAAAAAATTTGATTTTTGGGAAGAATAATCCGTCGTTTTCAAGGCGACGATGAATCCCCATGACGATCTTGTGAGATCTAGGGGAGGGGTAATCATACGTATGATTAAAAACTTTGTTTTAGAGTTTTTACCTCTATATCCGTCCTCCGGATATAGCGACGGTTGCTCGAAGCCCTACGCGGATGACGACCCTAGATGGAGGAAGCCTTGCACCGCGCTCGTGGATCTCCCGTCACGCCTTCGCCTTCGCCTTCGCAACGAACGGAAAAATTTGTGGAAAAAATTTTTAGAGGCTCGTGCTGATAACGTGTTATGAATCAAGTGCTGAGGGGAGAGCCCTCAAGTCTATATTTATAGCCAAAGGGGAGAATACAAGTGGGCTTATACAGATATGGGCCCAAACACGTGGGTTGGCCCAATAACTCATCCAACCCAGTAAATACCCATTCACAACATGAATGAATATATATTGAAGGTGTTTTTTTTGAAAAATTAGTCCATTATCACGACTTATTTGGAAATTCGTGAATTTTTCGTGTAATTCGCGAATAGAAAGTTACTAATATTCTTAATTTTTTGAAAAATTCACGAATTATTCATGATTTTTTGATACAAACTTATGAATAATTCGTGGATTCATTAAAAATAACAACTAATTATGTTTGCTAAAAAATATAAATACATGAAAGTGTGAGAAATTAGTTTACCTCTCTTTTCCCTCATTTTCCTTGGGTCAAAAAGAGGAAAATCTCAAGGAAAAGTTTTAATAAAAGTTTTCCTTTGTTTTCTTTCATTTTCATTTTCCTTTATTTTTTCTTTCCAACCAAACAATGGAAATAGTTTTCCTTCTAAATTTCTTTCCTTTTCTTTCCTTTTCCTTCAAACCAAACACACCCTAAAGGAGAGTATTTTCAATTTCTTTGACTAAGAGGCAACAGTGGAGCACTCATTGCCGTAATTGAAGAAGCCGTAAGTTTTTTTGTCCCATGATAATCCCTTGAAGCCTTGTTGCTGTATTCTTCTTGCTACCGTGATCATCCAGTTACCGTCAGAAACTTCTTTGCAGCCTTAACTTTATCCTTTTGCCTCGACATCTCCTTGCTGCTGCAACGAGCGAGCCTGGTGACATCTTAAACCAGACCTACGACGTCCGCTGCTTCAACAGACCGGCAATGACCATTGTAAGTCCGTGAACCTCTTCATGCAGTCGTAAAGAATTGATGCTTACTGTCATTGACAAGCACTATGTGCCGTGAGTATTCCCCTGGTGATGTGAAGAACATCCTGTCGTAAGCTTCTCTCGTTGCCGTGAAGCTGAGTTTTTGTTCAAGAGAAAGCTGACGTGGCACTATTAATTGCATGCAAAGTTTCTAAAGGAGGTTGCGAAAATACAAGGAACTTGAATTATTGCTTTGTGCACACACAACATTCCAAATATGAGTTGAACTAGAAGTGCTATATGCAGTTATGCACAGACCAGATTCTGACTAAACTTTGTAGAGCTATATCTTGATATCCAGATTTCAGATCGAGACTACATTTGCATCAGAGCGGACCTGACGACGTGCTGAACGACAGAGACGACAACACCGACACGAATTGAGCTTTTCTAAACTCTTTATTATTTTATTCATGTAATTGGTGTGTTGATCTTTGTATGTTACTTAAACTATACTTTGGGGGTTTTGGGGTCTTGACTAATGGGTGCTAGTCAGGAGTGAGCTTTACTAGATTAGTAAGTGTTTGGCACTTTTGTGAGTGCGGTACGAACTTGGTGAGCGTAGAGTGGGTGCTCGTAGCTCCTTATAGTTGTACCCTTGACATTATTAATGCTAGTAATTACTTTGGGGCTGGAGTAGGTCGTTGGGACGATCAAATCAGGGTTAATCTCTCGTGCATTCTGTGATTGGCTTTATTTACTCTGTGTCTGATTGAGTGCGCTGAATATTGCATGTGATATCTCGAGAATTTTTATTAGCCTATTCACCTCCTAGGCTTAGATCCAGATCCAACAATTAGGATAGCCATTAATAAATTAAAATTATTATGAAACATAAATTGTTATGTGATAATAATTTTAACTTCCAAAAAGTTGATTAGGATTGAAAATAAAAATTATTATAATCCTAAAATATTAGTTTTAGGACACGCATAGTTAATTAGGATTAACCAGGAAACTGAACATAAATTAAATCGATGTCACACATTTTAATAATCGGTATTCCTAAGGCATCCACGAACCGACGTCTAAAATTGTTTGCGCCTAGGGCTTTGGATCACTCCAGCTCTCACTGTGGATAGTGATCCTAACCTAGCCAAACATGCATGGCCGTGTTCGACTGGACTAAACTAGATTGCATATTATCATAATGTGACACTGTCGATTATATCTAGTCAAATACGTTAAAGATCCTTTTCAGGATTAGCTGTAGCCCTCCTTATTTTTGGAGTTAGGCAACTAAGATATGCATGTTATGGTTGTTGAGTTCCCTCAAGCTATGACATGGTTGTCTTTTGGAAACTGACTCCATGATACATATGATGTAGTCTGGTCTTAATCCAAATCGTCGTGTCAGGTCTCCCCATGTGACGATGAAAGTTAGAAATAGACATGACAACAATGGTCTGACTAGACTAGACTAGCCATTATGGTTTGTTGAGTCTCATCAAGATCATAAGTGACTAGGAGTAAAACCCAACAGGGAGTCATATGCGATGTCATCGATGAAGACTTCGTCTACCGACTGCAGAGCCGATTGGCTTGTTGAGTCTACTCAAGGTTGTGAAGCTCAAGGTGGTTGGGTCCCTCTCACATTGAATGTAAAATTTGTTCATTTATATGGGTTGAGATGATCGCTAAAATAGTGGGAGGATATATTTAAATAAAAACCATTCTACCTATATTAAATTGAACAAATGCTTAACTAGTGTAGTTCTATGTTTTACTGCATGGAATCCACATCAAAATATCCTAAAAGAATTGGCTAACTGGTCAAAATTATTGGTCAATGAATATCAACTTAAAATACAATCTGATAGACTAAACTATGTTCTCACTGACCCCACTAAGGATAATGATTTCCTTGAGCACAATAAAAGCACGCTACCTGACACTTGCCTCTTTGAGCTATATGCTCCAAGGACTGATTGAACATACTTATGTTCAAAGAATGTTTCTCTATACAACTTGTTGAGTCTCCTCAAGGTTGTATAAAAAACAGTTTCAAGCTGCAAAGGATTGAAGCTGTGTGCAAACTGTTTGACTCGAAGATGAGTGGAGGAGCAATGCAAGACCATGTATCCAAATTAGATTTTGAGACAAACAACTTGTTGAGTCTCCTCAAGGTTGTAAAGATCTAGTGTTTTGGGTGCATGAGAAGCTTGCACAGCTAATATTCACGTTGGGACATGTATTTTCTAAATGTGATTTACAAAAGAGAAGGTACTAAGGAAAGTCAGTTGAGAATGAATGTTTTGTCTATAATGAGAAAATGCATAGTAGGAGGAACTGAAGATGTGACATATTTGATGCTTCGATTATCTTACATGTTAGAAAAGGAGCAAGTGTTGTTTCTTGGACCATAGGGACATCTAACACATTTTAGCGAATGTCGTCACCTTGCTTCTGAAGCAATGTTCGATGTGAGTATTGTTGGGTTTTGAAAGACCCTCAAGGCATAAAATTACGCACATCCTACGTCGGAAGGACGACTAAAACATAATAAGGAGCGGAATAAAGTCATTAAACTATTTAATGACAACCCTAAGGATTAACATAAACCATAGCCACGAAAATTTATTGTCATGGTGTGAGTCTAACCATCCCCAATGATAGATCTAAACTACTGCAACATGTATGAAAGCATAAAAGAAATACAGACATGCATGTCACTTTGTTTCCGTAGAATACGAAGCGTCGTTTTCAGCAACTAATCTTTGACCTCCCAAAGCGAGCCGACATCCCGCCCGTGGTCAACTAATCTTTTACCACCACTTGCCGAAGAAAGTTTCACTTGAGAAGAACCTGTGCCAAAAAATTTGGATCCATCCAAACCTCCTCGCCGTCTTGCTAGGACATGAATGAAGGAACTGAAGAATTATTAGGAGTGAATAATAATTTATCTTAGTTTGGGCATGCTCAAAACTTTTGGAGCTACCCGAAATCGAAGACTTGGTGCAATTCCAAAAGCAAGGCTCAGCCCTTATTTATATAGGGAGCCTACCTCCCTTCCTCGTCTCACGAGCAATGTGGGACTACATTAAATGAGGAGAAAATCAATTGTAAGTTTGTCTTCATGAAGGTCAAACTTTATCGAATTATTCATCCTTCACCGTTGAGCATCACAAATGATATCTTATATAAATTCGAAGAGCACTAAATGGTGAAAGCATAAAAAAATGGTAATCAATTTCAAGTTCATTTAACCCTTTAAACGAACGTTCAAAGTTGCCTAAAAATCATGTTTTTCTGAAAAAAACGCAGCTGCCACTTTAGAAATCAGGGTTTCTAAAACCCGGGCCCACCCAGGGCTCACCTAGGAGACCACCCACCCGCCTGGGTGGGTTGGTCGCCTGGCCACTTGGGCGGGCTTGACCCACCAGACTGGCTCGGTGGGCTCGACGGCGAGATCCCATGCCGGCTGGGCTAGGCTAGACCAGTTCTGGCCATTTGGATGTAATTTGATATTAATAGCTCCCTTTAGCGTTGTTTTCGGATCCGTTTGGACACGGGTTTTGATAGGGACTTTATCGAAACCCATGTAACCTTTTTCTATGCCTTTATTGTATAAAATATGCCTGCAAACATTTTACAACATATTTTGTTGAGTATTGGACTTCTCCCTGCTTGGTATTGATGATGAGCAAACATAAATACGTGTGACTAATCCCCTATTTGCAATTAATCCATTGCCTAAGCATATCATAAATATCAATTAGTAATGGATGTCACTCAAGGATAAATCAAAGCATGAAAAGTGGATTGGATGATCAAAGATGATGAATGAAGCTCCTAGGAGACTTCAAGCTCATTCTTTCGATAGAAGAGAGGCTTCTACAAAATGTAATATTTTTATTCTCTTCTAGTATGTAGCTTAGAAGTAGAACTATGTTGGAGCACACACACATATTTATTTCTGTCCTAGGAAATCATTAGATCACATTTCTTAAGCATCCAATTCACATTTCTCAAGCATGCGCATTTTGAGATTTCAACAGGCGACTACTGAACGTTTTACATGTGCCTGTCTCCAAACATTCGCTTGTCATTTGTTCTACATTCGTCTGTTATGCACATACTTTATTAATTAGTTTTTGGGCTTTTAGCTTTAACTCTAACCAGGCGACTGTTGTACAAAAGACATGCGCCTGTCCAAGCTACAGGTGCCTGTGATTTGTTAGTCAGTCGCATGTCTCTTTCATGCCCAAAGATCATTTTCTTCTTCATACGGCCAGGCGACTAATGTTTCATTGACAGTCGCCTGCCCAATGCACAGTCGACTGTGAATGCTTCAACAGTTGCATGTCGATTCTTTCTCTGCAACTCTGCTCTCTGGAAAGTTTCACTTATTAGGGACAGATGACTGATGTTGGCTTCACATTCACCTACCCATGGCACATGCGCTTGTGAGCTCCACATCAGTTGCATGTCTTGTCTTTTCAAAACTTTCTGAGTTTTCTCAACTTACTCATGTTGCGGTCAGTCGCCTGTGGAAGGGTTTTCAGTCGCCTGTTAGGTTTACTTGCGCATGTCATTCCTTCATCAGTCGACTATCCTACGTGGTAAGTTACCATTTGAATTCTCACCTACCCTCTGACACAGTGCATCAGTCGACTGTGATTTCTTCAACAGTTGACTGTCGAGTGTGTAGATTCTATCCGTTGGCTTTTTCTCCACGGATTTCAAAGGTGTTTTGGGGATTTTATTTGAGGGTTTTGGGGAACCTATAAAGAGAGCTTCTACTTTTCTATTGAGGGGTTACTCATCTTCTTGATCATCTCTTGAAAACCCCTTGCTTTCATATTCAAGTTTTTCAAAGCTCTCAAATTCAAAAGCCCTAGAATTCCAATCTCATTCTATCTTGCTTTCCAACCTATAATCAAAGTGATATCCTATAGGCAATTGGTGGTGACAAGATAAAGGGATTTTCTCTCTTCTTGGAGGAGACTTCAACACACAACACACTTGCTCCTTCAAGTTCTACTTCAAGGCATATGTAATTGTAAGTGTTGCTATTTCATTATTTCATATCTTTCGATATTAGTTTAACTCTCGATTTGTGAGAGTAATTTGCTTGATCCCAAGTTGTAGGAGTCAAGAACATCGATTGTGTTTCAATTTCACTTGTAGGGTTGCTACAAGTGGGTTTAAAGGAAACCTTAAGTTAGGGTTCTAACTTGAGTATCCGGAGGTATCCGGGTAGAAGGGACGTAGGATTACTGGGAACAAATCGGGAGTTAACTTGGGTAATCCGAACACTTGAAACATACTTTGTGTTAGTATTGTTTCAATTTGGGTTTATTTATAATTCCGCATTTATTGTTAGTTAGGAATTTAAATTGGTATAACTATCGTTTTAATTTTATAAACACTATTCAACCCTCCTTCTAGTGTTTTCCTCATAGCCAGGGTCCTTACAATTGGTATCAGAGTGAAGGTTTTTAGCTATGGCATCCAACAACAACAATGTTCCTCCACCTCCTTTGTACAACAATCACGATCATGATGGTGCATTTACTATCTTCGAAGGACAATCAACGGTTCATCCTCCGCATTTCAATGGCACGAATTTCGGCTATTGGAAGTGCCAGATAGAGACGTTTCTTAGGCGTCCTTCTCTTTGGAGACATAAGGAATACGTTGAACCCTCCAAAGAGGATTTTGACAAATTGACTCCCTCCATGAAGTCCGTCGAAGTGAACAATGCCAAGGCAATGAACACTCTTCATTGTGCATTGGATCCGGATGAGTTCAATAAGATATGCACATGTAAGAGTGCATATCAAATATGGAACCATCTAGTCGTTACCCATAAGGGAACGAACAAGGTAAAGTTGTCTAAATTATATGTTGCAATACAAAATTTCGATATGTTTCATATGCAGGATAATGAAAACATTACAATGAAGTACAGACGTTTCACCGACATCACCAATGAGCTTGAAGCTCTTGGACAAGTCTACACCCAACAAGAAAAGGTGAGAAAGATAATCATGGGAATGGCCTCAAAATGAAAAAGAAGAGCAATCACCATTGAGGATGTCAATGACATGAAGAACTACACTGTGGTGAATCTCATCGATACTCTCATGTCTTACGAAGTAAGAAGGGAGGTATGAAGATTAGAGCAATGATGAACCCAACAGAGGCCAAGAAGAAAGCGTTAGCATTCAAGGCTACTTCTTCATCCTCCGATAGTGAAGAATCCGAGAACAAAATGGACTTAGAAGAAATGGCACGAATGGCAAAGAAGTTCCAACGCTTCTTTTGCAAAGGTAAATTTCCTTCCAAAAATAAATTTGATTCCACTAATAATACCACGTCTCTTTGTTTTCAGTGTAACAAGCCAGTGCACATCAAGAAGGATTGCCCAATGCTTAGAAACAAAGAAAAGAGGAAAGCTCCAAAATACCACAAGTCCGACAAATACAAGAAGGATAAGAAGAAAGGACTTGTTGGGACGTTCGACGATTCAGGCGGAGATTCCTCTAGTGAATCTGAGGATGAAAAGGGTGAGAGTGCACATATGTGCTTCATGGCTCAAGAAGATCCACTCTCCGATGAGAGTGATAGTGACAACGATGAACCCGAGGTAACCATGGATGAACTTCATATTGCTAATGAAGAATTATTTTCTTAGTATCAATCTCTTATGCTTAGATATACTATTTTAAAGAAATCTAATATTAGCATGTCATCCATGCCATGCATCATCAAAAATGACACCATTGTTGATACACTTACACTTGAGAAAGCCACTTTGGTTTTTTCAAAACGACTACGTGAGAAATGAGGTGAATTCCCTCAAATCTCAACTAGATCAAAATTATCCTAAAGATAATATTGATATAGATTCATATAACACACAATTGGGTATTGAGAATGATTTTCTTAAAACCCAAGTGCATGAGCTCAAAACACATGTGTCCACTTTGGATACCAATATTTCTTCTCTTAAGGAGAAATATGAGCTCATGTCATCCCAAGTTAAAAGATTTAACAAAGGTAAAGGGCAATTAGATGAATTGCTTTCAAAACAATTTTCGGCCACACATCGTGTTGGACTTGGTTATGTTGATGCAAATTCATCCAAATCTCTCACCTCCTATAGTGGTGTAACTATAGATTGTGTGAGGCCATCCTCCGATGCATCCACTAGTGGTGTCAAAAATACTATTGGTAGCAAACCTACCAAGAAGGCCACCACTTCACAATCTCTTCCTTTTGGCAAGAAACCCACTAAGGGTGGAAACCAAAAGAAAGGTCATGCATATATGTACACCAAATATCATACACATAGAAAATATCCTACTTCACATGTGGACATGAATGACACATTTTATGCTCCACACCCACGCACAAGTGTAAACCCACACATGAGAAATACTCATCACATGCTCATACACATTCATATGTGTAGGAATATAGTGCCCTCGAGGCCATTTATTCCTGTGTGAATAGCACAAACATCTTGTTCGAAATAACAGTAAGCTGTTTGGTAATAATTTATCTAAGTCATATTGTAATGTAGTCAACATTAGATATCAACTTAGGTAAAGTCCTGAGACTTTATGCAAGGTCAAACGGGTATCGAGATGAGTATCTCGATCATGGAGAAACGTTTGACCGTCTGTAGCATAAGTCTAAAATGGTTCGTGGTCGTAGATGTTTCGAGACAAGGATATCGAAACATCGGATAGACCATTGTGTCTTAGTCTTCACCGTTTAACGGTGGCGATGATCTCATGATCGCTTGACTTGGCGAAATCGAAGACGAGACACAGGTGCTCATTAGAATGAGTTCACTGAACGATCCACTAGAGTTATCATATGGTTATATTGACCAATCTGTCAGTGATAACTCTGAGTGATGATAGGATAGTTGGTCTTTTGACTTGAGGTCATTTTGACAAACCTGTGCGTGAACGGTGCCACTTATATCAACTGACCTAGCTTCGAGGCAATGCCTGTCGAAAGGTCTTTTGATGGGGTGTCACTTGAAATGTACGAGGCGAGTAATGACCAAGAGAGGATTCGTCTCTCCCGGTCAATGGGAGTTAGTGTCGTAGAGTTAGTACGGTCTTTAGTAAACACTCTGCGCAGAGTATGTTGGAAGAAGTCCAACATTAGTTGACTAAAGATCGATAGAAACTAACCGGAGTCAAGTTATTGGGGTTGACAGTTTGACCGTACCCCAGACTTGATCTACACGACATATTTAAGACGAAGAGACTATAACTGCGGAATTCATCACGGAAACAGTCAGGTGGTCCCGACAATACTCATGTCAATGAGTTAACCACATAATGATGATTCCTGAAGCAGGGACGGCAACCACTGCTCGTGGTCACTGCCGTATAGGGCTTCGAGCCCAACCTGTTGTAAGGGTCAGGCTGTAGGGTCTCACACAGAGTGCAACGCTTCGTCTAGTAATAGGTAGAAATTAGTTAGGGAGAATATTTTGCATTTTTGATGCAAGGGATGAAATGATTGCATTTGATGCAATGTGATAATTTAAGCTTAGACATGGACTATTTTGCATTTGATGCAAAAGCGATTAAATGTGTATTAAATTGTTTAATACAATATTTAATATTATAAACGCAAGGAAAAGGTCACTGGTTAGACGGGTTCATCTTGCTCTTGATGCAGGTTCGAACCGCGTCAAGAGCGGAGTTCAAACGAGCCCCAAAAGTCTATTTAAAGTGTTAAATAGAAAACCCAAGAGAGATAAACCCCATTTAGAGAGGGTGTCAAAATAAAGCCCAGGCCCAAGGGAAGGGGGCCCGCTGACGCGTGCGTCAGCCTGCTGACGCGGGCTGACGCCAGCGTCAGCGGGCCCACCCGCTGACGCGGGCGAGACAACCCAGCGGGCCCGCATTTGATGCGGGCCCGCCCCCGCTTCAAAGAAAAAGCCGCCCGCTTCCGCGGGCGGCAGCTGTGCACGCGACGCGTGCACAGCACGCGCCTCGCGGGCGCGTGCTGTGCACGCGCCGCGCTGTTAAGCGCGCGCGTGTGCTGTGGGGCCCACATGATGGGCCCCACTTCGGGTTTTCTGAGCCCTAGGGCTGCGCGCAGCCGCCTTGGCTGTTTTGTGCGAAAATACACTCTTGGGTTGATCTTTGGACGATCAATTGAGTGGTCAAACGAACTCCGATTGACGAACGGTCTTTTCCTATGCGTTCACCGTTGAACGCTTGTCGTATTGATAGGTTGTATCAATCCTGAAGCTCAATGGTGAGTGAGTTAAAATTCACGGAAGTTTGCACTTTGTGAAGTGCAAACTAACTTGATTTTAAATTAACTCATTGTTTAGTCCCACATCGGATTTTGAGAAAAGGGGAGAGTCCGTCGCCTATATAAATAGGTGTCTCCCCCCTTTCTCAAAACTCGTCCCAAGCTCTAGATCTGAGCGGCTCTCGTAAATGTTGGAGCACGCTCGGATCTAAGCTTAAATTAATATTTCTCTTCTCCCTAAATTTCTGCCTTACTCCTGCGGGCTCTAGCAAAGCCACAAAGGAGTTCGGATTCTGGATCTGAAATCTTGGCGGAGGTTTCACTCGCGTGAAACTTTCTTCGGCGCGTGGTTGGCTCGGCGGCACGGGGATTGATCGCCTCGGGATGCGGAGCGGTTCGAGGAGCGGTTCGGGGAGCGGTTCAAGGAGCGGCTCGGCGTGGGACGGGAGCAGCTCGGAAGACGGCGCGGAACATCTCGCCTGCTCCAGGGCTGAGATTCCGGGTATGTGGTTAAAGTATTTTTAGCATTAGTTTAGTTTAATCGCAGTAGGCTAGATCCTTCTTGGGATGGTCAGATCCATCCCAAGTCGGCATAGATCTTGGCATAGGGTCTTGGACCTTAGGGCTAAGTTAAAATAGTTTTAACTGTATGTTAATTAGTTGACATAAGTTTTTCTTCCGCTGCAAATGTTTTTTTTGTGTCTATGTTCCGTCCGACTTAGGACGGGACTAGAGTTTTTGTGCCCTAAGGGACCGCGCAATCCCCTACAGTGGTATCAGAGCCTAGGTTTGCGTAGCGATCTAGGTACTGCGATTTGATTAAACGTGTTAATGCTTTTAAATACTTTCAAAAGTTTTTGAAGTTATGAGATAATATTTTAAAAATGTTTTAGATGTTCAAAAAATCTTTTTCATAAATTTTGAACATGGAAATTTTTTAAAATGACATTTTAAAATTTATGAGATAATTTTTAAAACCAATTTTAAATCTTTTAAAATTTATGCGATAAGTTTAAATTGCCTAAAATATTTATTTGATAAATTTTTAAGCTTGAAAGTTTTTGAAATGATGTTTTAATTTTATGAGATAATTTTAAAACTGATTTTAAAGATTAAAATTTTTATGCGATAAATTTTTTTTTAAGTAGCATGCAAATTTATGATTTTAAAATTAAGTTTTTTATGAGATAAAAATAAAATAATTTCAAAATCATATTTTAAATTTAATTGTTAAATTTATGTTTGCATGCAAAAATTGTTTATGCGATAAACTTAGTATATTTAAATGTTAAATAGTTGTGCACTATCTTTATGCGATAAATTAAGTGTAGCTTTATTTTAATGGCTTGTTTATCTTGTCCCTTATTTGATAACACAAGACAACCCTTTAGGTTAGCCATTAAAAATGATTAAAATTTATTACTTAAATTTTAATGACATGCTATGTTTTAATAAATCATTAACAACAATATTAAGACCTAATTCCTGATTAGGGTAGTCCTTTAAATGATTTTTAAATTCTAATTGTTATAATTAATTTTCATTAAAGGACTTCGCTTCTAGCGTTGTTAATAAAATTTATTAAAATCCTAATAACGATTAGGGTAGCACGTGAACCTTATAGTTGATAAGGACCTTAATAAAAGTTATTAAACAAATCCTAAAAATTTTGAATTTAAGGATTCAACTAGTTGATAGGATTAATTAGTTGTTAATAAAAGCTGTTTAGTCTATGGCATACATACAAAAATGACAAGCTTCATTCAATGGACCATGATCCAGTCAATGTGCTTGGCTAAGAGTTCTGGATCACCCTTTAAGGGATAGTGATCCTGGCTTAGTCAATTCCCTGGCTGAGTTCCGCTGGACCGCAATGTCGCGAATCATGATTGTATGACACCCTGGACTATATCTAAGTCAAATACGTTAATGATCTTTTTCAAGATTAGCCGTAGCCCTCCTTGTTTTAGGGGTTAGCAACTATAGGGCCCGTGTTACAGTTGTTGAGATACACTCAAGCTGTGACATGGCAACCCTGTAGAAACTAACTCCTTAAATACATAAGATGAAATCTTGACTAACCCTAACCGTCGTCTCGTACCCCGAGCGCCGGCGTAAGTTAAGTCAACGATGTAGTCTGACTTGATGTAGTCTAAGACCTGACCCAAACCAACGTGTCGTGCATACACCGAGCTGCGGGGCAAGTCAGGCTAGACATGAAAACAAGGGTCCGACTAGACTAGACAATGTGATTTGGATGAGCACACTCATGATCACGAATGGCTAGGGGCAAAAACCGATTAAGAGAGTCATATCCGATATGATCGATGAAGAGTCATCTTCTGATCGCAGAGTCAATCAACTTGTTGAGCTACACTCAAGGTTGTTTAGACTCAAGGTGATTGGAACTCTTACCCATTAATTTTAATTCGATTAAATCGTTCGTTATTAAGCTTTAAAACATTCGTAAAATTAGTGGGAGGATATAGATAGATAAAAGCCAATCTACCTATATTTAATATTGAAAATATGCTAAAACTAGGGCAAGACTATGTTTATTGTAGGAATTAAAATATAATATTTTTAATAAGTTAAATGGTCAATAAGTTGATTAATTGAAAATCAAGTTAAATTCTAATTGATATAATTAAACTATATTCTCGTTGACATTAAATGACCTTCTAAAGAACAGACTTAAGAAATATGATTTCATTAAGTTCTGGGTCCAACAAATAAATTAAAGCTTCATGTCACTCGTCTCTATATGAGGCAGCTTGAACATATAGGACATTCAAAGTATGTTTCTCCCTACAACTTGTCGAGCTACCCTCAAGGTTGTATGGACAAACAATTTTGATCCGCAAAGTTTGAGAATTCGATTAAACCGTTTGAGTCGAATACGAGTGCATGAGCGGTGCAAGACTATGTATCCCAACCGGATCTTGAAACAAGCAACTTCTTGAGCTACACTCAAGATTGCAAAGCTCAAGCGTTTGGATACATAAGCTGCTTGCATATCTATTTATTTTTGTTGATATCTAAATGTGATTTAGAAAAGGAAGAAGGCACTTCGGAAAGTCAATAGAGAAAGTTAGTTTAATTTATCATTAGTAAAGGCATAAGTAGGAGGAAATGAAAACGTGACATATTTTGATGTCACATTTCGGAATAAGTTGTTATACAAAAGACGTTTAACACATTTTGACGAATGTCGTCACATTGCTTCTGAAGTAATGTTTTGTGTTAAGTAATTTGTAAATAACTATATATATATATATTAAATGTTAATATATAAATACACAAGATAGTAGCAAACTTATATGGTAAGATTAGACTAGGCCGTATCAAGAGATTAAGCTTCACAAGTCACATAAAGAGGGGTCTGACCTCTCGTATTATGAAGTCTACGGACACTTGTGAGTCTTAGCCTCTTAGATACAATGGCCGAAACCCATCTGTGAGACAGTGGGAGAATGAGTTGTTGAACTCAGTCAAGTACATACTGATGTACACGAGTCTAGATTAACCAAAATAAGTTATTCGTATATTTTATTAAGACACGTGTTCTTGATGAAACACAAGTCTGATAAAATAAAGAACGAAATGACTAAAGTATTTAAACTGATTCGATTAGATCGAATGGTCAAATACTTAGCTAAATAAAATCTTGTGTAATTAAAAGAAAATGTGATTTTCTCTCAGGTCAAGTCTGTTAACACATCAGTGTGTTAAAAGGTATGAATCACACTTAATTAGATTTAGTGTGATCCATTGTAAGTGACTCTGAGTTAAGTCCTCCCTCAGGGTTAAGTCCCAGATAGTAATGCCTAGGTTTTGATAATGTTCTATAAGGACATTATCAATAATATATTCAATAAATCAATCGAAAGGAAGTTGTATTATTACTCGAATCTCGTGAGACGAAATGTCGAGTTAGACATCATAACTGATGATGACTTAGTCAACTTCTAAGATGAAATTCGGAGTAGTAACTCCGATTTAAAACTTGATGCAATCAGAATAGGTCCGTGTGCGTAAATAAATTTGAGAATTTAGTTTACGTACCCAAGGAAAATGTTTCCTCACTTACTGCAAGTAAATCTTTAAGTTGAAAGATTGGTGCAGAAAAGAAAATAGTGAAGTACAATAATGTTGGACGGGAACGGTTTTCATCCTAATTTCTTTAAAACGGATTATAATGAAACCGGTTTCGCCAACAGATGTGTACAGATCTACTCGGACCAAAGCCGATGTAAAATGCTTAAGTTGACCATGAAAGTTGGAGCATTCACTTATAAGTTCGTTTTTCTAAATATGATTTAGACGGACCAACTTATATGAATTGGCTAGAGAATTTTCAAGGTCAGTGGGAGCGTGAAAATTACATGCGAGACATCAAAGAGATGGAACATATATTTTGATTAAGTAATCAAAGAGTTTGATTATTTATCAGAAATGAATATGAACCATTTGAAATGACCAATAACTAATTTTAAATGATTATCGTAAAGTACGATAAACTGGATAAGATCCAGGGAAATAAAATATTATAGATTCCGACAGACCAAATGAATTATTTGAATGAGATTCAAATGGTTGGTCTAACATAAACATAAAAACCCCTTAAGTTTATAGCGTAGAGGGTTTTAGCATATCCACTCACGAAGGCTCTACCACATGAAGTCAAGAAAACTTATGTGTAAAAACGATATTAGATATCGAGATAAATGGGCCTGAGTGCAAGTGGGAGATGTAGGAATATGGTGCCCTCGAGGCCATTTATTCCTGTGTGAATAGCACAAACATCTTGTTCGAAATAACAGTAAGCTGTTTGGTAATAATTTATTTAAGTCATATTGTAATGTAGTCAACATTAGATATCAACTTAGGTAAAGTCCTGAGACTTTATGCAAGGTCAAACGGGTATCGAGATGAGTATCTCGATCATGGAGAAACGTTTGACCGTCTGTAGCATAAGTCTAAAATGGTTCGTGGTCGTAGATGTTTCGAGACAAGGATATCGAAACATCGGATAGACCATTGTGTCTTAGTCTTCACCGTTTAACGGTGGCGATGATCTCATGATCGCTTGACTTGGCGAAATCGAAGACGAGACACAGGTGCTCATTAGAATGAGTTCACTGAACGATCCACTAGAGTTATCATATGGTTATATTGACCAATCTGTCAGTGATAACTCTGAGTGATGATAGGATAGTTGGTCTTTTGACTTGAGGTCATTTTGACAAACCTGTGCGTGAACGGTGCCACTTATATCAACTGACCTAGCTTCGAGGCAATGCCTGTCGAAAGGTCTTTTGATGGGGTGTCACTTGAAATGTACGAGGCGAGTAATGACCAAGAGAGGATTCATCTCTCCCGGTCAATGGGAGTTAGTGTCGTAGAGTTAGTACGGTCTTTAGTAAAAACTCTGCGCAGAGTATGTTGGAAGAAGTCCAACATTAGTTGACTAAAGATCGATAGAAACTAACCGGAGTCAAGTTATTGGGGTTGACAGTTTGACCGTACCCCAGACTTGATCTACACGACATATTTAAGACGAAGAGACTATAACTGCGGAATTCATCACGGAAACAGTCAGGTGGTCCCGACAATACTCATGTCAATGAGTTAACCACATAATGATGATTCCTGAAGCAGGGACGGCAACCACTGCTCGAGGTCACTGCCGTATAGGGCTTCGAGCCCAACCTGTTGTAAGGGTCAGGCTGTAGGGTCTCACACAGAGTGCAACGCTTCGTCTAGTAATAGGTAGAAATTAGTTAGGGAGAATATTTTGCATTTTTGATGCAAGGGATGAAATGATTGCATTTGATGCAATGTGATAATTTAAGCTTAGACAGGGACTATTTTGCATTTGATGCAAAAGCGATTAAATGTGTATTAAATTGTTTAATACAATATTTAATATTATAAACGCAAGGAAAAGGTCACTGGTTAGACGGGTTCATCTTGCTCTTGACGCAGGTTCGAACCGCGTCAAGAGCGGAGTTCAAACGAGCCCCAAAAGTCTATTTAAAGTGTTAAATAGAAAGCCCAAGAGAGATAAACCCCATTTAGAGAGGGTGTCAAAATAAAGCCCAGGCCCAAGGGAAGGGGGCCCGCTGACGCGTGCGTCAGCTTGCTGACGCGGGCTGACGCCAGCGTCAGCGGGCCCACCCGCTGACGCGGGCGAGACAACCCAGCGGGCCCGCATTTGATGCGGGCCCGCCCCCGCTTCAAAGAAAAAGCCACCCGCTTCCGCGGGCGGCAGCTGTGCACGCGACGCGTGCACAGCACGCGCCTCGCGGGCGCGTGCTGTGCATGCGCCGCGCTGTTAAGCGCACGCGTGTGCTGTGGGGCCCACATGATGGGCCCCACTTCGGGTTTTCTGAGCCCTAGGGCTGCGCACAGCCGCCTTGGCTGTTTTGTGCGAAAATACACTCTTGGGTTGATCTTTGGACGATCAATTGAGTGGTCAAACGAACTCCGATTGACGAATGGTTTTTTCCTATGCGTTCACCGTTGAACGCTTGTCGTATTGATAGGTTGTATCAATCCTGAAGCTCAACGGTGAGTGAGTTAAAATTCACGGAAGTTTGCACTTTGTGAAGTGCAAACTAACTTGATTTTAAATTAACTCATTGTTTAGTCCCACATCGGATTTTGAGAAAAGGGGAGAGTCCGTCGCCTATATAAATAGGGGTCTCCCCCCTTTCTCAAAACTCGTCCTAAGCTCTAGATCTGAGCGGCTCTTGTAAATGTTGGAGCACGCTCGGATCTAAGCTTAAATTAATATTTCTCTTCTCCCTAAATTTCTGCCTTACTCCTGCGGGCTCTAGCAAAGCCACAAAGGAGTTCGGATTCTGGATCTGAAATCTTGGCGGAGGTTTCACTCGCGTGAAACTTTCTTCGGCGTGTGGTTGGCTCGGCGGCACGGGGATTGATCGCCTCGGGATGCGGAGCGGTTCGAGGAGCGGTTCGGGGAGCGGTTCAAGGAGCGGCTCGGCGTGGGACGGGAGCAGCTCGGAAGACGGCGCGGAACATCTCGCCTGCTCCAGGGCTGAGATTCCGGGTATGTGGTTAAAGTATTTTTAGCATTAGTTTAGTTTAATCGCAGTAGGCTAGATCCTTCTTGGGATGGTCAGATCCATCCCAAGTCGGCATAGATCTTGGCATAGGGTCTTGGACCTTAGGGCTAAGTTAAAATAGTTTTAACTGCATGTTAATTAGTTGACATAAGTTTTTCTTCCGTTGCAAATGTTTTTTTTGTGTCTATGTTCCGTCCGACTTAGGACGGGACTAGAGTTTTTGTGCCCTAAGGGACCGCGCAATCCCCTACAATATGTTCATACACATCATCCTTCAATGTATGCTCATCCAACTCATGTTATGCATACTCCATATGTTGCATATAACATGCATGCTCCTAATTTTGCATACAACCACTATATGTCACATGCTTACCCACCTCCATCTTCATATGCTAGATCTCATGCTCCTAGGAAGCACGCACCACATAGAACTCAACCAAATATGCATGTAACTAGGAAAAAGACACCTAAAACATACACAATTTGGGGTCCTAAGAACACTAGCATAATTGATAGGAATGCTTATGATAACTCCTATTTTAGCGATGTAATAAATAGTCGTAATTATGTTGGGAAGCGAAAGTCCACTTGGACTTGGCTTCCAAAGGGCTAATCCCCTTGGACCCAACAAAGCTTGGGTACCATGAGCTTATGGTATATTATGTAGGTACCCAAGAAAAAGAAAGAGAGCAATAAAAGTTATATTGGCTCTAAAAAGAAACGATGGATACTCGATAGCGGATGCTCCAAACACATGGCGAGAGATCCCACATTGCTCTCTGAAGTGATTAGCATCAAGGATGGTGCAACGGTCACTTTTGGAGATAATCAAAAGGGAACCATCATTGGAGTAGGCAAAGTCGGTTTATGTCATAACCTTATCTCCATTAGTCAACTTTGTGACAAGGGTTACAAGGTTAATTTTGGAGAGGGTATGTGTAAAATTGTAGATATTGATTCATATGTTTTATTTACCGGTATTATGGATAAAAACATTTATTATTTGAGCTTGCCTAAAATCATAAGACATTGCTTAGTTGCTAACATAAATGAACTATTATGGCATCGCCATTTTGGTCATGTTCATTTTAAGCACTTATATAAGTTAGTTAAGCATGATCTCGTTAAAGGTTTTTTGAAAATTTTTTTTAGTAAGAAAAACTTTTGTGATTCTTGCGAAAGAGGTAAACTAAGTAAATCATCTTTCAAACTTAAAGAAGGCATAACTTCTAAGAGGCACCTAGAATTACTTCATCTAGATTGATTTGCGCCAACTAGAACCGCCTCTTTAGGTAATGATCATTATGGATTAGTTGTCGTTGATGACTTTTCTAGATTTACTTGGGTTTCATTTTTAACCAATAAAAATGAAGCTTTTGAAGAGTTTACTATATTTACAAAGAAAATTCAAAATTTCTTAGGATCCACCATTATCACTATTCGTAGTGATCATGGAGGAGAATTTGAGAATGAATCTTTCACTAAGTTTTGTGACGACAACGGGATTACTCACAACTTTTCTTTTCCTCGCGCACCACCACAAAATGGTGTTGTTAAGAGAAAGAATAGGACCCTAATAAAGTTTGCTTGCACCATGCTCCATGATAGTCATCTTGGACTACAATTTTAGGCGGAGGCGGTGTACACGGCATGTTATGTGCTTAATAGGATCCTAATAAGGCCCCGAAGGAACAAAACTTTTTTTGAATTATTTTATGATAAAAAGCCGCAAGTTAAATATTTTCGTGTTTTTGGTTCAAAATGTTTTATAAAGAACACCTTTGGTAACTTAGATAAATTTGAGCCAAGATCCGATGACGGAATTTTTGTTGGATACTCTATACGTAGCAAAGTCTACCGGATATACAACAATACCTCTTCAATGATCGAGGAATCACTACACGTATCATTTTATGAAGATTTTGATATTCCTCATGTTGTTGTTGATAGTGTAGATGTTTTATGTGATTCCATTAGTAATGTTAAAATTAATGATTCTATTATTGAGACTATCAATACTAATGAAATTGTTGAGGATGTTCCAAGTGATCCAGGTATTTCCAAAGCTTATCCAACAGTTCGTAATCACCCCCATGACCAAATTATTGGAGATATTGGTGTGGATGTACGAACAAGGTCAATAATTGATGAATTCTCTCATTGTGCACTTGTCTCTACCATTGAGCCAAAGAACATCCAAGAAGCGTATGAAGATAGCTCTTGGATAGTTGCAATGGAAGTAGAGCTCATGCAATTTGAGAGAAATGAAGTTTGGAAGCTCATTCCTCTTCCAAGTGGTCACCAAGTGATTGAGACCAAGTGGATTTTTAAGAACAAGACAGATGAAAACGAGTTCATCACAAGGAATAAAGTAAGGTTAGTCGCTCAAGGCTATTGGCAATAGGAAGGTATTGATTTCGAAGAATCCTTTGCCCCCGTAGCTAGATTAGAAGCTATTAGATTGCTTTTATCCTTTGCATCCCATAAAAATTTTAAATTATTTCAAATAGATGTTAAAAGTGCATTTTTAAATGGTATTGTTAATGAAGAAGTTTATGTTTCTCAACCACCTAGTTTCATTGATGAAAAATTTCCAAACCATATTTTCAAACTTAAGAAATCGTTATATGGGTTGAGACAAGCTCCTAGAGCTTTGTATGATCGACTCAAAACCTTTCTTTTGGATTTAGGTTTTAAAATGGGTGAAGTTGATTCAACTCTTTTCATTAAAGATTATGAAAATGACATCCTATTAATTCAAGTTTATGTAGACGATATAATATTTGGTTCTACTAACTTTAATCTTTGCCAAGAATTTTCTAAGTCTATGAAGGATGAATTCTAAATGAGCCATATGGGTGAGCTCAACTACTTCCTTGGACTACAAATTCGGCAAATGAAGGATGGAACTTTCATACATCAAACAAAGTACACCGGGGAGCTTATCAAGCGATTCAGGATGGAATTGTCTTCAAGCAAACGGACTCCCATGAGTACGACAACCCATCTACATAAAGATGAGAATGAGAAAGATGTGACATTCGTCTATATCGAGGTATGATCGGTAGCTTACTTTACGTAACCGCTAGTAGGCCCAATATTATGTTCTCAGTATGTCTTTGTGCTAGATATCAAGCTAGACCTAAGGAGTCACACTTAATTGCGGTTAAACGAATTTTTCGTTACCTCAATCATTCACTAGATTATAGGTTACTTTACCCTAAGTCTAACACATATGAGCTAATCTCATATAGTGATGCCAACTTTGCTGTATGCAAATCCAATAGGAAGAGTACTAGTTGCACTTGCCATTTTTTAGAAAATTCTCTAGTTTCTTGGTTTTCCAAGAAACAGAACTCGGTATCATTGTCCACGACTGAAGCGGAATATATTTTCGTAGGTCTTGCATGTGCACAAGTTCTTTGGATGAGACACACGCTCAAAGACTATGGTGTCAATTGTGATACTTGTCCTATCATGGTTGATAACAAAGTGCAATTTGTCTTTCCAAGAATCCGATACATCACTCCTGTACCAAACACATAGATGTGAGACACCACTTCATTAATGATCATGTAGCTAAGAAGGACATCATCTTAGAGTACATTGAAACCCAAAAACAAATCGCCGACATCTTCACTAAACCTCTTAAAGAAGATTCATTTGTGAAGTTGCGTGGAGAATTAGGGATTATATGTGAATCTGAATTATAGGAGTTCATACTTTTATGTTAAATTATGCCTTGAACTCATGTCATCATTTTACTTCTCTTGTTTTGATATGCTATATGTTTTTCATATATGTTTCAAGAGATGTATTTGAGATTTTGATGATTTCGCTTGTTTGGATTAATTTATGTGATTGGTATGTTAATCTATAATATTTTGATAATGATTTCATGATTAGAGTATTGTTAGAGTATAGGTCTTAGGGTGAGTTGTCTCAATCCTCTGGATTTCAGCTTCTCTGTACATTTTTGGACCAGGACATACGAGTGTCATTCCTTTGACAGTCCCCTGCCAAACTCTAAGTAATTCTTCATATCTGAATTCTATGTTTTTTGCACAAGCGACTGGTGAACTTTGGCCAGGTGACTGTCTCTCCGACATGCAACTGCAAGTTGTTCATCAGGCACATGTCCTAATCTTGAGATGTCGTTGTTTATTCATCATATTTTTGACCCTATGTCTGGCGACTGTTACGTAATTTACAATCGACTGTCACTTTGCCAGGCAACTATGAGTTACTCAACATGCGCATGTCTGTCTACCCAAGTCAGAGCTCTAACTTTTCAACCAATCGACTGACGATTGTACATCAATCGACTGTCCACTTCAGTGGCAGTTCGTTAACTCGTTCTGTGCTGTCGATCTGATGATCCAACGGCCCAGATTCATTTGCCCCATTCTTATATTCACGAGGCCGTCGATCTTTTCTCTCTCTTTCGATCGATTTCCCTCGTCCTCCTCCTTCGAACTTCAACCGTCTCTTCGTCTTCCTCAACGATTCGAAGATCTAACCCATTGATCTCTCTCCCCAATCACTTGATCGAGAGTTTGGATCTCTCCTTCTCTATCGTTCGTTGCGGATTTGGTATATCTCTCTCTTTTTTGTTCGATCGTGCTCTAGTTTTATCATTTGTCTCTTCATTCGTGCGATGGCTCCTCCCAAGACCAAAGGAAAAGTCGTTGTTCCTAGGAAGCCTAGGAACCCTAATACCAGTGCCGTCGAACCCAAGGAAACCCCCTATAGAGCCTGCACCAAATTTTCGCAACCCCACTCCGATGTTTCGGATACTCCAGACTCTACTTCTTCTTCCACCGAAGAAGAAGACTTCGTTGAGCCCCATTAGAAGCGTCAGCGTAGACCCATTGGTGTTTGCATCAATGAGCCTACTGCTGAGGCTGATTCCACTCGTATGGCTACTGATAACCACCCTGAGACTATTCCCGCTACAACCCAAGGCCAAAATCCACCCAGGCCTCCTCCTGCTGATCCTCTTGTCCCCATTTACCGAGACGATTCTTGTTTGGAAAAATTTCATGCTAGGCTTGGGATCAAGCTCCTTCGTGAGCGATTCATTGTTTATCAGGCCTTCACCACTGAGAGACTATCCAAGATTCTTACGTCGACCCATTTTTTCGATTTGTTTCGATACTCTTATGTCGACTCCCCACATGCCTATCCATTCCTTGTCAAGCTATTCTATGCCAACTGCATTCGTGGTGAATATATTGACACGGGTATCATTGACACCATTGTTTAGGGGACTCGTATTAGGTTTCACCCTACTCTCCTAGGAACCATTCTTAGGATTCCTTCCACTGGCTCTTTGCCCGTTGATATTTCACTCTTTGACGTTGCTAATCTTGATCAGACTGTCCTTCAGGACATGTTCTCTGTGACCCCTTCATATCTCTCCTATGGCGTCAGGGCTTCCATGTTTTCTGCTCGAGGTTGGGATGTTCACCTAGCGGTGAAGTCCAACATCTTTCCGAATTATGGCTCCTCTGATCAGCCTTCTCAGGAGATCCTCTATTGCATGTACGCCATCTTCTTCGGCATGTCTGTGAACTGGGTTGGGGTCCTCCTTGAACGGATGGACAAGGTCGAGTTCACTACTACCTCCTCTCATATTACATATGGAGTACTCCTCACTCTAGTCATTCGTCATTTCGGGATCGATCTGTCTATATGGGGAACGAACGGACGGAGGCCTGCTATATATAGGATTTTAAGTCGAACCGATCGGGTGAAATGTCACCCGATCGGTTGACTTTAAGGCCGAAAATATTGCTGAAAGTTGGCTACAGGCGGCCCGATCAGGTGAAGGTCACCCGATCGATTCGCCGCCTCACACCATTTTCCCGAAAGTTTGGTGCAGCTCACCCGGTCAGTCAACCGGTCATGTTTCTCATTACCTGATTGGTTGCTCATTTCTCAAAAATTCCTGAGAATTCAGCCCAGTTCACCCGGTCTGCCAAGCGGTCTCGCATATCTTCACCCGATCGGTTCGTTGAGCGACTGAAACGGCCAACAGCTGATATATCCCACCCGATCGGTTGAGTTATCAACCGATCGGTTGGGGCCTTGTTTTCTGCAAAATTCCACAAATTGCCTAAGTCCCTCAATGGAAGTTCTTACAGCTGGATTTATTTATTAAAATTGGTAAAATAAAGTTAAAAATATTCCTAAAAATTTGAAACAAAGGTTTAGAGCATGGGTTGCCTCCCATGAAGCGCTTTTGTTTAACGTCGTTAGCTCGACGCCCGTTGATGATGTTCAAGGTGGGCGATACGGGTGATGCCCAAAGTCTGGCATCGCTTCAGCTCCAGTCCTGGTAGCTTTTGGTGTAGTCGGTGGCGACAAGAAGGTTCGCTCAACGACTCTCCCTTTGTTACCGGGGTCCGGGGGCTTCTCCCTCATATTGGCATCCACCGCCACTCGTTTAAGGATCCAGACCTCATCTCCAGTGAGCCCCATGGGCTCTTTGCCTTTTCTCCTCGTAGGAGGAGCTTTTGGGAATCCGGGAGGGATCACATATTGGGCGACCGCCTCATCAGCAACTTCTTTCTTTGGTGAGCCAACTTGCTCTCCAAGATCTCCCAAGCTATCGGGGGGATTTCTCGAGAGAATCTCCCAGGAGATTGCTTCCACAGCTCTCTCTTCTTCGTTCTCCAGCATACTGATACTAGGATCATCCGGGGGATCTGGGTGCTTCATTGACAACCCCAAGTCAAATTCGACTTTTTCTTTACCGACGTTGAGGGAAAGCTTCCCATTCTTCACGTCTATTAGCACACCGACGGTTGCCATAAAGGGTCGTCCAAGGATAATAGGGGTGTGCTTATCTTCCGGCATATCCATCACCACAAAATCCACCGGCACTTGCACTCCACTCACATCAACAGGTAGGTCGTCTATCACTCCCACCGGGTATTTAACCGATCTGTCGGCTAATTGAAGTGTCATACCCGTGGGTTCCAAGTTTCCCATCCCTATTCTCCTGTACAGCGATAGGGGCATTAGACTGACACTCGCTCCTAGATCAACGAGCGCCCTTTGGATTTGCACTTCCCCAATTGAACAAGGGAAGGAGAAACTTACTGGGTCTTTGAGCATGGGCGGATTTGCGTACTGAATGAGGGCGCTGTACTCCGCCGTTAATACGACCTTCTCCTTTCTGGATCCTCTTGTCACCAAATCCTTTAGAAATTTGGCGTAGGAGGGAATCGTCTCGATAGCTTCGAGGAAGAGGATTTGCAAGCTCAGATCTTTTACCATGGCAAATAATTTTCCATACTTCTCGTCAATCTTGGCTTGGGCAAGCCGTTGTGGAAAAGGCACAACGGGCTTGAACGCTCTGAGGTTCCCTTCCTCATCCTTTTTCTTCTCCTCTTCATGGACTCCCTCCGGAGTCGTCGGCTTTGGCGATGAAGCACTGTCATCATTCAGTTTTTCTGCTTCAGGTTCCTTGGGGGGCACTCTTGTGGGGATTTGTGTTCCGCTCCTCAAGAAGATATCGGACACATTTGCATGCTCATGCGTGAGAGCCAAGGTTTGATTCACCCCCCTCGGGTTCACTTCAGGCTGTGGCGGTAATAGATTCTGCGGCCTCTGAAGGTTCACCACTTGCAACCCCAGCTGGGTCACCTGATCAGTGAGAACTCTCTGTCCCATCTCCAGCTTCAGATTTATCTTCTCCTGGTTGGCGATGTATTGAGTCAAAAGGGACTCAACCGGAGAGATGGCCCTCTGCTGGCCATATTGTTATTGGGTGGGCTACTGATTCCTTGGAGCATACTGCTGATACTGTTGTGGAGGCTGTTGCTGCTGAAATTGCTGCTGCTGAAACTACTGCTGAGCCCTAGCCGGCTGATATATCTATTGTTGTTGCTGCTGAGTCGGCTGTTGATACGGTGCTCGGTAGCTAAGGTTGGGATGATTCCGGTTGTTAGGAGAGTAGTCCAGGTTGGAGCTAGTCCGTGGTGGATATGGTGCATTTCACGTAGGATTGTAGAACAGTGCGATCGCTTGGTCCAACGGTGGTGAGATGTCACCACCGTCGAATTCTCCCATGACTTCTGTTTCCACCGCGGCAATATGTTGTGTACCGGCACCATCGGCTCCTACCATCAATGCGGAGATCTGGGTCGACAACAAGTCAAACTTGCTGGATAATTTGTCGACGTCCTCGACCCTGTGTATACCCCCAGATCTAGGTGTGGCTCTCTCGTCACACCACCGCTCATTGTTGGATGCATATTTTCTAGAAATTGTCCGGCATCTTCTTCACTTCTTGACATAAAGGACCCTCCAGCCGCGGCGTCCATGGAAGATTTCAAATCGTCCCTCAACCCATTATAGAACAGATTTATGATCTGCCACTTGGGGAGCTCATGGTGAGGACATCTCCGCTGCATTTCCTTGTATCTGGTCCAGGCTTCATGTAGAGACTCGTGGCTGGCATAGGAGATGGAGGAGATCTCACTCCTAAGCTTCATGGTCTTCCCCGGAGGAAAGAACTTCGTCAGAAAAGCGTTTGACAACTTCTCCCAAGTGTTGAACGTATTTGGGTCCTTCCCCCTAAGCCACAGCTTGGCCTTATCTCGCAGAGAGAAGGGGAATAGCTTCAGACGGATCGCCTCAGTTGTGACACCGTTTATCCGGAAGGTGTCACATTTCTCCAAGAAGGAGTCCAAATGTTCAATGGGGCTCTCCATGGGTGCACCCAAAAATTGATCCTGCTGGATCCATGTCACCAAAGACGGCTTAAGTTTAAAGCTTTGCGCTGTAATAACAGGAGGACGGATGGCGGAGGTGGACTCGATGGATGGCATCGAGTACTCCAGCAGGGACTTGTGAGGTGGTGTGTTCTCCCCCATGGTTTCAGGATCCTCTCTTCTTCGCTTCTCGGCGGCCTAACGCCTTAGGGTGGCGTTTATCTCCGTATCAACGGGAATCAAGTCATCGAGACTTCTTGAACTCCTGCGCATGAAAAACAACAAACACCTGTGAATCGAAAAGTGGGAAAGAAACAGATAAAATAAAAAATAAAAATAAAAATAAGAAAATAAAAAGGAAAAAGAAGAATGCGAAAATTATCGCGAGGTAGAGATGTGAGCTAGAGTCAAGGGTTCATGAAATCCTAAAATAACAAGCACGTTGCCTCCCCGGCAACGGCGCCATAAAGCTTGACGTCCCCCACATTTTCACACTTCTATCATGTGCGATATATAATTGGGGGCGTGAGATTTAAATATTTGTAACTGCAAGCGCACGGTGTCGTTGCGTGGCTTGGGGGTCGAACTCAGGGAGGCGTGGTTGTGCATGTGTCAAGAAGGATCGGATTCACCCCATGGGCGAGCTAACCCGAATCGGATGATGGGTTGTCTCAGTAAATAGAATGCAAGGGATAAACAATATAAAGGGAAAACCCAGGACTTTGGTTTCCACCCTATCGTGTGATTCTCGCCGATACGGCCTACGGGTAGGATAACGATCGAAATTAGGGTCTAATGGTGAGACGTTGCCTCTAAAAGTGGTACCAGCGTCCCATGAGCCCGATATTCTGGTCGATGCCCAGGATGATACGCCGGACTTCCCGGGTTCGTTCAGTGGGCACTCCCGTGTCCATTAACACTGACCGACTCTGGGAGCACTAAGCTCGCAACGATAACTCCCAACGCCTCATCCTGCCGCTCCCGCGCGCTAGGATTCGACGTATACGCTAAGGGCGTGAGCTATGGCTAGGGAGTCAACCGCCAAGTTTATTCCCCCTTGGCCCAACGGTCAAAGGCGGTCTTTTTCCCGCCGATGACAATAAAACACCCCGCGTAACCGGTAGATTCCTAATCCCTATCGATTTCCTAGTCCTATGGACGCATCGGGGAGAGCCCACGAAGGGGTTTCCACCAAAATCCCAGATTTGGGAACTACTCACACATATTTAGTAAAAAGAAATCTAAATCAAAATCGACCGTTAAAAACATGATCGAGCGATTAAAAAGCAGTAAGAGCAATGCTAATAACACTATATTAAAGTTTAACAAACATCAGAAAACTTACAAATATCTAAAAAATTACATCCGTCAAGAGAGAGAAAAAACAGCAAAAAATAACAACTCTCGTTTCTGGAAAACCTAGGGGTCCTATTTATAGAATACGATATCACCCGATCGGGTGAAAAGTCACCCGATCGGGTGACCTGCTTTGTTCTTCGGCAGCTCAGAATAGGATTTCACCCGGTCACACAGCACGGTCGGTTGAGGGTTGAAGCTGATCGGTTGGATCTTCGTGCCGTCGGGTGAACCGGTCGGTTGAGCTCTTCGTGTGATGGCTTCGGAGAATCGGCTACAGGTGAACCGATCGGGTGAAGGTCACCCGATCGATTGGCTTTCAACAACAAACATCAGAGAGTTGGGGCGTTTGAACCGGTCTCTGAACCGACCGGGTGACTTCTTGGCCGCTCCAACTTGTGTCCGGGTGGTGCACGCGTGCATCACCCGATCGGTTGGAAATGACCAACCGGTCGGGTGAGGGGCTGAAAGATGCGATCTTCGTCGTTTGACCCCCTGGATCACGCGTGACTCCTCCCGTTGCTCCAGGGACTCATGATATCGTCATTTTATGTCCCCTACGCCGGTAAACTCCTGCAAATATACAAAACCATGGAAAAGTGAAAGAAAACAAGAAAACACGAGAAAACGAATACAAGACGGCGAAAAACAATGGAAAAACACAAAAGAAAACGTGCGTGAATATATGAAATATAAACGCACGTCAAAATCCCCCAAGCTGAACCCTTCCTCATCCTCGAGGAAGACGAGTGAGAGTAGGAGCTCGGAGGGAGAAAATAGAGAGGAAGAGAGGAAAGGAGAAAACAGAAAATCCTAAATCGCCCGTCAGAGCCAGCAAAATCAAAAACACACACCAAGCTAACAAACGCCAAATCACACCACTAAACCGAGAAATACGAGTCCAGACAAGTGACGTGGGCACACGTCGTGAAGCACGAGTGAGTGTGGTCGTGTGCTAGCAATCGGTGCCACTATCTACGATGTGCAATAAAGCTCGATATACACAAATCCAGGAAATGACCCAAATATCGATTCGATTCGAATAAAGCGGTGAATAAATAGCTCAAGCATGCATGAGAATAGAGCGAGAATCGAAACATATCATGCGTCAGGGACCCTACAACTAGGGTCAAGGAAATCACCACATTATAGCCTAGATAATAGCTGAAAAGTTCCTAAGCCAAGTGTTTTCGAAAACGATGGGGGTTGAGATGATGTGGAGTAGAACACTCTGTGCAAACTCTCGCCTTCCCTTTATTCTCGGTAGGTAGGAAAAGTATTCACACGGGAATTTTTTTTTGGGTTTTGGGTATTTGTATTTTTTTGTTTTTTAGCTATACAATTTTTCTCTTTTCTTTTCTTTTTGGGTTTTTCTTTTCTTTTCTCCCCTTTTTTTGGATATTTGGGTTTTTTGGCTATACAGATGTGTACTCTCCCAAGTGGGGGAACGGTACACGACGAGGGGATTTGCACCAAGTAAAACAAAAAATAAATCGGAATCTAAACACTTGGGCAAAGGAAGCTATTCTCACTAATTAGAGCATGGGCTAAATGGGTTATCCTAGTCCTTAGTTGTGGAATCCCGACACATGCGAAATGAAGTATACGATATATATATATATATATATATATATATATATATAGCAAAAAATGTACCTAAGAACGTGCGCAGGTAGAATTACCTGCGCACGCCCCCTCTGTTCGGTGTTTGTAAGTATTTTTTTTTGAATTTTTTTTTGCAGTAGCTAGATATACTTGTTATGAAGCTCCCCACAAAATTTCAGGTCAATCCGACACCGTTTGAGCCTCCGTTCATCGATTTCAAAAACGTTGCGCAAAACTGTCCAAATTCTGGACAGTTTTGCGCAACGTTTTTGAAATCGATGAACGGAGGCTCAAACGGGGTCGGATTGACCTGAAATTTTGTGGGGAGCTTCATAACAAGTATATCTAGCTACTGTAAAAAAAAATTTCAAAAAAAAATATTTAGAAACCCCGAACAGAGGGGGCGTGCGCAGGTATTCTACCTGCGCACGTTCTCAGGCACATTTGCCCCATATATATATATATATATATATATAGAAAAGTAAGAGATATCTTTATTATGTAAATATGTACAAACAATACATCGCGGTAGGATTATAAAAAGCTAGAGATCTGTAGAGAGAGGATAGGGCACAAGCGACGTCACTCCCAACTAAAGATATCTACTCTTTAAATAATTCCACCGTATTCACCCAAATTACAGAATTTTGTCACAGCATCCTTAGCCCATGTCCCTAAATTCCCAGTTCTCTAAAACTTTGGCCATCTATACTTCCTCAGCTTCTAGGTCTTGAGTACTCAATGCTATTCTTACATCCGCCGCAATGTCTTCAAAAAGTTGGATTTTGCTCTTTTTTGTATTTTCAAATATACGTCGGTTCCTCTCCTTCCATATATGCCAAACTACCGCGGCAAGCCCTGTTTTTGCGAGTGTGCTCAGGATCCCTTTCTTTCCATAGTGAGCTAAGAAATAATCTCCAACGTCCTGGAGGTTAGGCGCAAGCTGTGTGTGTGTGTGTGTGTGTGTGTGTGTGTGTGTGTGTGTAGCATGCAGAAGCAGACATGAGAAACAAATACCGCATATTCAAATCGAAGCGTGATAATCTAGGGGTCATTCCTGGACAGGTATATAAAGTAAAATCACAAAGTAGAAGCACACCAAATAGCTAGGCACGACACACGGCTCACAAAAAGCTAAGTGGACACACGATGCATAAAATGCAAGAGGACTCGATATCCTAGGGTTAGTGAATGTGATTATCGATGCCATGCTAGGTATGTGTGATTTTGTGGCAATTCATCATAGGGTTCATCTCTAGGAGAAAGAGATAAAAAGAAGAAAATAAAAAATAAAAACACGACGAAAAGGACTCAAAAACGAAAAAAAGAAAGACTCAAATGACGCACAAAGTGCGACTCCCCAGGCTGAAGTTTGCATTGCCCTCAATGCAATAGAATTAAATACGGGAGGGCAATGAAAATAGGGGGTGTAACGGTCGGTTTTCGATCGTACTTTCTTCGTGCACGTGCTTTTGATCGTGCACGTATTTTATTTTAGACTTGTTTGTTTTTGAACACTTTTGTGTGATATGTCGTTGTGATCGTCTCTGAGAGTATTAAATGGTGGCACTATTTTGGAATGACATTTCTCAGGTCGTTCTCCCACGATTTGATCATATTTGAAGTGACGTCACGATTTTCAGCTTTGACGTGAGACGTTTCTATTTTTAGTTTCGTCCCTCGACGTCGAAATTTAGATCCGTCTTCATAGTCCTCTTTCTTTAGTCGTCCCGAGCACCCCATATTTATTTTACAATTCTTGGACTTTGTTTGACCTATTTTCCATTTTTGACTAAGTTTATAATATTTTTAAATTATACTTTTAAAAGCTTTTTAATTCTAATAAAAATTCTATTTTCATTATAACTCCCCAAATAATTTTTAAGCCCTAGCCCAAGCCCTAGCCACACCCCATGCATGAGAGAGGGTGAGGGAGAGTTATTTTAGCTATTTTAATTATTTTAATTATTTTAAATAACTTCCTAAACCCTAGACCTAGCCCCAGTCTCTTTTCCTATTTAAATAAGCCTAGGTTAAATTATTTTCGCACACACCAAAACCCTAGCCGTCAAAAACACTCCCCAAAGCGTCGCACCCCCTACAGCCACAGCCGCCCGCACGACCGACGGATCGCCCCACATTTCCTCGGTCTGACCGAGGCCATCGCCCGCATCCGCCCTCGCTCCGCAACGTTGCAAGCTACAACATTGCAGCCCGCAGCCGCCCCGCTGCGACCGAAGAAATCGCCCGCATCCGCCCGCTACGACCGAAGGCAACCCCCGCTCCGCACCCTGCTCCGCTCCGCTGTAGCCACAGCGCCCGACCGAGAGCGCCGCTCGGTCTGACCGATCCGCTCCCCCACTCCGCACTAAGCCCCGCCTCCGCAGCGTCCGACCGAGAGCTCCGCAGTGTCCGATCGAGGATTTCCCTCACAGCGGCCCGCTGTGACCGACCCCGCAGCTCCGCAACGCTGCGACCCCTCCGTCCGCAGTGTCTGACCAACTGAACCCCCCGCAGCGGCTGTGTCTGACCGAGCAACATTCGTCGCAACCCCGCATCCGTCACAACCCTTGCCACCGTGGGCCCCCCAAGTTCTCCAGAAGTGTTGTGGGTCCCCCATTGACTGCTAGCACTGCTGTGGGCCCCACTTTGGTGATCTTCTTCGTGGATTTTGCCTACTACAATGTTACGACACGTCGTAGCCCTTCGTCGCTAGATCTAGTTTTGGAATCTCGTTCACGTTTCAGAGTTGACGACGAGGAATTTCTCGCCACTACATCTATTATATTCCAGACTCCGGAAAAGGTTGGTTTTCCGAACTCGTAGCGCAACCCACCCGTAGCAAAAACTGAAAACCTAACTAAAATCGGAAACTTAACTCATTAAATTTACTTTCGGCTCCCTTAAAACGATGTGGAACCGTAGATCGACGAATGGACTTCTTGACTGTGCACATAGGATAGAATCGTCGAATAGGGCTGAACATCAAAAATGTGACTTCTGACGAATAGGATAGTCACGATAACCTAGACACGAATCCTAATAGGAATTTCTGAAAACAAGACCTGACACCGTCGATGTGACACTATTTCAGACGTACTTTCGCTGACGAAACGCTTGAACGAGACGCTCCGGGAGAACGACACAATTGCCACCGCCGACAAGTGTATCCACTTGCACTTTTGGCTGTGCTTAGTCCTTAGTTGTTAGAACTGTTAACTGTGAACAAAGAGAACTGGACGTTAAATGATAGCGTCCGGGACGCCCTTGACGGCTCAGACTTGACGACGAAGTCTGAGCCCAACAACAACAATTTTTGACATCGTAGGACTATCTTGTGTGTGCGTGCGAGTGGACACCCTAGAATAACCTTTACTGTCTTGTCACGTCCCGTCCCGTCTTGCACAGCCGAGAGGGCAATAGGGCACTCTCCGAGTGATCCCTTGTCTTGTTGCACAGCCCAGAGGCAATAGGGCACTCTCCGAGTGATCCCTTGTCTTGTTACACAGCCTAGAGGGCAATAGGGCACTCTCTGAGTGATCTCTTGTCGTGATACACAGCCCAGAGGGAAATAGGGCACTCGCCAAGCTAGAGCGAGTGATCCCTTGTCTTGTCTTGTCTTGTCATGTCTTGGGTTTGGGGTAGGGTTGAGCGTGCACACGGTAAGAGGGTCTGATCCCCCTCGAACCGTAAGGCGTGAACCCTTTCGTGTCACACTTGTCTTGTCTTGTCCCGCCATGTCCCGATTTGTCTTGACACCTGTAGGCTAGTCCCGTAGTTGGTAGCACACGCTACGACTACTACTTGTCACGTTTTACTTTCCTGCTGCGTTACTTTCTTTTGTTCCTCTGTCATAACCTCAGCATGCTAATCAACCAGTAAACTGTTGTTAAATAGTTGATACACTTGTAGTTTGTTCTGACCCTTTTTGTAGACCTTACCTGACGTACAGTTCCTTCTTTTGGTGTTGTACGTCAGGTGTTGAGCCAGAGTACATCGACGAGGCGGACTTGTCAGCAGACGTGGAGCCGGAGGGTGCTGATCCAGAGTACGATCCAGAGGAGGACCAGAGTTAGAGGCCTCTCGTTACTGATCCAGAGTTTCTTTTCCAGTTTAGATTGGGTGTGTAGCACCTTTTTTTTCTTGACTAGGTTGGGTGCTTGCACCGGTAGTTTCCTTTTCTGCAGTTGTAGCCCTTCGGGCGTTTTAGACTCTCAGTACTTTGGATGATTATGTTTGGAATAAAATGATATGCTCTTTCCTTTCAGTACTTTTATTGTTCCGTACAAACTTGCAGGGACCTGTTCCTTCGTTTTGGAATACACAGACGCTTATTGGGTCTGAGCTCTCAGCTCCGGCCTAAGCGGACCTTAGTCACGCTTCGCCTCCGTACTTTTGGGAAGCGGGGCATGACAGGTTTTAGTGGTGGCCCATGCAGATCCCACTTTTTTTGCAAATTCGGAACAATCAAAGTATTGAACTTCATTTTATTATCATTCGGTAATTGTACGAGTCTAATTTATGTCTTCTGTCAATAGGATGGCAGGATGACATACTACCCGATCGGGGAGCTCAGGAGATGGAATTCAGGAAGACCAGGGCGGAGAGTTCCGTCAGTTTCTGGGCGTGATGAGAGAGATGCTGGAAATGCAGCATCAGTTGGTTCAGCAGTCCCAACGTGCTGACCAGGCTCCCTCAGTTGCACCACCACCTCATCCTGCCCCTCGAGCTGCTCCAGGAGTGAAGCAGTTCAACGAGCTTCAGCCGAGGACATTTTCGGGGAAGGAAGGACCCCTAGCTGCTGATGAGTGGATCCAGAGCACTGAGGAGAAGTTGGTAGCAGCAAAGATCCCTGATGATCCCCGCATCGAGATAGAGAAGATGCAACTGATGGAGAATGCTAGGAACTGGTGGCGCATCGAGGAGAGGCGTCTTGAGAAGCCAGTGGATTGGAAGACCTTCAGATCGATGTTCAAGGATAAGTATTTCACCAAGTCTGCTAGGAGGGAGCTGTTGAGCAGGTTTATAGATTTGAAGCAGGAGAATAGGACTGTCGAGGAGTATGAAGCAGAATTTGAGATGCAGAGTCGTTTTGCCCCGCTTATGGTAAGGAAGGAGGAGAAGCGAGCTGATCGCTTTCGTCAGGGACTGCATCCGAAGATTCAGGATTTTATGTCTTCGACGAATTTCACGACTATGAGAGCTGTGCTAGATGCTGCGAAGAATCACGAGATTATATCGCGTCTACCTGACCGTTCAGCAGATAGAGGGAAGCGTCCTATGGAGCAGTACCGGCCACCTACTAGGCCGGCGATGAGGCCAGTTCAGACGGTGCCATTCAAGAGGTCTGGAGCACCAGGGCAGATTCAGAACAAGGGTCTGTGCCACTTCTGTGGCAAGCCAGGACATGTTCAGGTCAACTGTAGGAGGAAGTTGGGACTGTGCTTAGTTTGTGGAGATGCCTCGCATGCTGCGAAGGATTGTCTGAGAGCCCGTAATGCTATTGTTGGAGCGCCAGCCCCGCTGCAGATGAGAGCACCTGCCCCAGTCCAGAGAGGACCTGCTGTTCGTGGACCACCCTTGGTGCCATAGAGGCAGATGTTTCAGCGAGTAGCGCAACCCCAGAGGCCGGCGTATACCATGACAGCTGTTGAGACTGAGGAGCTGGATGGAATTATTACAGGTAACTCTTTAATCCTAGTCTTTCCTATCGTAGTTTAGATCTTATTGTTAGTGTTGCATGCTCGACTTGTTTGTTAGAGTAGCTTGGTTTGACCGTAGTTCTTTTATATCTTAGGCACCATTCTAGTGTCCTCTCACCCGGCATTGGCCTTGTTCGACTCCGGTGCATCCATGTGCATCATATCCCGGAGATTCGTAACAAGTCACTCCATTCCCACCCATACACTCCCTAAGTGTTGGGACATCACCACAGAGAACAGAGTGGTGACAATGAACTTGGGATGTAGATCGATTCCGTTGGTGGTCAGTGGACGTGAGCTTTTCGCAAATTTCATTGTCCATGACCTGCCACATTTCGATGTCGTTCTTGGCATCTATTGGTTGGGAGATTTCCATGCCTCGATCGATTGTCACATCAAGAGGGTGGTATTTAGGATTCCAGGCAATCTGGAGTTCAGGTTCCGTAGCAGAGATGAGTCACTTGGGCCCATCAGATATCGGGCCAAGCCGGAGGTGCCGATTGTTGTAGCTATGCAGATGAAGATGGAGATCGAGCGACCAGCAGTCGTCAGAGACTTCGACGACGTCTTCCCAGAGGATATCTCAGGTTTGCAACCCGACAGAGCTTTAGAGTTTGGTATCGATCTTATGTCGGGAGCGCAACCGATATCGAAGGCGCCGTACCGTATGGCTCCCGCTGAGCTCGAGGAGCTGTGGAAGCAGTTAGATGAGTTACTGCAGAAGGGTTTCATCCACCCTAGTGTGTCACCGTGGGGTGCACCAGTTTTGCTTGTGAAGAAGAAGGATGGGTCCCGCAGGATGTGCGTAGACTATCGAGGATTGAATGCTGTCACGGTGAAGAATAAGTATCCGCTTCCGCGCATCGACGATATCTTCGACCAGCTTGGAGGTTCGAGAGTTTTCTCGAAGTTAGACTTGAGGAGTGGATACCATCAGTTGAAGGTGAAGAAGGATGATGTTCCGACGACAGCTTTCCGGATGAAGTATAGACATTATGAGTTCGTGGTCATGCCATTTGGCGTGACCAATGCGCCAGCTATGTTCATGAATTTGATGAACTTGATTTTCTATGACTTCATGGATAAGTTTGTCGTTATTTTCATTGACGACATCCTGATTTATTCAAAGTCAGAGGAGGAGCACAGCTGTCATATGAGGACGGTGCTGGAAACGCTGAGGCGACACAAGCTATATGCCAAGTATAGTAAGTGATCGCGCCCGGGCGTACACCCTAAAGAGCGACCGTGTAGTCTTACCGTAAGCGCACGGTGTAGCGGCGAGCGGGTATCGAACACAGGGAGGACGTATGATAGTGCCTTCTCCGAACAACCTGGCTATGGGGACAGAAAAGTAGGAAATTGCCTTTCGGCGATGTTGTCACAATCGTCAAACAATGTAAAAAGAGATATAAAATCAAATAAAGACGCCTAGGGAATATGGAATCCCCGCTACTCACCGTATCTCGTCATTGTGATTCATCGGTTTCACAATTGCTAGGGTAGAATGTCAGGTGAACTAGTTGCAACTGAATGTAAAACCTAGCTCACGCTCTCGCGCTGTTGCCGGTCTATAGCAAACCTAGGCTCGGGTCTAATCTTTTGCAAACCATAGCCTAGGCAAGATAGCATTAGGATCAACGTCATCGTTCAATCGCATCCCGAGCCCACTCTCGTGCAAACTCGGGCTACGACCTAGGTTGGGATAGTTCCTACCCGTCCAATCTCTTGCAAACGGGTATCGGTATAGAATTGCAACCGAGAATCCTAGTATCAGTCCAATCTCTTGCAAACCGATACTAACGAAACTCAATTTCAACCCAATTCGGATTTCTTGGGTTTCCTATCGAATTGGGATCCAATCTCTTGCAAATCCCAATCGATATGAACACCTAGCTATCCGTATTATATCAATCCCAAACTAACCCTAATCAATTCTAGCAACAGTTCTACCAAATCGTCACAAATCGAAAATTGGGCTCGTAGGGTTCATCCCCACGCCCTAAGACGTTAAAACTACTCACAAATCATATTACTAATGGAAGAATAATCAATAGAAACAACAATGGAATTCATAGCAATATTCAAAATAGAAATAAAAATAGGATTTTTAATAGAGAGGGAGACAAACCAATGTAGCTTTCCAAGAATCCAACAAAATAACACTTTTCTCTCCTCTCCAATCACAAGAATTAAACTCTAAAAAATATAATCTAAAAAGGCTGCCAAAAGCAATAGAAAAGGCTCTTAAACTAGGTTAGAATCTGGGGTTAAATACCCCCCAAAACTGCCCAAAAATTCATGACCAAATTGCCCCTGCGCAGCTCCAAAATCGTGATTTCTGCTACAGGCAGCGCTACTCACTCGGCCGAGTGACAAAGGTCACTCGGCCGAGTGAGGGACCCTGACGGATTCCAGTAACTCTGGGGTCTTGGGGGTCGTCACATCGGGCGTCACTCGGCCGATTGAGTTGTAGTCACTCGGCCGATGGGCTATCTTCACTCGGGCGGACGGCAATTGCCACTCGGCCGAGTCGGGCTTCTGCTGCTCAGACTGACGGATTACAGTAAGTTGGCTCTTTTTGATGGCTGTCGTCTGGGTGCCACTCGGGCGGACGGGATACGTCACTCGGCCGAGTCAGCTTCTGATGCTCGGCCGAGTGCACGCTGATATACTGCTTGGGGCGTGTCCGATCTGCCCGGCCGAGCGGGGTCTCGTTGGTCGGCCGAGTGACTCCTTCACTCGGCCGAGTGAGATACTGAAGATGCCCAAATTGCATATTTTTGCCTCCTCGTCGCTCCTACGACGTTCTTTCTTCTTCCGCTCCGCTCCAATATCAAAATACCCCTCAGGGAAGTCGTCGGTGACACTCCGGAGTGGGTGTATCTCGGAATCACTCCAAATCGCTCCAAATCTCCTGAAATACGACAAAAACAACAAATCGTGAAAAGTATCGCAATGTTGTCGATAAATCGTGAAAAACGTGATTTGAGCGATTCAAATGGCATGCAAACATGTGGGAAAAAGGTGTAAAATATGGAGTGATCAAAATCCCCCAAGCTTACCTCTTACTCGTCCTCGAGGAAGATAAGTAAAAGGCGAACCCGGTGGATTTAGAAAATGAAAACGATGGAAAAATGGAAAACGAAAAAAGAAAGAAGAAAGCGAAGAGGGAAGCTGCTAGATCATTTTTCTCAGGACGTGGGTTTTGCTTACTCATATAGCATGCATCTAATGCAAAACACATGTCAAAGATTTTTATTTCGATATTATAGTATAATGGTGCAAATAGAGATAGAAAACCCAAGAATATCTATATAGCATGAAAAAAATGGAATAATTCTAAGATTAACATCGTCTGAATCATTTAAAGCGGTATACAATATCACAGATCATACACTTTTCAATTGAATGCTTTCTATGAGGAGTATAGAGGATATCACACAATAGAGTAGGAAGAATAGAAAAGCGTGGATTTCATGAAGTGAATGCTAGGCGTAGATTTCTGGATTTCATGAAGCTAAAACAATCTCACCGAGTATAGAATATTACTTAGCCTAGGTTGTTGAATATTGGACTCCCTGGATTTGGTTTTGATGATGAGCAAACATAAATAATCCATGAACTAACAATTTGTGAGCGCAGTATTGGAGATCGTCGCCAAATTCATGAGAACATTCAAAGCGACATCTCAACACTTCCCAAAGCTCGTATTCATGCCTAAAGCTTCGTTGAAGCTCTTGCGCCGTTTTGGAAGTTATGAAGATTCAATCGAAGCTCTCAAAGACCGTTTATTAAGGTTTTATTTATAGTCTTTTTAGCTTCGATATATAGAATGTTAAGCCTTGAGTATATCTTACCATTCTAACTTCATAACGCTCATATCGTAGCTCTAGGATCTTAGTACAAGTTCATTCTAACTTCCTCGAAGCGTCGCGCTTCGATTCGGACTTGTATGTGCATGTTAGTTGGTACAAGAACATGTACTGACCGACTAGATGGTGATCTAGTCGGTCAGCAACTCTTGACCGACTAGTTTGATTCCTTAATTTCTTGGACTTTACTGTTTACAGTTAGTCGGTCTACGTTGACTCACCGACCGACTAGTTTGTGAACTAGTCGGTCAGTGATGCTTCTTTGACCGACTAGTTGTGACTTACTGTTCATGCTAAATTTCTCCTAAGCTACTGTTTATCGTTAGTCGGTCTAAGAACGTTTGGTGACCGACTAGTTGACAATCTAGTCGGTCAACTTTTGTTCTTGGACCGACTAAGTCAACTTGTGTTCAGACTATTTCATTTTGCCTCTTAGTCGGTCTACGTTCACTGACTGACCGACTAGTTGTGAAACTAGTCGGTCAAAAAGTCTTCTTGGACCGACTAGATTTCTAGGTCTGAAATTCTATCTCTTCTCAGATCTTCACTTAGTCGGTCCATGCTGTTTGACTGACCGACTAGTTGATGAACTAGTCGGTCAGTGATTGTTCTTTGACCGACTAATTCTCCCAGATTTCTATCCGTTGGTGAATGACCTAACTTGTTTTTATGGGACCCTATAAATACGAACCTAGGTCATTTCTATCTAGGTTAGAGCTTCCATTCAGAGATTCATTGAGATCAAAAGAGATAGCTATTCTCACTCAAATCAAAAGCTCTCTTCCTCACAAGAAACCCATTTTCTCTCATTTCTAGATCTAGAATCCATCTAGAGAGAAGCTTGTTCTTGGTGAGCTCTTCAAGCTATTGCTTGATCCAAGTCTCCAAATCTTCCCTAGGCACCGATTGCTGGTCATTTCCTTGGTGCTAGGTCTTGGTGACTTCATCTTCCTCAAATTCTTCATTTCACCATTTGGGTAAGAAAAACTCAAGGTATAGGATTTTGTGGTAAGATTGTTTATTTCATATTAAACTCTTTAATATTGCTTTGTGATTCTCTCGGTTGTGAGAGAAGGTTGTGATCCCGGGTTGTGGGATTCACGTTTGCTATTGCATGTATGATTTGATCTTGTGAAGGTTTTTCACAAGATATTCATAGTGGAAATCTTGGGTTAGGGTTTCTAACCTAAGTATCCGGAGGGGATCCGGGTGGTTGGGACGTAGGATCACCCGGAACAAGTCGGGGAGACTTGGGTGGATCCGAACCCATTAACATCATTTGTTTGCATTGTTAATTTTGTTGTTGTCATTCAATTTAAGCTTCCGCAAATTGATTTGGTAGTTTTTTGCAATTTAATTTGGAATTATACTCCTTATTATTTTAAAGTACTATTCACCCCCCCTCTAGTACTTGTGCAGTAGCTGGTAGGGCATTACATTTGGTATCGGAGCCAGATACTTAGCTATGTCTGCCAACGACAACAAGACCGTGCGTCCACCTTCCAACTATGACACCTTCAGGAACCGTGAAGGAGCATCTTCGGTGATGGAAGGACATTCCTCTACGAGGCCTCCATTCTTCAACGGTACCAACTACGGGTACTGGAAATGCCGGATGGAAACCTTCCTCCGGAGTGCATCCTTATGGAGGACCACAATGAAGGAATACATTGAACCCGAAGAAGAAGACTTTGAGAAATGGACTACCGCGGAGATCGCCGCGGAGGTAAGCAATGCCAAGGCAATGAACGCCTTGCAATGCGCATTGGAGCCCGAGGACTTCAATAAGATATGCACATGTAAGAGTGCATATCAAATTTGGAACTCCCTCCTCATTCTTCATGAAGGGACGAGTAGGGTAAGAGACTCTAAACTCGTAGTCGTAAACAAAGATTACGAAATGTTTCATATGCAACAGGGCGAGAAGATGAAGGAATATTACGCTCGCTTCGTTGACATAATAAACGAGTTAGAGGCCCTCGGCAAGTCCTACACTCAAAAGGAGAAGTGCTCAAAGCTTATCGAAGGACTTCCTTCTTCTTGGGAGAAGCGTACCTTCGCCATCGAGGAAGGTAATGACATGAATAAGTACACCGTAGTTCAACTAATGGGTACTTTAATGTCATACGAGGTACGCAAGGATAGCAAGCTCAAATTGCAAGAAAAGATGAAATCCTACCTAAAGCAAGACGAGCCAAGAAGAAGGCTATAGCTTTCAAAGCCGCTCCATCTACATCCACATCAACCGATGATGAAGAATCGGAAAACGAGTTGGACTTGGAGTCCATGGCTCTCATGGCCAAGAAGTTCAACCGTTTCTTCCGAAAAGGTAACTATAAGAACAAAGCTAAATTTGGTTCTTCTAACGCCTCTTCCTCTCCTTTGTGTTTCAAGTGCAATAATCCAGGACACATGAAAGCGGAGTGTCCTCTCAACAAGCAAAAGGAGAAGTGGAAAGCGCCAAAGTTCGACAAGTCGAAGAAGTACAAAAAGAGGTACAAAAAGGGACTTGTCGGAGCAACATTCACCGACTCCGAGGATTCCTCAAGCGGAGAGTCGGACGATGAGCAAGTGGAGCAAGCGCACATGTGCTTCATGGCAAGAGAGGAGAATGATCAAGGATCCTCCTCTTCCGATGATAGCGACAACGAGGGCGATGAGGTAACAATGGATGATCTTAGGAATGCTAACTCTCAACTATGGTCAAAATACACTAAATTAGTAAATAGATATACTAAAGTAAAAGATGACCTTGCTAGCATTCAAACCTCGCCTAAGACTATCATCACCAACAACGACACCGTTGTTGAAGAGTTAAGAAATGAGATTGTTGATCTCAAATCTAAACTAGAACATGTTAGCATTGAGGATGCGGAAGAACATAAGATAGCGGATTTAACTTCTCAAAACTCGACTTTGAGTATTGAGAACGAGAATCTTAAATCTCGTGTTTATGTGCTCACATCGCAAGTATCCACATTAGATACTTCTATGCGTTCTCTCAAAGAGAAATATGAGAACACATTAGGCTGAATCAATAGATTCAATAATGGTAAGGACCAGTTGGATAAAATCCTAAGTGACTTACTTCCGGCCAATCACCACATTGGCTTGGGGTATATGATGGGAAATTCATCCAAGTCGGTCACTACTTTTGTTAGGCCAACTTCCGAAGCCTCAACGAGTGGGAGCAAACACTCTATTGGGAGTTCATCTTCCAATGGTGCTTCCACCTCGTCCACACCCTCTTTCGGAAAGAAACCCACTTTGGGTGGACCTCCAAAGAAGGGGCATGCTTATATGTACACCAATACCATGCCACGTAGGAACACACGTCCTACTCCACCGGCTCACACATATGATGATTTTTATGCTACACATTCTCGGGCACGTGCACACCATGTGAGACACCCTCACGCACGTGTTCCCACACATGCATATGTTCACCCACCTCATCATATGAATAATTCTCGTCGTGCACCATTTCATCATGTCCCGTATGCCTATCCACAACATGCATCACGTAGAAATCAACGTCGCATGCATGCACCCAATAGGATGATGGCTCCGAAAATTTTCACTATTTGGAGCCCAAAGGACACAAGCATGGATGAAAAACAAGTGTATATGAATGCTTATTTTTCGGATGTTGTGCATAATAGGAATTATGTGGGGAAGTCTAAGTCCAATTGGACTTGGCTTCCAAAGGTCTAACCTTTTGAGGACCCAATGACCTTGGGTACCATGATATGAAAGTTTCTATCTTTAGGTACTCAAGGAAAAGAAAAGGAAAAGGAGCAACAAATTTAAATTTAGCTCCAAAGGGAATTGGATACTCGATAGCGGGTGCTCCAAACATATGACGGGTGACGCTCGATTACTCTCCGGAGTGGTTCCCATTGCGAATGGAAACCGCGTCGTATTTGGAGGCAACGAGAGCGGAACCATCATAGGTGTTGGTAAAGTGGGTAACCCATCTAAACCCTTAATTAGTGATGTATATCTTGTTAATGGTTTAAATCATAATCTTATTTCAATAAGCCAACTTTGTGACAAAGGTTACAAAGTTAGTTTTGCGAAAGGATTGTGTCATATTTTAAGAAAAGATAATGATAAATTATTATTTTCCGGAACTCGTCATAAAGACATTTATATTTTGGATCTTCCTAAGTCATATGAACAATGTCTCGTTGCCAACACAAGTGAACAACACTTATGGCATCGACGCTTTGGACATGTGAACTTTGGAACACTATATAAGCTTTCAAAATTAAATTCTATTAAAGGTTTTCCGAAGCTTGTTTTTGAAAAGAAAAGTTTTTGTGATTGTTGTCAACGTGGCAAGCTTCCTTAATCTTCATTTAAACCTAAGAAAAGCATTTCTACTAAACGGACACTAGAGCTATTACATCTAGACTTATTTGGGCCAACTAGAGTTGCTTCCTTAGGAAATGCAAGGTATGGACTTGTCATCGTAGATGACTATTCAAGATTTACATGGGTATTTTCATTGTGTAATAAAAATGAAGCTTTTGAAAACTTCACAATTTTTGTTAAGAAAGTACAAAATCTCTTAGGAACCACCATTGTCACTATTCGTAGTGATCATGGAGGTGAATTTGAGAATGAGTCTTTTGAGACATTTTGTGATGAAGTTGGTATTACACACACCTTCTCTTTCCCTCGTGCACCTCCTCAAAATGGTGTAGTTGAGAGAAAGAATAGGACGCTAGTGGAGTGTGCTCGCACTATGCTCGAAGATAGTCAACTTGGTTATCAATTTTGGGCGGAAGCGGTACACACCGCTTGTTATGTGTTTAATAGAATACTTTTGAGGCCCGGCACCAAACAAACTTACTATGAATTGTTGTTTGGTAGATTGCCTCAAGTTAAACATTTTCGTGTTTTCGGCGCAAAATGTTTTATTAAAAACACATATGATAATTTGGACAAGTTTGATCCGAGATCGGATGAGGGGATATTTGTTGGGTATTCCTCACGTAGCAAAGACTACCGGATATACAACAAAAGATCCTCTACGATCGAGGAATCACTTCATGTCTCTTTTAATGAGAATTTTACTACTTCTAGAATTTCAAATGATAATGATTCTATGGATGTTTTATGTGATTCGTTTGAAAATTCTAAGTCTATTGATTCAATTGATTCTATTGAGACTAACCCGACTAATGAAGTTGTTGAGAATGTGCCTAGTGATCAAGGTATTCCCAAGCGGCTTCATACCGTTGGAGACCATCCCCATGAGCAAGTTATTGGCAATATTAATGATAGTGTCAAGACGAGATCTCAAGTCCACCACTTCGCCAATTGTGCCTTTGCCTCATCGATAGAGCCAAAGAATATCGTTGAAGCGTGCAAAGATAGTGCTTGGATCCTTGCCATGGAGGAGGAACTCATTCAATTCGAGAGGAATGAGGTATGGGAGCTTGTTCCTTTGCCATCGAAGAACCACACCGTCATAGGGACAAAGTGGATCTTCAAGAACAAAACCGACGAAAATCAAGTCGTCGTCCGGAACAAAGCTCGGTTAGTTGCTCAAGGCTATCGCCAAGAGGAAGGTATCGATTTCGAAGAATTCTTCGCTCTGGTAGCTAGATTAGAATCTATTAGACTTTTATTGTCTTATGCATGCCATAAAAATTTTAAGTTATTTCAAATGGATGTTAAAAGTGCATTTTTAAACGGAGATGTTGTTGAGGAAGTTTACGTTTCTCAACCTCCGGGCTTCATAAATGAAAAATTTCCAAATCATGTTTTTAAACTAAAGAAAGCTCTCTATGGTTTGAGACAAGCTCCTCGAGCTTGGTATGATCGCCTAAAGAATTTTCTTTTGGATTTGAATTTTAAAATGGGCGAAGCCGATTCTACACTTTTTGTTAAGCATGCGAATAATGATATTTTATTAGTTCAAATTTATGTTGATGATATCATTTTCAGTGCTACTAACTTCACTCTTTGCGAAGAGTTTTCTAATGTTATGAAGGACCAATTTGAGATGAGCCACATGGGCGAACTCAAATATTTCTTAGGTCTCCAAATTCGCCAATTGAACGATGCAATCTTCATCCACCAAACGAAGTATACGGTGGAGTTGCTTAAGCGATTTGGAATGGAAAGTGCTTCCAGGAAAAAGACTCCAATGAGCACGACTACGCATCTTGACAAGGATACGGGCGGTAAGGATGTAGACATTCGTCTATATCGAGGTATGATAGGTAGTTTACTTTATCTTACCGCAAGTAGGCCCGATATTATGTTTGCCGTATGCATATGTGCTCGTTATCAGTCTCAACCTAAGGAGTCTCACTTAGTAGCGGTAAAGCGTATTTTCCGTTATCTAAGTTACACTTTAGATTTTGGATTACTTTATCCGAAATCTAGCACTTATGAGTTAGTCTCATATAGTGACGCTGATTATGCGGGATGCAAATCCGACAGGAAAAGTACTAGTGGCACTTGCCATTTTCTAGGAAATTCTCTTGTCTCTTGGTTTTCCAAGAAGCAAAATTCCGTATCACTTTCAACCACCGAGGCGGAATATATTGCCGCCGGTGCCGCTTGTGCCCAGGTTCTTTGGATGAGACACACATTGAAGGATTTTGGTATTCACTGTGATACTGGCCCTATCATGGTGGATAACCAAAGTGCTATCTGTCTTTCAAAGAATCTGGTGCATCATTCCCGATCAAAACACATAGATGTCCGACACCATTTCTTAGATGATCATGTTGCTAAAAAGGACATCATTTTAGTGTACGTTGAAACCCAAAAGCAAATCGCCGATATTTTCACGAAACCCCTAAAGGAGGACTCATTTGTGCGGTTGCGTCGAGAATTGGGGATTATGGGTGAATCCGAGATATAGGATTCATATTTCATTCAATTATCTTGCATGCTATTATATTTTGCGATATTTCATTCATGCTAGATTTATTGAATTTTTGGGAATTTTATGTGATATGTTTGAATTTATGATCGAATTCGTATTTCAATGTCGTATTTAAGATTTCGACATTTTATGGGGTAATTTAGATGACTAATGAGAGTGTTAAGATGTTTCATCCAAGTGGTTTGTGAAGAGAAATCAATTATCAATTTTTGGACTCTTCTAGTCGGTTTCAGTTCATTTGTCAACCGACTAGATGCTCATCTAGTCGGTCAGCAAATGAACTCAGACCGACTAGATCAAGCTTTCTTCTAACTCTTTTCATTTTCTTTCTTTAGTCGGTCATGTTACATTTACCGACCGACTAGATTGAAAACTAGTCGGTCAGTTAATATACTGCGACCGACTAAATCTAGCCCTAAAAATCCCTGTTTGCCTCTGTTTCGACTTAGTCGGTTCAAGCTCATTGACCAACCGACTAGATCGTAATCTAGTCGGTCAGTGCTTGAACTGTGACCGACTAAGTGGGTTAGGGCATTTGTGTCTTTTCGATTTCCAGACCGACTTAACTCTATTCTCTTCCGACTAAAATTCATTTTAGTCGGTCTTCACCTCATCTCCAGCCCGAAAAACCCAAACACCCTCTCGAGCCCCTTCGTATTCCCGTCGACTCCGGCCATCTCTCCGGCCATCCCCGCCGTCCGCCGCCGTCGCCTTCTCCTCCTAGGTATCTCCCTCCTCCTCCTAGGTCGATTCCTACTCTAGGGTTTGTTTTATATCTCATCTAGCTCCTAGGGTTTCGAATCTCATCTAGGGCTTGGGTTTCGGATTTCTAGCAGTGTGTTAGGGTTTGGTGTTTGTGCTTCTAGGGTCTGTTCTTTGGTGTTTGATCTTATCATCGTTTGGTTGTACTCGTCGTGCCTCGACCATGGCAAAGACGAGGATTCCTATCGCCTTTTCTGGGGCTTCACCTATGTCTATAGGGACTTCCGACCCTAGGAATCCCCCTAAGCCTAAACGTCGTGCCAAATCAATCCAAGCTTCTCCGTCTTCGCCTCCTCTGAAGAAGCAGAGGACGGCGACGGTCAAACCCCGAAAATCTAAATCCAAAAAGGCCATACTCCACTCACCCTGTACTCCTCCTGATTCCGACACTGAAGTTATCCCTGAGGATGAGCCTAGCCATAGGGAACCCACTCCTCCACTTCGTCCTAGGACTCGCCAGCCAAAGGGAAAGGGCCCAATGCCAGCGGGGGGTGTTGACATATCGTTGTGTCGTGATGACCCTATGTGTCTCGCGGCCTACAACCGTATTGAACACTGCCCGATGCTATTGGAGCACTACGTCCAGTTTTCAGATTTCCTTGGCTTAGCCGATCTCCTCTCCTATAGTGGTCTCCTTGATTATCTCCGCTATGATCTTAAGGCAAATCCTAAACCATATCCTCGCCTTGTGAAATTTTTCTATGCCAATCGTGTTCGAGGCCAGTACGATGCTAGTCACTCCATCGAGACTACTGTCTTGGGAACTCCTATAGTTCTCACGGCAGAAATCTTGGGGGAGATTCTTGGCTGCTCATCGTCTGGTCTCCTGCCTTCAGACATTTCCGTCGATGATATATCTTCCTTGGATCAGTCCGTTCTTTCTGACATCTTCCATGTGATCCCTCCTGCCTTTATTGGAGTTCCTTCAAAGTCATTCAAGCCAAATGCCTGGGTTCTGAATCTTATTCTGAAGTCGTGCTTGCTTCCCAAGTACGGCTCCTCTTCACTTCCCTCCCAGCCATTTTTGAAGCTTATCTACGCTCTATTCTTGGGTTGCGAGATTAATTGGGCTCGCGTGATACTCGATAAGATGGACTCTTTCGAGTGTATACGCAAGACTAATAAATCTGCGCATATTCCATACCCTTGTCTGTTGACCCTTGTGTTTCGTCATTTCCGAGTCCCTCTCCCTCCTGACGATGAGCGTCCCTTGGGTACTCCTCTAAACGCGACGGCCGTTAAGAAATCTCTAGCGGCGCTTCGTCACGTGCAGAGGTCTACCGCATCTGCTTCCCAGTCTACTCCGTCAGCTGCTACAGCCCCCGCTCCTCCTGCCACATTAGACGATGTCGTACGCCTTCTTCGTCAGCACGACTCACGTTTGGCTCGTACTGAGGAGGTCGTCTGTCGTATGGCTCGTATGATGGGGATTGATCTTCCTCCTTTAGTTTCTGAGGCCGAGGAGATGGACGATGAGGAGCTTGACGAGCTTGTCACTTCCTTAGCCCGTGGCGATGAGGCCACTGTTGCTGCTGCTGCTGCTACCACTTCAACTCCTGGAGATGGCACCACTTCCGGTGCTCCAGAGACTTCTGCTTCAGCACTTCAGACTTCTGAGCCTGCTGCTGACCCTGCTGTCGAGCCTGCACATCTATCTCCTGCTGCTGTTGAGACCCCTGCTGTTGCGACCCCTGCTGCTGAGCCAGTCGTTTCCACGCCTGCCCCGACGATCCCGTCTGTTGACACTCCTCTCCTCCCTGCAGAGCCTGAGTCCACTCCGTCGACTGGACCCACGGACACTGCAGATCCAGCCACTTCCTCATGATCGTCTGTTCCGAGGACTCTCCACTGCTCATTGGATGATTTACCTTTTTGAGAGTGTTTTATTTTGGGTTAGGATGGAGATTGATGGTTGTTTTTGATGTACTTTGGATATTGATGATGATGTTATATTTTGATGTAGACGATGATGTTGTACTTTTTGATGTTTATATAGATGATGTGTTGCATTTGTTGTGATGTACTTTTTATATTCGATATCTTTTTGGATGTACTCAACATGTTATCATTTCTATATATACATCGATGTTCATGTTGTGATATTTACTTCGTCGTGCACATTAATTCTCATTCAATGTCCTTGCAATGTGATTTCGTCGCTCGATGCTTAAATGCTTGGTTAAATAGATTATATTTCTATAATTATATAGAATTGTTTTCCATGCACAAATTTAACCAAGAATATTGAATATTGGAGAGTATGTTTCTTTATTCAAGAAATGAGTAAACATTTGGTATTTTTTTAATGATTTTGATTATCGTTCTTTTTATTGATAATGGACAATTTGGCACACCTTGTTTTGATTTCAACACTTTTCCCTTAGTGTCAATTTGGTCCATCGTCATTGTCTACGACTCCCGATGTTGGATTTTCCATTTCCTAGTTGTTGTCGTTGTATGCCCCCCATTTTTGGGATAATGCCAAAGGGGGAGAGATAATGATAATAAATAGCGCAAATGAAAATTTAACTCAATTTCCAAGAATCTAGTTTGATATGTTAGATTCAGGGGGAGTTAAGATATATATAAGGATTTTCAAAATCCGATATTTCAAAAATCGATTCTCTTTATTTATCTTACTCGTCTGCTTGATGCAATTCATATATATTCATTTTGGAATTAACGTGTCATCAATGCAGGGGGAGTAAGTATTTTACATTTGAATCATTATTTTTGATTATTATTTATGTTGGTTTGTCATCACTAAAAAGGGGGAGAATGTTGAATATTGGACTCCCCGGATTTGGTTTTGATGATGAGCAAACATAAATAATCCATGAACTAACAATTTGTGAGCGCAGTATTGGAGATCGTCGCCAAATTCACGAGAACATTCAAAGCGACATCTCAACACTTCCCAAAGCTCGTATTCATGCCTAAAGCTTCGTTGAAGCTCTTGCGCCGTTTTGGAAGTTATGAAGATTCAATCGAAGCTCTCAAAGACCGTTTATTAAGGTTTTATTTATAGTCTTTTTAGCTTCGATATATAGAATGTTAAGCCTTGAGTATATCTTACCATTCTAACTTCATAACGCTCATATCGTAGCTCTAGGATCTTAGTACAAGTTCATTCTAACTTCCTCGAAGCGTCGCGCTTCGATTCGGACTTGTATGTGCATGTTAGTTGGTACAAGAACATGTACTTACCGACTAGATGGTGATCTAGTCGGTCATCAACTCTTCTTGGACCGACTAGTTTGATTCCTTAATTTCTTGGACTTTACTGTTTACAGTTAGTCGGTCTACGTTGACTCACCGACCGACTAGTTTGTGAACTAGTCGGTCAGTGATGCTTCTTTGACTGACTAGTTGTGACTTACTATTCATGCTAAATTTCTCCTAAGCTACGGTTTATCGTTAGTCGGTCTAAGAACGTTTGGTGACCGACTAGTTGACAATCTAGTCGGTCAACTTTTGTTCTTGGACCGACTAAGTCAACTTGTGTTCAGACTATTTCATTTTGCCTCTTAGTCGGTCTACGTTCACTGACTGACCGACTAGTTGTGAAACTAGTCGGTCAGAAAGTCTTCTTGGACCGACTAGATTTCTAGGTCTGAAATTCTATCTCTTCTCAGATCTTCACTTAGTCGGTCCATGCTGTTTGACTGACCGACTAGTTGATGAACTAGTCAGTCAGTGATTGTTCTTTGACCGACTAATTCTCCCAGATTTCTATCCGTTGGTGAATGACCTAACTTGTTTTTATGGGACCCTATAAATACGAACCTAGGTCATTTCTATCTAAGTTAGAGCTTCCATTCAGAGATTCATTGAGATCAAAAGAGATAGCTATTCTCACTCAAATCAAAAGCTCTCTTCCTCACAAGAAACCCATTCTCTCTCATTTCTAGATCTAGAATCCATCTAGAGAGAAGCTTGTTCTTGGTGAGCTCTTCAAGCTATTGCTTGATCCAAGTCTCCAAATCTTCCCTAGGCACCGATTGCTGGTCATTTCCTTGGTGCTAGGTCTTGGTGACTTCATCTTCCTCAAATCCTTCATTTCACCATTTGGGTAAGAAAAACTCAAGGTATAGGATTTTGTGGTAAGATTGTTTATTTCATATTAAACTCTTTAATATTGCTTTGTGATTCTCTCGGTTGTGAGAGAAGGTTGTGATCCCGGGTTGTGGGATTCACGTTTGCTATTGCATGTATGATTTGATCTTGTGAAGGTTTTTCACAAGATATTCATAGTGGAAATCTTGGGTTAGGGTTTCTAACCTAAGTATCCGGAGGGGATCCGGGTGGTTGGGACGTAGGATCACCGGGAACAATTCGGGGAGACTTGGGTGGATCCAAACCCATTAACATCATTTGTTTGCATTGTTAATTTTGTTGTTGTCATTCAATTTAAGCTTCCGCAAATTGATTTGGTAGTTGTTTGCAATTTAATTTGGAATTATACTCCTTATTATTTTAAAGTACTATTCACACCCCCTCTAGTACTTGTGCAGTAGCTGGTAGGGCATTACATAGGTTGTCATGCACCGTCAGGTAGTCACTCTCTCACACATCATTGGATTCTCTCCCCCAAGCTTATCTATAAGCGTGGTGGCATATACAAAACTATACTTACACTCCCCATCTCTATTGATGCTCCAAAAGTAAAAGAAAATAAAAATAAAAACAAAAGGGGGAAGAAAGAGAGAAGGGGTATGAGATGGGATCGTTTTGAGCTTCCTTTCTCTTTTCTTTTCCTTTTTTTTCAAATCTTTTTCTTTTCTCTCTCTTTTTTATAGAAATAATACACAAATGATCCCAAATCAAAAGAGAGAGAAGGATATACAAGAATTTTTCTTTTTCTTTTTGGTTTTGGGAAATTTGGAGCTAGGAATTTAGTAACGGGGGAAATGCCAAATACTAGAATCGCTAAGGGGAGATTCACCAATGATTTTAAAATAGAGAATTAATGTTCAAGATATGTGAAGAAAGAAATAAATATGTCTCTCAGTTCACTCTATAGGACGTGCATGACAACTTCAGCAGGGTAATCTAATCTACTCGGTTTCGATCTCAAAAAAGCAAACTAATCCAGATTTATCATAGCTAACATCATTCAATCATCCTGAAGTGAAGTGTACAAGTCATGCAAATAGAAGTGATATAGGAAAAGAAAATGGTACTCCAGATATACGCATTCAATGCGTGAATCTTGGTGTGTTTTCTACAATAGCATACATATGAATATTCAGACTCAGCTAATAATAGAATTTCATCCATTTTAATATGGAAAAAGTGTGGGTTACTATCTCTAAATGCAAGGCAGATCATAGCATATGATATCAGAAATAAAAGCTAAGACATGACAAATATAGCATGCATATAGAGAAAGCTAACTCCACGTCATCATCATTACAGAAAAGTCATCTCTAGCAAAAGATGAAAGAAATAAAGATAAACGAAAATAAAAACTATTTACAATGTGGCACACAAGAAAAATAAGAAAAACGTGATGCATGGTAAAAAAAATGAAAAAGTGATGAAAAAGTGAGTGATAAAGTGGAAAAACGTGGGGAAACTAAAAATAAAGGGTGACAAAAGCAAAAGGCGTGAGAACTCAGTCCCCCAAGCTATAGTGCACAGTGTCCTCAATGTGCGACGTGTGGCACACCGAGAGACGTGTAATGGGAGGGGGGTGGGTATGCATGCATGATAAAAAGAAATAATAAAAAAATAACAAAATGAAAAATATGATGCAAATGTGATGCATGCAAGGATAGGAGTGATGCAAAAATGTGTGCGTCACCAAAAAATACTCTCCCTCATTCCCGAAATAAGATATAGAATGATATGATCAAAAGGTGGACAAAAATAGTGAGGGGAGGGGGTGGGCAGAAATCAACAGGACCAAGCAGAGAATGGGCAGCATATCGACAAAAAATCGGGGGCATCAAGGGTGTGCCTAGGCTGGTGGTATTGCGCCATCTCCGTCCTGAGGCGGAGGTGGGGGTGGGGGTGGTGGTGGGCGTGGTACAGTCTGCTGGGTGGGTGGTGGTCGTGGCAGTCGCTCGAGGATCTGGGTCAAGCAATAGTGAATGCTGGGAAGTAGCTTGAGGCGGTGTTGCATGGCGGTGACTGTGGAAGACAAAGCCATAAAATCGCCCCGGAGTCCACTCAACCCCCCCTCAAGAGCGCGAACGCTCTGAACTAAGGCGTCAAGGGGGGTGGTGGAAGGCAAAATCGGTGACGAGGCGGCAAAAGATGTCAGTGACACAGACGTGGGAACAGACGTCACGACACTCTCAGATAGTACGGCCACAGTGGAGACAATAGGGTCAATCGCTGGGGAGGCAGTGTGGGGTCCAAAAGGTGAAATCCCAGCGGAGATCATACTGGCCATGGTCTCCACGATGGCAGCGAAAGAAGGCTCTTCGCTCTCAACAAAAGTAGGTGGGCGCTCGGGTAGCAGAGAAGTGAGTGGCTCAACTGAAAAGGGCACAGTAGTGGTGGCAGTGGTGGTGGGTGTGGTGGTAGTGGAGGTGGTCTCAGCAAGTGTACTCCAGACACCGGCAGAAGTGTGGACAGTGGTGTCGGGAGCAGCAGAAATCCCAGGCACAGGCTGAGGGACCACGAGGTCGACGGGTGCAGCGTGTGCCTGCTCAGCCTGCTTAGCCTCCTCGGCCTCAAGCACGTAGGCGGCGGGGATCATGAGATCCATCGCCGGAAGCTAGTCGTCGTGTGCTGGTCCTAAGTGTGTCCGAGCGGGGATCGGAAGGATCATGTAGTCAGCACCGTACGGACCGTGCAACCAAACCCAGTGCCGCTGGCCGTGCGGATGAAGCATCTTCATCCGGGCCATGACGTCTATCGATAATGCAGTGGGGCCCGGGGCTCTTCACAGGTCAGCCGAAAGGTCCTCGCCGGTCATCAGGGCTAGCAGAGTGATCAGAACGCCGCAACATATCGGGGAGCGAGCGCCCACCGATACGATGATGCGGTCCAAAAACCAGCTAGCGATGTCGATCTCAACGGCGGGGACCAACGTAACTCCATCCCTATCAAGAACTCTGGGGCGAGTCATCGCGTAGAGCATATAGAGCTCAGGTGTCGACATCGTCCCAGGCTCGTACCTCGCCAGAAAGGTGGTCGCCATAAGGCGCTGTGCTATGCGGAGGTAGGGGTGGACTATGGCCGAGGCCTTGGCCCTACTAGGGTCAAAGGCCGGTGGTAAACTTGTGATCCGGGCCCAGAAGGCGTGTGGATCAAAGGATGGGGGAGGGATGTGTGTGGGGGCGTAGGCTCGGTCGGGTGTGGGGACAGCGGGACACTGAAAGAATGCTCGAAGCATATCGAGAGTGATCTGACACTCTCGATCCATGAGTCGGAAGGAGCATCCCTCAGTGGTCCGGGCGATCGAGCTGAGCACCTTGAGTGTCGGACGGACGTAGGTGTCCGTCGACACGGAAAGAAAGTCTCGCCAACCCACGTTGTCGTACAACGTGAGCATCCCCTCTAGTACCCCCAGGCGGTCTAGGTCAGCAAGGTGTGCGAACCTGGAGGGCACTATCGAGCGCTGGGCGATACGCTCAAAAGCGACGCGATGTGCGTCGTCTTGGAACGTAATACCCAGTGGCCCGACGATAGGAGCTGGTGGTGGCAGTGGGTCGACTGGGAGTGGATGTGCGGGGTGAACGGGGTCTGCAGGTTGTGGCTGTGCGGGGTGAACGGGGTCTGCAAGCTGTGGCTGTGCGGGGTGAGGTGGTGTAGGCAGAGGAGATTCCTCCATCTTGTGGGAGGGGCCGAGCTCATCCGGCCGCTTCCGCTTGGCAGAAGCTCTCCTAGACCGTGGCCGTGTCTGGGGCGGCATAGGTGCCCCGAGCGCTCACCAAAAACAGAAAAAGTGCGACGTGTGAAAATAAGTGGAACGAATATACCGGAACACGTCGCGAGAGAAAAATAGTGGATGCGTGCGAAGACGCTGCCTCCACAAAGCCCAAAACGCTCCCTGGAAGCTCCCCTAAGCTCCCCTAAGCTCCCCAATATAGCCTGCACATCAAACGAAGATATCAGAGTGTAACATTCAAAATGTATAGGGGGTTAAGGGTATAATAGATCAATATTGAAGTTAATTTGATTTAGGGGTTCGATTAGCACATGGATCGTCGAAAAATACAAGAAATAGGCGAAAATTGGGCGAAATGGGGCTACCGGAGCTCAGCCGGTGGTGAGATCGTCGCCGGCGACTCGAGCGGAGGGGCGGCGGCGGCGGCCGGTGGTGGTCGGCCGAGCGCAGCAGCGGCGAGGTGATTCAGGCGAGTGGGGGTCGCAGCCGGCCGAGTGATTCGAAGAGATGCAGCGGGATCGGGCGATGAGAATTTTGGGCGTTTCGAAAAACGCGCCGACCCGCTGCGACTTAAATAGGAATGGTTACGAGTCGGCCGAGTGACTATGTCACTCGACCGAGTGAACGTAACGGAAATATTTTAAAAACTCCTCCCCGCTTACGACTCGGCCGAGTGGCTTTGCCACTCTCGGCCGAGTGGAAAAAGTCCACTCGGCCGAGTGGCACAAGCTACTCGGCAATACTCGTCCTAGGAGCGTATCAGTTTCACTCGGCCGAGTGAATATATATACTCGGCCGAGTGGAAATTATACTGAAATCAAGAAAAGAAACAGAGAGTTGGGTACAGCAGACTTCCCTCGTTTGTGCGCCGCTCGGGCGGACGAACTTATGTACTCGGCCGAGTGACCCCTGTTTTCTGCTGTTTGGCTCCGTTTGGGCTCTAATCTCTGTTTTTCTTCCTCCAATTGATTTCTTCCTCCTCCTAAGCATCGAGCGCATTCCTGGAGCGCTCTTTGTCGCCTTGTTCATCCTCCTAATGATAGATATCCCTTTCTCCTCTCCTGTCAAAGAAAAATAGGACCCGTTATCACGAATTTTTCAGGCAAACGACTCAAAACACTAATAATTTCTAAAACAAAAATAAAGAACAAAGTAAAAATAAAGCGATAACCGTCGAGTTGCCTCCCGACAAGCGCTTGTTTAAGGTCTTGAGCTCGACCCCCTTGGATTTTCAATTCATTGCGGGATGTTGGGTGCATATGAGATACACCCGTCGAATTTACCGGGAAGAACGCTCGGATTTGGATGTTGTGGCGGCGTGTTCTTCCTCAGTGCTCCTTCGTCTCGGGTAGTGTTAGGGGGTGGCTCCCCCAAGCTAGTGCTTGCTCCGGGCCTCGGCTTCACCGGTGACACCGATTTTCGTTTCGGTGGAGCTTTCTTCGGAGTCCTCATCTTTGAGAGCTTGCAGAGCTCCCGTATTCTTGCGACATCAGCGTCGCCTTCGTCAACTTCCATGGAGATATCGGGGGAGTGCTCCGTCTTTTCTTCTTGGCCCAAATCTGGGCTTTCTTCGAAGTCATCCTCGAATATTGCGCCGATGGAATGGGGGATTGCCCCCTCAATGACCTCGTCAAGGATGTATGAAAGATCATCCAGCTGTCCCTTAAGCAGATATATTCTACTTATTTCTCCCATAGGGACTCCCTCGGAATAATGCTTGAGCCTTTGTCCGTTTACTTTGAATGTGGCTCCGTCTTTGCTTTCCAACTCAAAAGCTCCTCCCGGTTGTATGTGCTTGATGGTGAAAGGTCCGGACCACTGTGACCTCAATTTACCAGGAAATAGTCGGAGCCGGGAGTTATATAGCAAGACATTGTCTCCGACTTTGAAGTCCGTAACAGTTATGCGTGCATCGTGGAGAATCTTGGTCCTTTCTTTGTAAATTCTCAAGCTCTCGTAGGCATCTCTTCTAATCTCATCAAGCTCGTTGATGTCCAAGAGTCGCCTCACCACCGCACTCTTATAATCGTAATTGAGGGTCTTGATGGCCCAATATGCGCGGTGTTCCAACTCTACCGGAAAGTGACAATCTTTCCCATAAACAAGTCGGAACGGTGTGGTGCCGATGGGAGTGCGAAAGGCTGTGCGATATGCCCATAGAGCATCGTTTAACTTCATTGACCAATCCTTTCTAGATCGATCTACGGTCTTCTCAAGAATTTGCTTGATCTCTCTATTCGAGACCTCCACTTGGCCGCTCGTTTGGGGGTGATATGCCATGCCAACTCTATGGTTTACCCCGTACTTCTTCAGCATGGCTTCGAACTTGTTTTCTATGAAATGGCTCCCCCCGTCACTTATCAAGGTACGAGGCACCCCGAAGCGTGGGAAGATATTCTGCTTGAAAAATTTAGAAACAACCCTTGCATCATTGGTAGGGGTAGCGATTGCTTCCACCCATTTGGAGACGTAGTCAAACGGCCAATAGGATATACTTGTTACCGTTGCTTGACGGAAATGGTCCCATGAAGTCCACTCCCCAACAATCAAAAAGCTCAATTTCTTGGATGGGCCTCATTGGCATCTCATTACGTTTGGAAATATTCCCGGTCCGTTGGCATCTATCACACCCCTTCACAAAGTCGTGGGTGTCTCTGAACATTGTTGGTCAGAAGAATCCGCTCTGCAAAATCTTAGAGGTTGTCTTAGAGGCGGCATGATGTCCCCCGCATGGCATACCATGGCAATGCAAAATGATAGACGTTGTCTCCTCCTTAGAAACACACCTCCGAATAACACTATCTTTGCATATCTTGAAGAGGTATGGATCTTCCCAAAAATAGCTATGGACCTCATGCAAAAATCTCCTCTTTTGTTGCGTGGGCATCCCACACGGTTTAATTCCACAAGCCAAGTAATTGACGAAGTCCGCGTACCAAGACACTTCCCCGGGCCTTATGGCATATAGCCTCTCATCCACGAATGTGTCGTCGATAGGTAAACTCTCATCCTCCTTGTCGCGAATAAGCCTAGACAAATGATCTGCCATAACATTGTCCGTACCTTTCTTATCTCTGATCTCCAAATCGAATTCTTGCAACAAGAGTATCCACCTAATTAACCGAGGTTTGGCCTCCTTCTTGTTTAGAAGATATTTCAATGCCGCATGGTCGGTGTGGACAATCACCTTGGAACCAAGGAGGTAGGAGCGAAACTTCTCGATGGAATAGACGACCGCTAGAAGCTCTTTCTCGGTAGTTGTATAGTTTTTCTGCGCGTCATCCAATGTCTTGCTCGCATAGAATATTGCATGAAGCTTCCTATCTTTCCTTAGTCCCAATACCGCTCCAATGGCTTGGTCGCTAGCATCACACATTAGCTCAAAGGGAGGGCTCCAATCCGGTGGTTGTTTGATGGGTGCGAAAACTAGTGCTTCCTTCAAGGTATTGAAGGCTTGCAAGCATTCGCCTGAAAAAATAAAAGGAGTATCTTTAGCAAGCAAGGACGTAAGAGGTCGGGCAATCAAGGCAAAATCCTTGATAAAGCGGTGGTAAAACCCCGCATGACCAAGAAAGCCTCTAATGCCCTTAACATTAATAGGAGGAGGGAGTTTCTCGATTACCTCAATCTTTGCCTTATCTACCCCAATCCCTCTCGAGGAGACAAGGTGCCCAAGAACTATACCTTCCGTGACCATGAAGTGGCACTTCTCCCAGTTCAGAGTTAGATTATTTTGTTGGCACCTTTTAAGAACTTTAATGAGATTAGCCAAACAAGAATCAAACTCGCTCCCATAAACCGAGAAATCATCCATAAAGACTTCCATTATATTTTCAATGTAATCGGAAAAAATGGATGTCATACATCTCTAAAAGGTTGCGGGAGCATTACAAAGACCGAAGGGAATCCTACGGTAGGCATAGGTACCATAGGGGCAAGTGAAAGTGGTTTTTTCCTGGTCATCTTCGTGCAAAGGGATTTGGAAAAATCCCGAATACCCATCCAAATAACAAAAGTATTTATGTTTAGCTAGGCGTTCGAGCATTTGATCAATGAAGGGCAATGGGTAATGGTCTTTTCGGGTGGCTTTATTTAGTTTTCTATAATCTATGTACATTCACCATCCCGTGACAGTGCGAGTAGAAATGGGTTCTCATTTATCATTTTTTATAACGGTCATCCCCCCTTTCTTGGAGACGACGTGAACGGGGCTAACCCATCTACTATCAGAGATCGGATAGATAATTCCAGCATCAATCAATTTTAGGATTTCCTTTTTCACTACCTCTTTCATATTCGGGTTCAACCGCCTTTGAGGCTCAATAGAAGAGGCTTCAGTGTTTTCCAAGTGGATCCTATGCGTGCATAGCCTAGGGATTGTGTAACCAAGGACATCCTTGTGATCCCTAAGGACTTCTAATAATTTTTCAAGTTGGTCTTGGCCAAGGTGGGCATTTACATTCACCGGGAAGGTCAATTTACTACCCAAGAAAGCATACCTTAGATTCGGCGGTAATTGTTTAAGCGCTACCTCAAAGGGTGCTGTACCCTTTGCTTCGTCATCTTGTGTGAATTTGGCTTCTCCTTCAACATCTGAATTTAGCTCACTCTCGAGTGGAGGCTCAGAATCGCTTCCTAGTGAGGACGGTGCATCAGAATAGACGCTCTCCGATTCCGTGCTTGCATCGATAGGACCACCACCTTGCTCCGGTTCATTCCTGAGATCAAGAAATACGTCAACAGATTCTTAAATGCAAGAGTGGGGGTCATAGAGTGTATCTCCCTGAGTATCGGTTTGTTCGAAGTGTTCCTCGGTAGTGTAGTACTCTTCGACACATGTTCTATCGCCTTCAAAATATAGCTTGTCGTCCCTCACATCAACTCTGATATCACCCCCAATAGTCCCATCCGGGGAGATTTGATCCATCACGAAGCTAGCAAACAGTTGTTCGACGGGGTCCTTGATATTAATAGCAAAAGCTCCGGTAGCGTAGACCTCATTAATAAGTTCCTTGAAGAGCTCCGCAAAAGATTCATCATCTCCCTGGCCAGACTCAGTCATTGGAATTGCATCCCCCATTTTACCTGTTAAGATTTCGTGGAGAATTTAGGGAGGGATTGCAAAATGGGGCTGTAAACAGAGTTAGAAAAGAATGAAGCAATAAAGAAAGAAATTGAAGAGAAATGACCGGGTGATCCAAATCAAACTCTGTCAAAATGCCCTCCCCGGCAGCGGCGCCAAAAACTTGATCGCGCACGGGCGTACACCCTAAAGAGCGACCGTGTAGTCTTACCGCAAGCGCACGGTGTAGCGGCGAGCGTGTATCGAACACAGGGATGACGTATGATAGTGCCTTCTCCGAACAACCTGGCTATGGGGACAGAAAAGTAGGAAATTGCCTTTCGGCGATGTTTTCACAATCGTCAAACAATGTAAAAAGAGATATAAAATCAAATAAAGACGCCTAGGGAATAGAGAATCCCCGCTACTCACCGTATCTCGTCATTGTGATTCATCGGTTTCACAATTTCTAGGGTAGAATGTCAGGTGAACTAGTTGCAACTGAATGTAAAACCTGGCTCATGCTCTCGCGCTATTGCCGGTCTATAGCAAACCTAGGCTCGGCTCCAATCTCTTGCAAACCCTAGCCTAGGCAAGCTAGCATTAGGATCAACGTCATCGTTCAATCGCATCCCGAGCCCACTCTCGTGCAAACTCGGGCTACGACCTAGGTTAGGATAGTTCCTACCCGTCCAATCTCTTGCAAACAGGTATCGGTATAGAATTACAACCGAGAATCTTAGTATCAGTCCAATCTCTTGCAAACCGATACTATGGAAACTCAATTTCAACCCAATTCGGATTTCTAGGGTTTCCTATCGAATTGGGATCCAATCTCTTACAAATCCCAATCGATATGAACACCTAGCTATCCGTATTATATCAATCCCAAACTAACCCTAATCAATTCTAGCAATAGTTCTACCAAATGTCACAAATCAGAAATTGGGCTCGTAGGGTTCATCCTCACGCCATAAGACGTTAAAACTACTCACAAATCATATTGCTAATGGAAGAATAATCAATAGAAACAACAATGGAATTCATAGCAATATTCAAAATAGCAATAAAAATAGGATTTTTAATAGAGAGGGAGACAAACCAATGTAGCTTTCTAAGAATCCAACAAAATAACACTTTTCTCTCCTCTCCAATCACAAGAATTAAACTTTAAAAAATATAATCTAAAAAGGCTGCCAAAAGCAATAGAAAAGGCTCTTAAACTAGGTTAGAATCTGGGGTTAAATACCCCCCAAAACTGCCCAAAAATTCGTGACCAAACTGCCCCTGCGCAGCTCCAAAATTGTGATTTCCGCTACAGGCAGCGCTGTTCACTCGGCCGAGTGACAAAGGTCACTCGGCCGAGTGAGGGACCCTGACGGATTCCAGTAACTCTGGGGTCTTGGGGGTCGTCACATCGGGCGTCACTCGGCCGAGTGAGTTGTAGTCACTCGGCCGATGGGCTATCTTCACTCGGGCGGACGGCAATTGCCACTCGGCCGAGTCGGGCTTCTGCTGCTCAGACTGACGGATTACAGTAAGTTGTCTCTTTTTGATGGCCGTCGTCTGGGTGCCACTCGGGTGGACGGGATACGTCACTCGGCCGAGTCAGCTTCTGATGCTCGGCCGAGTGCACGCTGATATACTGCTTGGAGCGTGTCCGATCTGGCCGGCCGAGCGGGGTCTCGTTGGTCGGCTGAGTGACTCATTCACTCGGTCGAGTGAGATACTGAAGATGCCCAAATTGCATATTTTTGCCTACTCGTAGCTCCTACGACCTTCTTTCTTCTTCCGCTCCTCTCCAATCTCAAAATACCCCTCAGGGAAGTCGTCGGTGACACTCCGGAGTGGGTGTATATCGGAATCACTCCAAATCACTCCAAAACTCCTGAAATACGACAAAAACAACAAATCGTGAAAAGTATCGCAATGTTGTCGATAAATCGTGAAAAACGTGATTTGAGCGATTCAAATGGCATGCAAACAAGCGGAAAAAAGGTGTAAAATATGGAGTGATCAGTAAGTGCGAGTTCTGGCTGGACAGAGTCTCATTCCTGGGACACGTGGTGTCCGGTGATGGCATATCTGTATATTTGGAGAAGGTCAGAACAGTTCGAGATTGGCCGACTCCGCAGTCAGCGTCAGACATCAGGAGCTTTCTCAGTTTAGCAGGCTATTATCGGCGATTCATCAAGGATTTCTCGAAGATTGTAGAGCCGATGACGAGGCTGATGAGGAAGGATGTGGAGTTCCTTTGGTCAGAAGCTTGTGAGGAGGCCTTCAGTATCTTGAAGACAAGATTGACCACTGCACCGGTGTTGGCAGTACCGGATCGAAGCGGAGGCTTCGAAGTATATTGTGATGCGTCAGGGAAGGGCCTTGGATGCATCTTGCATCAGCATGGCCACGTGGTCGCGTATGCTTCTCGTCAGTTGAGGACTCATGAGAGGAATTACCCGACGCACGATCTGGAGTTGGCAGCGGTGATTTTTGCACTGAAGATCTGGAGGCACTTCTTGTTGAGTAAGAACGTGAAGATTTTTACCGATCACAAGAGCTTGAAGTACATCTTTACGCAGAAGGAGCTCAACATGCGTTAGAGACGATGGTTAGAGCTCATGGCTGACTACGAGATAGACTTGTAGTATCATCCCGGTAAGGTGAACGTAGTGCCCGATGCCTTGAGTAGACTTCCCACTGCTATTATGCATATTACTGACTGGAGGATTCAGCAGGAGCTAAGAGAGATGGATTTGAAGGTCGTTCTACCTGGTGTGGTTCTCTCATTCATGAATTTGCAGATTCAGTCCACGATCGTGGATCGGATCAAGGTAACACAGGCAGGAGATCCAAAACTGCAGAGGATCGGGAGGCAGGTTAAAGCTGGACTACGGACGGAGTTCGTGATTCATAAGGATGGTTCGCTGCGGTACGGCAGCAGACTCTGCGTACCTGCAGGTGATGTTCGGGAGGAGCTGTTGAGCGAGGCTCATAGCTCACCATATTCTATACATCCTGGAGGCACCAAGATGTATAAGGACCTCTGTCTGAACTATTGGTGGATTGGCATGAAGAGGAGTGTGGCACGGAGTGTTGCCAAGTGTTTGATATGCCAACAGGTGAAGGCTGAGCACCATCGTGCTGCTGGGTTGCTGCAACCGCTTCCTACTCCGGAGTGGAAGTGACAACATATTACGATGGATTTCGTTACTGGTTTACCTCGGACCCCAAGGTAGAATGACGCAGTCTGGGTGATCGTAGATCGATTGACTAAGTCTGCGCACTTTATCCCATTCCGAGTGGGCCAGTCTACGGAAGCTTTATCGAGGAAATATCTAGAGGTAAAATTTCTTTCCTACTTCTCTTTATTTTCCTCTTGGAATTAGTCGTGATGTAGACCGTGTACGTGCAGGAGATTGTACGCGTACATGGAGTCCCCATGAGCATTGTGTCTGACCGAGACACGAGGTTCACATCTCAGTTCTGGAGAAGTCTGCAGGAGAACTTGGGTACGAGTCTGAGTTTTAGCACGGCGTACCACCCGCAGACCAATGGCCAGTCGGAGATGACTTTTCAGATTCTGGAGGATATGCTGCGAGCTTGTACACTCGATTTGAAGGGATCATGGGAGGACCATCTTCACTTGGTGGAGTTTTCATATAACAACAGATACCAGGCGAGCATCGGCATGGTGCCGTTTGCTGCCTTATATGGGAGAAAATGTCGATTACCACTGAGCTGGGATGACATTGCAGATCGGGAGCTGTTGGGTCCGGAGATGATAGTGGAAGCTATGGATGTCATGAGGGACATCAGGGAGAAGCTTAGAGTTGCACAGGATCGCTTCAAGCATTGGGCAGATGCCAAGAGGAGACCATTGGAGTTTCAGCCTGGAGATCATGTCTTCCTGAAGATTTCTCCGAACCACGGAGTCATTCGTTTCGGGAAGAAGGGAAAGCTGAGTCCAAGATATATTAGGCCATTTGATGTGCTAGAGCATGTGGGAGCAGTGTCCTACCGCCTTGCTCTGCCACCGTCTTTGGAGGGAGTTCACGACATTTTCCACGTATCTCAGCTACGTCGGTACGTCAGTGATCCATCGCACACGGTTGATTTCTCAGAGATTACAGTTCGCCCGGACCTGACATATGACCAACAGCCTGTGCATATTTTGGACCTTCGACAGAAGCAATTGAGGAATAAAGTAGTCGACCTGGTGAGAGTGATGTGGCATCATGGATCACCTGGAGAGTCCGCCTGGGAGCGTGAAGATGATATGAGAGAGCGTTTCCCGCATCTTTTTCCCAGCAGTGCTTGATGTTGATTTCGAGGACGGAATCATTTCTAAGTTGGGGAGGATGTAACGGTCGGTTTTCGATCGTACTTTCTTCGTGCACGTGCTTTTGATCGTGCACATATTTTATTTTAGACTTGTTTGTTTTTGAACACTTTTGTGTGATATGTCGTTGTGATCGTCTCTGAGAGTATTAAATGGTGGCACTATTTTGGAATGACATTTCTCAGGTCGTTCTCCCACGATTTGATCATATTTGAAGTGACGTCACGATTTTCAGCTTTGACGTGAGACGTTTCTATTTTTAGTTTCGTCCCTCGACGTCGAAATTTAGATTCGTCTTCTTAGTCCTCTTTCTTTCGTCGTCCCGAGCACCCCATATTTATTTTACAATTCTTGGACTTCATTTAACCTATTTTCCATTTTTGACTAAGTTTATAATATTTTTAAATTATACTTTTAAAAGCTTTTTAATTCTAATAAAAATTCTATTTTCATTATAACTCCCCAAATAATTTTGCCCAAGCCCTAGCCGTACCCCATGAGTGAGAGAGGGTGAGGGAGAGCTATTTTAGCTATTTTAATTATTTTAAATAACTTCCTAAACCCTAGACCTAGCCCCAGCCTATTTTCCTATTTAAATAAGCCTAGGTTAAATTATTTTCGTACACACCAAAACCCTAGCCGTCAAAAACACTCCCCAAAGCTTTGCACCCCCTACAGCTGCAGCCGCCCGCACGACCGACGGATCGCCCCGCATTTCCTCGGTCTGACCGAGGCCATCGCCCGCATCCGCCCCCGCTCCGCAACGTTGCAAGCTGCAACGTTACAGCCCGCAGCCACCCCGCTGCGACCGAAGAAATCGCCTGCATCCGCCCGCTACGACCAAAGGCAGCCCCCGGTCCGCACCTTGCTCCGCTCCGCTGTAGCCACAACACCTGACCGAGAGCGCCGCTCAGTCTGACCTATCCGCTCCCCCGCTCCGCACCAAGCCCCGCCTCCGCAGCGTCCGACCGAGAGCTCCGCAGTGTCCGACCGAGGATTTCCCTCGCAGCGGCCCGCTGTGACCGACCCCGCAGCTCCGCAGCGCTGCGACCCCTCCGTCCGCAGTGTCTGACCGACTGAACCCCCCGCAGCGGCTTGTAGGATCCTGTCAAAACAGCGTTAGGATCGATAAATAAAGTTGAGACTTACGCTTGCGTATGCGGCACGGTAGTCTCGGAACTTTGCCTTCGGATTCGCCACGACGGATCGAGTCTTCTCACGAACGGAGTAAGGCTACTAAATCCACAATCTAAATCTCTACTTTTAGATTAAGAACTTGGACAAAGAGAGAGGAAGGATTTCGGCAGAGCTTCGCTAGAATGAAATGCATGCAAGAATGCCATGCCAAAGTGTAAGGAAATGGCTAACCCTTGGGTCTTATTTATAGCCCCCAAGGTAGTTATTTTAGGAGTAATTGTTCCTTTGGAACAATTTAACTAAGGTGTACCATCATACATGGCACATTATAAGCTTAAGTTATACCATATGCATGGTACAACATAAGCTTAAGATATTACCCCTTTATTAGCCATATGTCGCATGCACTTATGCATATATAATGCGACTTTCCCATCAATCTAGAGATCCTCTCCGCAAGGGAACATATTCCCTTTGCACACGACTTCGTGTACGCGACGTTCGAGGTCCGTATTCCCTCGTACATCCCCTACAAGGGTGTACTAACGTCTTCCATATCCAACATCTCCCACTCACAGTTGAGGGGATTGTAAGAGAACGTCTTTCTCTTAGTTCTTTCATCTATCATACCGAGAAATAGACCGTGCGACCGTCATGCGCGTAGAGTCTGTTGTTGTGCACTTGTTAGAGATACACAACGACCTCGAAGGTGCAAAGTTGAGTTGTTCAACGCATGCTTTACCCTAGATTATTTCTTCACATTTCTTATACTTTATATTCAACAATTGAATCCCATCTGGATTACAATTGGCTGGCCAGCTTTGAATCATTTAAAGTCCAAATGTGAATATGAAATCAATCTTCCTCTTCTTGCGAACCTTCTGATCTTGACTTGATTCGCTTTTCTAACGTGCCCCGCCGAGCCAAATTATCATAGCCCATTAGCAACACGCTAAGATAGCGATCATCTCGTCAAATCTAAAGGAACCAATTGGAGTCCTTGAGGGTAAGAGTTAAGACCCGTATGGCCTTTGAGTCTCACATAATAGCAAACACTATTGCTACTAACTCAGTGGTCGAAATGCATACGTGGTATGAACACGTATTACAACATCACTCCTTTCCCAGGGAGAGTATGTCTTAATGATGTTGTACGGATGAAAGATCAGACACCACAGTGCCTATCTTTTGAGTCCCCTTACTACTCATGAAATATTCCCGGACTCTCATCCTGCATAAGACAGATAGGATTTAAAAAATCCTATGAGATCTCTTTCAAATATCCTTGTGATATAGATCTCAGATCTTTTGTAAGCATCCATATGATGCAGATCTTTCATTCGACTATCTTGTTTAAGTCACGACTCTAAATCATTTGTCTAATGATTTTGACTTTAAACTAGTCTCATCTCTATCTTATCCATCTGATAAGATAAGACGGTTGCTCATGTGAGAGAGCCAACCTTAATCTGTCCGACATACACACAATAAAATAGCTGAGACTTAAACACAAATGTATATAAAATCATTTGTAAGAAACTTGTATGCAAATTAAACTTTGATCTTCTATAGACATGGGAAATATTACATGATACAGCTCAGCACCTACGCATTCCCATAGATGATAAGTGTTTGAAAAACACATCTATGGGGATCACCTTAGTAAGGGGATCCGCTATCATCTCATGCGTGGATATGTATCCTATGTCTACTTCCTTCCGTTTGTCATAGTCCTTCGCAAACTTGAATCGAATATCAATGTGTTTGGTCTTACAATGAAATTTAGGATCTTTGACATAGGCAATCGAAGCTTGACTATCACTGTATATAGGAATAGTGCTCGAGTCAGTGGCATCCGTTAGCCTGTCTAAGAATTTCCTAAGCCAAACAGCTTCTTGGACCGCCATGCTGAATGCTACAAATTCGGCTTCCATGGTTGATAGGGCGATGCATGTTTGCTTCTTGTTTCTCCATGATATTGCACCATTCCCGAGCAAGTAAACAAAGCCTGAGGTAGATCTTCGCTCATCGAGATCACCCGCCCAATCAGCATCGGTATAGCCTTCGAGTCTCAAGGCATTGCCTTGATAGCATAACGCATAGTCCGCAGTCCCTTTGAGGTATCTTAATATCCTCTTCACCGCTTTCCAGTGTGCCTGTCCTGGGTTGGATTGGTAACGGCTTACCATACCAACAGCATAGCAAATGTCCGGTCTGGTACACATCATGGCGTACATCAGACTCCCGACAGCACTGGAGTATGGAACCTTTTCCATAGCTTTCTTTTCTTTTGGATCTTTGGGACACATTTCCAAACATAGACCCTCGCCTTTGCTTATTGGAGTATCAATTGGCTTGCAGTCCTGCATATTAAACCGTTCTAAAACTTTCTTTATATATGTCTCTTGAGAGAGAGAAAGAAGTTTCTTGGAACGATTCCTTGAGATCTTAACCCCAAGGATATATGCAGCTTCACCCATGTCTTTCATCTCAAAGACGGATGAAAGCCAAGCTTTGATATCCATGATAAGACGCTTATCATTTCCGGCTATAAGTATGTCATCTACATAAAGAGACATAATTACATACTTGTTTTTAATCCTCTTAATATATACGCAGTTGTCTTCGTCGAGCATGGAGAAACCATACGACAAAACGACTTCTTGAAAGCGCATATACCACTGCCTTGAGGATTGTTTAAGACCATATATGGATTTACGAAGTTTACAAACCTTATGTTTGTTTTCTTCTTGTACGAACCCGTTTGGTTGTTCCATGTAGATCTCCTCATCTAGTTCTCCGTTAAGAAAAGCAGTCTTTACATCCATCTGATGTAACTCGAGGTCCAAACAAGCCACCATTGCCAGAATTAAGCGAATGGAGGTAAAACGCACGACAGGAGAGAAAGTCTCTTCGTAGTCTATTCCTTCCTGTTGCGTGAAACCTTTCGCAATAAGGCGAGCTTTATATTTCTCGATGGAGCCATCAGCCTTATGCTTGATTTTGAGAACCCACTTGTTCCCAATGGCTCTACGTCCCTTAGGTAAATCAACCAATTCCCAGACTTTGTTTGTTTTCATGGATTGAAGTTCTTCTTCCATTGCCGCTATCCATTTATCTTTAGCAGGGCATGTGACGGCCTGTTTGAAATTTGCAGGTTCGTCATCATCTTGTAGTAATGTCATGAATGTTTGAGGAAATTCATCCTCAAATCTCAGAGGTGTTAGCCTCGTTCGATTACTACGTCTTGCTTGAGTTTGATCACTCCCACTTGGAATGACATCACTCCCACTTGGAATAACATCACTCCCACTCGGAATAGGATTGGTATCGTTCGTACCATCCATTGGTGAAGTTTGAAACGTATTTTCTTCTTCACCAAGAATTCTCCCACTCGAACGTTCCGATCCTTCTTGATCCCAAGTCCCAAACAAGGATAAGTCTTGACTTATCTCACCCTGTCTTGGAAACTCGTTTTCCAAGAAGACAACATTCCTCGATTCGAATTCTATTAGACCCCCATTGTCCTCTTGTCCGACGAAAACATATCCTTTGGAGTTTTCAGCGTATCGGATGAAGATACACTTCATCCCACGTGGCCCAAGTTTGCCATATTTGTGAAAGGATAAATGTGCGTAAGAGGCACAACCCCAAGGTTTTAGAATGCTTAAGTCTGGAGTTCTATTGTTCCACAACTCATAAGGAGTAGAACTTACCGACTTCGAGGGTACACAGTTTAAGATGAATGATGCCGTCAATAATGCATCAGCCCAAAAGGTGATGGGCAAATTTGCCTGAGACATCAATGATCGGACCATTTCCATCAATGTCATATTTCTTCTTTCCGCAACACCGTTTTGTTGCGGAGTATAAGGCATAGTTATTTGATGAACTATGCCTTTTTCATCACAGAGTTCCGTAAAACTCGTTGATTGATATTCTCCACCCCGATCGGTTCGCAAGACCTTTATCTTGCGATCTTGTTGATTTTCCACTAAACTCATATAGTTTTTAAAGCAAGATAAAGCTTCATGTTTGTGGGAAATCAAATAAATATGACCGAAACGGGTGAAGTCATCAATGAATGTGATGAAATAGGACTTCCCGCGTCTTGTCTTAACATTCATTGGACCGCAAATGTCCGAATGGATAAGCTGTAATGGAACTCGGCCCGTGTGCCAGTTCCAAACGGCTTGCGACAAGTTTTCCCTACAAGACAATGTTCACAAGTTGACATTTCAACTTTTGAAACATTAGATAGCAAGCCACTTTTGGCAAGTCTATCCAATCTAGTTGGTCCAATATGACCAAGTCTTGCATGCCAACAAATGATCTCAGATTCAAAGTTAGAAGCATTTGTCAAATGGAAACTTTCATTAATAGGAGAAGAATCATCATACATTGTGTTTAAAACAATTAATCCATTACAAACATTACCCGACCCAATTAAAGAACTATTACAAACAAGGTCAACCTTTTGTTTATAGAACCTCCATTCATAATCTAAAGACATTAACATGACCACGGATACGATATTCCTTCTAATATCTGGAGCAAAGAGGACATCGTGCAATAATAAAGTCCGGCCGTTGTCGAGAACTAGCTTGCATGTTCCGACGCCTTTGACTTCAACACGAGTGTTGTTGCCGACGTATATCCACTTTGTTCCTTGAGTTATCTTTCGATACTCTACGAAGAACCTTCTGTCCTTAGCTACGTGGTCTGTGGCCCCTGAATCAATCAACCAAAAATAGTTAGATTCAACAAGAAACAAGGAACTAGAAACACATATGTAACTAGCCCTACAAGTTACCTTATCACTTCCATCCGTACACGTACGGGCGAAGTGACCGTACTTGTTGCACTTAAAGCACTTGATCTTCTTCAAGTTTTTCTTCTTTGAGTGCACATTCTTTTGCCACTTTTTGTTCTTAGTCTTCTTTGAGGTTTCTGGTTCTTGCTTTCGTTCGTTCACAAACCTTAAGCGTTTATTCTTCCGCTTATTTCCTTCATGTGAGGAACTAGCGGCCATGTGCACTTCTGCACTAGGTTTTGCGGCTTGAATCCGCTCTTCCTCGAGTTCGAGGTGTTTTGATACATCGCTTAAAGTTTTAATGCACTCATTATGAGTAAGGTGCATTTTCATGTTATCCCAGCTATCTGGGAGTGAACGAATGACTACTTGGATCTGCTATTCGTCAGACAGCGTAACACCCGCATCCTTCAATTCAGATATGAGATTCGCCATGTGGCGGAGATGCTTTTTCATAGAGTGATCTCGCCGCATCTTGTACGAATCAAATTGAATATTTAAGGAGCGGAGTTTGGTAACCGAAGTTCCACCAAACTTTATTTCTAGCTCAGACCATATGTCTTTGGCTAGGTCGAATTCCCGAAATAGACGCATTATGTCATTGTCCATTGTGGACAGTAACGTAATACGTGCTATTTTGTTCTTTCGAGTCCAAGTCTCATAAGCTTCCCGGTCCCTCTTGTGTTGGGCCGTATTGCCCAACTCAGGTTCTTCCATTATGTTTTGGAGTGTTTCAAGCACATCTTGCTCTTCCAAAACATATTGGATTTTTATTGACCAAAGTTTATAATTGTCGCCGTTGAGCTTTTCACCTTTGTTAAGCTCTGTGACAATGTTCTTAGAAGCGGTAGACATATTCGAATCAAAAAACTGCAAAGAAAATGAAAAACACGATCAAAATTCTATGCATAAAGTTTCGATTCTTTAAACACTTGATAAGTTCCTTGGATGCGCTGAAATGTTACTCTAGAATCGAGAAGTTCACTACGTTCCCAACTACCATCTAGAAGTAACTTTCAAAGTATGCCTCTTACTTATCTCAAGTAAAAAGAAATCAGAAATGATACCCGTATGGTACCTGCAGTGGAAAAATATTTTTTGAAAACATATCTTTCAAAATGGAATAGGTGAGAGTGCGCAAAGAATTTTAGCGCAACAATTGCCAAGCCACGAGACCTGTTCTACACACCCATGGGTTAGATGACCATGGCCGGATCGTGGTAGGACTTGGAATTCTAAATTGCGCTATCCCAATTTAAGGACGGGACATAACCTATTTGAAAACATCTTTGTCAAAAAATTTGAAATACATTGGCTAATCTCCGTAGAGTAGAGCACAACGTCATAAGTACATTAGCTAATCTCCGTAGAGTAGAGCACAATGACATGGCTAATCTCGCATGAAGTAGAGCATTACGGCTAATCTTCAAGGAGTAGAGCACTACGGCTAATCTCGCATGAAGTAGAGCACTACGGCTAATCTTCAAGGAGTAGAGCCTTTAGACACCCCGTATGGGCTAGTCGGCATGTTCATATTTGACCAAAGCCTTTTCGCCGAATTGGTCGACCAAAACACCCAAATTGGTCGACCAATGCTAAAGGTCTGAAATTTCTCCTGGCCAGGGCCTCTGCCCTGGCCAAAGGTGGCCAAGGGCCGGCCAGGGCCTCTGCCCTGGCCAGCCAGGGGCCCTGGCCCCTCGGCCAGGGCCGGCCAGGCCAGCCCTGGCCTCTGCCAGGACCGGCCAGGCCCTGGCCGAGGCCAGGGCGCCGGCCCTGGCCTCTGCCGGGGCCGGCATGCCGGCAGGCCGGCCCTGGCCACTGCCAGGGCCGGCCAGGCCCTGGCAGTGGCCAGGCCCTGGCAGTGGCCAGGGCGTCGGCCCTGGCCTCTGCCAGGGCCGGGCAGGCCGGCCCTGGCCACTGGCCTTGGCCACGGCCAGGGCCCCCTGGCCGTGGCCGAGGCCGGCCATTGCCGGCCTGGCCTTGGCCAGCCACTGTCGGCCTGGCCATGGCCGGCCATGGCTTGGCCATGGCCGGTCATGGCCAAGGCTATTTTGTCATTGGCCGGCCATGGCCCCTTTGACCATGGCCGGCCACCCCCTTTGAATGGGGTTGCCGCACACCCCGTCGGAGGGGTGGCCGTGGTGGTTATTGGCCGTAGCCAACCCCCTCCGCATGGGGAGGGGGGTGCATGGCCTTCATAGCCCATTTGGCCATGGCACACATGCACTAAAATTCATCTTCTCCGATGGAGATAACTACCATCATCTTCCTCGATGAAGCCCCCTTTCGTGGATGAAGCACCCGTTCGTCGAGAAAGTAGTTATTTTCTAATGGCCGTGTGCCAAAAATGAAAAATAACATACTACATGAACGGTCGGTTCTTCCTGTCATGGAGAGTTCCTGCCATATCCTTAATGACAGAAGACCCTAACATGAAAAGAACAACCGCTGCGTTCTCTCCATCACGAAGCGTTCCTACCATATCCGTAATGGTAGGATACCCATTCGTGAAAAAGACAACGACTCGTTCATAGTTTCGACGTGGCGGCGGTTTGACCGGGGCGAACCCGTATGGCTCTGATACCAATGTAGGATCCTGTCAAAACAGCGTTAGGATCGATAAATAAAGTTGAGACTTACGCTTGCGTATGCGGCACAGTAGTCTCGGAACTTTGCCTTCGGATTCGCCACGACGGATCGAGTCTTCTCATGAACGGAGTAAGGCTACTAAATCCACAATCTAAATCTCTACTTTTAGATTAAGAACTTGGACAAAGAGAGAGGAAGGATTTCGGCAGAGCTTCGCTAGAATGAAATGCATGCAAGAATGCCATGCAAAAGTGTAAGGAAATGGCTAACCCTTGGGTCTTATTTATAGCCCCCAAGGTAGTTATTTTAGGAGTAATTGTTCCTTTGGAACAATTTAACTAAGGTGTACCATCATACATGGCACATTATAAGCTTAAGTTGTACCATATGCATGGTACAACATAAGCTTAAGATATTACCCCTTTATTAGCCATATGTCGCATGCACTTATGCATATATAATGCGACTTTCCCATCAATCTAGAGATCCTCTCCGCAAGGGAACATATTCCCTTTGCACACGACTTCGTGTACGCGACGTTCGAGGTCAGTATTCCCTCGTACATCCCCTACAAGGGTGTACTAACGTCTTCCATATCCAACACGGCTGTGTCTGACCGAGCAACATTCGTCGCAACCCCGCATCCGTCGCAATGCTTGCCACCGTGGGCCCCCCAAGTTCTCCAGAAGTGTTGTGGGTCTCCCATTGACCCCTAGCACTGATGTGGGCCCCACTTTGGTGATCTTCTTCGTGGATTTGCCGACTACGACGTTACGACACGTCGTAGCCCTTCGTCGCCAGATCTAGTTTTGTAATCTCGTTCGCGTTTCAGAGTTGACGACGAGGAATTTCTCACCACTACATCTATTATATTCCAGACTCCAGAAAAGGTTGGTTTTCCAAACTCGTAGCGCAACCCACCCGTAGCGAAAACTGAAAACCTAACTAAAATCGGCAACTTAACTCATTAAATTTACTTTCTGCTCACTTAAAACGATGTGGAACCGTAGATCGACGAATGGACTTTTTGACTGTGCACATAGGATAGAATCGTCGAATAGGGCTGAACATCAAAAATGTGACTTCTGACAAATAGGATAGTCCTGATAACCTAGACACAAACCCTAATAGGAATTTCTGAAAACGAGACCTGACACCATCGACGTGACACTATTTCAGACAGACTTTCGCTGACGGGACGCTTGGACGAGACGCTCTGGGAGAACGACACACTCGCCACCGCAGGCAAGTGTATCCACTTGCACTTTTGGCCGTGCTTAGGCCTTAGTTGTTAGAACTGTTAACTGTGAACAAAGAGAACTGGACGTGAAATGATAGCGTCCGGGACGCCCTTGACGGCTCAGACTTGACGACGAAGTCTGAGCCTAACAACAACAATTTTTGACATCGTAGGACTATCTTGTGTGTGCGTGCGTGTGGACACCCTAGAATAACCTTTCCTGTCTTGTCACATCCCGTCCCGTCTTGCACAGCCCAGAGGGTAATAGGGCACTCATCGAGTGATCCCTTGTCTTGTTGCACAGCCCAGAGGGCAATAGGGCACTCTCCGAGTGATCCCTTGTCTTGTTGCACAGCCCAGAGGGCAATAGGGCACTCTCCGAGTGATCCCTTGTCTTGTTACACAGCCCAGAGGGCAATAGGGCACTCTCTGAGTGATCCCTTGTCGTGATACACAGCCCAGAGGGTAATAGGGCACTCGCCAAGCTAGAGCGAGTGATCCCTTGTCTTGTCTTGTCTTGTCATGTCTTGGGTTTGGGGTAGGGTTGAGCGTGCGCACGGTAAGAGGGTCCGATCCCCCTCGAACCGTAAGGCATGAACCCTTTCGTGTCACATTTGTCTTGTCTTGTCCCGCCATGTCCCGATTTGTCTTGACACCTGTAGGCTAGTCCCATAGTTGGTAGCACACGCTACGACTACTACTTGTCACGTTTTACTTTCCTGCTGCGTTACTTTCTTTTGTTCCTCTGTCATAACCTCAGCATGCTAATCAACCAGTAAACCGTTGTTAAATAGTTGATACACTTGTAGTTTGGTCTGACCCTTTTTGTAGACCTTCCTTGATGTACAGTTCCTTCTTTTGGTGATGTACGTCAGGTGTTGAGCCAGAGTACGTCGACGAGGCGGACTTGTCAGCTGACGTGGAGCCGGAGGGTGCTGATCCAGAGTACGATCCAGAGGAGGACCAGAGTTAGAGGCCTCTCGTTGCTGATCCAGAGTTTCTTTTCCAGTTTAGATTGGGTGTGTAGCACCTTTTGTTTTCTTGACTAGGTTGGGTGCTTGCACCGGTAGTTTCCTTTTCTGCAGTTGTAGCCCTTCGGGCGTTTTAGACTCTCAGTACTTTGGATGATTATGTTTGGAATAAAATGATATGCTCTTTCCTTTCAGTACTTTTATTGTTCCGTACTAACTTGCAGGGACATGTTCCTTCGTTTTGGAATACCACAGACGCTTATTGGGTCGGAGCTCTCAGCTCCGGCCTAAGCGGGCCTTAGTCACGCTTCGCCTCTGTACTTTTGGGAAGCGGGGTGTGACAGGGGGAATACGCACAGACACAAAAAAGACACGAAAGACAAGAAAATCATACAAACGAAACTGAAAATAAGAATTAAGATAAAAATCACACCACGCAACATATAAACAGAAAATAAAGATAAATAAAAGAAAGAAAATCACACGACATGACACATAAACAAACACACAACGAAGAACGAAACACGACAGCACACAGAAAAAATTTGACTCCCCCAAGCTAGACATGACAATGCTAGCAAGATGATGTGATCGTGAATAAGCAGAGATATGCAAGGGGGAGGTCAATAAAAGAAAAGAATGGAAATAAAAATAAAAAGGAAGGGACTCGACACGTGAATGGGTCCTCCCCCTATCAGTGGTAAATCAGGGCCCCGCAAAGACAGATGGGCACTAAAAATAGGGGGAGGCAAAAGCTGGATGGGAAAGTATCAAGCAGAGGCACCACCCTCTGGGGGTGGTGATGGGGGCCTGTGCTGAGGACCAGGAGTGGTGGGGGTGGGATGTGAAGCTCGGAGACATCGGGCGGGTCAGTGCGAATGTGACGAATGAGACTTTGAAGGACGGGCATGTCACGCTCGACTGACTGCTGAGTTGCCTGACCACCAGCTCCTGCTAGGAGGAGCATGGTCATGAACCGGTCGGCATGGTCGTCGTCATGGAATGACACCTCGTATTCGGCATCCCCAATGTAAACGGGGTCAGAGGGGTGTGGGGTGGTGGATGAATTGGTGGTGGGTTGGGCGGTGGATTATGTGCGACGAGCGCGCCGGGTGGCTCTAGGGTTGGAAGTGCTGGCGTCGGTGGGTTTAGCATGGAGAGGAGGCATTGTGCATGAGTCGTGCGTGTGTGTGAGTGTGTGCAAAATACGACGAATACACACCAACACGGCAAACGAGCAAAATGAAATTCTTGGGCAAAATAAAAATTGAGCTAAGGAGCGAGGTTACCCAATTGAGATGAAGATCGTTGCTCGTAGACGCCCCAACGCAATGCAACAGGAGCACGTGTGAAGCCACGGTGAATCCTTCCAGTAAATTCGAAAATGGGGGAGAATGGGCGAAAATTAGGGCTTTGTGTGCGGGCGAAATCGAAGAAGGGGGAGAAATCGATGGAGAGATGGAAAAGGAGAGTGGGGAGATCGATCAGGGTCGGCTGAGAGGAAGAACGAGGTCGGGCGAAGGCGGAGGAGTCGAAACGGCGTTTGGAAAATCAAAATCAGGCGATGGGGAACGAACGGTCGGAGGCCTGATATATATAGGATTTTAAGTCGAATCGATCGGGTGAAATGTCACCCGATCGGTTGACTTTAAGGCCGAAAATATTGCTGAAAGTTGGCTACAGGCGGCCGATTGGGTGAAGGTCACCCGATCGGTTCGCCGCCTCACACCATTTTCCCGAAAGTTTGGTGTAGCTCACCCGGTCAGTCAACCGGTCATGTTTCTCATTACCCGATCGGTTGATCATTTCTCAAAAATTCCCGAGAATTCAGCCCAGTTCACCCGGTCTGCCAACCGGTCTCGCATATCTTCACCCGATCGGTTCATTGAGCGACTGAAACGGCCAGCAGCTGATACATCCCACCCGATCGGTTGAGTTATCAACCGATCGGTTGAGGCCTTGTTTTCTGCAAAAGTCCACAAATTGCCTAAGTCCCTTAACGGAAGTTCTTGCGGCTGGATTTATTTATTAAAATAGGTAAAATAAAGTTAAAAATAATCCTAAAAATTTGAAACAAAAGTTTAGAGCATGGGTTGCCTCCCATGAAGTGCTTTTGTTTAACGTCGTTAGCTCGACGCCCGTTGATGATGTTCAAGGTGGGCGATACGGGCGATGCCCAAAGTCTGGCATCGCTTCAGCTCCAGGCCTGGTAGCTTTTGGTGTAGTCGGTGGCAACAAGAAGGTTCGCTCAACGACTCTCCCTTTGTTGACGGGGTCCGGGGGCTTCTCCCTCATATTGGCGTCCACCGCCACTCGTTTAAGGATCCAGACCTCATCTCCAGTGAGCCCCATGGGCTCTTTGCCTTTTCTCCTCGTAGGAGGAGCTTTTGGGAATCCGGGAGGGATCACATATTGGGCGACCGCCTCATCAGCAAATTCTTTCTTTGGTGAGCCAACTTGCTCTCCAAGATCTCCCAAGCTATCGGGGGGATTTCTCGAGAGAATCTCCCAGGAGATTGCTTCCACATCTCTCTCTTCTTCGTTCTCCAGCATACTGATACTAGGATCATCCGGGGGATCTGGGTGCTTCATTGACAACCCCAAGTCAAATTCGACTTTTACTTTGCCGATGTTGAGGGAAAGCTTCCCATTCTTCACGTCTATTAGCACACCGGCGGTGGCCATAAAGGGTCGTCCAAGGATAATAGGGGTGTGCTTATCTTCCGGCATATCCATCACCACAAAATCCACCGGCACTTGCACTCCACTCACATCAACAGGTAGGTCGTCTACCACTCCCATCGGGTATTTAACCGATCTGTCGGCTAATTGAAGTGTCATACCCATGGGTTCCAAGCTTCCCATCCCTATTCTCCTGTACAGCGATAGGGGCATTAGACTGACGCTCGCTTCTAGATCGACGAGCGCCCTTTGGATTTGCACTTCCCCAATTGAACAAGGGATGGAGAAACTTCCTGGGTCTTTGAGCTTGGGCGGATTTGTGTGCTGAATGAGGGCGCTGCACTCCGCCGTTAATACGACCCTCTCCTTTCTGGATCATCTTGTCACCAAATCCTTTAGAAATTTGGCGTAGGAGGGAATCGTCTCGATAGCTTCGAGGAAGGGGATTTGCAAGCTCAGATCTTTTACCATGGCAAATAATTTGCCTTACTTCTCGTCAATCTTGGCTTGGGAAAGCCGTTGTGGAAAATGCACAACGGGCTTGAACGCTGTGAGGTTCTCTTCCTTATCGTTTTTCTTCTCCCCTTCATGGACTCCATCCGGAGTCGTTAGATTTGGCGACGAAGCACCGTCGTCATTCAGTTTTTCTGCTTCAAGTTTCTTGGGGGGCACTCTTGTGGGGATTTGTGTTCCGCTCCTCAAGAAGATAGCGGACACGTTCGCATGCTCATGCGTGAGAGCCAAGGTTTGATTCACCCCCCTCGGGTTCACTTAAGGCTGTGGCGGTAATAGATTCTGTGGCCTCTGAAGGTTCGCCACTTGCAACCCCAGCTGGGTCACCTGATCAGTGAGAACTCTCTGTCCCATCTCCAGCTTCAGATTTATCTTCTCCTGGTTGGCGATGTATTGAGTCAAAAGGGACTCAATCGGAGAGATGGCCCTCTGCTGGCTATATTGTTGCTGGGTGGGCTGTTGATTCCTTGGAGCATACTGCTGATACTATTGTGGAGGCTGTTGCTGTTGAAATTACTGCTGCTGAAACTGCTGCTGAGCCCTAGCCGGCTGATATATCTATTGTTGTTGCTGCTGAGTCGGCTGTTGATACGGCGCACGGTAGCTAAGGTTGGGATGATTCCGGTTGTTAGGAGAGTAGGCCGGGTTGGAGCTAGTCCGTGGTGGATATGGCGTATTTCCCATAGGATTGTAGAACAGTGCACTCGCTTGGTCCAACGGTGGTGAGATGTCACCACCGTCGAATTCCCCCATGACTTCTGTTTCCACCGCGGCAATATGTTGTGTACCGGCGCCACCAGCTCCTACCATCAATGCGGAGATCTGGGTCGACAACAAGTCAAACTTGCTGGATAATTTGTCGACGTCCTCGACCCTGTGGATACCCCCAGATCTAGGTGTGGCTCTCTCGTCACACCACCGCTCATTGTTGGATGCCATATTTTCTAGAAATTGTCCGGCATCTTCTTCACTTCTTGACGTAAAAGACCCTCCAGCCGCGGCATCCATGGAAGATTTCAAATCGTCCCTCAACCCATTATAGAACAGATTTATGATCTGCTACTTGGGGAGCTCATGGCGGGGACATCTCCGCTGCATTTCCTTGTATCTGGTCCAGGCTTCATGTAGAGACTCGTGGCTGGCCTGGGAGATGGAGGAGATCTCACTCCTCAGCTTCATGGTCTTTCCCGGAGGAAAGAACTTTGTTAGAAAAGCGTTCGATAGCTTCTCCCAAGTGTTGAACGTATTTGGGTCCTTCCCCCTAAGCCACAACATGGCCTTATCTCGCAGAGAGAAGGGGAATAGCTTCAGACGGATCGCCTCAGTTGTGACACCGTTTATCCGGAAGGTGTCACATTTCTCCACGAAGGAGTCCAAATGTTCAATGGGGCTCTCCATGGTGCACCCGTAAATTGATCCTGCTGGATCCATGTCACCAAAGACGGCTTAAGTTCAAAGCTTAGCGCCGTAATAGCAGGAGGACGGATGGTGGAGGTGAACTCGATGGATGGCATCGAGTACTCCAGCAGGGACTTATGAGGTGGGGTGTTGTCCCCCATGGTTTCAGGATCCTCTCTTCTTTGCTTCTCGGCGGCTAAACGCCTTAGGGTGGCGTTTATCTCCGGATCAATGGGAATCAAGTGGTCGAGACTTCTTGAACTCATGTGCATGAAAAACAACAAACACCCGTGAAGCAAAAAGTGGGAAAGAAATAGATAAAATAAAAAATAAAAATAAAAATAAGAAAATAAAAAGGAAAAAGAAGAATGCAAAAATTATCGCGAGGTAGAGATGTGAGCTAGACTCAAGGGTTCATAAAATCCTAAAATAACAAGCACGTTGCCTCCCCGGCAACGGCGCCATAAAGCTTAACGTCCCCCATGTTTTCACGATTCTATCATGTGCGATATATACTTGGAGGCGTGAGATTTAAATATTTGTAATCGCAAGCGCACGGTGTCATTGCATGGCTTAGGGGTCGAACTCAGGGAGGCATGGTTGTGCTTGTGTCAAGAAGGATCAGATTCACCCCATGGGTGAGCTAGCCCGAATCGGGTGATGGGTTATCACAGTAAATGGAATGCAAGGGATAAACAATATAAAGGGAAAACCCGGAACTTCGGTTTCCACCCTATCGTGCGATTCTCGCCGATACAGCCTACGGGTAGGATAACGATCAGAATTAGGGTCTAATGGTGAGACGTTGCCTCTGAAAGTGGTACCAGCGTCCCATGTGCCCGATATTCCGGTCGGTGCCTAGGATGATACGCCGGACTTCCTGGGTTCGGTCAGTGGGCACTCGCATGTCCATTAACACTGACCGACTCCGGGAGCATTATGCTCGCAACGATAACTCCCAACGCCTCATCCTGCCGCTCCTGCACGCTAGGATTCGACGTCTACGCTAAGGGCGTGAGCTATGGCTAAGGAGTCAACCGTCAAGTTTATTCCCCCTTGGCCCAACGGCCAAAGGCGGTCTTTTTCCCGCTGATGACAATAAAACACCCCGCGTAACCGGTAGATTCCTAATCCCTATAGATTTCCTAGTCCTTTGGACGCATCGGGGAGAGCCTACAAAGGGGTTTCCAGCAAAATCCCAGATTTGGGAACTACTCACACATATTTAGTAAAAAGCAATCTAAATCAAAATCGACCGTTAAAAACATGATCGAGCGATTAAAAAGTAGTAAGAGCTATGCTAATAACACTATATTAAAGTTTAACAAAGATCGGAAAACTTACAAATATCTAAAAAATTACATCCGTCAAGAGAGAGAAAAAACAGCAAAAAATAACAACTCTCGTTTCTGGAAAACCTAGGGGTCCTATTTATCGAATACGATATCACCCGATCGGGTGACCTGCTTTGTTCTTCGGCAGCTCAGAATAGGATTTCACCCGGTCACACGGCACGGTCGGTTGAGGGTTGAAGCTGATCGGTTGGATCTTCGTGCTGTCGGGTGAACCGGTTGGTTGAGCTCTCCGTGTGATGGCTTCGGAGAATCGGCTACAGGTGAATCGATCGGGTGAAGGTCACCCGATCGGTTGGCTTTCAGCAACAAACATCAGAGAGTTGGGGCGTTTGAACCGGTCTGTGAACCGACCGGGTGACTTCTTGGCCGCTCCAACTTGTGTCCGGGTGGTGCACGCGTGCATCACCCGATCTGTTGGAAATGACCAACCGGTCGGGTGAGGGGCTGAAAGATACGATCTTCATCTTTTGACCCCCTGGATCACGCGTGACTCCTCCCGTTGCTCCGGGGACTCATGATATCGTCGTTTTATGTCCCCTACGCCGGTAAACTCCTGCAAATATACAAAAACACGGAAAAGTGAAAGAAAACAAGAAAACACGAGAAAACGAATACAAGACGGCGGAAAACAACGGAAAAACACAAAAGAAAACGTGCGTGAATATATGAAATATAAACGCACGTCATGCTCAAAAAGGGAATTATCTACAGGGTCTAAATCATCCGGGATGCAACCAACAAGGGCATCCGCGATGTCTAAGGAAATCCTGTTGAGTATTGATTCCACGGATTTGGTTTTGATGATGAACAAACTTAAATATCGTGAACTAACTCTTTGTGACCGTAGTTATGGAGATCGTCGCCAAATATTCTACGTACATCAAAAGCGACGTCTCAGGACTTCTCAAAGCGCGTGATCATGTGCCTAAAGCTTCGTTGAAGCTCTAGGAGCATTATTGGAGTCAAGAAATTCGGATTGAAGATTTGAAGACGGTTTATCAAGTTTATTTTATAGTCTTCTAGCTTCTTTTCGTAGAATGTTAAGCCTTGAGTAGGTCTTACATTATAATCTTCATAACGCTCATATCTTAGAGCTTGGATTATCGTAGAAGCCCATAGAAACTTTCCCGAAGCTTATCGCTTCATTTCGCAGCTTCTAGTGCATCTTAGTTGGTTCAAGAAGAAGGACCAACCGACTAGATTGTCATCTAGTCGGTTAAGAATCCTTCTTGAACCGACTAGATTGCCTTGCTCAATTCAGCCTCTTCACTGTTGACCAATTAGTCGGTCCAAGAAGGTTCATCGACCGACTAGTTGTCAAACTAGTCGGTTTGGAATCCTTCTTAGACCGACTAGTTTTGTCTTTCACTTTTCAGCCTGAGCTATTGTTAATCGTTAATCGGTCAAAGAACAACCGACGCCCGACTAGTTGTGAAACTAGTCGGTTGGAATTTGTTCTTAGACCGACTAGCTCTCTTTGAATTCAGCCTATTGTATTTCAACTCTTAGTCGGTCAAAGAACACTCACCGACAGACTAGTTGTCAAACTAGTCGGTTGGCAAGTCTTCTTAGACCGACTAGTTCTAACTCCTTAAATTCTTCTTATTGGCTGTGAACCATTTAGTCGGTCCAAGAAGAATCACCGACCAACTAGTTGCAAAACTAATTGGTCAGTGATCCTTCTTAGACCGATTAGACTGCTTCAGAAATAGATCTGTTGGAGCATTAAATGCACGAATTTTCCCTCTCTCTTCTCTAACTCCTATATAATCTTGAGATGTTTCTTCATAGCATTCAAGGCTGCCATTATTGAGTTTTAGAGATTAAAGAGAAGAGCATTTATTTCTCATTTCCAAGCTCACTCATTCTCACAAGAATCTCTCCAAACTCCTTGAGCCCTAATTTTCTCAAGAGAGATTCTGTTCATTGTGAGCCACTCAAGCCAAGATCTTGATTCAAGGTCACCAACTCCATCCTAGCCTTCGATCGCTGTTCATCTTCTTGGAGCTAGGGTTTGGTGCCTTCTTCTTCTTCAAAATCCTCCTTGCCCTAAAATCGTAATTTTACTCAAGGCATAGGATTTTGTTGGCAAATATTTCATTGTTTCATTTACATTGATATTGCAAGATTATCTCTCGGTTGAGAGAGAAGTTTGTGATCCCGGTTTGTGGGAGTCACATTTTCATTTGTGTATGATTTGATCTTGTAGAGGTTTTCTACAAGAATTTCATAGTGCAAATTTGAGTTAGAGGTTTCTAACTCAAGTAGCCGGAGGGGATCCGGGTGTTTGGGATGTAGGATCACCGGGAACAAGTCGGGAAGACTTGGGTGGATCTGAACCCGTTACATCGCTTGTTTGCGCTTGTCTTTTATTGTTGTCATATTTTCATTCCGCATTGTTGGTTGAGTTTGCAAGATAATTAGGAATTATACTCTTGATTATTTTAAAGTACTATTCACCCCACCCCCTCTAGTACTTGTGTAGTAGATATCATGGCATTACATTTGGTATCAGAGCCAAGTTCATAGCTATGTCTACCAACGACAACAAGAACGTTCGTCTACCTTCCGACTACAGCACCTTCAAGAACCGTGAAGGAGCTTCTTCAGTGATGGAAGGACACTCCTCAACTAGGCCTCCTCACTTCAACGGTACCAATTATGGGTACTGGAAATGCCGAATGGAAACCTTCCTCCGGAGCACTTCACTATGGAGAGCTACGTTGACGGAGTATGTCGAGCCCGCCGAAGAAGACTTCGCGAAGTGGACTATCGCGGAGGTCGTCGCGGAGGTGAACAAAGCCAAGGCAATGAATGCCTTGCAATGTGCATTGGAGCCCGAAGACTTCAACAAGATATGCACTTGTAAGAGTGCATATCAAATCTGGAACTCACTCCTCATCTTGCATGAAGGAACGAGTAGGGTAAGAGACTCCAAACTCATTGTTGTCAATAAAGAATTCGAACTATTTCATATGCAATAGGGTGAGAAGATGAAGGAGTACTATGCTCGCTTCGTTGACATTACCAATTAGTTAGCGGCTCTTGGAAAGACCTACACCCAAAAGGAGAAAGTCTCAAAGATTATTGACGAACTTCCTTCTTGTTGGGAAAAGCGTACCTTCGCCATCGAGGAAGGTAACGATATGAATAAGTATACTGTCGTACAACTAATGGGTACCTTAATTTCTTATGAGGTACGCAAGGACAGTAAATTAAAGATGCAGGACAAGATGAAGTCGTACTTGAAGCAAGACGAGCCGAAGAAAAAGGCAATTGCGTTCAAGGCCGCTCCATCTACATCTACCGATGATGAAGATTCGGAAGACGAGTTGGACTTAGAATCCATTGATCTAATGGCAAAGAAGTTCAACCGATTCTTCCGGAAAGTTAACTTCAAGAACAAATCTACATTTAGTTCTACTAACGTCTCCGCTCCTTTGTGTTTTAAATGCAACAAGCCAGGACACATGAAAGCGGATTGTCCTCAAAACAAACAAAAGGAGAAGTGGAAGGTGCCAAAGTTCGACAAGTCTCGAAAGTACAAGAAAGGGTACAAGAAAGGGCTTGTCGGCACATTCACCGACTCCGATGAGGACTCCTCAAGTGGAGAGTCAGACGATGAACAAATGGAGCAAGCACACATATGCTTCATGGCAAGAGAGGAACATGATCAAGAGTCTGCTTCCGATGAAAGCGAGGATGAAGGTGATGAGGTAACTATGGATGACCTTAGATTAGCTAACGAGCAAATTTGGTCTAAATATTCTAAACTAGTAAATAGATATACTAAGACTAAAGATGAGCTAACTAGTCTCCAAACCTCACCTAAGCCTATCATCATGAACAACGACACCGTTGTTGAAGGTTTGAGAAATGAGATTGTAAATCTCAAATCTCAACTTGAGCATGTTCATATTGAGGAATCGGATGAACACGAGATAGCGGATTGGATTTCTCGAAACTCAACTTTGAGTATTGAGAATGAGAATCTCAAGTCTCGTGTTTGTGAACTCACTACTCAAGTGTCCACTTTGGATGCTTCTATACTTTCTCTCACCGAGAAGTATGAGTCCACATTAGGCCGAATTAATAAATTCAATAAAGGTAAGGACCATACATTAGGCCAAATTAATAAATTCAATAAAGGTAAGGACCATTTGGATAATATCATAAATGACTTACTTCCGACCAATCATCGCATTGGCTTGGGGTATAAGATGGGAAATTCATCCAAATCTTCCACTACCTTTATTAGGCCAACTTCCGCTGTCTCAACGAGTGGGAGCAAACACCTCATTGGTAGTTCATCTACCAATGGTGCTTCCACCTCGTACACACCCCATCTTGGAAAGAAACCCACTTTGGGTGGACCTCCAAAGAAGGGTCATGCTTTTATGTACACCAATACCATGCCACGTAGGAACACACCTCCTACTCCACATGTTCACACGTATGATGATTTCTATGCACCACATCCACGAGCACGTGCACACCATGTGAGACACACTCACGCACGTGTTCCTCCACATGCATATATTCATCCACATTATTATATGAATGATTACCATCATGCACCATATCATATGTCGCCACAACCATTTCATCATGTGCCATATGCTAATCCACGACATGCATCACGTAGAAATCAACAACGTATGCATGCTCCCAATAGGAATAGGGCTCCCAAAATCTTCACTATTTGGGGCCCGAAGAACACTAACATGCATGAAAAACAAGCATACATGAATTCCTATTTTATGAATGTCGTGCACAATGATGATTATGTTGGGAAGTCTAAGTCCAATTGGACTTGCTTCCAAAGGTCTAATCTTTTAGGACCCAATGACCTTGGGTACCATGGAATGATATTTTTATCTTTAGGTACTCAAGAAAAAGAAATGGAGCAACAAATCCAAATTTAGCTCCAAGGATGGGTGGATACTCGATAGCGGGTGTTCAAAACACATGACGGGTGAAGCTCAATTGCTCTCCGGAGTGGTGCCCATTACGAATGGGAACCGAGTAGTCTTTGGAGGCAACGAGAGCCGAACCATCATTGGTGTTGGTAAAGTTGATAACCCATCTAAACCTCTAATAAGTGATGTTTACCTTGTTAAAGGATTAAATCACAATCTTATTTCAATAAGCCAACTTTGTGACAAAGGTTACAAAGTTAGCTTTGCGAAAGGAATATGTCATATTTTTAGTAAAGATAATAATAATTTGTTATTCTCTGGCACACGCCATAAGGATATATATCCTAGATATCCACAAGTCACATGAACAATGTCTCATTGCCAACACAAGTGAACAACACTTATGGCATCGACGTTTTGGTCATGTGAACTTTGGAATACTTTTTAAGCTATCCAATTTAAATTCTATTAAAGGATTTCCTAAGCTTACTTTCCAAAAGAAAAGATTTTGTGACTCGTGTCAACGAGGCAAACTTCCAAAATCGTCATTCAAACCTAAGAAAAGCATTTCCTCTAAACGGCCTCTAGAGCTTTTACATCTAAATCTTTTTGGGCCAACTAGAGTTGCTTCATTAGGGAATGCTCGATATGGACTTGTCATCGTTGATGACTTTTCTAGATTTACTTGGGTATTTTCTTTAAGTAATAAAAATGATGCTTTTGAAAACTTCACAATATTTGTTAAGAAAGTACAAAATCTCATTGGAACCACCATTGTCACTATTCGTAGTGATCATGGAGGGGAATTTGAGAATGAGTCTTTCTCAAATTTTTGTGATGAAGTTGGTATTACACACACCTTCTCTTTCCCTCGCGCACCCCCTCAAAATGGTGTTGTTAAGAGAAAGAATAGGATGCTAGTGGAATGTGCTCGTACAATGCTTGATGATAGCCAACTTGGCCATCAATTTTGGGCGGAAGCGGTACATACCGCTTGCTATGTGTTTAATAGGATACTCTTGAGGCCCTACAACAAACAAACTTGTTATGAATTTTTGTTTGGTAGATTGCCTCAAGTTAAACATTTTCGAGTTTTTAGTGCAAAATATTTTATTAAAAACACGTATGGGAATTTGGACAAATTTGATCCAAGATCCGATGTGGGGATATTTGTTGGATATTCCTCATGTAGCAAAGCCTACCGGATATACAACAAAAGAACCTCAACGATTGAGGAATCACTTCATGTTTCATTCAATGAAAATTTTGTCCCTCCTAGGATTACCAATGATGATGACTCCATGGAAGTTATATGTGATTCTATTGGTAATTCTAATTCTATTGATACTAACCCTACTGATGATTCTTTTGAGAATGTTCCTAGTGATCAGTGAGTTCTTAAACGGCTTCATACAGTTCGTGACCATCCCTATGAGCAAGTCTTTGGCAACATACTTGATAGTGCCAAGACGAGATCTCAAGTCAACTACTTCGCTCATTGTGCCTTTGCCTCTTCAATAGAGCCAAAGAATATTAACGAAGCGTGCGAAGATAGTGCTTGGATCCTTGCCATGGAAGAAGAACTCATTCAGTTTGAGAGGAATGAGGTTTGGGAGCTAGTTCCATTGCCTTCGAAGAACCACACCGTTATAGGAACGAAATGGATTTTCAAGAACAAGACCGGGAGAACCAAAATGTCGTCCGGAACAAAGCTCGGTTAGTATCTCAAGGCTACAGGCAAGAGGAAGGTATAGATTTCGAAGAATCCTTTGCTCCTGTAGCTAGATTAGAATATATTAGATTGTTATTATCGTTTGCATGCCATAAAGATTTTAAACTCTTTCAAATGGATGTAAAAAGTGTGTTTTTAAACGGATATGTGGTTGAGGAAGTTTATGTTTCTCAACCTCCTGGTTTTATAAATGAAAAGTTTCCAAATCACGTTTTCAAACTTAAGAAAGCACTTTATGGTTTGAGACAAGCTCCTCGAGCTTGGTATGACCGCCTAAAGAACTTTCTTTTGGATTTGGGTTTTAAAATGGGTGAAGTTGATTCTACGCTATTTGTTAAGTATTCGAATCATGATATTATTTTAGTTCAAATTTATGTTGATGATATCATTTTCGGTGCTACTAACTTCACTCTTTGCGAAGAGTTTTCTAATGTCATGAAGGACCAATTTGAGATGAGCCATATGGGTGAGCTCAAATATTTCTTAGGTCTCCAAATTCGCCAAATGTATGAGGGAATCTTCATCCACCAAACCAAGTACACGGTGGAGTTGCTAAAGCGATTTGGAATGGAGAATGCTTCGGCCAAGAAGACTCCAAGGAGCACTACTACACATCTTGATAAAGATACGGGCGGAAAAGATGTAGACATTCGTCTATATCGAGGTATGATAGGTAGTTTATTATACCTTACTGCCAGTCGGCCTGATATTGTGTTTGTCGTATGTGTATGTGCTCGTTATCAGTCTCAACCTAAGAAATCTCACCTAGCAGCGGTAAAACGTATTTTCCGTTATTTAAGTTACACACTCGACTACGGATTACTTTATCCAAAGTCTAGCACATATGAGTTAATCTCATATAGTGACGCAGATTATGCTGGATGCAAATCCGACAGGAAAAGTACTAGTGGCACTTGCCATTTTATAGGAAATTCTCTTATCTCTTGGTTTTCCAAGAAGCAGAATTCCGTATCACTTTCAACCACCGAGGAGGAATATATTGCCGTCGGTGCTGCGTGTGCTCAGGTTCTTTGGATGAGACACACTCTTAAAGACTTCGGTATAAACTGTGATATTTGCCCTATCATGGTGGACAACCAAAGTGCAATATGTCTATCTAAGAATCCGGTACACCATTCCCGTTCCAAACACATAGATGTCCGTCACCATTTCCTAGATGATCATGTTGCTAGAAAGGACATCATTTTAGTGTACGTTGAAACTCAGAAGCAAATCGCCGATATTTTCACGAAACCACTCAAGGAAGACTCCTTTGTACGGTTACGTCGAGAATTGGGGATTATGGGTGAATCCGAGATTTAGGATTCATATTTTCAATAATCTTGCATGATAATAATCTTCTTTATATATGCTCATGCCAAATTTGATTGGATTTTCTGGATTTATGAATGGATTTTTGGAATTTGTGCTAGATATGTTCATGCACGTCGTATTTAAGATTTTCTATGTTTTATGGGGTAGAATAATGATGTTTGAGAGTGTATAAGATTATTTCGATATTTCGTCCAAGTTTTCGTTGAAGAGAACTCATAATTTCAAATTATCAAATTTTTGGACTCTCTTAGTCAGTCCCAGTTCATCGGCCGACCGACTAGATTCAGTTCTAGTCGGTCAGTGAATGAACTCAGACCGACTAATTCATGCTCTTATTTTGGCCTCAGTTACTATTTGCACTTAGTCGGTTCAAGCTCATTGGCCGACCGACTAGATTTCATTCTAGTCGGTCAGCACTTAGATTTCATTCTAGTCGGTCAGCACTTGAACTGTGACCGACTAAATGCGTTAGGGCAATTTTGTCTTTTGTCTCTGTAAGTCGACTTATATCTCCCCGCACTGATTAGAATCTATTCTAATCGGTGCAATCCCTCTTCTCAAACCCCCTAACCCCGCGACCCTTCGTCTTCCTCCGTCGTGCTCCTCCGTCTCCGGCTGCCGTCAGCCGCCGCCGGTCCTCCTGAGTTCCTCTCCTCCTCCAGTCGACCTAGGGTATCACTATCTCTCAGCTTTTAGGGTTCATTTCTGATCGATTTCGTTTAATCTCGTTCGTATTAGGGTTTCGACCTAGTTTTCATTTCGTTCGATTTCTTGTTTGATCTCGTGCGTCGTTTGTGTGTTGTCTCGTCTCATGATCATGGCGAGAACACGAATCCCTATCCGTCCAACCATTCCGTCTCACATGACCGTCAAGTCTCCTCCTACGGACCCTAATCCTCCTTAACCCAAACGCCGTACCAAATCGACTCGTCCATCCTCCACTTCGCCTCCTCTTAAGAAGAAGAAGACGGCTACTTCTAAGCCTCGAGCCCGATCGTCTTCTCAGCCCAAGCCCAAGCCTCAAGCTCAACCCAAGTCTACCTCCTTTTGTGCACCCACTCCTCCTGCTTCTGACTCCGACGAAGGGTATATTCCGGAGACAGAGGCTACCGAGAAGTCTCCTACTCCACCTCCTCGCACTTCCTCTCGTCAGTCGAAGGGGAAGTCTCACATGCCTTTGGGTGGTGTCGATATCTCATTATGTCGCGATGACCCGATGTGTCTCGCAGCATACAATCGTATTGAGCATTGTCCTTTGATTCTGGAGCACTTTGTCCAGTTTTCTGACTTTCCTCAGCTTGCAGATCACCTCTCCTATAGCGGCCTTCTCGATTATCTTCGCCATGACCCCAAGGCGAATCCTCACCACTATCCCCGTCTCGTCAAATTATTCTATGCGAATCGTGTCCGGGGTGAGTATGATGACACCCACTCCATTGAGACAACTGTCTTGGGACACCTATTGTCCTCACGGTAGAGATTTTAGGGGAGTTGATTAGTGTCTCATCCTCTGGCCTGCTCCCTGCTGATATCTCCGTGGATAATATCCACGATCTTAACCAGACCATGCTTGCTGAGATGTTCCATGTCATCCCTCCCGCCATGATTGGCGTTCCCTCCAAATCATTCAAGCCTAATGCGAGGGTCTTAAATCTCATCCTGAAGTCGTGTCTTCTACCGAAGTACGGCTCTTCTAGCTTGCCCTCCCAGCCATTTCTCAAGCTTATCTATGCTCTTTTCATGTGGAGCGAGATCAATTGGGCCCGGATCATCCTTGACAAGATGGATTCCTTTGAGTGCATAAGGAAATCCACCAAGTCTGCTCACATTCCATATCCTTGCCTGTTAACTCTCGTATTCCGTCACATTGGCATTCCTCTCCCTCCAGATGACCAGCGTCCTTTGGGTCCTCCCCTGAACGCGACTGCCGTCAAGAAGTCTCTTGCGGCGCTGCGTCACATTCAGCGGACTACCCCTGCTACTGCTCCTGATCCTCCTCCTCCGTCTCTCTCTGAGTTTTCAGTTTCCCTGAGATGCCAGGAGTCTCGTATTTCTCGTTGTGAGGAGATGCTTGCTCGCATCTACGAGCATATGGACATTGAGGTCCCTCCTACGATTTCCGATGAGGAGGTTATGGATGTTGATGAGGATGTGGAGCGAGATGCTTCTCCTTCTCGTTCCCCCAAGGGTACATCTGCTGCTGCTACTTCTGCTGGTGCTCCCGAGAGCACACCTGCTGCCACCATTCCTTCGGTGGATACTTCTGTTGGTGCTTCCGAGACCACTCCTGTCGTTCCCGAGACCACCACCTCTTCTGCAGAGCCTGCTGCTGCTGCTGACCCTGCATCCGCCTCCCGAGCTTGCATTGGAGGACTCTCCCATGTGCACTTGGATGATATATTTTGTCGTGAGATAGTGGGGTAGGATAGTTGGGTGGTTATGTACTTTTTGATGTATTTTTGGATGTTTTGATGATACACTTTGATGTATATTCGTTTTGATGTCTGTTGAGACATATGTCGTATGTTGTACTCCGATCTGATGATCGTTTATATTTTGTGTTGGCGGATGTATGCTTTTTGATGTACCATGTTATATATATATATACATAGTGTTGCCATTTACTTCAGTGTGTACATTATATTCTTTTTGTCTCTGATGTTGATTTCGTCGCTCGCCGATTAAATTGATTAAATAGAATTCTTTCTATGAAAACATAGAATTTTTTTCCATGCACTAAATTAACTAAGAATGTTGATATTGGAGAGTATGTTCCATAACTCAATACGTGAAATTGATTTGAGTTTTGATGATTTCATTTTTCGATTTTCGACTATGGTCTCGTTGGCACGCTTTGATTTTCTTCGTGATTTTACATTGGTGTCATTTGGACCGTGGTCGTATTCTTCGACTCTCGTGCTTTTATTTTTGGCCATTGTTGTTGTCGTTGATCTCCTCCCGCTCTTTTTGCTAAAGCCAAAGGGGGAGAGAATTAATAATGATGATGTGCTAAATGATAATTTAAAGAATTTACCGTGAATCTAATTTGATATGTTAGATTCAAGGGGAGTTAAGATATAAAAATGGATTTAGATCCTAAATTTCAATAATTGGATTCATATTTTATACTTTCCTCGTCTGCTTGATGCGTATGATTATTATTTAATTTGGAACTAACGTGTCATCAATGTAGGGGGGAGTAAGTAAATTTCATTTGAATCATTATTATTGATTATTATTTGTGTTGTTTTGTCATCACCAAAAATGGGGAGAATGTTGAGTATTGATTCCCCGGATTTGGTTTTGATGATGAACAAACATAAATATCGTGAACTAACTCTTTGTGAGCGCAGTTATGGAGATCGTCGCCAAATATTCTACGTACATCAAAAGCGACGTCTCAAGACTTCTCAAAGCGCACGATCATGTGCCTAAAGCTTCGTTGAAGCTCTAGGGGCATTATTGAAGTCAAGAGATTCGGATTGAAGCTTTGAAGACGGTTCGTCAAGTTTATTTTATAGTCTTCTAGCTTCTTTTCGTAGAATGTTAAGCCTTGATAGGTCTTACAATACAATCTTCATAACGCTCATATCTTAGAGCTAGGATTATCGTAAAAGCCCATAGAAACTTTCCCGAAGCTTATCGCTTCATTTCGCGGCTTCTAGTGCATCTTAGTTGGTTCAAGAAGAAGGACCAACCGACTAGATTGTCATCTAGTCGGTTAAGAATCCTTCTTGAACCGACTAGATTGCCTTGTTCAATTCAGCCTCTTCACTGTTGACCAATTAGTCTGTCCAAGAAGGTTCACCGACCGACTAGTTGTCAAACTAGTCGGTTTGGAATCCTTCTTAGACCGACTAGTTATGTCTTTCACTTTTCAGCCTAAGGTACTGTTTATCGTTAGTCGGTCAAAGAACAACAGTCGACCGACTAGTTGTGAAACTAGTCGGTTGGAATTTGTTCTTAGACCGACTAGCTCTCTTTGAATTCAGCCTATTGTATTTCAAATCTTAGTCGGTCAAAGAACACTCACCGACCGACTAGTTGTCAAACTAGTCGGTTGGCAAGTCTTCTTAGACCGACTAGTTCTAACTCCTTAAATTCTTCTTATTGGCTGTGAACCATTTAGTCGGTCCAAGAAGAATCACCGACCAACTAGTTGCAAAACTAATTGGTCAGTGATCCTTCTTAGACCGATTAGACTGCTTCAGAAATAGATCCGTTGGAGCATTAAATGCACGAATTTTCCATCTCTCTTCTCTAACTCCTATATAATCTTGAGATGTTTCTTCATAGCATTCAAGGCTGCCATTATTGAGTTTTAGAGATCAAAGAGAAGAGCATTTATTTCTCATTTCCAAGCTCACTCATTCTCACAAGAATCTCTCCAAACTCCTTGAGCCCTAATTTCCTCAAGAGAGATTCTCTTCATTATGAGCCACTCAAGCCAAGAGCTTGATTCAAGGTCACCAACTCCATCCTAGCCTTCGATCGTTGTTCATCTTCTTGGAGCTAGGGTTTGGTGCCTTCTTCTTCTTCAAAATCCTCCTTGCCCTAAAATCGTAAGTTTACTCAAGGCATAGGATTTTATTGGTAAGTATTTCATTGTTTCATTTACATTGATATTGCAAGATTATCTCTCGGTTGTGAGAGAAGTTTGTGATCCCGGTTTGTGGGAGTCACATTTTCATTTGTGTATGATTTGATCTTGTAGAGGTTTTCGTCAAGAATTTCATAGTGCAAATTTGAGTTAGAGGTTTCCAACTCAAGTAGCTGAAGGGGATCCGGGTGTTTGGGACGTAGGGTCACTGGAAACAAGTCGGGAAGACGTGGGTGGATCCGAACCCGTTACATCGCTTGTTTGCGCTTTTCTTTTATTGTTGTCATATTTTCATTCCGCATTGTTGGTTAAGTTTGCAAGATAATTAGGAATTATACTCTTGATTATTTTAAAGTACTATTCACCACCCCTCTAGTACTTGTGCAGTAGCTATCAGGGCATTACAAATTCGAGCCATAAGGGCTGTCGCTGGGGACCTGAGAGCTCTGAAGATGCGGCAGTTCCGCTCCCTCCAAATGTGCCAAACCGTCACCGAGAAGACCAGCAGGGAGAGCCTACCCCTGGGAGTGGTCTTCCCCCTAGATCCAAACCGCCGTTTCAGCGCATGTGCTTCAACAGTGATGGACTTGGATCCCAGAGGAAGGCCAAGACGAAGCCTGCACTCCGTCCAAACCAAAGCACTGAACTCACAGCTGAAGAAGATGTGACGGGCCGACTCGGGACAGAGACCACAGAGTACACAAGCAGACTGTTCCCGAATGCGACACCTAGCCAGCTGCTGGGTGGTAGGCAGGCAGTCAGAGAGGGCACATAGAAGAGTGAGGGAGAACTTGGGCGTGTGCCCAGGGAACCAGACCACAGGGGCAAGTCTGTCAGGAGGGAAGGAGCGACGAGTAGAGGACCAAGCGGAGCGAAGAGAGCACCCCCCCGTCCTTAGACCATTCCCAGGCATCAGGGCCGTCCGAAACGGAACCAGCAGCCAACAAGGGAGCAAGGTGAGCCAGCTCAGCAGGAATGGACCACGCAGCACCATTCCAGAAGTCTGCAACATGGCGGTATCTGGGAGGGAGGGGAGTGGAGTGCAGATCCGACAAGGGTCCACAAGGTAGCCACGGATCATACCAGAACGAAGTGGAGCGACCATCACCAATCACCCGGCGGTAGCAAGAAGACGCCAGATCCCGACACCGGAGCATATGCTTCCAGGTCCCCGGGTCCAAAGGCGATGTGACATACATGAAGAGAGGGGTGCACTTCAGGTAAGTGATGCACATGTAAGAGCCCCAGGGAGAAGGAGAGTGAAGGAGCCTCCAGAGGAGCTTAGCTCCCGCAGCATCGCCCACCTCGCAGAGGCTGCGAAGACCGATACCTCCTTCCGACCGAGGGAGGCACATGTCATCCCACCTCCAAAGGTGGAGCTTCGAACCCCAGATGAAGTCACGGTAAAGACGGTCAATCCCGGCGAGGACAGAAGCAGGAATATGGTAGGACTGCATCCAATAGGAGACAAACCCATGGATAACCGTGTGCACCGGCTCAATGCGACCAGCTGTGGACAAAAGCCTAGAGGACCAGCAAGAGACCTTGGCCCTGCACTTATCAACTAGCCCCGAGAAGAGCTTGGCAGTGGGATAAGTAGCAGAAAGGGGAAGCCCCAGGTATTTGACAGGAGGGACCTCAAGTGGGATGCCAAGAAGGACGGACAGCTGACTACCAATGTTGCACCCCTTACTTAGCAACAACTTGCTCTTACCCTTGTTCACCTCGAGGCCAATCATGAGATAGAAAGAAGCCAAGAGCTGGTTGAGGCCCACAAAGAGGGCACATCTGCCTTACAAAAGACAAGCATGTCGTCAGCAAAAAGCAGATGAGATGTGATCCCCAGCACCCCTCTCTTAGGAGGACGAATGACCCCAGAAGAAGAAGCAGTGTCTATCATGATAGTGAAGGACTCCATAACAATCACAAAAAGGAAGGGGGACATGGGATCGCCCTGACGGATCCCTCTATTGCTCCCAAAGAAACCAGCAAGAGAGCCATTAACGAGCACCGAGAAGGTGGGAGAGTCCACGCAAACCTTAATCCAGTGGATGAAAGTGGGAGGGAAGCCAAGGCACCCCATGAAGTGGTATAGAAACCCACGGTTGACACTATTGAAAGCCTTGCGCAAATCCAGCTGGATACAGGCCCGAGATCCCAAAGAAGCAGAGTAGTCCCTGATAAGTTCATGGGCAAGAAGAGAGGAATCCGAGATCAGGCGTCCCTTGATGAAAGCCGACTGATTCCAAGAAATGAGGCCCGGGATCACAGCCGCCATCCTCCTACTAAGGACCTTAGAGATGATCTTATAGATGACATTGCAGCAGGAGATGGGACGATAGTCCCCTAGAGAGGACGTCGAGGGGACCTTGGGGATCAGAGTGAGGAAGGTATGGTTGATCTGCTTCAGTATACAACCAGATGAAAAGAAGGAATGCACCACTAAGAGAACATCCTTACTAACAATACCCCACATCTCCTGGAAGAAGAGGGGAGGGAAACCATCGGGGCCGGGGGATTTATCTTTATCGAAGGAGAAGAGTGCCTCCTTAATTTCCTGATCGCCAACGGGCCCCCCAAGCCAAGCAAAAGCGCCCGGGGAAATAATGTGCTTGGGAATAATCTCGGGGAAGATGGAGGGATACAAGTCCTGATGGAAGAGAGATGAGAAGAAGTCAACCGCATCAGCACGGAGGGAGTCAAGCTTGGCCACAGGGTCCCCCTAGGCCCAATCAGGTGCAAGAGACTGTTACCAACGGCACGGTCCTTAGCTGCAGCATAGAAGAACCTGGTTTTTCTGTCCCCATGGGATAGCCAAGACTGGCGGCTCTTTTGTATAGCCTGGCTCGCCTCGCACGCCAAGCTAGAAGCAAGCAGGCGCCTGAGGGAACGCTCCTACCTCAAGAGATCCGGGCAAGAGTGGAAGTCAATGTCCTCCCGAATAGCAGCAATGTCGCTCCTGATGGTGTCGGAAGTGGGATAGGGTCTACGGGCGATGGGCCAGTTCCGGATGGCCGCCTTAAGGGCCTTGAGTTTGGAGACAAGTCTGAGCATTGGGGATCCAAAATAATGCCCTCTCCAAACAGATAGAACAAGAGTGTAGAATCCCGGCACCTGTAAATAGTGACCAAAGAATTTAAAGGGCTTGGGACCCGAGTTGGGAGGAGGAATAACCTGAATAAGAAGAGGAGAGTGATCGATAGTCACCGGAGGGAGATAAGAGGCATAGGCGTCAGGAAGGACCGCAAGCCAATCGGGGTTTACGAGGGCCCGATCAAGCCTATAAGAGATACGGGGTTCGTCAGCAGCGCAGTTGCTCCAACTAAGATGGTCACCAAAACATCGAATATTATCCAGCCTGCATTCCTCAATGCAAAGGTTGAAGTCAGCCAACATGGCCGGGACGAGGCATCTCCCCCAACCTTCTCCCCAATGAATCTGGTGACATTGAAATCTCCAATGACCGCCCAAGCCTTACCAACCACAAGAGTGGAATCAGTGCAGAGAGAATCCCAAAGGCGAAGTCTATCAGAAGCCAAATTGGAAGCGTAGACAAAGGAAATGGCTACAGCGAGCCCATCGCTGTTAGTACAATCTAGAGTGACATGTTGCGCTGAAGAAGATATCACTCTACAGCCCCAAACAGTCGGGTCAGCCATCACCCAAATGCGGCCCTTTGGAGCATGCTCATAATTGTGGAAATACACCCACCCCTTGGGGAAGCACGAAGAAACAACAACACCCAACGGGTCACGAACCTTCGTCTCCAAAAGACCTACCAGAGAAGCTTTGTATTTACCACTGTGATGCCGAACGTCCCTACGGCGAGCACAAGCATTAAGCCCCCTCACGTTCCAGGCAAAGATAGACATAATCAAGTGATGGGGTGTTGGCTCTGTGTCTACACACGAGGGGGGTCGGCCCTCTTTTAATTGGTTTAGTGGATATGGGCATGGATTTGGGAGGGGCGTATGCGGGGTTAGGGATAGTGGCGGGAAGGGGGCATGGGTTCGGTGGGAGGGATTTTGGGCTAGGGCGAGGAGTACGGGACGGGCTAAGAATCGGGAATTGAGTATCAAAATCACCAGTGTCTAGCACACTCATAGGAGGGCCACTCAACTCATCCGACTCGGGAACGAGTTCACCTTCAGAAGAAACAGGACCACCCACGGTGCCGACCCCATGCGAAGGTTCGAATGTCACAGCCGCACCGATGGACACGTGGCTGTGCAAAACAGGCGCATCCAAGAGGGGGCTGCAACTGGCGCCGGCTATCAGAGTCAAGGGGATAGAATGGGGGGTAACTCCCTGAAGAAGCTGGGCAGACTCCCCCGGTGGTCGTTGGACAGAAGCCACGACGAGAGCAGGGCAATTGGAGATCACCTGGGAGGTTGTAGCACAGCTGGGCGAGGATGGCAGAAGTGCTTGCGAGGTCGCCGTTGGTAGATGTGCATTCTGGTGGGGCGTCAGGGAATGACCGTCCGAAGTACAGGAGGAGGCCAGAATGCAACGGAGGGGAGACTGGGTGGACACAGAGGACAGAGGCGAAGGTTGCATCTGGGCTGGCGGAGCATAAACAGGGGCATCTGGAGGAGTCTTCAACTGAGGGGGCACCGGTTGAGGGATCACCTGTGACAGCGAAGGAGGGATGGAGCACAGTGCCAGCGCAAGGACTGAGTTTGGAGGCTGTAGTCCGCTGCCAGACAAACCAAGGCCGACCTGAGGACCGTGCATCATCTGCTGGGCAGTGAGAATGGCTGGCGAGACTAACAGCGCCATAGGCAGTGGGGTGGCATCGTAGGAGAATCCGATAGGGGCAGCTACAGATGTGAGCAGGGCCAACATCACAGGAGAATCCGATTAGGGCACCCCAGTACTCTGCTTGGCTGGGAGAGTGGATACCAAGGCGGGAGACACAGAGTCAGTAGTAGAAGGCTCCACCTGTCTCGAGGGCGATTCACATTGGGAGATATCGTGTCTAAAGCATCGACAATGGGCACACAGTGGTGGGATTTTCTCATACTCAACGACTACCGGTATGATGGACCCATCCGCCAGACGAGCAGAGATGGAGGTCGGGAAAGAAGACACAGAGTCAATCTCGACAAAACACCTAGCAAAGGAGAGTCTAGAGGCATTGGCAGTAGCAGCATCAGAGAATAGAGGTCGTTCCAAAATGCTCGCAAGTTTACCCAGGATGACGGGAGACCAAAATTGGATCGGAAGCTGCGGAAATCGAATCCAAATATGCACGGAGGAAAGCAAGTCCCTATCAAGGCCAATGTTGGGCGCCCAGTGTCTAAGAACGAGGAGGCGGCCATCCAGGAGCCAAGGGCCCCCATTGAGAATGTCCCCACAGTCAGCTTCGTTGGCGAATTTGAAATAGAAAAACTCATTTTCCTGCGAGTGAACATAGACTTCCCCCTTCGATTTCCAAGCACGACCAACCCAGGCCATGAGCTGGCCGTAGTATGATCGCTGGCCCACAAAGTATCCAACAAGCGTGTGTGCACAGCACCTCACGGCCTGAGAGATGTCTGTAGGCAAGATATCCGCCACAACCCCGCCATCCATCGAAATTGGAGGCAAAAACGCCAGCCCGTAGTTGGGAACAGTACGGGGAGCATAAATGGAGCTGAATGAAGTCGAAGTAACATAAGTTGAGCGGGGAGCTTGAGCAGCTGTTCTCAGGGGCAATCTCTCAAGCACCTGGGGGGTGCTGATGGAAGTGCTAGCTGAGGAGAAAGCACCACCACCTAAGGCCTTGGGGGGCCGCCCTGTCGCCACCCCACGAGCGGGAAGAGGCCCGGCCACCACCATGGCCTTGTCGACTGCCAGCCACAGGAGGACGGAGATGGAAGTTGTAGTGGGGGCATGATGGTGACGGCCCGTAACTTCAATACAAGGGGCCTCATCGCCAGGAATTATTGAGGGGGATGCTAGATGATGTGGAATCGGGGGTAGACCGCCTGAGCCCAGCTGTGCAACAGGCGCAGAAGCGGGGACGGGGGAAGTCGTCGCTCCCAAGGAGGATGCCGTACACGAGGAAGACGAGGCCATGGGGGGAGCGGACCCGATGCTAGGCTCTCTGGGGGGTACGGGAGACTTGGATCGGAGGTGGGTCGGAGCCCCAAATGGTGAAGCAAGGTGCCAGTCGCCAAGGATCACACAGGCCGCTCGGAGAGCTAGGGCAGCTTCGTGTGTGTGTGTGTGTGTGTGTGTGTGTGTGTGTGTGTGTGTGTGTGATGCTTTTACTTTATCATTTGCTCCTTCACATTGTGTCTTATTTTTTTACGATGATTGTGTGTACATTGTGAAATTGTCTCTCTTTATGCTCTATTATATACATGATGTGATGTGAGACGTTTTTCTTATTTTTTGAAATGTTGATATTGGAATCTCGATCCTTTAGTCAACTAAGATTTCTTGTGTTGATGAGTTTTTATATATCAATGAGATGCCCCTTTGTGTTTTCTCGATTCTATTTTGGTATCAAATTAAATATATATCACATCTTTAGACTCTCATGATTGTTTTATTACTTATTTAGCACTATTGTTGTTGTTTTTCTACTCCCACTTTTTAGATAGTGCCACAGGGGGAGAGAGATAAACATATCATAATTTTGTGCTAAGTAAATTCTAAACTTGAATCTAAGATTGAAGTTGCCTTAGATTCAGGGGGAGCAAGATATAATGAACTTGGATTATAAAATCCTAGATTTCAAGAATTAAAATCATTTCATCCATGTATATCTTACATGCTCACTTCAATTGATCTATAGATGCCATTATAAATATTGACTAACTTGATTGACATCTATATAGGGGGTAAGTATTCATTAAGCACAATTATTTATCTTTTTGTTTATGTTTGTATATCATCATCAAAAAGGGGGAGCATGTTGAGTATTGGACTTTCTCCCTACTTGGTGTTGATGATGAGCAAACATAAATACGTGTGACTAATCCCCTATTTACAGTTAATCCATTGTCTAAGCATATCATGAAGATCAATTAGCAATGGATGTCACTCAAGGATCAATCAAAGCATGAAAAGTGGATTAGATGATCAAAGATGGTGAATAAAGCTCCTAGAAGACTTTAAGCTCATTCTTTGGATAGAAGAGAGGCTTCTACAAAATGTAATCTTTTTATTCTCTTCTAGTATGTAGCTTAGAAGTAGAACTATGTTGGAGCACACACACATATTTATTTCTGTCCTAGGAAATCATTAGATCACATTTCCTAAGCCACCAATTCACATTTCTCAAGCATGTGTATTTTGGGATTTCAACATGCGAATACTAAACATTTTACAGGTGCCTATCTCCAAACAGTCGCATGTGATTTGTTCTACAGTCGCCTATTATACACATACGTTATCAATTGGTTTTTGGGCTTTTAGCTTTAACTCTAACCAGGCGACTGCTGTACAAAAGACAGTCGCCTGTCCAAGCTAAGTCGCATGTGATTTGTTAGTCTGTTACATGTCTCTCTCATGCACAAAGATCATTTGCTTCTTTATACAGCTAGATGAATGATGTTGCATTGACAGTCGCCTGCCCAAGGCACAGTCAACTATGAATGCTTCAACAGTCGCATGTCGATTCTTTCTCTGTAACTCTGCTCTCTGGAAAGTTTCACTTATTAGGGACAGACGACTGATGTTGTCTTCACAGTCGCCTGCCCATGGCACAGGCTCCTACGAGTTCCACATCAGTCGCATGTCCTGTCTTTCCAAAACTTTCTGAGTTTTCTCAACTTACTCGTGTTGCGGCCAGTCGCCTGTAGAAGGGTTTTCAGTCGCCTGTTAGGTTTACATGCACTGTCATTCCTTCTTCAGCCGACTTTCCTACGTGGTAAGTTACCATTTGAATTCTCACCTACTCTCTGACTAAGTGCAGCAGTCGATTGTGATTTCTTCACCAATCGATTGTCGAGTATGAAAATTCTATCCGTTGGCTTTTTCTCCACCGATTTCAAAGGGATTTTTGGGGATTCTGTTTGAGGGTTTTGGGGAACCTATAAAGAGAGCTTATATTGTTCCATTGAGGGGTTACTCATCTTCTTGATCATCTCTTGAAAACCCCTAGCTTTCATATTCAAGTTTTTCAAAGCTCTCAAATTCAAAAGCCCTAGAATTCCAATCTCATTCTCTCTTGCTCTCCAACCTAGAATCAAAGTGATATCCTCTAGGCAATTGATGGTGACAAAAGAAAGGGCTTTTCTCTCTTCTTCGAAGAGACTTCAACACACAACGCACTTGCTCCTTCAAAGTATACTTCAAGGCATAGGTGATTGTAATTGTTGCTATTTCATTATTTCATATCTTTTGATATTAGTTTAACTCTTGGTTTGTGAGAGTGGTTTGTTTGATCCCAAGTTGTGGGAGTCAAGGACATCGATTGTGTTTCGATTTCACTTGTAGGGTTGCTACAAGTGGGTTTAAAGGAAACCTCAAGTTCGGGTTCTAACTTGAGTATTTATGTGTCCATATTTTATATCTTTTCATATCATCATTCCATTGCATTTCATGCCATATTCGCATCCAAATCCTACATTTTCCTACGATATTGCAATTCTAACGCCATATTCGAGTTTCCTAGAGTTTTGTGGATTTCCAGGGATTTTGGAGCGATTCGGGACCCATTTTGGATATGGACACATCCGGCATGCCTTTGAGCCCGTTGGCAAAGCTCTACAGGAGTTCGCCGAGTTTTGGAAGCTTATGGGAGGAGTAGAGAAGATTGCCAGGAGTGGAGGAGAAGCTGCAAGAAGAAGATGAGAATTTCCCAGGCGACTCGACCGAGCAGAGCATCTGCTCGGTCGAGCTGATACACGAGCTGCTGAAGGAGGACCTGATACACATGCTGCTCGACCGAGCAGTATGGTGACTCGGTCGAGCAGCTCCCATTTTCGAGCAGCCCCCATTTTATCAACATCCTACTCGACTGAGCAGGACTCATGCAACCGAGTCAGTTGGCTGCTCAACCGAGCACGGCTGACTCGGGCCGAGCAGACAGAATGATACTTTTTTGGAGAATGCCGACTCACTGACGTACTCGACCGAGCAAGAGAGCTGCTCGACCGAGCACCCCGACCAAGCAAGCTCCTGCTCGACCCAGTCACTGACTCGATCGGCGACAATGAAGGCCATTTTTGGAAAATTTCGTGGCCGTCTGATGCGCGCAGCTAAGTGAAGTGTTGATCGGAGGAACGCGATTGAGGGGTTGGTTCTTTTGTTAATTTTTGAATCACGTTTAGATAGGAGAGGAGATTATAAACAATTTTTGTAGATCTAAACTTAATTTCTTGAGGATTATTGAATTCTTTTGGAGGATCTATTGCTCTTGCGTTCTGGAATCTTTGGGATCTCTTTGGATTATTATTGGTTACTATTCTTTCTCGTCGTTGGCAAGTAAGCTATTCATTTTCTCAATTGATTCATTGCTACAATGTTTTCCTTGTTAAAAATCGTATTTTTATTTGTCTATATCACCATGTGTGAGTAGTCTCCTCTAGGGTTGATGGGTTAGCCCTAAGACTTTAGGGAGGAGATGTAGATCTGGATTTCTAGGTTGAATTGGGAAATAAAGGGGTGTATTTCGGTGTAGGTTTCAGGTGCGTCAAGTTTTTGGCAGCATACGTATCAGGTCCTCCATTTATTTTCCAATTCAACCTAGAAATCCAGATCTACATCTCCCCCTAAAGTCTTAGGGCTAACCCATCAACCTTAGAGGAGACTACTCACACATGGTGATATTGACAAATAAAAATACGATTTTTAACAAGGAAACATTGAAGCAATGAATCAATTGAGAAAATGAATAGCTTACTTGCCAATGACGAGAAAGAATAGTAACCAATATAATCCAAAGAGATCCCAAAGATTCCAGAACGCAAGAGCAATAGATCTTCCAAAAAGAATTCAATAGTCCTCAAGAAATTAAGTTTAGCTCTACAAAAATTGTTTCTAATCTCCTCTCCTATCTAAACGTGATTCAAAAATTAACAAAAGAACCAGCCCCTCAATCCCGCTCCTCCGATCCGCACTTCACTCAGCTGCGCGCATCAGACGGCCACGAAAATTTCCAAAAATGGACTTCATTGTCGCCGACCGAGTCAGTGACTCGGTCGAGCAGGAGCTTGCTCAGTCGAGCAGCCCTCTTGCTCGGTTGAGTATGTCAGTGAGTCGGCCTTCTCCAAAAAAGTATCATTCTGTCTGCTCGGCCCGAGTCAGCCGTGCTCGGTCGAGCAGCCAACTGACTCGGTTGCATGAGTCCTGCTCGGTCGAGCAGGATGTTGATAAAATGGGGGCTGCTCGAAAATTGGAGCTGATCGACTGAGTCACCATACTTCTCGGTTGAGCAGCATGCGTATCAGGTCCTCCATCAGCTGCTCATGTATCAGCTCGACCGAGCAGATGCTCTGCTCGGTCGAGTCGCCTGGGAAATTCTCAGCTTCTTCTTGTAGCTTCTCCTCCACTCCTGGCAATCTCCTTTACTCCTCCTATAAGCTTCCAAAACTTGGCGAACTCCTGTAGAGCTTCGCCAACGGGCTCAAAGGCATGCCGGATGTGTCCATATCCAAAATGGGTCCCGAATCGCTCCAAAATCCCTGAAAATCCACAAAACTCTACGAAACTCGAATATGGCGTTAGAATTGCAATATCGTAGGAAAATGCAGGATTTGGATGCGAATATGGCATGAAATACAATGGAATGATGCTATGAAAAGCTATGAAAAGATATAAAATATGGACACATCAAAATCCCCCAAGCTTACCTCTTACTCGTCCTCGAGGAAGACGAATACTAGGTTCGCTGGGCGATAAACAAAAGGAATAAAAATAAAAGAGAATAGAGATGTGAGAGGGTGCTAAAGTTGTTCAATCAGATCCCAAGCCTCATTAGTATATCACGATGCTTCGAATGGTAAAAACACATGCTAATGGTATTTTCAAGTTTTACAAAAAATAGGGATCTTCTAGATTAATGCCATCAACTCATATCAATCTCATGAAATCTATAGAGTCTAGTATAAAAAGAGTTAGCAATGCACTTTTCAATCAATAGATACAAGTGGAGCATATAGAAATCACACCAGCATGCAATAAAGAATGGAAAGGAATCATGTTATTCAAATATTCATTTTGAATCATGAAAAATCTCCAAAATTAAAGTATTTTGTAAAGTTCAAGCATTATCTAATCTCCCCGTTTTGCACTGTCTCCACTCTAATATTATACTCACGCATATGATCAATTGGTTCACCCTCCCAAGCTTAGCTTGAGGCGTCGCATCTAGGAATATGATATGGAAATTTTTCTCTTTTCCCAAGTATTTGTGATAGCTTCTAATAAAAGGATATAAAACAACCTTATTTCTTTCTTTTCTTTCTTTTTATTTTCTTTTTCTCTTTTTCATATTTTTTCTCTTTTTTTCTTCTCTTTTTTTTTCTTTTTTCATTTCATTTTATTTAGAAGCTATCTTTTTTCTTTTGGGATTTTTGGGAAGTAAGATGCGGTAAAGGTAGCTGTAGGGGTGAAACCAACTGCTATGTATAGAATCATAAAGATATGTGGAGAATGAAAATAATAAATCAATCGGTTCACTCATACGAGGTGCACAACGATTCAATAGGATAATACTCCAACTAAACTCATAACTAGCATGGATATTTTCATTCATCTCGATGAATACTGAAAAGCACACAGTAATAAGCACAATAACATCAAGCATGCAAACAGAAGTGAATGAGATAGCAAACCGGTGCTCCAAGTGTTCTAATGATGCATGAACCTAGGTGCATTACCCAACAAAGCACATACTAGATACTATTTCATGCATTTGATTTTCAATTCATAACAGGCATTAATTTAGAGAGATCTGCAAAAGAATATGCACGCATATAGATAGTAAAACTGAAACTACTCTAAATAGCATGTCATCAAATATAAGCACCATGAGTAACTACTGAGGGCTACGAGAAGTAGCATCATGCAGAATAACCTCAGCAAAAAGAAAAAGTGCAGAATGAGAACAGACAAGCATGCATGGCAAAAAGTGAAAAACATGATGCTGAATGAGAAAAAAGATAAAAAGTGGAAAATGGGTGGAAAAGTAAACTCAAAAGCTGAAAAAGGAAGAAAAATATAAAATAAAAATGAAAAATAAAGCGATAGTGCTCATCCCCCAAGTTAAACCCAGCAGTGTCTCACTGCTGAGAAAACGCTAGTATGCGGGAGATGATGCTAGAAAGGGTAGGTGGGTGAGGAAATAGAAAATGAATGAGAAATAAAACTATGCAGAAGAAATAAAATGTGATATGATGCAATGCTAATGTGATGATGCATATGCATGAAATGATGCATGGTGGGTCCTCCCCTAAGCTGTGTAAAACCAGGTCCCCAAAAAGACAGATGTGCACAATATAATATGAGGGACGCAAAAAGTGTGTAGGGAAAGCATCAAGCAGGGGTACCACCCTTTAGAGGTGGTGATGGGTGCCCCTGCTGTGGACCAGAAAATGTGGAGGGTGGTTGTGGCTCAACAGGTGGGTAGAAGGGGTGATCAAAAGTGATGGTGACAGGCGCAGCTGAAAATAGTACAATGGCAAAAGTGGACTCGACTGTGACGACTAACTCAGGTGTGGAAGTAAAAGGCTCTGCAGAAGCCTGAGAATATGGAGCACTGAGTGGTGCAACGGTCGAGACAGGTGGCGGCCTGGGTGGAGGGGCGGGAGCTAGGATCACGGGAGGTGGGCCACGTGTCCTAAGCAGGTCAATTATGGAGGCTAGGTCTGCCTCGACTCTCTCATGATGTATGGCTATCGAGCGGATGAAGGCGTCAAAATCCCGCCGAAGGTAAGAAGTCGAGTCCTCAAGCGCAGTCAGACGACTGTTGGTAGTACGGAAGTCGAGAGGCAGACGAGAACCGTGAGACACCACTCTCGTAAAACGACCCCGTGTAGATGAAACACGGTGTCTAGGCTGAAAATTCGAAGAGGGTGTACTCGACGGGATCTCAGCAGTGGAGGTGCGAGGTGCAGTGTGGCTGAGCTTAGGAGAAACTATGGTGGAAGAAGGGGTAGCAGAGGACAGAGCAGTCGTTGACACAGATGTGTGGACAGAAGTCGAGACACTCTCGACAAGGATTGCTGCTGCTGGTGACAAAGTAGTGCCAGCGAGTGGAGTGTGGGACCCTAAAGAGATAGGCAGTGAAGCTATAAGGTCCCGAAGAGGTGGAAGGCTAGCAGCAGGATCCTGCTTAGGAAGGTCTAGAGCAGTAGGCTCTGGAGCAGACAAAATATCAGTGCCCTCAGGCACGGGTACGGTGGAGACAGTGGTATGGGCCTCGGGGCAGAGAGTGGAGACAGTCCCCGAGGACTCGATTGTGGTGGAGGTGGTAGAGACAGAGGTGGAAGACAAAGTGTCCCCTGGGGGTGGTGGGTGCACAGGCAGAGCTGGAAGGGCATCCACCATGGCCGCCAGGTCATGCTCCTTGTACTCGGACGAGCGGGGTACCGGGTCGTTGGCTACTGGCACGACGGGAGCTCCAGGGGGCTCGAGTACGTGGAGTGCTGGAAGTGGGTGGACCCTATCAATCATGCAGCTCTGCTGGACAGGGGCTATGGTGGTGAGGTGAGGGGCGGGAAGGTCGAAGTGGGGCGTGTGGTGGGTGCCAACAAGGTAGGTCCAGTGACGGGCTCCATAAGGCCTAATGATATGCATGTGCTCGAGCACACCTAGAGTCAAGCGTGTGGGGCCAGGAGGGGTCACTAGATCATCAGGAATATCAATACCAAGCATCCGTGCGAAGATAGAGAAGAATCTGCCGCATCAGATATCGGTGGAGTAGTGGGTGGTGGCAGTCTGCAGAAGGCGATGACATAGCCAGTGGGCTGCGTCAGAAAGCACAAAAGGGCGGGGGGAGCCGTCGGGGTGGAAGCGCATAGTCCGGGTCATGCCTATAAGATGAGAAAGATCTGGTAGGGACATGGTCCCGACCTCTGGCCTGTAAAAAACGGTGGTTGTGAGGTGTCTCTGCGCGTAATGAAGGCAAGGATGCACAATGCATGATGCCTTCACCCGGCTAGGGCGGTAGTGGTCCAGACCTGAAATGCGATGCCAGAAATCTGTGGCATCGAACGTGGTAAGGTCGTAGTCTGGGGAGAAGGTAGCTCGGGGGTCAAGGATGGCAGGGAAATGGAAGTGGGAGCGGATCATGGCGTGTGTGATCGTGAAGTCATGATCCATCAGAAGGAATGTGATGACATCACCCGCATGGGTGAGTGCGATGGAACTCAAAGCCTCCGGAGTGAGGTGAGTGTACGTGGGGGCATGGACGGTTAGGAGTCGCTCGAAGCCAATCGTGCGGTAGAGCCAATGGACTCCTTGAAGGAGTCCAAGGGATCGACATTCATCTATGAAAAGCGTAGGAACGAGACGATGCTGCGACAGCCTGACAAAGCGGTCGTGGTGTGCGTCATCCCGAAAAGTGATGCCGAATGTCCGAACACGCGGCGGTAGAGCGGTGGGAACGGGAGGAGGTGCAGTGGTGGGGATAGGTGCAGTAGTGGGGATAGTGGTGGGAGTGGTGTGTGTGTGTGTGTGACGTGGGGGAGAAGAGTCAGATGTGGATGATGGATCGCCCGCGTGCTCCTGCTCGGAGGTGGGAGTAGTGGCACGGCGAGGGCGTCATGGGGGTCGAGAAGAGGAGGCGTCAGTGGCCTTCCTCTTCCCACGACCAGTAGGTATGTGGGCCCCTCGAGTGCGAGGCATCGTGCATGTGGTAGGATTAAGTGTCAGTATAAAAGTAAAAAGGGTAAAGAGTGTACCGACAAAGCGATCGCAGCGATAATGCCCTAGCCGGTATCAGAATGTTGGTGATCGGAAGTCTCCCCCAAGCTAATCCCGAAACTTTCCTCTGACGTAGGTAAAACGTACCTGAAATAGAAACAAATAAAATGTCAGGATATGAAAAATAAAGTATGGGATATGTGCATCTGCTCAACCGAGCACAAGCCTTGCTCGGTCGAGCAGCGTTAGTGCTGAGTGTTTGTGAGTGTTTGTGCTGAGGGTTGCTCAACTGAGCAGATATAGTGCTCGGTCGAGCATATCGGCTCGTTTGGGATGTCTTGACCGAGCATCAAACGTGCTCGGTCGATCAGTGCCAATCGTGATTGGGGAGGATGCGAGTTGCTCGGTCGAGCACCATTGGTGCTCGATCGAGCAGGCAGAGATGCCCTAGGGCAGAGGCGGCGGGGAATATCGATAGGAGGGGGGAGAAATGGGGGCGTATGGGGGTGTTTCAAGAGGAGAGGTGGGATTTTGCGGTGGCCGGCGCTGTTGGTATGGGTGGCACCGGCGGCGTTGGTAGGCTCTTCGAAAGGGGCGAGAGGAAATAGGGGCAGGGGAGAGAGAGAGGGGGGGAGGGAGGGAGAGAGGGAGACTGACCGGACTGGCGGCGCGGGCAGAGGATGGGGAGGCGTCGGCGGCAGAGTGGGTCAAGTAGGGTTGAGGATTTTTGCTCGGGCAGATTTTTATTAAGTTAGAAAGTGATGGATTAGAGAAAACGAGTTGGGTTTTAATAACCCAACACGTTCAGAAGTAGGCCCCACAAAAAAATCGGATAAACTGACTCGATCGAGCAACGTAGCTACTCGGTCGAGCCAGACAGATATTAAAAATTGAGTTTAGAACACTCACTCATCTACTCGATCGAGCAGGGTCTGTTCGGTCGAGCAGATCGCTGTTGATTTCTCTGATGTCTTTTGCTCGGTCGAGCATTCTTCTGCTTGGTCGAGTAGATGCCTACTCGGGCCAAGCAGAGGATGGTCGGGCCGCGTAGACAGAACATCGTTTCTTCCTTGTTTTCATGAGCCTGCTCTACTTAACCGAGCAAGTGGCTGCTCGATCGAGTCAGTGTCTACTTGGATCAAGCAAAGGCTGCTCGGGCCATGTAGACAGATCGACGTTTTCGTTCTTTTTTCTTATGCATGCGTTACTCGACCGAGCAGGTGGCTTCTCGGTTGAGTCACCTGTGTCCCCTTGTGACTCTTCTCCTTTGGTCTGCTCTTCAAATCATCTACTCTCCTCCAGCTTTCTTCCATTTAAAACGTCGATTTGCGTGCCCCTTTACGTTCAACCTATAGAAAGGAAGAACCCATTAGATTTTTATGATTTTGTATTTTTAAGAGAAATAAATAGCGTTTTTATTTGGTTTTCTTAAATAGATAAAGTAAAAATAAGAAATTGGAAAAAGAATCCAATATATAAAAGATTGGGTTGCCTCCTAATAAGCGCTCGTTTTAAGTCATGAGCTCGACTCCCTCAGGTTCTTCAATGGTTATTTGGCGTGCATGATATTCACGCATCGTTCTTGCCAACGATACCGTGTGGCAGTATTTGGCATTCTTCCACTCCAGGCTTTTCCTCGGCGGCGTAGCTGATGGCCTCCGGCTTCTCGTGGTGCAAATAATGATCCAAGAGCTCCTCATCCAACACACAAAGATAGGCAGCAACCGCCATGTTGTAAGTGGGATCGCCGTCGTCGTTAGCACTTGTTCTTATCGGGTCCTTCATGACCCCCTCAGAAGTATAATCTCCTACGGCTTCATCTTCTAAGAGTTCCAAATAGCTAGCTCCTTCTTCACGAACATGCTCCATCATAGGTTTCTGTAGCCTGAATTGGGCTTCAATGTTGCCCACATTCAATGAGAGAGTCCCTTCACAGACATCTATCAATACGCCGGCCGTCGCCATGAAGGGGTGACCAAGTATAAGCTGGGAGCTCCCTCCCTCAGGCATATTCATAATAACAAAGTCTACAGGCACACACAACACAGGAGGTATCTGCAGAATAATGTCCCTGGTGATGCCCACCGGATATGTGATCAAATGATCCGCTAGCTGTATGGACATGTTCGTAGGCACCAGCTTGCTTCCAGTCTGCAGTCTTTCAAATTTGGGTGCAGCATCAAGCTAATGCTCGCTCCCAAGTCAATTAGAGCACTGTTGATGGGTGTGCCTCCTATATAACATGGAACCGTGAAGCTTCCCAGATCCGGTAGCTTTCTCGGAAGATGATTCTTTATAATGGAGGTGGAGTCCTCCAGCAGCTTTATCTCTTTGTGCTTCCTCTTCCATGTGATGAGGTCCTTTAAAAACTTCGCATAAATGGGAATTTCTGTAATGGCATCCATGAATGGAATGTTGAGCTGGATGCCCTTCAGAAGCTCCGTGAACTTGGAATACTTCTTCTCCATTTTGGCCAAGGATAGCCTCTGAGGATATGGCGGAGAGGGTCGGCTCCCCTTATTCCTTGCGACATCATTAGGAGACGGCCTTGTTTTGGGTGTGGTGGAGGGTGAATCTGCTTTCTCCTCATTCTTGGTAGGCTCCTCTGTAGCCTCTTCCCTATCATTGTCAATAGTGACATCCTCGGTTGTGACTCATCCCTTGTTTATGACTGGCACCATAACAGGGTCGGTTGCCCGTCCTCCACTCGTGGTAACTAAAACCATGGCATTGGCTTCTGCCCTCGGATTCGGCTCCGGTTGCGAAGGCAACCTCCCTTGGTTCTTTAGCAGTTGGGACATCTGGCCCCTCAGCTCATCGAGCGACGTGTTTATATTTTGAACTGAGTGGATGTGTCCGGGTTGAACCTGACCTGCCCACTCATGAATGTCTCTAATGTGGTCTCCAGATTGGACCGCGACGGAGTTGGTGCATAGCCCTGCTGAGGTGGGTGATTGAACTGGTAGCCTGGTGGTCGATATGGCCCAGCTGGCCTAAACCCACTCTGCTGTTGATTTAGCGGCTGCCCTTGTTGTTGTTGAGGAGGGGGTGGCGGTCTCTGAAACTGTGGAGGTTGCAACCCTCCACTTGGGGTCCCGTAAGAAAATCCCAGATGGTTTCTAGCGGCCGGGTGTTGCCACTGATTGCGCCCCCTCTCCGTAGACGTACTACACAGACTCAGATGATTCGGTGCCATCATAATGTCCCTCATTGGGAACATAACTATGCCCTTCATATTCATCCAAAGGATGATAAGCAGAGGCGCTGGTAGTTGTCGGGATGGAGTCCAAATGTTGTTCAATCCTAGCCACATGTTTACACAAAGTCTCGATGTGAGAATCAAGGTGGCTGACAGCTTTTACCTCGGGGGTTTTTGTCACAAGGGTGCGCTCTTCGCTCCACTGCTGATTATTTGCCGACATATGCTCAAGTAGATCGATGGCTTCTTCAGGCGATTTGTCAAGCAGGGCGCCTTGCGCGGCAGCATCAATTATCATCTTGGAACTGGGCTGTAGCCTATTATAGAAGCTCTGAACCAAATCCTAGGACTGGATCCCATGATGAGGGCACTGATGCTGAAGGTCCTTAAACCTTTCCCAGGCCTGGTAAAGAGATTCTTGCGGCAGCTATTTAAAATTTGAGATAGCCCCCCTTATCCGCATCGTCTTTGAGGGTGGATAGAATTTGTCCACAAAGGTGAGCGCCAGTTTCTCCTATGTAGTAAAGTGGATGGGTGGATGGGCCCGTAGCAAGTATGAAGCTTTATCCCTCAAGGTGAAAGGGAAAAGCCTTATCTTGATGGCATCATCACTCACATCTTTAGCCTTAAAAGTATCACACTTTGCCAGAAAAGTGTCGATGTGGTGGTTGGAATTCTCGTGAGGATGCCCATGAAAGGGATCCTGCTGCATTAGATTTATAAGCCCCGTTTTCAACTCGAAGCTAGCTGCCACCAGTTGTGGTCTCAGGATGGAAGAATTATTTCCAAAGGTAGGCTTCATATGGTCCTTGATGGACCCGGTGCGAGGTGGAGCAGTGGTATTATCTGCCATCTGACCAGATGGTGCTTGATTTCTATTTGAGGCCCTCAGTGCCCTTGCCGTTTTCTCGATCTCAGGGTCGAATAATAATTTTTGATTAAATGCCCCCGAAGCGAGTGTTCATGCACCAAAACAACTCAGAAAAATACCATTAGTAGCAAGATAATAATTAAAAGAATGAAAAGAGTGGAAAGATAAGAAATGGTAAGATTTGCTAGCAAACTCTTCAAAATAAAAATAAACTGAGATACACTATTGCCGTCCCCGGCAACGGTGCCAAAAACTTGACGCACCCAAAACCAACACCTAAATTCCACCTAGCGGTGTCACGGTCGTTAGGCGTAGTATGGCTCCTAGGTGTCAATTCTGGTTTGTGAGAGTTGGTTTGCTTGTTCCCAAGTTGTGGAAGTCAAGGACATCGATTATGTTTCGATTTCACTTGTAGGGTTCTAACTTGAGTATCCGGAGTGTGTTTAAAGGAAACCTCAAGTTAGGGTTCTAACTTGAATATCCGGAGGTATCCGGGTGGAAGGGATGTATGATTACCGGGAACAAGTCGGGAGTTGACTTGGGTAATCCGAACCCTTGAAACATACTGTGTGTTAGCATTGTTTCAATTTGGGTTTATTTATAATTCTGCATTTATTGTTGGTTAGGAATTTAAATTGGTATAACTATCGTTTTAATTTTATAAACACTATTCAACCACCCTTCTAGTGTTTTCCTCATAGCCAGTGTCCTTATATATTTTAAATCCTTTTGCATCATATGCAATAATCGCTCATTGCATTATCCTAATGCTTATATCACATACCTTTTGCGACATAATTAATTCCTATTTAATTATCTTAGACTTCATTATCACAAACTCTTTGTGACATTAATTATTCACATGCACCCGAGTGCACTTCTCATATTTCCTTCCTATTACCAAGACGCAAATTCTACTCGGTGTGAGACCCTACAGCCTGACCATACTACAGGTTGGGGCTCGAAACCACTAGACGATAGTGACCATGAGCAGCAGGTGTCGTCCATGTTTCGGTACCATAATTACGTGATTGTTACATTGACTTAAGTGTCGTCAGGATCACTCTGACTGTATCTGTGATGAATACCGCAATTTTAGTCCCTTCGTCATAACTATGTCACTGCATAGCCTAGGGTATGGTAAACTATCAACCCTAACAGCTTGCACTGGTTAGTATCCTTCGGTCTTTGGCGTGTCTATACCGTATGTCCTACAATATACATCGGCCGAGGTTTTTCACTAAGAACCATACTGAGCCTGTGACACTAACTTTCCATAGACGGAAGAGACAAATCCTCTCTAGTCACTACTCAACTTGTACGCTTCAAGTGTTACCCAACTTAGAACCTTTCAGCAGGACTTGCCTTGAAGCTAGATCAAAGATCTAAGTGACATCGTTCACGCACAGGTTCGTACAATGACCTCAAGTCTTAAGGACCAACTTGAATATCATCATTAGAGAGTTATCAATGCTAGTTTAGTTAATGTTAACCATTTGAGAACTCTTCATTGGGTTGTTCAGTGGACTCATTCTCTAATGAGCACTGGTGTCTCATCTCCGACTTTGTCAGGTCGAATGATTATAAGTCATCATTACCATTTGGTTAAGACAAAGACACAATGGTCTGTCTGATGTGCCGATATCCTTTTCTCGACACATCTATGATCATGAATGCTTTAAGACTCAAGTTCTTACCGTTAGACACTTCCCATAATCAAGATCTCTATCTAGATACGCATTTGACCTTGTTTTATGTCTAAGGAAATTAACTAAGTATTTAAAACATTTTATCCATACTTAGATAATTGGAACCATTTAACTTCGAACAATATGTTCTACAGATAAATTGCCTCGAGGGCTATATCTTCCAATATCTCCCACTTGCACTCAGGCTATTTATCTCGGTATCTCATACCGATATAACATATCAGTTTATACAGACGTTCATATGTCAAAGCCTAAAGAATGGATCCGCTAAAACATATCTATTATACAGTATTACGGAGCCAATTTACTGTACATCCTTGATCACACAGTGGTGATTCCTGTGAATATGTCTTTGGATCTCATCCAACAAGTCTTTCTCTTCTGTATGGCTAACCGATTAGCACACACTTCTTTATCTTAGTTTTATCATTTTATACTCGTTAGTCAAACCATAGCATATTCCAACAGTTCTATGTCATATCTGTACAACACATTAATGACACCACTATTTTCTATATATTTGACATAAACAAACCCCTTTAATTATATGTCACATATTGATATTATTTAACCTTGAAACTTTACTTAGCCCAAATGGAACTAAGCAACATGCTAGCTCCCACTGACTTTGAGAACTTTCTAGTCATACTACTTCAATTTGTTTTTCAAAATCTCATTTAGAAAGTTGATTATAAGAGCATTAAGTAGACCTTTTGTGCCGAATGAGTTAAATCTGAATGGGCTCGTGTTTGGTTGTTTGATGAGTATGTTATATCAAAATCAGTTTATTGATTGTGTTTGGTTGTTTGGAAGACCCTCAGGGCATAAAATTACTCTCATCCTACGTCGGATGGACGACTAAAACAGAATAAACAGCGGAATAAAATCATTAAACTATTTAATGACAGCCCTAAGGATTAACATAAATCCTAGCCAGGAAAATCTACTATCTTTAGGTGAGTCTGACCATCCCTAGAGATAGATCTAAACTACTGCAACATAAAAGAAAGCATAAAAGAACTACAGACATATCCTTCACTTCGTTTCCATAGAATACAAAACATCGTTTTCAGCAACTAATCGTTAACCTTTCGAAGCGAGTCGACACCGCGCCTCCGAGCCAACCACTTGCCGAAGAAAGTTTCACTTGAGAATGACCCGCGCCAAAGACTTTGCATCCGATCCAAACCTCCTCGACGTCTTACTAGGACACGAACAGAGGAACTGAAGAATTTTTAGGATGATGGAATAAGTATTTATTCTTAGTTCATGCAAGCTACTTGAAATCAAAGACTTGGTGCAATTCCAAAGGGAAGGCTTAGCCCCTATTTATATAGGAAGATGGCCTCTCTTCCTACTCTCACAAGCGATGTGGGACTAAATTAAATAAGGAGAAAATCAATTGTACGTTTACATTCACGATAGTCAAACTTTAGCGAATTATTCCTCCCTCACCGTTGAGCTTCACAAATGATATCTTAAATCAATTCGAAGAACACTGAATAGTGAATGCATAGAAACAAACGGTGATCAATTTCGAGTTCGTTTGACCCTTCAACGAACGTTCAAAGTTGCCCAAAAATCATGTTTTTTTTAAAAAATGCAGCCGCCACTTTAAAAATCAGGGTTTCTAAAACCCGAGCTCACACTGGGCATCCTTCGCAGACGTGCCCGCCCGCCTCGTAGACGTGCCCGCCTGCCTGGCCGGCCGGGCACCCGACCCACCTGTGTGAGCTCTTTCTCTTTGACTAAGTCCCCTACCCCTAGCGGCCCTGCTTGTGTGTAAGTCGTATAAGGTTTTCTGCTTTTTGCCTTCTTTCGCCCATCAAGTACAGCTTTCTCTTCCTTCCTGATATGCTTTTTACTATGTATTTATTATATAAAATATGCTTGCAAACATTTTACGACATATTTTACGACCTTGCAAACATTTTACGACATATTTCCCGAAACCCATGTAACCTTTTTCTATGTATTTATTATATAAAATATGCTTGCAAACATTTTACGACATATTTTAAATCCTTTGGTATCATATGGAATAATCCCTCATTGCATTATCCTAATGGTTATATCGCAAACCTTTTGTGACACAATTAATTCAGATTTAATTATCTTAGACTTTATTGTCACAAAAACTTTGTGACATTAATTATTCACATACACCCAAGTGCACTTTTCATATATCATTCCTATTACCAAGACGTAAATCCTACTCGGTGTGAGACCCTACAGCCTGACCTGACGCCCCCGGCTGTGCGTGCTAGATGTGTGCAATGATACGATCGGGGGCGTGAGATTTAAATATTTGTAACCGCAAGCGCACGGTGTTGTAGTGTGGCTTGGGGGTCGAACTCAGGGAGGCGTGGATGTGCTTGTGTCAAAGAGGATCAAAATCACCCCATGGGCGAGCTAGCCCGGATCAGATGATGGGTTGTCACGGTAAATAGAATGCAAGGTATAGACAATAGAAAGGAAAAACCTGGGACTTTGGTTTCCACCCCTAACGAGCGGCTCTCGCCGATACGGCCTACGGGTAGGATAGCGAACGGAATTAGGGTCTAATGGTGAGACGTTGCCTCTGAAAGTGGTACCGGCATCCCATGGGCCCGATATTCCGGTCGGTGCCCAGGATGATACACCGGACTTCCCGGGTTCGATCAGTGGGCACTCCCATGTCCATTAACACTGATCGACTCCAGGAGAACTAAGCTCGCAACGATAACTCCTAACGTCTCATCCTGCCGCTCCCGCGCCCTAGGATTCGGCGTCTACGCTAAGGGCGTGAGCTATGGCTAGGGAGTCAACCGCCAAGTTTATTCCCCCTTGGCCCAACGGTCAAAGGCGGTCTTTTTCCCGCCGATGACAATGAAACACCCCGTGTAACCATTAGATTCCTAATCCCTATCGATTTCCTAGCCCTATGGACGCATCGAGAAGAGCCCACGAAGGGGTTTCCGCCAAAATCCCAGATTTGGGAACTACTCACACATATTTAGTAAAAAGCGATCTAAACAGAAATCGACCGTAAAAATCATGATCAGACAATAGAAATACAATGGTAGTAAAGCAATTAAGATAATACTAAAGTTTGACAAATATCTGAAAACTTACAAAAACTGGGAAATTACAGCCGTCACAAAATGAAGAAAACAGCAAAAAACCATCATCTCCCGTTTCTGGAAAACCCACGGTTCTATATATAGAAAACGACATCACCCGATCGGTTGACAAGTCAACCAATTGGGTGACCCGCTTCACCGATTTACAGCGCGATGCGGAACTTCACCCGGTCATCTTCACCCGGTCGGTTGACATATGAATGTGACCGGTTGGATCTTGGTGTCGTCGGGTGAGGAGGCCGGATGAGCTGACCGTGTCTTGCCTTTTGGAATTCAGCTACAGGTGAACCGATCGGGTGAAGGTCACCTGATCGGTTGGCAATTACAGTAGAAATCCAGAGACTTGGGCCTTTTGAACCGGCCTGCGAACCGACCGGTTGACTTCTCGTGAGCTCCAAGCTGCGTCCGGGTGGTGCACGCGTGCATCACCCGATCGGTTGAAGATGATCAACCGATCGGGTGAGGGGTTGAAAGATGCAATCTTCGTCGTTTGACCCCCTGGATCACGCATGACTCCTCCCGTTGCTCCGGGGACTTGCGATATCATCGTTTTATGCCCCATATGCCAGTAAACTCCTGCAAAATACGGAAAACACGGAAAAGTGAAAGAAAACAAGAAAACACGAGAAAACGAATATAAGACGACGGTAAAATACAGAAAAAAACGGAAGAAAACGTGCGTAAATATATGAAATATAAACGCACGTCAAAATCCCCCAAGCTGAACTCTTCCTCGTCCTCGAGGAAGACGAGTGAGAGTAGGAGCTCGGAGGGGAAAAATAGAGAGAAAGAGATAAAAAGAAAACTTTATATCCTAGATCGCCCGTCCGGGCCAACAAAATCAAAAACGACACACCAAGCAAGCAAACGGCAAATCACATCACTAAACCAAGGAGTACGAGTCCAGACAAGTGCCGTGGGCCCACGCGGTGAAGCGCGAGTGAGTGTGGTCGTGCGCTAACTGACGGTGTCACTATCTACGATGTGCGATAAAGCTCGATATACACAAATCCAAGAAATGACCCAAATATCGATTCAAATTGAATAAAGCGGTGAATATATAGTTCACGCATAAATGAGAATAGAGAGAGAATCGAAACATATCATGCGTCAGGGACTCCACAACTAGGGTTAAGGAAATCACACCACTATAGCCTAGGTATTAGCTAAAAAGTTCCTAAGCCAAGTGTTTTCGAAACCGATGGGAGTTGAGATGATGTGGAGAAGAACACTCGGTGCAAATTCTCGCCTTCCCTTTATTCTCGGCAAGTAGGAAAAGATATTCACACAGGAATTTTTTTGGGTTTTTGGTATTTGTAAATTTTTTTTTTTGGATTTTTGGCTATGCAATTTTTTTCTTTCATTTCTTTTCTCTTCTTTTTGGGTTTTTCTTTTCTTTTCTCCGTTTTTGGATTTTTGGGTTTTTGGCTATACACATGTGTACTCTCCCAAGTGGGAGAACGGTACACGACGAGGGGATTTGCACCAAGTAAAACAAAAAAGAAGTCGGAATCTAAACACTTGGGCAAAGGAAACTATTCTCGCTAAATAGAATGGGTTATCCTAGTCCTTAATTGTGGAATCCCGACACATGCAAAATGAAGCATACGATATATATAATCATGCATACAGAAACAGACAAGAGAAGCAAATACCGCATTATTCATATCGAAGCATGATAATCTAGGGGTCATTCCTGGACAGGTATATAAAGTAAAATCACAAAGCAGAAGCACACCAAACAGCTAGACACGACACATGACTCACAAAAAGCTAAGTGGACCCACGACGCGTGAAATGCAGGGGGACTCGATATCCTAGGGTTAGTGAGCGTGATTATCGATGCTATGCTAGGTGTGTGCGATTTTGTGGCAATTCATCATATGGTTCATCTCTAGGAGAAAGAGATAAAAAGAAGAAAAGAAAAATTAAAAACACGAAGAAAACGACACAAAAACGAAAAATAAAGACTCAAACGACGCACAAAGTGCGACTCCCCCAAGCTGAAGCTTGCATTGCCCTCAATGCAATAAGAGTGAGTACGGGAGGGCAATGAAAATGGGGGGAATACGCACCGACACAAAAAAGAAATGAATAGCATGGAAAACACAGATACGAAACTGAAAATAAAGAAAAAATCAAAATCAAACCACACGACATAGAAATAGAAAAAGAACGAAAGAAAGAAAGAAGACACGACACACAAAAAATAAAATAAGCACACACACAAAGGAAACAAAACACGACAACACAGCAAAATAGACTTCCCCCAAGCTAGAGATGACAATGCTAGTAATGAAATATGAACGTGAAAGTGCAGAGATATGCAAGGGGGAGGTCAAAAAAACAAAGGAAAAGAAAGGAAAGAGAAATAAAAAGGAAGCGATTCGACACGTGAATGGGTCCTCCCCTAGCAGTGGTAAAGCAGGGCCCCGCAAAGACAGATGGGCACAAACGTAGGGGGGACAAAAGCGGGGTGGAAAAATATCAAGCAGAGGCACCACCCTCTGGGGGTGGTGATGGGGGCCTGTGCTGGGACCAGGAGTGGTGGGGGGTGGAATGTGAAGCTCGGAGACATCGGGTGGGTCAGTGCGAATGTGGCAAACGAAGATTTGAAGAAAGGGCAGGTCTCGGTCGACTGACTCCTGAGTCTTCTGACCACCATGTCCAGCTAGGAGGATCATGGCCACGAATCGGTCGGATTGGTCGTCCCCGAATTCGGCATCGCCAATGTAAGCGGGGGAAGTGGTGTGTGGGGTGGTAGATGAATTGGTGGTGGTGGATTGAGCGGGGGGTTGTGTGCGACGAGCGTGACGGGTGGGCCTAGGGTTGGAAGAGCTGGCATCGGTGGGCTTAGCACGGCGAGGAGGCATTGTGCAGGAGTCGTGTGTGTGTGTGTGTATGCAAAAGACGATGAAGACACACAAACTCGACCGACGAGCAAAATGGAATATTTAGGGCAAAATAAAAATTGAGCTAAGGAGCGAGTTTACCCAAATGAGATGAAGATCGTTGCTCGTAGACGCCCTAATGCTACTCGACAGGAGCACGTGTGAGGCCGCGGCAATCCTTTCAGCAAGTTTCGAAATTGGGGGAGAATGGGTGAAAGTTAGGGTTTTGTGTGCTGGTGCAATCGAGGAGGATGGGGAGAAATCGATGGAGAGATGGATAGGGAGAGGGGGGAGATCGATTGGGGTTGATTTAGGGGAAGAATGAGGTCAGGTGCAAGAGGGGGAGTCGAAGCGTCGATCTGGAATTCGAAAATGGGCGAGGGCGGATCGAACGGGCGGGGGCGGCCATTTATAGGGATTTAAGTCGAACCGGTCGGGTGAGTTGTCACCCGATCGGTTGACTTAGTGGTCGAAAACTTTGGCTGAAGAGTTGCTACAGGTGAACCGGTCGGGTGAGTTGTCACCCGATCGGTTGACCGCTCCACACATTTCCCAAGAACTCAGAGTGTCTCACCCGGTCCCCCAACCGGTCTCACTTCTTGTCACCCGGTCGGTTGACAAATCCCTGAAATTTTCCCGAGAGTTTCCCCAGGCCACCCGGTCTGCTCACCCGGTCTCTTCTTTCCTCACCTGGTCGGTTCATTTAATGGCAGACACGACCGTTAGCTGATACATCCCAACCGATCGGTGAGTTATCACCCGATCGGTTGGGGCCTTGTTTTCTGCAAAAACCCACAAATAGCCTAAGTTTCACAACGGAAGTTCTTGCGGCTGGATTTATTTATAAAAATAGATAAAATAAAGTTATAGATAATCCTAAAAATTGAAACAAAAGTTTAGAGCATGGGTTGCCTCCCATGAAGCACTTTTGTTTAACGTCGTTAGCTCGACGCCCGTTGATGATGTTCATGGTGGGCGATACGGGTGATGCCCAAAATCCGGCTTCTCTTCAACTCCAGAGCTTGTGGCTATTGGTGTAGTCGGTGGCTGTAAGAAGATTTGCTCAACTACCCTCCCTTTGTCGACAGGATCCGGGGGCTTCTCCCTCAAATTGGCGTCTACCGCCATCTTTTTCAGGATCCGGACCTCATCACCGGTGAGGTCCATGGGTTCTTTCCCTTTTCTCCTCGTAGGGAGAGACTTAGGGAATCCAGGAGGGGTCACACTTTGCACGACCGCCTCATTATCAACTTCATTCTTTGGGGAGCCAACTTGCTCTCCAAGGTCCCCCAAGCTATCGGGGGGATTCCTCGAGAGTACTTTCCAGGCACTTGTTTCAACAGCTCTATCTTCTTCGTTCTCCAGCATACTGATACTAGGATCGTCTGGGGGATTTGGATGCTTCATCGACAAGCCTAAGTCAAATTTGACTCTTTCTTGGCCCACATTGAGGGAAAGCTTCCCATTCTTCACGTCTATCAAAACTCCGGCGGTTGCCATAAAGGGCCGTCCAAGGATAATAGGGGTATGCTTGTCTTCCGGCATGTCCATCACCACAAAATCAACCGGCACTTGTACTCCTCTCACATCGACGGGGAGGTCGTCCACTACTCCCACCGGGTACTTGACCGAACGGTCAGCAAGTTGTAATGTCATGCCGGTGGGCTCTAAGTCTCCCATCCCTATTCTCTTGTACAGCGATAGGGGCATTAAGCTGACGCTCGCTCCTAGATCGACGAGCGTCCTCTGGATCTGCACTTCCCCAATAGAGTAAGGGATGGAGAAACTTCCGGGGTCCTTGAGCTTGGGCGGATTTGCGCACTGAATGAGGGCACTGCACTCCGCCGTTAACACGACCTTCTCTTTTCTAGATTCCCGTGTCACCAAGTCTTTCAGAAATTTGGCATATGAGTGAATTGTCTCGATGGCCTCGAGGAAGGGGATTTGTAAGCTCGGATCTTTCACCATGGCAAAAAATATGCCATACTTCTCATCAATTTTGGCTTGGGCAAACCGTTTGGGAAAGGCACAACGGGCTTGAATACTCTTAGGTTCCCTTCCTCATCCTTCTTCTTCTCCTCTCTATGAACTCCCTCCGGAGTAGTTGGCTTTGGTGACGAAGCACCGTCGACATTTAATTTCTCAGTTGGTCGTTCCACGACCAATGGTGCTTCCGGTCCTTTGGGGGGCTCTATCGTAGGTATTTACGTTCCGCTCCTCAAGACAATGGCGGACACGTTCTCATGCTCATACGTGAGCGCCAAGGTCCGATTTACCCCCCTCGGGTTCACCTCAGGCTGTGGCAGTAATAAATTCTGCGGTCTCTGAAGGTTCACCACTTGCAACCCCAGCTGGGTCACCTGATCAGTGAGGACTCTTTGTCCCATCTCCAGCTTCAGATTTATCTTCTCCTGGTTGGCGATGTATTGAGTCAAGAGGGACTCAACCGGAGAAATGGCCCTCTGCTGGCCGTATTGCTGCTGGGTGGGCTGCTGATTCCTAGGAGCATACTGTTGATACTGTTGTGGACGTTGTTGCTGCTGAAATTGCTGCTGCTGAAACTGCTGCTGAGGCCTAGCCGGCTGATATATATATGCTGTTGTTGCTGAGCCGGCTGTTGATAAGGCGCTCGGTAGCTAAGGTTGGGATGATTTCGGTTGTTGGGAGAGTAGGCTGGGTTGGAGTTGGTTCGTGGTGGAAAAGGCGCATTCCCTATAGGATTGTAAAATAATGCGCTCGCCTGATCCAACGGTGGTGAGATGTCACCACCGTCGAACTCTCCAAAAACTTCGGACTCCACCGCAGCAATCTGTTGTGAACCGGCGCCACCGGCGCCTACCATCAATGCGGAGATCTGGGTCGACAGCAAGTCAAACTTGCTTGACAATTTGTCGACGTCCTCGACTCTATGGATGCCCCAGATCTAGGTGTGGCTCTCTCGTCACACCACCGTTCATTGTTGGATGTCATATTTTCAAGAATCTGTCCGACATCTTCTTCGCTTCTCGACATAAAGGACCCTCCAGCCGCGGCATCCATGGAATATTTTAAATCGTCCCTCAACCCATTATAAAACAGATTTATGATCTGCCACTTGGGGAGCTCATGATGGGGACATCTTCTCTGCATCTCCTTGTATCCTGTCCAAGCCTCATGCAAGGACTCGTGGCTGGCCTGGGAGAAGGAGGAGATCTCACTCCTCAGCTTCATGGTCTTCCCCGGGGGAAAGAACTTCGTCAGGAAAGCATTTGAGAGCTTCTCCCAGGTGTTGAATGTATTCGGGTCCTTCCCCCTAAGCCACAGCTTGGCCTTATCTCGCAAGGAGAAGGGGAACAACTTCAGTCGGATCGCCTCAGTTGTGACACCGTTTATCCGGAAGGTGTCACATTTCTCCAAGAAGGAGTCTAAATGCTCAATCGGGCTCTCCATGGGTGCACCCGAAAATTGATCCTGCTGGATCCACGTCACCAAAGATGGCTTAAGCTCGAAGCTTTGGGCCGTAATAGCTGGAGGACGGATGGCGGAGGTGGACTCGATAGATGGCATCGAGTACTCCAGCAGAGACTTATGAGGTGGGGTGTTCTCCCCCATGGCTTCAGGATCCTCTCTTCTTCGCTTCTCGGTGGCCAAACGCCTTAGGGTGGCGTTTATCTCTGGATCAACGGGGATCAAGTCGTCGAGACTTCTTGAACTCCTGCGCATGAAAAACAACAAACACCCGTGAAGCGAAAAGTGGGAAAGAAACAGATAAGATAAGAAATAAAAATAAAAATAAAAATAAAAATAAGAAAATAAAAAGGAAAAAGAAGAATGCGAAAATTATCGCGAGGTAGGGATGTGAGCTAGACACTCGGGTTCATGAAATCCTAAAATAACAAGCATGTTGCCTCCCCGGCAACGGCGCCATAGAGCTTGACGCCCCCCGGCTGTGCGTGCTAGATGTGTGCAATGATACGATCGGGGGCGTGAGATTTAAATATTTGTAACCGCAAGCGCACGGTGTTGTAGTGTGGCTTGGGGGTCGAACTCAGGGAGGCGTGGATGTGCTTGTGTCAAAGAGGATCAAAATCACCCCATGGGCGAGCTAACCCGGATCAGATGATGGGTTGTCACGGTAAATAGAATGCAAGGTATAGACAATAGAAAGGAAAAACCCGGGACTTTGGTTTCCACCCCCAACGAGCGGCTCTCGCCGATACGGCCTACGGGTAGGATAGCAAACGGAATTAGGGTCTAATGGTGAGACATTGCCTCTGAAAGTGGTACCGGCATCCCATGGGCCCGATATTCCGGTCGGTGCCAGGATGATACACCGGACTTCCCGGGTTCGATCAGTGGGCACTCCCGTGTCCATTAACACTGATCGACTCTGGGAGCACTAAGCTCGCAACGATAACTCCTAACGTCTCATCCTGCCGCTCCTGCGCGCTAGGATTCGGCGTCTACGCTAAGGGCGTGAGCTATGGCTAGGGAGTCAACCGCCAAGTTTATTCCCCCTTGGGCCAACGGTCAAAGGCGGTCTTTTTCCCGCCGATGACAATGAAACACCCTGCGTAACCGTTAGATTCCTAATCCCTATCGATTTCCTAGCCCTATGGACGCATCGGGAAGAGCCCACGAAGGGGTTTCCGCCAAAATCCCAGATTTGGGAACTACTCACACATATTTAGTAAAAAGCGATCTAAACAGAAATCGACCGTAAAAATCATGATCAGACAATAGAAATGCAATGGTAGTAAAGCAATTAAGATAATACTAAAGTTTGACAAAGATCTGAAAACTTACAAAAACTGGGAAATTACAGCCGTCACAAAATGAAGAAAACAGCAAAAAACCATCAGCTCCCGTTTCTGGAAAACCTAGGGTTCTATATATAGAAAACGACATCACCCGATCGGTTGACAAGTCAACCGATCGGGTGACCCGCTTCACCGATTTACAGCGCGATGTGAAACTTCACCCGGTCATCTTCACCCGGTCGGTTGACATATGAATGTGACCGGTTGGATCTTGGTGCCGTCGGGTGAGGAGGCCGGTTGAGCTGACCGTGTCTTGCCCTTTGGAATTCAGCTACAGGTGAACCGATCGGATGAAGGTCACCCGATCGGTTGGCAATTACAGTAGAAATCCAGAGACTTGGGCCTTTTGAACCGGCCTGCGAACCGACCGGTTGACTTCTCGTGAGCTCCAAGCTACGTCTGAGTGGTGCACACGTGCATTACCCGATCGGCTGAAGATGATCAACCGATAGGGTGAGGGGCTGAAAGATGCAATCTTTGTCGTTTGACCCCCTGGATCACGCGTGACTCCTCCCGTTGCTCCGGGGACTTGCGATATCATCGTTTTATGCCCCATATGCCAGTAAACTCCTGCAAAATACGGAAAACACGGAAAAGTGAAAGAAAACAAGAAAACACGAGAAAACGAATATAAGACGGTGGTAAAATACGGAAAAACACGGAAGAAAACGTGCGTAAATATATGAAATATAAACGCACGTCAACCCTACTACTGGTTGGGGCATGAAACTTTTAGACGACAGTGACCACGAGAAACATGTGTCCGCTCTGTTTCGGTATCATAATTACGTGATTGACCTATTGACTTAAATGTCATCGGGATCATTCTTACTGTGCCCGTGATGAATACTGTAGTTTTAGTCCCTTCGTCATAACTATGTCACTGCATAGCCTAGGGTATGGTAAACTGTCAACCGTAACAACCTGTACTGGTTAGTATCCTCTGGTCTTTGGTGTGTCCATATTGTACTTCCTACAACATTCCCCGGTCGAGGTTTTTCACCAAGAACCGTATTGAGCTTGTGACATTAACTTCCCATGGACGAAAGAGACGAATGCTATATTGATCACTACTCACCTCGTATGCTTCAACTGTCATCCAACCTAAGACCTTTCAACAGGCATTGCCTCAAAGCTAGATCATAGATCTAAGTGATACCATTCACGCACAGGTTTGTACAATGACCTCAAGTCTTAAGGACCAACTTGACTATCATTACTAGAGAGTTATCAATGATAGTTTAGTTAATGTTAACCATTTGCTAACTCTTCATTGGGTCATTTAGTGGACTCATTCTCTAATGAGCACCTATGTCTCGTCTCCGACTTCGCCAGGTCGAATGATTATGAGATCATCATTACCATTTAGTTAAGACAAAGACACAATGGTCTGTTTGATGTGCCAATATCCTTTTCTCGACACATCTATGACCATGAACGCTTTAAAACTCAAGTTCCTATCAGTCAGGCACTTCCCATAATCGAGATATTTATCTAGATACGTGTATGACCTTGCTTTAAGTCTAAGGAAATTATCTAAGTATTTAAAACATTGTATCCATACATATATAATTGGTACCATTTAAGTTAGAACAAGATGTTCTACAGATAAATTACCTCGAGTGCATATATCTTCCAATAAGTATTTTGTATAATGATATTGTATTACGTGTTAATACAGGAATGCGCAAGTTAGTAGTAAAATCTATCTATGGCACAATAGACTAGGCCGTACCAAAGAGAAGAGAATTGGCAAGTTACATAAAGATGGGCATCTTGACCTCTCGTATTATGAGTCAAATGACACTTGCAAGTCTTGCCTCAAAGGTAAGATGGACAAATATACTTTTGTAGGACAGTGGGAGAGAGTTGATGAACTCGTGGGTCTCATAAAAGCGGATTTATACAGACCATGTCTATATTTTCCAGGAAAGAATATTGGTATTTTATAATGAGTACTGACGATCACTCAAAGTATAGACACATACTCTTGATGAAGCACATGTCCAATAATTTGAGTGATTTATGGGGTATCATAATAGAAACATAATGGTGGAAGTATTTGAACTCCTTCGATCAGATTGAAGATGAAATACTTAGCCATGAAATTCTTGTGTAACTAAAGAGAATGAGATTCTCCCTCAGGTCAAATCTCCTAACACACATCAAAGTTGTGTCAGAGAGAAGGAATCACACTTGTTTGACAAAGGGCGATCATGATTAGTGACAATGAGTTATTAACTTTAATCTGGGGATGTGCCCTGGCAACACTGTGCCTAGATTCTCGATAGGGTCCAGACGAGTTCGTTCCTATGACTCCATATGTGATATGGAACGGCATGGAACCCAACCTTATACATGCTAAGGTATGGAGTTGTCCTGCGTATATCCAATGGCTTAATCAAGTATTGACTGAAAGAAACATCTGTCATGTATAGATTCATAAGGTATTTGAATCATTTGAAAGGACACACTTCTATCACTATGAACAACAAAGGATAGTTGTGGTCGACCATGCCACCCTTTTAGAAAAGAGGTACATTATGAAGGAAGTGGATGGAAAAGTGATAGATTTAGACATATGAATCAACACATGAATTGCAGTCAGAACCAGTGATTGAGACAGAGTGTGATATTTCACAATCAATCGGTAGAAAGTGAAGCGAAATTACTTGAGCCCGAAAAAGAATTAGATAGACAAAGGGGTCAAGTATTACGTCATAAGTTGATTATGACCTTGTTGACTTCCAGGAAACCACTCAGAGTATGGACTCTTAGTAGTAGCTTGATTCAATCCGAAATATGTCCATGCGCGTCTAGAAGGTAAGAATGCACCCACGGGAAGCAACCCATTAGCTGTAAGTGAATCGTTTAAGTTCGAAGATCGGTGCATATGGAAAGATAGAGAAGTGCATGTTATGCTGGTTGAGAAAGATTATCATTAGAACCCCTATATTTGGATTAAGATGAAACTTTCTTTCCAACAGTTGTGTATCAGACTCGCTATCACTGCTCATGATGACCATGAAATTTGGAATATGCATGTAAAGTCTGATTTCTAAATATGATTTAGAAGAATGAATTTACATGGCTCAGGCAGAAAGTTTTGAAGGTCAGTGGGAGTGAATAAAAGGCATGTAAGGCATCCAGGAGCCGGAACATATGTTTTGCCAAAGTAATCAAACTGTTTGACACTTTGTCAGAAATGAATATGGACTAGGCAGATGACCAATGACTATTTTTGGATCATTCTCGTAAGAGACATGGATGACATTCTTCTGATAAATAACAAACATACAGATTTTTAAATCTATCAAAGAATAGCTATCAGTGATATTTATTTTAGCCTCAAGTAAGAACAATGAGCTAGAAAAGTTTCAGTCAACACAAATGTTACGAATTTCAAGAGACCAAGGAAACGATTTGGATGAGATTCAAATTCGTGATCTAGAAGGAACATAGAACTCCTTAAGTCTACATAAAATAAAATTTACTAGATTCACTCATAAAGGTTCTACCACATGAAGTCTGGAGAGACTAATGTGTAAATGCGGTATACGATACTGGGATAAATGGGTCTAAGTGTATGTGGGAGATGTTGGGAGATATGTATACCCTCGAGGTAATTTATCTCTAATACAAACAACTTGTTCGAAATTACAGTAAGTTGTTTGGTAAAAATTCACCTAAGTAAATTATAATGTAGTCTTCATTAGAACTTAGGTAAAGTCCTGAGACTTAATGCGAGGTCAAACATATATCGAGATGGAGATCTCGATTATAGAGAAGTGTTTGAACGTTTATAGCATAAGTCTAAAATTGTTCGTGGTCGTAGATGTTTCGAGAAAAGGATATCGATACATTGGAGAGACCATTGTTTCTTTGTCTTTATCATGTATAGGTGATGATGATCTCATGGTCGTTTGACTTGGAAAAGTAGGAGACAAGACATAAGTGCTCATTGGAGAATGAGTTCACTGAACGACCTAACGAGAGTTACTACATGGTTGGCATACACCAATCTGTCATTGGTAAGCTCTCAATGATGATATGCAAGTTGCTTCTTATATTTGAGGACATTATACGAACATGTGCGTGAACGGTGTCACTTTGATCTCTGATGTAGCTTCGAGACAAGCTCTGTTGAAAGGTCCTTGGTTGGGTGACACTTGAAGTGTACGAGAAGAGTAGTGACCAAGAAAGAATTCGTCTCTTATATTATGAGGAGTTAGTGTCACAAGAGTCGGTATGGTCTTTAGCAGAAAAACCATGGCCATGGTATGTTAGACTTGATCCAACAAAGATTAGCTAAGATTGAACGATGCCGACCAAACGTGAAGCTATTAGGGGTTGACAGTTAACCATACCCTAGTCTTCAAGCGACATATTTATGAAGAAGTGACTAAAACTGTGGCATTCATCATGGACACAGTCAGGGTGGTCCCGACAATACTCATGTCAAAGGGCTGACCACATAATTATGATACCGAAACAGAGACGGCACCTGCTGCTCATGGTCACTGTCGTCTGGGGTTTTGAACACTATCTGTAGTAGGGTTAGGTTGTTGGGTCTCACACAGAGTGAGACCTTCGTCAACTATTAAAAAGTTAAGGGGAAAAGGCATATGATGCATGTGAATTGATAATGTTGCAAAGGGTTTACAAAGGAAGCTTTAGATCACATATGATGGGGTACGTACAAATGCATAGTGTTACGCCTATTTGACCGAGACCCAAAAGACACGAGCCCAGGAGCCCGACCACAGGTCAAGAGCCCATCTGCATCCTCAAAAGCCCATTCTGCAAAGGCCCTATAAGGGACCTTCTCGAACGTCGATCCGACCCGGCCCCAATAACCCGCTGGTCACTCGCCCACTCCTGTGAAAACCACTCCCCCGGACGCGCGACCACTAATAGCGATAATGGGGAGGTGCTGGCATGGCGGAAAGGGCGGCGGCGAGGGGGGACTGATGGGGCACGATCGATGGCGGGCGTGGGACGTGGGCCAGGGGCAACCGCGCTGGGAGCTCTACAAAAGGGCCAGGAAGACGACGAAGAAAGGGACCGCATCTCAGGTAACAAAACCTAAGGTACTCCATCAACGACCTCGTTCCCGCAATTCATCTCCTTCCTCCCCCGCTCGCGCTGAGAGACGCCGTTACGATCTCCTCACGAGTCGAACCGTCTCCGCCGGGCCTCCTTTCTCAGATCACTATCTGACTTAGGCATCGGAGGGGATTTGGCCGGAACCAAGGTCCGGCCCCCTGACGAGCGTTCTCGTCTACGCAGGTGGACAGCTGATCAACGGGCCGAGGCTACCCCTCGCCCCTCTTCGATCACTCGATCGACTGGATAGTGAGGCTTCCCCTCACCGTCAGCCTGCCGAGGCCGAGCACGCCCCGCCGAGGCCGAGCGTCATAGTCGGGCCCGAGACTCCCCCTCACCGCCCATCGGCCGTGCGTCTACCCGGGCGACTGAGGCTACCCCTCGTTCCCCTTCCAGCCGAGGCCGAGCACGTCTGTCCGAGGCCGAGCGTCTTAACCAGGGCCGAGGCTTCCCCTCGCCCCTTCTGCACCAATTCGAAGCCCCCCAAGGGACCCAAAGCGGGCCCCTTGACCACGTTGACCGGGTTCTCCACGGTCAACGCTTTGTAGTGAGAAAACACTCTGAAACATCTGGCGCCATCTGTGGGAACGAAAACTGTCCCACGAAGAAACAAACCACATCTGCGATGACGCGGCCTCCCTCCTCTCGGCGAAAGAAGGGCGAGGCCCCGACGCGGGGTGACAGGGCCCGCCATCGTTGCCAAGAATGGGCACGGGACCGACACGAGGAGAGTTGTGAGGAAAGGGCCGGGATGCCCTCCCCTTCCCCACCGGTCGGGAGACCGAGTGCGCCCGTAACGGCACGCAGCTCGGACGTGGCTTTGGTGGTATCAGTGGTCATAGACACTACCTTAGTGAGACGGCTGCTTGTCGACACCGGCAGCTCCTGTGACGTCCTATTTATGTCAACCCTGGAGAAGATGGACCGGCAGAAAAAAGACTTGCGACCTCGTTCGGGTCCCGTGGTCGGATTCACGGGTCACTCCACCCCCATCATCGGCACTATCCATCTCCCGGTAACTCTCGGAAACACACCAGACTCTGTGACCCTAGCGGTGGAATTCATCGTATTGGGGATCGGGTCGGAATACAATGGGATCATCGGCCGACCCCTACTCAACGTCGTCGGCGCGGTGGTCTCGACCCTCCATGGGACCATTAAGTTCCGAACACCGGGGGGGATGGGGCAAGTCGAAGGCGACGCGGGGAGACCGAATACCTGCTATCAACTGGCGGAGGAAGGTCCCGAGGATCGTCTAGTTGACCGGATGGCCGCGCTCGACTTAAGGAGTGGGCCTAGGCCCACCCCTGCAGAGGAGCAGGAGCAAATCCCGGTCACGGACATCGAGGGCCGGTTCATCTCGATCGGGAGAGGGCTGAGCCCGGACCTAAGGGATCAGCTGATCGAATGCCTGGAGGCGAACCTGGACATCTTCGCCTGGTCGCCTGAAGACATGCCCGGCGTGGACCCCCAGGTGATCGTCCACCAGATCAACGCCGACCCCAACTTCAAACCGGTTAGGCAGAAGAAGCGTAACCTGGGCGGCGAGAAGATGAAGGCAGCCTCCGAGGAAGTGGAGCGTCTCCTCGATGCCGGCTTCATACGAGAAGTCTGGTACCCGGAGTGGCTGTCGAACGTGGTGATGGTCAAAAAACCCAACGGGAAGTGGCGAATGTGCGTGGACTTCAGTGACCTCAACAAGGCCTGCCCCAAGGATAGCTACCCCCTGCCGTGCATCGACCACCTGGTGGACAACGCCTCGGGATACGAGATGCTAAGCTTCATGGACGCTTACTCCGGGTACAATCAAGTCCAGATGGACCCCCGGGACGAAGAGATGACTGCCTTCACGACGGACCGGGGAACCTACTGCTACAAGAAGATGCCCTTTGGCTTGAAGAACGCGGGGGCCACCTACCAGAGAATGGTCAATGTTACGCCTATTTGACCGAGATCCCAAGAGACACGAGCCCAGGAGCCCGACTACTGGTCGAAGGCCCACCTGCATCCTCAAGCCCATTCAACAAAGGCCCTGTAAGGGATCTTCTCGAATGTCGATCCGACCCGGCCCCGATAACCCGCTGGACACTCACCCACTCCTGCGAAAACCGTTCCCCCGAACGCGCGACCACTAAATGGCGGTAATGGGGAGGTGCTGGAATGGCGAAGAGAGCGGCGGCGAGGGGGCGGATTGATGGGGCACGATCGAGGGTGGGCGTGGGACGTGGGCCAGAGACAATCACGCAGGGAGCTCTACAAAAGGGCTCGGAGGACAACGAAGAAATGGACCGCATCTCAGGTAACAAAACCTAAGGTACTCCATCAACGACCTCGTTCCCCCAATTCATCTCCTTCCTCCCCCGCTCGCGCCGAGAGACGCCGCTACGATCTCCTCACGAGTCGAACCGTCTCCGCCGGGCCTCCTTTCTCAGATCACTATCTGACTTAGGCATCGGAGGGGATTTGGCCGGAACCAAGGTCCGGCCCCCTGACGAGCGTTCTCGTCTACGCAGGTGGACAGCTGATCAACGGGCCGAGGCTACCCCTCGCCCCTCTCTGACCACTCGATCGACTGGATAGTGAGGCTTCCCCTCACCGTCAGCCTGCCGAGGCCGAGCACGCCCCACCGAGGCCGAGCGTCATAGTCGGGCCCGAGACTCCCCCTCACCGCCCGTCGGCCATGCGTCTACCCGGGCGACTGAGGCTACCCCTCGTCCCCCTTCCAGCCGAGGCCGAGCACGTCTGTCCGAAGCCGAGCGTCTCAACCAAGGCCGAGGCTTCCCCTCGCCCCTTCTGCACCAATTCGAAGCCCCCCAAGGGACCCAAAGCGGGCCCCTTGACCACGTTGACCGGGTTCTCCACGGTCAACGCTTTGTAGTGAGAAAACACTCTGAAACATATGGCGCCGTCTGTGGGAACGAAAACTGTCCCACGAAGAAAACCACACCAACAATGGCACGAGCCAGCAATGGAAGGAAGCGCATGCCCCCCATCCCGGAGGAGGGGAATGACGCATCGAATGGTAACCCCGAGGACATGCCCGTCGGCGACCACCATGCCCTCTCAACCGAAGAGACCGGCGGCTCAGAACTGGCCACGCAAGGACAACTCCGCGCCCTGGCTCAGGAGACCAACGCAAGCCTCCAGACGTTGGTCGTGACGGTGCAGCAACTCGTCGGCCCGGTGCCGCCCAACAGGGGCACGTGGGACGATGGCCATCGATGGACAGGGGATCCCCTGCACTTGCGGTCTGCCATGGTCGACGACCACGGGGCCCAGAAACTGAACACGGAGCGTCGGTTCACGCTGTCTGGCTCTCGTCAGGCGAGGTCACGCGCCTCCTCACCCTATCGTGAAAGGAGCCGAAGAGAGACCGAAGGGACGGACGGCGAATTGAGGACGGCATCGTCTCGTCGATCACGGTCGTCCCGCCGCAGGAGAAGCGAACGACACCACTCGAGAGACCGATCACGGCGGAGCAGGAGCTCCCGCAGGAGGAGTCGGGAGCGTCGGGACAGCCCAACCCCCAGCGTGGCGAAGGCTGCGGAGCCAGCCCCGCTGGCGCCGGTGCTACCTCCACCCCCGATCGATCCGGAGGCAGGCGAGTACCGCATCCCCGGAGGCATCCACGGAGACCGGTGTCCCCTATCACGGAGAATAACCGACGCACGGGTCCCCTCTCGATTCAGGATCCCGGTGCTGGGAAAGTACGACGGAATAGGAGACCCGGCACACCACGTGATGGACTACGAGGGGGACATGGCCTTCCAGGGAGCTGACGATGACCTGCTTTGCCGGGGCTTCTATTCTACTCTCAGGGGAGCGGCGAGGATCTGGTACCACAGCCTGCCCGGCCGCTCCATCGACAATTTCGAACAACTCGCCCAGTTGTTCTGCAAACAGTTCATGGCGGGGAGGCTGATCAAACCTGGTGCTGAACATCTATTCAACATAGTGCAAGGCCCGGCCGAGCCACTCCGACAGTTCATGCGCCGCTTCAATGCGGAAAGGCTGAACGTGAACAACCCACCCGACCTGGTGGTCCAGACGGCCCTTAAGAAAGGACTTCGCCACAGGGGCCTCAAGAAGTCCCTACACAATGACCCCCCGAAGGACCTCCCCGGGATCATGGAAAGGGCCGAACGCTTCATGCTGACTGAGGAGGCATTGGCCGAGGATGCAGGAAAAGCCGCTCGAGGGACCAAGCGCGGCGACGGCGAACGAGTTAGCCCCGAAGGGTACCAGACCGAGAAGAGGCAGAGGAACAGGCAGCGGGAAGAAAGCGTGAGGGACATCACCCCGGATGCCATTCTCGCCCAAGTACAGAAGGAGGAGCGAGCTGATCGCCCCCCACCGAAGGCTAAAAGAGGCGGGAAGAACAGGGAGAAGTACTGCAAGTACCACAAGGACGATGGTCATGACATAGAAGATTGCTGGCATTTGAAAAAGGACATTGAGAAGCTGATGAGCCGAGGGCACGCCAGGAATCAGGCCGACGAGCCGGCCCACGGAGAAGGGACCTCCACACAGCCAGACAAGGGGAAGAAGATCAACACCATCCAAGGCCCCCTCCGCATCATAGAGTGAGCGGGCGACGTCTCTCCCCCGGAAGCGGCCTAGTATGAGGGAGTTGTCTAAGTTTACATCCCTCTGTCTAGCTTCATTTCTTTTTTTCCATTTCCTCCAAATGTACCGGTCCGACAGGACTCTTGAGAGTACAAATGCATCCCTTTTTGTTATCTTCATTTAAAACCCCGATGGAGTTGACATGACACCAATAGCATGAAAGGTTGGGGACCGCCGCCTCACTGGAGGAGGAAGAGGAGCTTTGCCCTCGCCGACCGACTCCAGCGCCCATAAGTCTGGGGGCAACTCCCCCAGCAGGCACGGACGCCGACCGATCCTAAGCCGAGGAGCTTTGTCCTCGCCGACCGACTCCAGCGCTCATAAGTCTGGGGGAAATTCCCCCAGCAGGCGCGGACGCCGACCGGTCCTAAGCCAAGGAGCTTTGCCCTCGCCCACCGACTCCAGCGCCCATAAGTCTGGGTGCGATTCCCCCAGCAGGCACGGACGCCGACCGGTCCTAAGCCGAGGAGCTTTGCCCTCGCCGACCGACTCCAGCGCTCATAAGTCTGGGGGCAATTCCCCCAGCAGGCACGGACGCCGACCGGTCCTAAGCCGAGGAGCTTTGCCCTCGCCGACCGACACCAGTGCTCATAAGTCTGGGGGCAATACCCCCAGCAGACACGGACGCCGACCGGTCCTAAGCTGAGGAGCTCTGCCCTCGCTGACCGACTCCTGCGCCCCTAAGTCTGGGGAGAATCCCCCCAGCCAACGCCAGCTTCGTCCAGTCCTAGGCCAAGAACAAGGCGACAACGCAAAGTACACGAGAAGTACGAGTAAGTCCATTTCGTTTATAATAGTTAACCAGAGTACAAAAATGTGTCTTATTTACAGGGGATCGAGGCGAATGAAACACCCTACAAACAATCTACTCACGACGAATGACAGAGTTCTTCGCCTACAGAAGCTAGATCGACACCGACAGAGCAAAATTGGTTGACAAAAGACCCGAAGTAGGAAGCCCAAGCTAGCAGCCATGCAACCAGCAATTGTTGGCCACGGAGCCGATAACGAAGCCGAAGGAGATAGCGGGGGCCAGGGATCCATTTCAAGTAGACTGGCCCAAAGCGAAGCGGATGCTTAAAAATTTGAGGATAAGGCCGGGAGGGACGGCTTAGGGAGCCCGAGCTCGGGAGGACACATCCTCGGGCACTTCGCCCTGCTCGGAGCGAGGGGGATCGACCGACGGTGAGGCTTGCCGAACACGCTCCGCACATTCCCGGAAAGAAGACTGGACGACTTTGACGATCCGAGGGGCGATGAGGTCTTCATACTTGCCGAAGGCCTCCCTGAGAACCTCGAAGATCCTCTTCCCCAGGGTCTCGACGACGTCCTTCTCCACCTCCTCTGCAAGCCGCATCACCTGGCGCCGATCCGACAGTTCCCTCTGAAGCTCCTCCCTCTCCAGGCGGAACGACTCCGCCGCTTCCTCAGCCGACTGATGAGCATCCTCCAGCTTTCCTTGGAGGTCAACCACTCGTCCCTCCAACTCGGCCACGCAGAGGTTGAGACGCTGAGACTCCATCTGGGCCGCCGTCATAGCCACCTCAGCCGCCCCGGCCCGCTCCTGAGCCCTCATGGAGGACTCCTCCAGCTCCCTCAAGCGGACGGCTCGACACTGCAACTCCACAGCGAGCGCTGAACCCTGAAAAGACGAGACATGGGCTGATAAGAGGATAAAGAGAAAGAGAGGATAGCAAGATAACCGAACCTGTTGAAGGATCCAGACCAAGGAATCCGACATCTTGTCGGCCGGGATCTTCTTGAGGAGGCTGCGGTCCCGGGGAGGGACGGAGACCTCGGCAACCTGCTGGGCCGGGCTCGGTCAACAAACATCGAACTCCCAGGGACGACGATCGAAGCCAAGTCGCTCGCCAACAAGGCCCCGACCCCTGGTGATACGGGCGAAGACGCTGTGAGGGGGGTGGCTGGCAAAGCTATCGAAGGATCCCCGGCGGTCGCCACGGGAAGCGCGGAACCTGCCGGACCGGAGGGATCCACGTCCTCCTTCCTCTTCTTTCCACCGTGGGGCTCCGAAGGCGCCGGAGGGGAACGCTTCCGCCTCGCACCATCCTCACCCCCCGGAAGGGGATCGCCAGAAGAAGAGGCGGGAGGCGCGGCCACCACCTTACCCACGGAAGGCTCGGCTCGGCGCACTTCCTCCTCAACGGTCCTCCAGGGCGCCCTTCCAGAGGTACTACCTCGGCTCCGAGCGGCTCCACGACGGATCAGCTCATCGACGTCACGGACGAATTCGCGGCCAGCCATCCCTGCAAAGGAGACCGAAATCAGGATGAGTCATAGGGCGATCCGGGGATGAAAAAGCGACCTACCCGGAGACCACAAGACGGCCTTCAGGAGTAGGTCGTCCAACAAAGACCAGATGGACTTCGTTTCCAAAGGAAGAGCCAACAGAAGTGCAGCGGCTGCCCGGTCGGCGTCTGAGAGAACTAACGACGGGCGAGGATGGACAGAACTGCCCCAGCTTGTTAGAATCTGGGCCTCACCCAAGAAGACCACGAAAACATAATCCGAGTTCCAATCCCCTGACCAGCGGGGTAACCCGATCAGGCATTCCCTCCTCGAACGAGCTCAGAGTAGCAGCCATGACCCCGGACCGACCGTCTGGACCTGGTAAAAGTGGAAGAGAAGGGGGAGAGTCGGCTCCAGACCACGGGTACAGCAGAGCGTTACGAAGCCCGTCAGTACCGCGATCGAACACGGGGTGAACTGACACAGGGACACTGTGAAATGTTCCATGACCTGGATGAAGAAGGGATGGAGCGGGAAGCGAAGACCCAGGCGGAACATCTCGACGTAGACGCCAACCTCATTGCTCCTCGGAAGGCAAATCCGCTCGTCGACAAATGGAACCCGAACCTCGTATGGGAAGCAGAGATATCTTTCCCGGATCTCCGCGGCCACCGAAGGAGGGGTCCTCGACGGCGTACGGAGGACAACCGGGGGCACATTAAGCCGTACGGCAGCCGACGCCACGTCATCACGGGCGTAGTCTGGAAAAAGTTTCTCTTTCCCCTTATCCTGAAGAGAACGACTCCCGGCGGGGGAACCTGATCCCCCTAGCCGGGGCTCACCCCGCCTGGACTACGAAGGATCCCTTGCCCTTTGACCAGAACCGCCTATCCTAAGGGCAGCCATAAGATGAAAGCGAGAGAGGAATTACCTTTTTTCGACTAGTCTGGAGAAGGCAAGGAAGCGAAGGCGACGGGAAACTCCGAGTAGTGGAAAGCTTTGAATACCGGGAGAAGCAAGAGAGAAGTGGAGATCAACGCGGCTGAGGATTTTATAGACCGGGCGCAGGGGTGAATTCGAAGCGGCTGACAAGAACGCGCGGCAGGCTTCAAAGAACTGGCGGCGTTTCGAAACCGGTGCCAGGGGAAGTCCAATCGATCCGCCTCATCATGACCTACATTTATGACCACGCCTCGGCTGAAGCGCCACTCGGAACCCTAGGAGGCGAAGCGGTTATACCAAGCTAGCCAAGGCCGATCGATCCCACCGATGGCGGCGCCCGAACCCCTCGGCTTCTCAATTGAAGACGGCCCCGCGAACAGAGGGGGTAAGTTTGCAGCCACACGTGGCGGCATCAGAGGACCGACGGCGCTTCGGAGCCCGCGCCTTAAAAATATCGAACGGGCCCACCAATGATGACGACTAATAAATGAGTCGGCATCGACTGGTGAGCTTGTCAAAATCGGCAGAGGTCACATCGGTCGAGCCGAACAGGCCGAAGCCAATCAACTCGACCGATGGGGGCAATTGTTACGCCTATTTGACCGAGATCCCAAGAGACACGAGCCCAGGAGCCCGACTACTGGTCGAAGGCCCACCTGCATCCTCAAGCCCATTCAACAAAGGCCCTGTAAGGGATCTTCTCGAATGTCGATCCGACCCGGCCCCGATAACCCGCTGGACACTCACCCACTCCTGCGAAAACCGTTCCCCCGAACGCGCGACCACTAAATGGCGGTAATGGGGAGGTGCTGGAATGGCGAAGAGAGCGGCAGCGAGGGGGCGGATTGATGGGGCACAATCGAGGGCGGGCGTGGGACGTGGGCCAGAGGCAATCACGCAGGGAGCTCTACAAAAGGGCTCGGAGGACGACGAAGAAAAGGACCGCATCTCAGGTAACAAAACCTAAGGTACTCCATCAACGACTTCGTTCCCCCAATTCATCTCCTTCCTCCCCCGCTCGTGCCGAGAGACGCCGCTACGATCTCCTCACGAGTCGAACCGTCTCCGCCGGGCCTCCTTTCTCAGATCACTATCTGACTTAGGCATCGGAGGGGATTTGGCCAGAACCAAGGTCCGGCCCCCTGACGAGCGTTCTCGTCTACGCAGGTGGACAGCTGATCAACGGGCCGAGGCTACCCCTCGCCCCTCTCCGACCACTCGATCAACTGGATAGTGAGGCTTCCCCTCACCGTCAGCCTGCCGAGGCCGAGCACGCCCCGCCGAGGCCGAGCGTCATAGTCGGGCCCGAGACTCCCCCTCACCGCCCGTCGGCCGTGCGTCTACCCGGGCGACTGAGGCTACCCCTCGTCCCCCTTCCAGCCGAGGCCGAGCATGTCTGTCCGAGGCTGAGCGTCTCAACCAGGGCCGAGGCTTCCCCTCGCCCCTTCTGCACCAATTCTAAGCCCCCCAAGGGACCCAAAGCGGGCCCCTTGACCACGTTGACCGGGTTCTCCACGGTCAACGCTTTGTAGTGAGAAAACACTCTGAAACAGTCAACAAGGTGTTTAGCTCCCAGATCGGGAGGAACCTAGAAGTCTACGTCGACGACATGCTTGTCAAATCAAGGTGACCGGAAGACCACATCGCCGACTTGCGGGAGACCTTCGAGCGGTTGCGGCGACACCACATCCGGCTCAACCCCGCGAAATGCACGTTCGGGGTAAGATCTGGCAAATTCTTGGGATTTATGATAACTAATCGTGGTATTGAAGCTAATCCCGATAAGATCGAGGCACTGGTTAACATGCGCGAGCCGACGACGATCAAGGAGCTACAGAGGCTGAACGGGCGCATCGCAGCCCTGGGGCGATTCCTTTCCAAATCAGCGGAAAGATCGCTTCCCTTCTTCAAGGTCCTAAGGAAAGCAATCGCGGAACCTCTGAACAATAGGAAGACGATACTCTGGGACGAAGACTGCTCCCGGGCGTTCGGGGACCTCAAAGAGTATCTCCGCAGCCCCCCTCTCCTGTCCAAACCCCAGGAAGGGGAGTCGCTGAGCCTTTACCTGGCGTGCGCGGAGGAAGCTGTGAGTTCGGTGCTGATCCGGGAGGACGGCTGGGTGCAATGGCCGGTATATTACACGAGCCGGATCTTGAAGGGGGCGGAGGTGCGATACTCGCCCATGGAGAAACTGGCGTACGCCCTCGTCCTCTCAGCGCGAAGGCTCCGACCCTATTTCCAGGCCCACACCATACTGATCCTGACCGACTCACAGCTGGAACAGAACCTCAAGAGATTCGATCGAATGGGAAGGATGCTAAAGTGGGGAGTGGAACTGAGCGAGTTCGACCTCCGATTCAAACCGCGCAAGGCCATCAAGGGACAGGCCCTAGCCGACTTCATCGCCGAATGCACGACGGAAGGAAATGGCCCCCCAGAGGGAGAAGGCCCAGGGACGGTAACTGCTCAACCCTTGTCCTTTCTTTCGGCTGACCACTCTCAGCCAGAGGATCCAGGAGCGTGGATAGTTCATGTGGACGGGTCGGCCACGCAGTCAGGAGGAGGGGCCGGGATTGCGATCCGATCTCCGGAGGGGAACATCGCGGAATACGCGTTGCGGTTCGAGTTCCCGGCCACGAACAACGTGGCGGAATACGAAGCTGTGATCAACGGCCTAAGGCTGGCCCTGGAGCTCGGGGCCGAGTCCGTCCGCCTCCTCAGCGACTCGAAGCTCATTGTCAACCAACTCTTAGGGAGTTACGAGGCACGGGAGGAGGCGATGCAGAGATATCTCCCAGTCGCCAGAGCGGCGATGTCCAAATTCAAGGACGTGGAGGTCTTACACCTCCCACGGTCAGAGAATGTGCGGGCCGATGCGTTGTCAAAACTGGCCTCGTCCTCGCCAAAGGAGCTGGGCCGCACCATCTACGTAGAGAACCTGCCGTCCCCCAGCACGATGGAGCACGAGGTGATGGCGATCGACCAAGAGCCCACCTGGATGGACCCGATCATCCGATACCTCACCCACGGAGAGGTGCCGGCCGATGGGGATGAGCGCCGAACCCTGGAGAGAAAAGCACTCCGATACGTGATCCATGAGGGGACGCTCTACCGGAGACGCTGGACCAAGACGGACATCCTCCCATACCTGAAGTGCATCGGACCGCAAGAAGCTGACTAAGTCCTACAGGAGGTTCACGACGGGATCTGCGGGAATCACCACGGGGGCAAGATAGTCGCGCAGAAGATCTTAAGGCAGGGGTACTACTGGCCGACCTTGGCCAAAGATGCTACAAGCTACGTGCAGAAATGCCAAGAATGCCAGAGGTACGCCCACCACATCTCGACTCCTCCGTCAGAGCTCATCCCCATCGTGAGCCCCCTCCCCTTTGCGAAATGGGGGCTCGACATCCTCGGACCGTTCAAGCCAGGACGAGGGCAGCGGAAGCACCTGATCGTGGCAGTGGACTACTTCACCAAGTGGATCGAGGCCGAGCCGTTGGCAACCATCACGTGGAAGAAAGCGAAAAGCTTCATGTGGAATTCCATCATCTCCCGATTCGGAGTACCACGGGCCATCGTCACAGACAACGGGAAGCAGTTCGATTCAGCAGGGTTTAAAGATTTTTGCGAGGAATGGGGAATTAAGCTCCTCTTTGCCTCGGTAGCACACCCCCAAACCAACGGGATGGCAGAAGCGGCCAACAAGTGTATCATAGAGCCCCTCCGGAAGAAAGTGAAGGACGCCGAAGGGAACTGGCCGGAAGAGCTCCCCGGGATACTCTGGTCATACCGGACGACCCACAAGGAGGCTACTGGCGAGACCCCCTTCATGCTCACCTACGGGGCCGAGGCGGTGGTACCGGTCGAATTGGGTGAAGAATCTCTTCGCCTCAAATACTTTGACGAAGACCGGAACTCGCAGGGCCTAGGGCTCAGCCTGGAGCTCCTCGACGAGCGACGGGAGTAGTCACTGGCCACCATCGTCCGCCAAAAGCAGAAGGTGGCCCGATACTACAACGCTCAGGTGCGGGGGAGAAGCTTCCACCTCGGGGACCTGGTCCTCCGGAAAGCGGGCTTCACCACCGATACCGCTCGCAAAGGGAAGCTCGCGGCTAGATGGGAGGGACCCTACAAAGTCGTCGAGGTCCTCGGACCCGCAGCCTACCGACTAGCCGACATGGAAGGGAGAGTTCTCACTCACACTTGGAATGCAGAATATTTACGCAAGTACTTTCAGTAGATGTATCGTTTCCTATGAAATAAATTTGTTTTAAATTCATTCCCTTCCAGATAAAGCAAAAAGGTATACAGAAGGATACACGAAGAGGTCGAGGGGCATTCCCCTCCCTCATTTTTCTCCGGGGGCACCAGGGGAGCCACAGGCTGGAGGCTCACTAGGGTCTCCCCCCTTACCCCGTTCGGCGTCAGAGTACATCCGAAGTTTCTCGAAGTTGATCCCCAAGAGCGGGAACTTCTCTTGGATCTCGGACTGGCACCGGGCGAAGCCCTTCTCGTACGCCTCCGATAAGGCGATCTCCACAAAGGAGGTGGCATACTCCGCCACGGCATCCTGAGCGATCCGGGCAGGATCCACCTCCTCGAGCCCACGCAGCCGAGCCTCTAGGGTCTCTACCTGGCGTTGGTGCTCCGCCCTCTCCTTCTCGATCTCCCGGGATTTCTCTCCTAGTTGGGCAGCAAGGGCCCTCGCCTGCTCCTCCGCCGCATCCAGACAATCGGAGAGCTCCGAGGCTTCGGAGGCAGCAGCTGGGCCGGGGATCTGCTTGACCCCTCCAGACGTGTCGACGTCTTTTAAAAGAGAGGCGAGCCGCGTCTCGGCCTCGGACTTCGCGGCCAGAGCCACGGCTCTCTCACGATCCACCGCCTCCAGGGCAGAGGACAGCTCAGTTATGCGGGAGTTCAGTGATTGGACCCGTGCTTCCTCCAGCTGACCAGCTTCCTCCTCCTCCTCGCCAGGGACCTCAGGGCCTAGCCCAGCCACGGATTTGGCTTTGGGAAGAGCCGCGAATTGGCGCCTCATCGAGAGGCCCACCGAGGACAACTGTGCCAAAGCAACGAAGGTAAGATGGCAAAAACAGCTGGAGAACGGGGGGACAAGCAGAGACACACTACCTGTTGACCAGCCTGGATCACGAAGGTAGCCAAGCAATCACCTCTGACTCCGTCCAACACCGCCTGGTCGGGAGGGAGACAACAGTTCTCGGCCACTCGAGCGGCGGCTCCACGGCTCGAGAACACCGACTCCTTCTCACCCACTGGAAAGCGTGGACAAAGAAGACCCTCCCCTGACGAAGGGAACTCGCCAGGAGCGGAGCGGAACACCCCAAGATACCGACTGTAAGCATCAGGGAGAGAGCCGTCCGGAAGAGGTGAAGGGCTGGCCCACGGCCAAGCAACCTCAACGGGAGCAGGATGAGGTCGGTCAGCAGTCGGCTGAACGTCGACCCCCTCGACCCCCTCACGGAGCCTCATGGGAGATCCCTGCAAGGGGAGAGAGGGAGACGACATCTTCTTTCGCTTCGAGCCTCCGGATGCGGTCACAACCCGCTGCTTCTTCCGGACCGCCAACACATGGTCCCTTCTGCACGGATCCGGGTTTGGGGCCTGCACGAGAGCGCTGGCAGGAGAAGGACCGAGAGGGAACCCACCTGCACTCAAAGAATAAATGAGAGACAGAGCAGAACCTGGGCGACCTCGAGGGGCGAACGCTCGGAGCAGCTTACCTAGGGGCCACACCGTCTTACGCAAATTGAGGTCACTAAAGAGGAAGTCGATCGAGCGCTCCCTCGGAGGAATTGCCAACATGTCCCTCGCCGTCTGCTGCTCAGCGACCGTCGGCTCACCCAGATTAAGAACAACGGCACCGGCCGCCACCCACCGAGCCGGGAAGTGTACGCTCGAGGGGAATGTGACGAACACGTATCCCCCCTTCCAGCGTTTCAGAGAGCTCGGCAACCCCAGCACCAGGGACATCTTCGGGCGGGCGCTGATGTAAATCCACGCCCCCGATTGGTGGAGGCTCAGGCGGTAGAACTGGGCAAAGAGGCAGAGAGAGGGCACCACACCCTTCAGCATGCAGACGACAACGAACCCGACGAGGATCCCGACGGCGTTGGGACAGAATTGACACAAGCACACATTGTGGGCCTGAAGGAACTCCATGATAAAAGGATGAAGCGGGAAACGGAGCCCGAAGTGAAAGCACTTCTCATATATTCCGACCTCATTGGGACCAGGAGAGCAGATCCGCTCGTCAGCCCCAGGGGCACGAGCCGAGTAGGGCGGAAGCAGGTAGGAGGAGCGCATGCTCCCGATGGCGGTGGCACAGATCGACGAAGGCCACGCCAAGACCTCAGAAGGAACCCCTGAAGGATCATCCCCATGCTGACTAATCGCCGAAGGAGTGCCACCCGCCAGACCTGGAACCGCATCGCGCTCTGACCGAACCGAACCCGTAGCAGAGGAAGACGACATGGGGCAGAGCTCAGACAGAAGGGGGATCAGCACAAAGAAGAAAGGCGACGGGATGGCGGCTCACGAATCCCTCGGCTTTTCCACTTAAGACGACTCCGTGAGCGGCAGGGATAAGCTTGCCGCTACACGTGGCAACATCCGAAGGCCGACGGCGCTTCGGAACCCGCGCCTTAAAAACATCGAACGGGCCAACTCATGATGACGACTAATAAATGAGTCGGCATCGACTGGAGAGCTTGTCAAAATCGGCAGAAGTCACATCGACCGAGTTGAACCGGCCGAGGCCGATCAACCCGACCGATGGGGGCAATTGTTACGCCTATTTGACCGAGACCCAAAAGACACGAGCCCAGGAGCCCGACCACAGGTCAAGAGCCCATCTGCATCCTCAAAAGCCCATTCTGCAAAGGCCCTATAAGAGACCTTCTCGAACGTCGATCCGACCCGGCCCCAATAACCCGCTGGTCACTCGCCCACTCCTGCGAAAACCACTCCCCCGGACGCGCGACCACTAATAGCGATAATGGGGAGGTGCTGGCATGGCGAAAAGGGCGGCGACGAGGGGGGACTGATGGGGCACGATCGATGGCGGGCGTGGGACGTGGGCCAGGGGCAACCGCGCTGGGAGCTCTACAAAAGGGCCAGGAAGACGACGAAGAAAGGGACCGCATCTCAGGTAACAAAACCTAAGGTACTCCATCAACGACCTCGTTCCCCCAATTCATCTCCTTCCTCCCCCGCTCGCGCCGAGAGACGCCGCTACGATCTCCTCACGAGTCGAACCGTCTCCGCCGGGCCTCCTTTCTCAGATCACTATCTGACTTAGGCATCGGAGGGGATTTGGCCGGAACCAAGGTCCGGCCCCCTGACGAGCGTTCTCGTCTACGCAGGTGGACAGCTGATCAACGGGCCGAGGCTACCCCTCGCCCCTCTCCGACCACTCGATCGACTGGATAGTGAGGCTTCCCCTCACCGTCAGCCTGCCGAGGCCGAGCACGCCCCGCCGAGGCCGAGCGTCATAGTCGGGCCCGAGACTCCCCCTCACCGCCCGTCGGCCGTGCGTCTACCCGGGCGACTGAGGCTACCCCTCGTCCCCCTTCCAGCCGAGGCTGAGCACGTCTGTCCGAGGCCGAGCGTCTCAACCAGGGCCGAGGCTTCCCCTCGCCCCTTCTGCACCAATTCGAAGCCCCCCAAGGGACCCAAAGCGGGCCCCTTGACCACGTTGACCGGGTTCTCCACGGTCAACGCTTTGTAGTGAGAAAACACTCTGAAACACATAGAAAGGATCTATTCGAAAAAATGGGGGTCCGAAAATGTCCCGGACTGGCTGCATAAGCTCGGATCTGGTGCAACCCGTTAGGGAATGGGGGCCCCGCTTAGCTAGGGTTTACCCGAGTAAAAAACGGTTGGAAATTTCCAGATTCGGTTTTTGGAATGTGGTCAACTTTGATGACGCATTTGAGTGGTCAAACGACCTTAGAATTGTGCACTTTGTTTCTATGCATTCACCATTCATAACTCCTTGATTTCACATATGATATGCCGTCAGGGGTTCTCTGGTGTGTGTGACACAATTACTCAAATTTGAGCATCCATAAGAGGCAAAACTTGAGCAATTAATTCTCTAATTAAGATTAGCCCAACATTGGAAGTGAGATGAAAAGAAGGGGATAGCTCATGCTATAAAAGGGGGCCTAATCCTTCTCTTCCAAAGTACGCCAAAGGTACCAGTGCACTCTGCACCAGAGCTTGGATTCGGGTAGCTCCACCTAAACGTGAGCAAGCCCAGATCTAAAGCCAAAGTTATTTCCATCTTTCTCCATCTTTCTTCTTTGCTTCTGATCGGGTCCAAGCAAGGCTATGAAGGAGATGGGATTGAATCTGGAATATTGACGGAGGATCCACTCAAGGTGAAACTTTCTAGAGCACGTGATTGGTTTGACGACAAGGGTGTTGCTCGCCTCGAGATGTAGTCCAGCTCAAGAAAAGCAGTTCAGCCCCTAACTCAGGGCCTTGGTTAAAGGGAATCTGTGCTTTGCTAACGTACAAGGCAGAGGTTAGTACTTTACTTTCATGCATTTATTTTATACTTGCAGTAGTTTTGTAGGTCTATCTTTAGGGGTTGGTCAAACCCACTCCGGGATAGTAGAGATTCTGGTTAGGGTTTTATTTTCTTACGGTGTTCTTAAAATGGTTTTAAGATTTTTTCGCTGCTTTTTATGTTTCCTCGTCCGCTAAACTAAGGCCAGACATTGATTTTGAGCCCATATGATCGCAGAAATCCCAGCATTGGTATTAGAGCTTATTGATGCTTGAGTACGGGTTCTTGAGTTATGAGCTGACCCAAAGTAATCGCTCTTACCGTACCAAGTCTCGAAAAAATGGGGATCGATCTTATCATGGTTTAGGCATTGTCGAGAGGCATGCCATAAAACAAGTTTGTGAGGGATCATGTGACAGGTCTAGGGTGCCATGTGATGGGCCTTAATATTGTTACAATGATATCAGAGCGATAATAGTAGTGACTGCATATCTATATGGAAATCTTGATAAAGAGATTTATATGAAACTTCCTGATGGCTTTCAATTGCCTAAAACTTTCAAAGATAGACCATGTGACATCTATTCTATTAAGCTACAAAGATCATTATATGGTCTTAACCAATCGGGAAGAATGTGGTATAACAGACTTAGTAAATTCCTTGTACAACAAGGATTATACAATAATGAAGTGTTCACTTGCATCTTTATAAGAGTAAAGGGAACATGATTTGTAATCATTACAGTCTTCATATACAACGTAAATCTCATTGGATCTCCTGAAGAGATAACTGAGATATCTGAAAGCCTGACAAAATTTTTTGAAATGAAAGACCTAGGCAAAATGAAATTATGTCTTGGCTTATAGATTGAACATTTGAAAGATGGCATCATGTTATATCAAATCACATATAACAAGAAATTATTACAAAATTTTCACATGGACCAATTTCATCCACTGAGTACACCTATGGTAGTATGTTTACTGGAAGTACATAAAGACCCCTTTCGTCTGCTGAAAGATGGGGATGATATTCTAGGTCCTGAAGTTCCTTATCTAAGTGCGATTGGAGTACTTTTTTATCTTGCTAACTACACGTGCCTCGATATAGAATACAGTGTTGCGCCTACAAAGCACTACTAAACCAGAGTTAAGCATCTTCTGCACTACCTCCAAGGGTCGATAGATCTGTTCTTATATTATAAGAAAGAATCATCCTCCACGCTTGTTGTCTATGCAGATGTAGGTTATAGGTCTGACTCCCATACTGAGAAGTCACAAATTGGGTACAGGTTTAGCTACGGTGGGATGGCCATCTCCTGGAAATCTGTAAAGCAAACTATGACGGCAACCTCATCCGATCCTTCAGAAATTCTCTCCATCTAAGAAGCAAGCAGAGAGTATGTTTAGTTACTCTCAGTTGTGCATTACATTCTGGTGACGACCAGAATGAAGAGTGGTGATCTTGAGCCAACCACCATATTTGAAGACAATGCCGCATGTTTTACCCAGCAACGAGGAGGTTACATCAAAGGTGACAAGACAAATCACATCTCTTAAAAGTTCTACTGGACACATGACCTGCAAAAGAATGTCAAGATCGACATGAATCAAGTACAATCTAGTAAAAATCTGGCTGATATGTTCACTAAGTTTCTTCCTACCTCCACTTTTTGGAAATTTGTACAAAAGATTGGCATGAGGCGCCTAAGAGTTTTGCAAGCCAAAGAGCTTGTACAGATCAAAGGGAGTTAAATGAGAATTGTACTCTTTTTTCCTTAGATATGGGGTTTTCTCACTGGGTTTTCCATAGCCAAAGGTTTTAACGAGGTAAATCTCATTAACTCTAGATCACAAAGTATCCACCCCTGGTGACTCACACAATACTCAAAATCTTGAAGTATTCATGAGTATGAATTCACACTAATGGCTGGATAAGGTAGAGTGATATGAATGGTATTATGTAGGCCGATCATAGGCCCATGTTGTTCCCATTATATCATGCAAGAGATTAGGAGAATATATCCTATATAAACTCTATATCCCACCATTATATGAACTCTTCTTGTTTCCCTATAAATAAAGGCATGACATCTCCATTAGAAAGCACTTCACAACATGATGCACAATTAATAGAATTATAAAATTTTCACAAAACCAACGGCCAGAATACAAAAAATAAGAAGGCAAAAGGGACAAAAAATGAAATTATACATTTGAATAAGCACTTTAGGACCTTTGAAGTGTAGAATGTGATATAAAAAAATCGCTTGCTTAGGAGGCGATAGGAGAATATGAATGCTTCTGGGGAACTCTTCTTTTAAATTACAGTGAAATGCTAGTGCAAATTGATTTTTAACAAAACATAGGTTGAATAACATGTCAGCTGTTTAGCAGAGGAAATTTTTCCATTGGTAATAAAAATATCATTCTCCTTGATCTTTTTTATTTTTGGCATAATTCAAGTTGGTCAACATATTTTAAAATCCAAATAGATAACTTATCGAGTTTTAATCATCAATCTAAAGTTTGCTAAATTTTTACAAAACTTTTGTGTAAATACAAAATAATTCTTAGGGTTGAGAAATGTTGCGGTTCAAATCTGCTTAACAATGAGATTTGTAGTTAAAGGGAATCACTGGTACAATGATTACAGGTTTTGGATTGATGGCGAGGTTAGCACGGCTTGGAACAAGCTTCAGGAGTGAAGAATCCAAGGCCGCCTCAAGGTCGCCCAAGGTCGTCGTCTCCTAGTAGCTGAGGCGAGCTTCCTGCGACAATAGCAACCCGTCAGAAAGGCGGGGCTGGATGTCAGCCCATTACCTCTTCAATGCTTAAGTCAGTGGATGATTGGAAATAAGTGTGTCAGACACGCATGGCGATCTTAAGATAGATCGGTGAAGCGCGGCGAGCTTATGAGGAAGGAACAGATATATGGGCGATATCTGACCTTGAATATTGGAAAGGAGTTAAAGATTTTAACTCAACAACCCCCTCTTTGGAGGCAGAAGGGATGTATTTATAGGGTTGAGGGGCGGTTCCTCGCCGTCCAATCAGCTGTCGAGTTAGCTTAGCTGGAGCGCAAGTGGAGAAGTGATAGGTCGGTGGGGGCTATCAGAGATATTTGTTCATTTATGGGTGTCAGATGATGTCAGACGCATTAATGAGACGCGATCGGCAGTCATCAGTTCTCGCCCTTAACATCTGGTATTAATGGGGGATAGGTGGCCCTACGTCACACTGTCAGAGATATTTATGCTAGGCCGCCCTGAGGGATAGTCAAGCTCGGCGACCTAGCCCGGTGCCTTCGGACCGTCTGACCGTGCTTCTTGTTGGAGAGCAGGCGAGGTTCTTGTTGGTATGGCGAGCTTGTCGATCAGGTAGGCGAGGTTCTTTTGTTGACCCTGAGGACAAGCTTGTCGATTGACAAGGCGAGCTTCCCTGGATAGAGGCGATCTTCCGTTCAGGCCGGTACCCCTTTCAAACGATCGGAGAGCTGTTCGCTTGGGCTTTTAGTGTATGTTGACCTCAATTACATGGACCGGCCTTAAGGCCGTAACAATTGCCCCCGTCATTCGAGCTTGAAGCGGTAACCCCGGCTCAGCTCGAATGATGTGTCGCACTTGCATCGGTTGAGGGCTGGTCGACAGCATTTAATTCGAGCTGACGGTCGGATCTCTAGGTCATGATGGAAAATCGACGATGGGGAGAAATCGAGGCATCCCACCGCTCAGGGGTGACGTGTGGCTGACGTGATTAGGGGGAGAAGTCGAGGTGCCAGCCCAGTCCCGATCAGATCTTGCCACGTGTCCCACGTCCGACGGTTGAGATCGCCCGACTCTTCCTATAAATAAAGACGGAGGGGCAGCGGGAGAGAACTTTCTCTTGAATTTCAAATTTTCGACTTCCCTTTGTTGTAGAGAGCAGTCGTTGTCAACAGTCATCGTCCGTTCGTCCATCGGAGCTCTGTTCATCTGCTTTGTTCTATGTACTCTCTCGATCCATCACCTGCCTTCGCCTTCTTCTTCTGCTTCGAATTCTTTCATCGAGCAGTACTTTGGAGAGATCGGTGGGGGTGATGCCACCAATCAGATTTGGTGGCATCGAAAGCACCGTTGATGTCCTGGCTGGAGCAGCGGGAGGCAGACATGGCGGTTGAGCATGCCGTCGCTTCATCTTCGGGGATGAAGAGGGACCCCAAGAAGGGAAAGGCGCCCAAGTCGACCGCCAAGGTTGCAAGCGGTAGAGGAGTCTCGGTCGCGGTCCCTGCTGAAATCTTGGACCAGATGTCTTAGTTGTTGCCCTCTGCCATCCCTGAGATCCGATCCAAATTCAGCTGGCCCCCCTACACAGTTCGCCTCCTCAAACTCAGCGAGCGGGTTTGCTCCCAATGGATAACGAGGTCGGCATATAATACCCAACCTTCTGATTGAACAGGAAAATGCGCAAAGGCACGCCTTCCACTCCTAATCGTAGGAGCGTCAATCCAATATAAATTTATAACCGGTAAGTACTGGGTCGGATCACAGGGACAAGTCGTTCTACATTTGCAAGTTTGATCGATAAAGAAAAATAAAGCGTGATACAACAACCTCGCTAAGTGGATGGAAGTGGAAAAAAAGTGTGGTGATTCAACAATCCTAACCTAAATGGGTAGGGTTAGAGAACCAAATGGGGATTTAGGATAGCAAGGCGAGGAGCATGGGTTGTAGGTTCATTAATTTTGGTGTTAATCAAGCTCAAATTACCCACATATAACTCAATTGATCATCCGGCTAAGGAAACTCAATCGGAAAATTTAGCATTCAAGAACACAATAATTAGCAATAGGGATGGATATATCATCATAGCACTAATCAAATTTAAACATGGTCTCTTCTCTAAGAGTGCCACTTAGGTCTTTAGCCAATTAAAATGTGCCCTAATAATTCATCCAACATTAACATTCAAAATGAGCAAGAGGAAATTAGAACAAAGATTAACAACCAACATTCATGAATCACAACCCAAGCCATTCAACACTACTCAATCATCATGAAACAAAAGAAGGAATTTTCATTCAAAATTAAACCTAATTCATTACAATAAAGAGATGCCAAAATACAAAGGGGAAGAGGAAAGATTTCACCAAGATCTCCCCAAATGAGCCATTTGCCTCCTCCAATTTGCTCCTTCTCCAAGCTCTCCAAGCTCACATGGCCTCCAATCCTAACCCTAGCCTCTTGGGGAAGAAGAGGGCTCCAAACCCCCCCCCCCCCCACCAAAACTCTAAAAAAACAGAACAGCCCCTCCAAAAACGCATCAGGCCGCAAATAACCCAAAAATTGGGCTTGCGGGTCGGGCGCGTGGGGCGCCCGACCCGCAGGCACTGAACGCGCCCGCATTCAGGGCGGGGCACCAGAATTCGGGGGGGCACACGCGTGCCCCCGCTTCTTCTTGCACGCGCAGCAGAGCGGGCCGGCCGCTGGGCCAGCCCGCGAAGCGGTATTGCGTTTCGTTTATTTTTATTTTTATTTTTTAAACAAACGAATGCAGCGGCCCGCTCAGGAGAGCGGGCCGTAAAGTGGGCCGGCCCGCTGGCCGGCAGGCCCACAAACATGGGGTTTTATTTATTATTATTATTATTTTATTTTTTCAAATTCCAGAATAGCCATATAGGCTTACAAAATTCCCGAAAATTAGCTCCAATCTCCAAACAAATCTGGAAAAATTCAAGAAAATCCAGAAAAATCCCAGAAGTACCTGAAAAATAAGGGAAGCAAAAATTAGTCCATAAAACTTGCATTTTATGTATAAAAAGAATAGGCTTTAATATTACACAATATCTCGAATACGCACGTATCAAAGCCGAAATAGACACAATATACACATAAAATGCCCAGAAATGAGGGGGAAATATGCAATTTATATCCCGAATCACCTTCGACTTGGGGCTCCGCTTCCCGCTCTATCCCTTCCTCCTTCTCGTCCTTCACTTCCTCGAACTCCCACTCTTTCAATTGATGTCGAACTCCATCTGCTCGATGGTCAGGCTTGCTCGTCCTCTGCTCTGCAAGCGGTGTAATTCTGATGTCGTCGCTCTTCCATCATTTTTTTGAGGCAAAGAGGAAGGGGGCATACTACTACGTCTGCACGAGGAGGCGTCGGCCTCTCGTCCTCGAGCTGCCGGGCAAAGTGAGGGACTATAGAGAGAGGTTCGTCTTCGTCTCAATGTCGATGGACATGCCTCTAAGGTCGAACTGGGGGAATTTGAATCCCGCGGTGAATGGAGAAGTGGTCCTCGAGGGTAGCGATCTTGAGGACACCAAGATCTTCGAGGAGATCCCCAGGGAGAGTATGGTGTTGAAGGAGCTAATCAAGGACGAGTAGCTTGCTCTATACGTCTGGCTCGAAGGTACTTCAAGCTTTACGAACTACTTCTGATATACTCACCCTAATCTGTCTTCTTTTTACAGGCGCGACCATAAGTCTTTCCATGGAGGAGGTCATAAAGATGGCGAGGGGTGCGGCATCCAAGGAGCCGCTGACCAAGGGTAAGGGCAAACAGCCTGCATCCAGGAGCTCGGCGATGGCCGGGCAGAAGCAGAGTCAGTAGATGGCAGCCACCGCTAGGGCCGAGAAGGAGGAGCATAGCAAGAAACTGAGGAAGGAGCCCACTGCGGCCACTCACACTTCCTGCATAAGGGAGGCAGCGTTGGGGGGATTCATCAATCTCGACCCGACCGAGCCTGAGACCGACCTAACGGCTACCGGGTCGCAGGGCCCACCGATCGCCATCGTTCCCATCAGTTTGGCTGCCTTTACACATCCTTCGACTGGGCCGACCACACAAGCCAGGCTCCAGATGTGCGCTGGCCCTACTGGTGCCCGTCGTCTGGGCTGGGGAAGCTGACCCACCCAAGTTACGAGGCGGTGCTTGCGATCTTTAAATCGTAGAAAGACGAGTTCCTTGCCCTTGATTTGGAGAAGTTCGTCATGTCACGCTACCTGGTGGGCACCCATAAGTCAGTCTTCGAAGAGGCCGAGGTAGCGGCCCGCCTGGTGGAGAACAGCACTATGTCGAGGGACTGAAAGTCCCTCATCAATGTGGACGCCGAGTGCCTCTGCGGTATGGCCATCTGGCATGGCAAGTAGTTTTGTCGCCCCCTCTGTTCACCTTGCTGGTCTTCCTTCTTGCTAGTTTTTCTTACACCTTTGGTTCCATCTATAGGTGATGGATGCACTGGTGTCCCTCCAGCCACACACGTCAGCGATGGGCAAGGCCGAGTCCACCCTAGCGAGAAAGCAGACCGGGCTAAAGGCGGCCGAGGAAAAGCTGAAGGATGTCGTCGAGAAGGTGACGAAGGTCCGGGGGTATTATAAGACCCAGAAAGATGAAACCGCCAAGCTGGAGAGGATCGCTTCGAAGCTGGAGGGAAGGGCCCATGATGAGGAGGCCCGGAGGGTCGCTACCGAGAATCTCCTGTCCTCAGAGAGGGAGGCAGTCGCGGTAAAGACCACCGAGCTGGAGCTGTGGATCGTCGAACTGGAAAAAGTTGACCTGAACAAGGTCAGGGCTCTGGCTGTCTGCCAGTACCAGACCGATCAGCTCGTCCCCACCCTGACGGCCATAAGGGCCGAGGGCTTCGATGATGGTCTAGAGGCCAGCCTCGAGAGGGCCAAGGCGAGGTTGGGGAAGCTCTACCCCAACCTAGAGATTCACTTCGTCCGTTGGTCGGTAGCCTCTGATGATGAAGCGGAGGGTTCTCGTGCTGCCGACGTCGAGGTTGCGGAGATAATTGGTACCATTTAACTTCGAACAATATGTTCTACAGATAAATTGTCTCGAGGGCTATATCTTCCAATATCTTCCACTTGCACTCAGGCTATTTATCTCGGTATCTCATACCGATTTAACATATCAGTTTATACAGACGTTCATATGTCAAAGCCTAAAGAATGGATCCGCTAAAACATATCTATTATACAGTATTACGGAGCCAATTTACTGTACATCCTTGATCACACAGTGGTGATTCCTGCGAATATGTCTTTCGATCTCATCCAACAAGTCTTTCTCTTCTGTATGGCTAACCGATTAGCACACACTTCTTTATCTTAGTTTTATCATTTTATACTCGTTAGTCAAACCATAGCATATTCCGACAGTTCTATGTCATATTTGTACAACACATTAATGACACCACTATTTTCTATATATTTAACATAAACAAACCCCTTTAATTATATGTCACATATTGATATTATTTAACCTTGAAACTTTACTTAGCCAAAATGGAACTAAGCAACATGCTAGCTCCCACTGACTTTGAGAACTTTCTAGTCATACTACTTGACCGGCACCCCGTTTACGGTATGGGCGCGGTGTCGTTTTACCGCAAGTGCACGGTTAGTGTAGGGTGCGGGTTTATCGAACTCAGGGAGGTGGATGGCTTGAATGGCTACTAGCCTCGCCTAGGTTGTGTGCTAGCTACACGGATAATATGGGTGAAGTGTAGAAATAAAAGAAAGAAATGAAAATGACACAAAATGAATCCCCGCTAACACGGGCTAGAGCACTCATGACACTTGGCATTTGTCTTGACCCAGGGTGAGACATTGCCCCAAAAGGTGGTACCTAGCATCCATGGCCCGATATTCCGGTCGGTGCCAAGCACGCTAGGCCTACCCGGTTCTGGACAGTGGGCATTCCCATGTCCATTAACACCTTCCTTAACCGGGAGCATTAAGGCCACAATGATAACTCCCAACACTTCGTCCAAGCCGTTCCCACGCGCGAGGACTCGATGTCTACACAAGGGGCGTGAGCTGTGGCTAGGGGGTCAACCGCCAAGTTTATTCCCCCTTGGCCCGATGGTCAAAGGCAGTCTTTCTCTCGCCGATGACAATAAAACACCCCCGCATAACCCTAATGGCCATATAGGTCAAATGTGATTTCTAGCAATACATCGAAGCGGATCTTGACTGGACAAGCACCGGACCCCAACCCCCAACACAACTAGTGTGTCGTCGTACGAATTGGACCCAGATTGCTAGAAATCCCCATTGACGCATTTCATCGAACACATGACATGCAACCAAGTCAAATGAAACAACCCAAGCATCAATCCTACCCTAACCCGTATTAGGGTTCATCAACACTACTCCATGGTGAGAAACATAAAGACAAGTGAAACAAATAACATACAAACATTCACCATTGAGCAAAATGAAAACAACACAATGCAATAGAAAATGAGAGAAGAAAAATACTTATCTTGATTCGAATCCAACAATCCGGTACAAGATTTATTGAGCAAAGACCTAATCTAAACTACCCTAAGCTTCCCAACAAAGGGGCTGAAAAAGCCCTAAAAACTAGAGGAGAATCCCCCTAAGTCATGCCCCCAACCTCTATTTATAAACCCCTCAAAACCCCTCTTGGGTCGGGTTCAGAACTGTCAAAAAAGACCCACCCGATCGGGTGGGATAAACAGAGAGCTCAGATTCCCAGAAACAGATCTCACCCGGTCGGTTGACAAGTCAACCGATCGGGTGAAATGAAATTCTAGACTGCAGCTAGTTTCAGCACATAGCTGCGCTCAGAAAATTCCAGAAAAATCTAGAAAAATCGGATTTGGGCATGCGACCTATCGTTGGAAAGATAACGACGATGCCGACGCTAGAAAAATAAGAGATCACCCAAAATCCTTCTGGAATGATAAAAGATCTTCAATGAATGAGCAGAGGTGCGCGAAAGGGGACGAAAAGGCCACCCAATCGGTTGAAATGTCAACCGATCAGGTGAGCGGCTTGTTGCTTCGGCCGTCGCCTTCGGGAGCATCAACCGGTCGCAGAGGAGAGCGGGTGGCGTGATCGGGTCGTCCTTCGGAGGAATCGGCTACAGATGAACCGATCGGGTGAAGGTCACCCGATCGGTTGGAATTCAGCTCCATTTTCCCGAGAACTCTGTTGGGATGAACCGGTCGGCAAACCGATCGGTTGACCTTGCGCTTCGCTCCAGCTTCAGTCCGGGTCAGACACGCATGCATCACCCGATCGGTTGGCTGTGTCCAACCGATCGGGTGGGGGCTGAAAAGTGGAAATCTTGGTCGTTTGACCCCTGGATCACGCGTGACACCTCCCGTTGCTCCGGGGACTCAGAATATCATCGTTTTATGTCCCAGATGCTGTAAATTCCTGCAAATATACAAAAAACATGGAAAAGTGAAAGAAAACAAGAAAATACAAGAAAACACGAGAAAACGAATAAAAGACGGCGGCAAATACGGAGAAACACGGAAGAAAACGTGCGCAAATATATGAAATATAAACGCACGTCAAAATCCCCCAAGCTGAACTCTTCCTCATCCTCGAGGAAGACGAGTGAGAGTAGGAGCTCGGAGGGAGAAAATAGAGAGAAAGAGAGAAAAAGCAAACTCTATATCCTAGATCACCCGTATGGGCCAACAAAGTCAAAAACGACACACCAAGCAAGAAAACACCAAATCACATCACTAAACTAAGGAATACGAGCCCAAATAAGTGTCGTGGGCCCACGCGGTTAAGCGCGAGTGAGTGTGGTCGTGCGCTAGCAGTTGGTGTCGCTATCTACGATGTGCGATAAAGCTCGATATACGCAAACCCAGGAAATGACCAAAATATCAATTCGAATTGAATAAGGCGGTAAATATATGGTTCAAGCATGCATGAGAATAGAGAGGGAATCGAAACATATCATGCATCAGGGACTCCACAACTAGGGTTAAGGAAATCACCACACTAAAGCCTAGATAATAGCTAAAAAGTTCCTAAGCCAAGTGTTTTCGAAAACGATGGGGGTTGAGATGATGTGGAGTATAACACTCGGTGCAAATTCTCGCCTTCCCTTTATTCTCGGTAGATAGGAAAAATATTCACACTTGAAATTTTTGGGTTTTGGGTATTTGTATTTTTTTTGGATTTTGGGCTATACAAAAATTTTTTTTTCTTTTCTTTTTGGGTTTTTCTTTTCTTTTCTCTTTTTTTTTTGGATTTTTGGGTTTTTGGCTATACACATGTGTACTCTCCCAAGTGGGAGAACGGTACACGACGAGGGGATTTGCACAAAGTAAAACAAAAAAGAAGTCGGAATCTAAACACTTGGGCAAAGGAAACTATTCTCGCTAAATAGAGCATGGGCTAAATGGGTTATCCTAGTCCTTAATTGTGGAATCCCGACACATGCGAAATGAAGTACACGATATATATATATAGCATGCAGAAGCAGACAGGGGAAATAAATACCGCATATTCAAATCGAAGCATGATAATCTAGGGGTCATTCCTGGACAGGTATATAAAGTAAAATCACAAAGTAGAAGCACACCAAACATCTAGGCACGACGCACGACTCACAAAAAGCTAAGTGGACCCGCGATGCATGAAATGCAAGAGGACTCGATATCCTAGGGTTAGTGAATGTGATTATCGAAGCCGTGCAAGGTGTGCGTGTGATTTTCGTGGCAATTCATCATAGGGTTCATCTCTGGGAGAGGGAGAACAAAAGAAGAAAAGAAAAAGAAAAAGAAAAACACGGAGAAAAACGACTCAAATAACGAAGAAAAAGAGACAAATGACGCACGAAGTGTGACTCCCCAAAGCTGAAACTTGCATTGTCCTCAATGCAATAGTAGTGAATACGGGAGGGCAATGAAAATGGGGGGGTGCACGGACACAAAAAATGAAAAACACGAAAAACACACGAACGAAACTGAAAAATAAAGAAAAAGAAATACTCAAATAAAAGATATAAAACACGACAAAAGAACACCTAGACACAGACACACAACAACGACACACGAAAACATGCACACAAATCGATTTCCCCCAAGCTGAACATGACAATGCCAGCGAAACGATGTGCCAATGTGATGCAGAAATATGCTAGGGGAAAATCGGAAAAGAAAGAAATCAGAATGCAGGAGAGACAGACTGCTCGTTCTCCTCGGAAGAGGATGTGGGGTGAAATGATAGAAGGGCACGACATGAAGGGTTATTAAGATGCAAAAGCAAATCCTAGATACGCTCCCCTCGCTAATGAGAGGAGACGAGATTATTCAAATCTAAACTAGAAAGCGGTAAATTTTTACACTACTGGATTAGGATACACCTGAGCATAGGCGGATCCAAGATCTGGAGTGGGGCAGGTAGCTGCTCTAACTGCTCCTTCTGTGGCTCCGCCAGAAGCGCTGTGCCACGTGTGCCAATGGACCCAAGCAATGCACCCCCTAGCATCCCTCGTAGGTGTCCACCTGTGACCTGCAAAGGACAAGGTGCATTAGTCCATGGAAAGAAATTATTTCCCGAAATAAATGTATCCCAGAGATAATCGTCAACATAAGATGGAAAAATAATAAACGGGTGACGAATACTCCCTGAGAATGGGTCGATATCCTCTGTACTAGTGACGACCGAATTCTCGCTCTCCATGAGAAGTGGCTCTCCAGGTAGTGATGCACCGCAGCATACCTCAAGGGAAGTAGATCATGTGTCCTGCGAGAGATATGGCGTGTCAAAAATATATGAGTCTAAAGAAATAGGACGTGAAAAGCCAGACTCAAATGTGGAGTGAGAGTGAGTATGAAAATCTCCCTGAATAGGGACAATATGCTCAAGTAGATGCTCAGTCGCAGAAGAAGGGGAGAGCTACGGTAGAGGTAGATGTGGCTCGGGCTCCATGAAGTGGACCATCGTATCCAAACCCTCATGCACATTCTCCTCGACGATATGCTTATACTCCACCATCTGACCAATGTCCTGAATGACATCCTCATGGTTGACACAGACCAAGGAGGAAGCTGCGACAGAGATGACTGTAGAGGAAGCGGACCACTCGTATGTGGTCGTGGTGTCCTCGTCCTCACGCACATCCTCCTCGCCGGTATGCATAATCTCTGTAAACTCCTCAGTGCTCTCATAGGACTCATATGGGGTATCCAAATCAAGACAATAAGTCTCTCCCACAGATCCTATAGAAATCACCCCATCCTCACTATCATCATCAAATAATGCTTCGTCATCCAAGTGGTAGTGAAGGAAAAATGGGGTATCAGCTTGAGATGTGTCTATGGTGGCCGATGGCATGGTGGTCTCAAACATGAAAGTGGGTATATCCTCTCCTTCATCCCCTCTCCTCGGTGTAGGCTCGGTGATTGGTGCCATCAAATTTTGTAAGAATTGGCCTTGGTTAAACATGGCACTTTCAAGGAGAGACACGAGGTTTGATTCTTCTTGTGTTGGTGGAGGGATATAAGGTTGAGAAAATGGATGGGAGGTGTTTGGGCTAAGGTTGTGAGAAAATGTTTGGTCTTGGTGTAGGGGGAGGCTCTCGAGCGTAAATGGGCAATCATAATACACATGCCCCGCCATCCCACAAGTCTCACAAACCACAACCGAATAAGGATTGTATCCTCCCATCTGATCATCAAAATTTGATCTCCACATGGTTACACCAAAGATACATGGACAACAAAAATAAGAAAACAAGAGAGGAGCGTCAATAGTACAAGAGAATAACAAAGCGATAATATAATAGTGGGGGAAAATTTCTTCGTTATTGAGTTTTTTTTAAAAAAAGAAAAAAAAAATTTTGTGTTTTTATGCGTAGTCTAACGAACCCAAGCCAAGCTAATATCAAACCGAACGCCTCCCCGGCAACGAAGCCAAAAACTTGACCGGCGCCCCGTTTACGGTATGGGCGCGGTGTCATTTTACCGCAAGTGCACGGTTAGTGTAGGGTGCGGGTTTATCGAACTCAGGGAGGTGGATGGCTTGAATGGCTACTCGCCTCACCTAGGTTGTGTGCTATCTATGCGGATAATATGGGTGAAGTGTAGAAATAAAAGAATGAAATGAAAATGACACAAAATGAATCCCCGCTAACACGGGCTAGAGCACTCATGACACTTGGCATTTGACTTGACCCAGGGTGAGACATTGCCCCAAAAGGTGGTACCTAGCATCCATGGCCCGATATTCCGGTCGGTGCCAAGCACGCTAGGCCTACCCGGTTCCGGACGGTGGGCATTCCCATGTCCATTAACACCTTCCGCAACCGGGAGCATTAAGGCCACAATGATAACTCCCAACACTTCGTCCAAGCCGTTTCCACGCGCAAGGACTCGATGTCTACACAAGGGGCGTGAGCTGTGGCTAGGGGGTCAACCGCCAAGTTTATTCCCCCTTGGCCCGACGGTCAAAGGCGGTCTTTCTCCCGTCGATGACAATAAAACACCCCCGCATAACCCTAATGGCCATATAGGTCAAATGTGATTTCTAGCAATACATCGAAGCGGATCTTGACTGGACAAGCACCAGACCCCAACCCCCAACACAACTAGTGTGTCGTCGTACGAATTGGACCCAGATTGCTAGAAATCCCCATTGACGCATTTCATCGAACATATGCCATGCAACCAAGTCAAATGAAACAACCCAAGCATCAATCCTACCCTAACCCGTATTAGGGTTCATCAACACTACTCCATGGTGAGAAACATAAAGACAAGTGAAACAAATAACATACAAACATTCACCATTGAGCAAAATGAAAACAACACAATACAATAGAAAATGAGAGAAGAAAAATACTTATCTTGATTCGAATCCAACAATCCGGTACAAGATTTATTGAGCTAAGACCTAATCTAAACTACCCTAAGCTTCCCAACAAAGGGGCTGAAAAAGCCCTAAAAACTAAAGGAGAATCCCCCTAAGTCATGCCCCCAACCTCTATTTATAAACCCCTCAAAACCCCTCTTGGGTCGGGTTCAGAACTGTCAAAAAAGACCCACCCGATCGGGTGGAAACTCACCCGATCGGGTGGAATAAACAGAGAGCTCAGATTCGTAGAAACAGATCTCACCCGGTCGGTTGACAAGTCAACCGATCGGGTGAAATGAAATTCCAGACTGCAGCTAGTTTCAGCACATAGCTGCGCTCAGAAAATTCCAGAAAAATCAAGAAAAATCGGATTTGGGCATGCGACCTATCATTGTAAAGCTAACGACGATGCCGACGCTAGAAAAATAAGAGATCACCCAAAATCCTTCTGGAATGATAGCAGAGCTTCAATGAATGAGCAGCGGTGCGCGAAAGGGGACGAAAAGGCCACCCAATCGGTTGAAATGTCAACCGATCGGGTGAGCGGCTTGTTGCTTTGGCCGTCGCCTTCGGGAGCATCAACCAGGCGCAGAGGAGAGCGGGTGGCGTGATCGGGTCGTCCTTCGGAGGAATCGGCTATAGATGAACCGATCGGGTGAAGGTCACCCGATCGGTTGGAATTCAGCTCCATTTTCCCGAGAACTCTGTTGGGATGAACCGGTCGGCAAACCGATCGGTTGACCTTGCGCTTCGCTCCAGCTTCAGTCCGGGTCGGACACGCATGCATCACCCGATCGGTTGGCTGTGTCCAACCGATCGGGTGGGGGCTGAAAAGTGGAAATCTTGGTCGTTTGACCCCCTGGATCACGCGTGACTCCTCCCGTTGCTCCGGGGACTCAGAATATCATCGTTTTATGTCCCAGATGCTGTAAATTCATGCAAATATACAAAAAACATGGAAAAGTGAAAGAAAACAAGAAAATACAAGAAAACACGAGAAAACGAATAAAAGACGACGGAAAATACGGAGAAACACGGAAGAAAACGTGCGCAAATATATGAAATATAAACGCACGTCACTACTTCAATTTTTTTTTCAAAATCTCATTTAGAAAGTTGATTATAAGAGCATTAAGTAGACCTTTTGTGCCGAATGAGTTAAATCTGAATGGGCTCGTGTTTGGTTGTTTGATGAGTATGTTATATCAAAATCAGTTTATTGATTGTGTTTGGTTGTTTGGAAGACCCTCAGGGCATAAAATTACTCTCATCCTACGTCGGATGGATGACTAAAACAGAATAAACAGCGGAATAAAATCATTAAACTATTTAATGACAGCCCTAAGGATTAACATAAATCCTAGCCAGGAAAATCTACTATCTTTAGGTGAGTCTGACCATCCCTAGAGATAGATCTAAACTACTGCAACATAAAAGAAAGCATAAAAGAACTACAGACATATCCTTCACTTCGTTTCCATAGAATACAAAACATCGTTTTCAGCAACTAATCATTGACCTTCCGAAGCGAGTCGACACCGTGCCTCCGAGCCAACCACTTGCCGAAGAAAGTTTCACTTGAGAATGACCCGCACCAAAGACTTTGCATCCGATCCAAACCTCCTCGACGTCTTACTAGGACACGAACAGAGGAACTGAAGAATTTTTAGGATGATGGAATAATTATTTATTCTTAGTTCAGGCAAGCTACTTGAAATCAAAGACTTGGTGCAATTCCAAAGGGAAGGCTTAGCCCCTATTTATATAGGAAGCTGGCCTCTCTTCCTTCTCTCACAAGCGATGTGGGACTAAATTAAATAAGGAGAAAATCAATTGTACGTTTACATTCACGATAGTCAAACTTTAGCGAATTATTCCTCCCTCACCGTTGAGCTTCACAAATGATATCTTAAATCAATTCGAAGAACACTGAATAGTGAATGCATAGAAACAAACGGTGATCAATTTCGAGTTCGTTTGACCCTTCAAACGAACGTTCAAAGTTGCCCAAAAATCACTTTTTTTTAAAAATGCAGCCGCCACTTTAGAAATCAAGGTTTCTAAAACCCGAGCTCCCACTGGGCGTCCTTCGCAGACGTGCCCGCCCGCCTCACAGACGTGCCCGCCTGCTTGGCCGACCGGGCACTCGACCCACCTGCTCGGGCGAGCGGGTCAGGGCCTGCCCGAGCGGGCGGGCTTGACCCGCCCGCCTGGGCTGGGCTGGCTCACCCAGCCTGTGCAAGCTGGGCTCTCCCAGCCCACCTAGGCTAGGTTGGACCAGAATAGGGCAAAAGCCCAGTTCTGGCCTTTTCGCCGTAATTTGAGATTTATAGATCTTTTTGAGTTATTTTCGGATCCGTTTGAACACGGGTTTTGACCAAGACTTTCCCGAAACCCATGTAACCTTTTTCTATGTATTTATTATATAAAATATGCTTGCAAACATTTTACGACATATTTTAAATCCTTTGGTATCATATGGAATAATCCCTCATTGCATTATCCTAATGCTTATATCGCAAACCTTTTGTGACACAATTAATTCAGATTTAATTATCTTAGACTTTATTGTCACAAAAACTTTGTGACATTAATTATTCACATACACCCAAGTGCACTTTTCATATATCATTCCTATTACCAAAACGTAAATCCTACTCGGTGTGAGACCCTACAGCCTGACCTGACGCTCCCGGCTGTGCGTGCTAGATGTGTGCAATGATACGATCGGGGGCGTGAGATTTAAATATTTGTAACCGCAAGAACACGGTGTTGTAGTGTGGCTTGGGGGTCGAACTCAGGAAGGCGTGGATGTGCTTCTGTCAAAGAGGATCAAAATCACCCCATGGGCGAGCTAGCCCGGATCAGATGATGGGTTGTCACGGTAAATAGAATGCAAGGTATAGACAATAGAAAGGAAAAACCCGGGACTTTGGTTTCCACCCCCAACGAGCGGCTCTCGCCGATACGGCCTACGGGTAGGATAGGAAACGGAATTAGGGTCTAATGGTGAGACATTGCCTCTGAAAGTGGTACCGGCATCCCATGGGCCCGATATTCCGGTCGGTGCCCGGGATGATACACCGGACTTCCCGGGTTCGATCAGTGGGCACTCACGTGTCCATTAACACTGATCGACTCCGGGAGCACTAAGCTCGCAACGATAACTCCTAACGTCTCATCCTGCCGCTCCCGCGCGCTAGGATTCGGCGTCTACGCTAAGGGCGTGAGCTATGGCTAGGGAGTCAACCGCCAAGTTTATTCCCCCTTGGCCCAACGGTCAAAGGCGGTCTTTTTCCCGCCGATGACAATGAAACACCCCGCGTAACCATTAGATTCCTAATCCCTATCGATTTCCTAGCCCTATGGACGCATCGGGAAGAGCCCACGAAGGGATTTCCGCCAAAATCCCAGATTTGGGAACTACTCACACATATTTAGTAAAAATCGATCTAAACAGAAATCGACCGTAAAAATCATGATCAGACAATAGAAATGCAATGGTAGTAAAGCAATTAAGATAATACTAAAGTTTGACAAAGATCTGAAAACTTACAAAAACTGGGAAATTACAGCCGTCACAAAATGAAGAAAACAGCAAAAAACCATCAGCTCCCGTTTCTGGAAAACCTAGGGTTCTATATATAGAAAACGACATCACCCGATCGGTTGACAAGTCAACCGATCGGGTGCCCTGCTTCACCGATTTACAGCGCGATGCGGAACTTCACCCGGTCATCTTCACCCGGTCGGTTGACATATGAATGTGACCGGTTGGATCTTGGTGCCGTCGGGTGAGGAGGCCGGTTGAGCTGACCGTGTCTTGCCTTTTGGAATTCAGCTACAGGTGAACCGATCGAGTGAAGGTCACCCGATCGGTTGGCAATTACAGTAGAAATCCAGAGACTTGGGCCTTTTGAACCGGCCTGCGAACCGACCGGTTGACTTCTCGTGAGCTCCAAGCTACGTCCGGGTTGTGCACGCGTGCATCACCCGATCGGTTGAAGATGATCAACCGATCGGGTGAGGGGCTGAAAGATGCAATCTTCGTCGTTTGACCCCCTGGATCACGCGTGACTCCTCCCGTTGCTCCGGGGACTTGCGATATCATCGTTTTATGCCCCATATGCCAGTAAACTCCTGCAAAATACGGAAAACACGGAAAAGTGAAAGAAAACAAGAAAACACGAGAAAACAAATATAAGACGGCGGTAAAATACGGAAAAACACGGAAGAAAACGTGCGTAAATATATGAAATATAAACGCACGTCAAAATCCCCCAAGCTGAACTCTTCCTCGTCCTCGAGGAAGACGAGTGAGAGTAGGAGCTCGGAGGGGGAAAATAGAGAGAAAGAGAGAAAAAGAAAACTCTATATCCTAGATCGCCCGTCAGGGCCAACAAAATCAAAAATGACACACCAAGCAAGCAAACGGCAAATCACATCACTAAACCAAGGAGTACGAGTCCAGACAAGTGCCGTGGGCCCACGCGGTGAAGCGCGAGTGAGTGTGGTCGTGCGCTAGCAGATGGTGTCACTATCTACGATGTGCGATAAAGCTCGATATACACAAATCCAAGAAATGACCCAAATATCGATTCGAATTGAATAAAGCGGTGAATATATAGTTCAAGCATGCATGAGAATAGAGAGAGAATCGAAACATATCATGCGTCAGGAACTCCACAACTAGGGTTAATGAAATCACACCACTATAGCCTAGATATTAGCTAAAAAGTTCCTAAGCCAAGTGTTTTCGAAACCGATGGGGGTTGAGATGATGTGGAGAAGAACACTCGGTGCAAATTCTCGCCTTCCCTTTATTCTCGGCAAGTAGGAAAAGATATTCACACAGGAATTTTTTTGGGTTTTGGGTATTTGTAAATTTTTTTTTTTGGATTTTTGGCTATGCAATTTTTTTCTTTCATTTCTTTTCTCTTCTTTTTGGGTTTTTCTTTTCTTTTCTCCTTTTTTTGGATTTTTGGGTTTTTGGCTATACACATGTGTACTCTCCCAAGTGGGAGAACGGTACACGACGAGGGGATTTGCACCAAGTAAAACAAAAAAGAAGTCGGAATCTAAACACTTGGGCAAAGGAAACTATTCTCGCTAAATAGAGCATGGGATAAATGGGTTATCTTAGTCCTTAATTGTGGAATCCCGACACATGCGAAATGAAGCATACGATATATATAATCATGCATACAGAAACAGACAAGAGAAGCAAATACTGCATTATTCATATCGAAGCGTGATAATCTAGGGGTCATTTCTGGACAGGTATATAAAGTAAAATCACAAAGCAGAAGCACACCAAACAGCTAGGCACGACACATGACTCACAAAAAGCTAAGTGGACCCACGACGCGTGAAATGCAGGGGGACTCGATATCCTAGGGTTAGTGAGCGTGATTATCGATGCTATGCTAGGTGTGTGTGATTTTGTGGCAATTCATCATAGGGTTCATCTCTAGGAGAAAGAGATAAAAAGAAGAAAAGAAAAATTAAAAACACGAAGAAAACGACACAAAAACGAAAAAGAAAGACTCAAACGACGCACAAAGTGCGACTCCCCCAAGCTGAAGCTTGCATTGCCCTCAATGCAATAAGAGTGAGTACGGGAGGGCAATGAAAATGGGGGGAATACGCACCGACACAAAAAAGAAATGAAAAACATGGTAAACACGGATACGAAACTGAAAATAAAGAAAAAATCAAAATCAAACCACGCGACATAGAAATAGAAAAAGAACGAAAGAAAGAAAGAAGACACGACACACAAAAAATAAAACAAGCACACACACAAAGGAAACAAAACACGACAACACAGCAAAATAGACTTCCCCCAAGCTAGAGATGACAATGCTAGTAATGAAATATGAACGTGAAAGTGCAGAGATATGCAAGGGGGAGGTCAAAAAAACAAAGGAAAAGAAAGGAAAGAGAAATAAAAAGGAAGCGATTCGACACGTGAATGGGTCCTCCCCCTAGCAGTGGTAAAGCAGGGCCCCGCAAAGACAGATGGGCACAAACGTAGGGGGGACAAAAGTGGGGTGGAAAAATATCAAGCAGAGGCACCACCCTCTGGGGGTGGTGATGGGGGCCTGTGCTGGGGACCAGGAGTGGTGGGGGGTGAAATGTGAAGCTCGGAGACATCGGGTGGGTCAGTGCGAATGTGGCGAACGAAACTTTGAAGAAAGGGCAGGTCTCGGTCGACGAACTCCTGAGTCGCCCGACCACCATGTCCAGCTAGGAGGATCATGGCCATGAATCGGTCGGATTGGTCGTCCCCGAATTCGGCATCGCCAATGTAAGCGGGGGAAGTGGTGTGTGGGGTGGTAGATGAATTGGTGGTGGTGGATTGAGCGGGGGTTGTGTGCGACGAGCGTGACGGGTGGGCCTAGGGTTGGAAGAGCAAGCATCAGTGGGCTTAGCACGGTGAGGAGGCATTGTGCAGGAGTCGTGTGTGTGTGTGTATGCAAAAGACAATGAAGACACACAAACTCGGCCGACGAGCAAAATGGAATATTTATGGCAAAATAAAAATTGAGCTAAGGAGCGAGTTTACCCAAATGAGATGAAGATCGTTGATCATAGACGCCCCAATGCTACTCGACAGGAGCACGTGTGAGGCCGCGGCAATCCTTTCAGCAAGTTTCGAAATTGGGGGAGAATGGGTGAAAGTTAGGGTTTTGTGTGCTGGTGAAATCGAGGAGGATGGGGAGAAATCGATGGAGAGATGGATAGGGAGAGGGGGGAGATCGATTGGGGTTGATTTAGGGGAAGAATGAGGTCAGGTGCAAGAGGGGGAGTCGAAGCGTCGATCTGGAATTCGAAAATGGGCGAGGGCGGATCGAACGGGCGGGGGCGGCCATTTATAGGGATTTAAGTCGAACCGGTCGGGTGAGTTGTCACCCGATCGGTTGACTTAGTGGTCAAAAACTTTGGTTGAAGAGTTGCTACAGGTGAACCGGTCGGGTGAGTTGTTACCCGATCGGTTGACCGCTCCACACATTTTCCCGAGAACTCAGAGTGTCTCACCCGGTCCCTCAACCGGTCTCGCTTCTTGTCACCCGGTCGGTTGACAAATCCCTGAAATTTTCCCGAGAGTTTCCCCAGGTCACCCGGTCTGCTCACCCGTTCTCTTCTTTCCTCACCCGGTCGGTTCATTCAGTGGCAGACACGGCCGTTAGCTGATACATCCCAACCGATCGGTGAGTTATCACCCGATCGGTTGGGGCCTTGTTTTCTGCAAAAACCCACAAATAGCCTAAGTTTCACAACGGAAGTTCTTGCGGCTGGATTTATTTATAAAAATAGATAAAATAAAGTTATAGATAATCCTAAAAATTGAAACAAAAGTTTAGAGCATGGGTTGCCTCCCATGAAGCGCTTTTGTTTAACGTCGTTAGCTCGACGCCCGTTGATGATGTTCATGGTGGGCGATACAGGTGATGCCCAAAATCCGGCATCTCTTCAACTCCAGAGCTTGTGGCTATTGGTGTAGTCGGTGGCTGTAAGAAGATTTGCTCAACTACCCTCCCTTTGTCGACAGGATCCGGAGGCTTCTCCCTCAAATTGGCGTCTACCGCCATCTTTTTCAGGATCCAGACCTCATCACCGGTGAGGTCCATGGGTTCTTTCCCTTTTCTCCTCGTAGGGAGAGACTTATGGAATCCAGGAGGGGTCACACTTCGCGCGACCGCCTCATTAGCAACTTCATTCTTTGGGGAGCCAACTTGCTCTCCAAGGTCCCCCAAGCTATCGGGGGGATTCATCGAGAGTACTTTCCAGGCACTTGTTTCAACAGCTCTATCTTCTTCGTTCTCAAGCATACTGATACTAGGATCGTCTGGGGGATTTGGATGCTTCATCGACAAGCCTAAGTCAAATTTGACTCTTTCTTGGCCCACATTGAGGGAAAGCTTCCCATTCTTCACGTCTATCAAAACTCCAGCGTTTGCCATAGAGGGCCGTCCAAGGATAATAGGGGTATGCTTGTCTTCCGGCATGTACATCACCACAAAATCAACCGGCACTTGTACTCCTCTCACATCGACGGGGAGGTCGTCCACTACTCCCACCGGGTACTTGACCGAACGGTCAGCAAGTTGTAATGTCATGCCGGTGGGCTCTAAGTCTCCCATCCCTATTATTGCGAGGTAGGGATGTGAGCTAGAGACTCGGGTTCATGAAATCCTAAAATAACAAGCATGTTGCCTCCCCGGCAATGGCGCTATAGAGCTTGACGCCCCACGGTTGTGCGTGCTAGATGTGTTCAATGATACGATCGGGGGCGTGAGATTTAAATATTTGTAACCGCAAGAGCACGGTGTTGTAGTGTGGCTTGGGGGTCGAACTCAGGAAGGCGTGGATGTGCTTGTGTCAAAGAGGATCAAAATCACCCCATGGGCGAGCTAGCCCGGATTAGATGATGGGTTGTCACGATAAATAGAATGCAAGGTATAGACAATAGAAAGGAAAAACCCGGGACTTTGGTTTCCACCCCCAACGAGCGGCTCTCGCTGATACGGCCTACGGGTAGGATAGCAAACGGAATTAGGGTCTAATGGTGAGACATTGCCTCTGAAAGTGGTACCGGCATCCCATGGGCCCGATATTCCGGTCGGTGCCCAGGATGATACACCGGACTTCCCGGGTTCGATCAGTGGGCACTCACGTGTCCATTAACACTGATCGACTCCAGGAGCACTAAGCTCGCAACGATAACTCCTAACGTCTCATCCTGCCGCTCCTGTGCGCTAGGATTCGGCGTCTACGCTAAGGGCGTGAGCTATGGCTAGGGAGTCAACCGCCAAGTTTATTCCCCCTTGGCCCAACGGTCAAAGGCGGTCTTTTTCCCGCCGATGACAATGAAACACCTCGCGTAACCGTTAGATTCCTAATCCCTATCGATTTCCTAGCCCTATGGACGCATCGGGAATAGCCCACGAAGGGGTTTCCGCCAAAATCCCAGATTTGGGAACTACTCACACATATTTAGTAAAAAGCGATCTAAACAGAAATCGCCCGTAAAAATCATGATCAGACAATAGAAATGCAATGGTAGTAAAGCAATTAAGATAATACTAAAGTTTGACAAAGATCTGAAAACTTACAAAAACTGGGAAATTACAGCCGTCACAAAATGAAGAAAACAGCAAAAAACCATCAGCTCCCGTTTCTGGAAAACCTAGGGTTCTATATATAGAAAACAACATCACCCGATCGGTTGACAAGTCAACCGATCGGGTGACCCGCTACACCGATTTACAGCGCGATGTGAAACTTCACCCGGTCATCTTCACCCAGTCGGTTGACATATGAATGTGACCGGTTGGATCTTGGTGCCGTCGGGTGAGGAGGCCGGTTGAGCTGACCGTGTCTTGCCCTTTGGAATTCAGCTACAGGTGAACCGATCGGGTGAAGGTCACCCGATCGGTTGGTAATTACAGTAGAAATCCAGAGACTTGGGCCTTTTGAACCGGCCTGCGAACCGACCGGTTGACTTCTCGTGAGCTCCAAGCTACGTCCGGGTGGTGCACGCGTGCATCACCTGATCGGCTGAAGATGATCAACCGATAGGGTGAGGGGCTGAAAGATGCAATCTTTGTCGTTTGACCCCCTGGATCACGCGTGACTCCTCCCGTTGCTCCAGGGACTTGCGATATCATCGTTTTATGCCCCCATATGCCAGTAAACTCCTGCAAAATACGGAAAACACGGAAAAGTGAAAGAAAACAAGAAAACACGAGAAAACGAATATAAGACGGCGATAAAATACAGAAAAAAACGGAAGAAAACGTGCGTAAATATATGAAATATAAAGGCACGTCAACCCTACTACTGGTTGGGGCATGAAACTTTTAGACGACAGTGACCACGAGAAACATGTGTCCGCTCTGTTTCGGTATCATAATTACGTGATTGACCTATTGACTTAAATGTCATCGGGATCACTCTTACTGTGCCCGTGATGAATACTGTAGTTTTAGTCCCTTCGTCATAACTATGTCACTGCATAGTCTAGGGTATGGTAAACTGTCAACCGTAACAACCTGTACTGGTTAGTATCCTCTGGTCTTTGGTGTGTCCATATTGTACTTCCTACAACATTCCCCGGTCGAGGTTTTTCACCAAGAACCGTATTGAGCTTGTGACATTAACTTCCCATGGACGAAAGAGACGAATGCTCTATTGATCACTACTCACCTCGTATGCTTCAACTGTCATCCAACCTAAGACCTTTCAACAGGCATTGCCTCAAAGCTAGATCATAGATCTAAGTGATACCATTCACGCACAGGTTCGTACAATGACCTCAAGTCTTAAGGACCAACTTGACTATCATTACTAGAGAGTTATCAATGATAGTTTAGTTAATGTTAACCATTTGATAACTCTTCATTGGGTCATTCAGTGGACTCATTCTCTAATGAGCACCTATGTCTCGTCTCCGACTTCGCCAGGTCAAATGATTATGAGATCATCATTACCATTTGGTTAAGACAAAGACACAATGGTCTGTCTGATGTGTCAATATCCTTTTCTAGACACATCTATGACCATGAACGCTTTAAAACTCAAGTTCCTATCAGTCAGGCACTTCCCATAATCGAGATATTTATCTAGATACGTGTATGACCTTGCTTTAAGTCTAAGGAAATTATCTAAGTATTTAAAACACTGTATCCATACGTATATAATTGGTACCATTTAAGTTAGAAGAAGATGTTCTACAGATAAATTACCTCGAGTGCATATATCTTCCAATAAGTATTTTGTATAATGATATTGTATTACGTGTTAATACAGGAATGCGCAAGTTAGTAGTAAAATCTATCTATGGCACAATAGACTAGGCCGTACCAAAGAGAAGAGAATTGGCAAGTTACATAAAGATGGGCCTCTTGACCTCTCGTATTATGAGTCAAATGACACTTGCAAGTCTTGCCTCAAAGGTAAGATGGACAAATATACTTTTGCAGGACAGTGGGAGAGAGTTGATGAACTCGTGGGTCTCATAAAAGCGGATTCATACAGACCATGTCTATATTTTCCAGGAAAGAATATTGGTATTTTATAATGATTACTGACGATCACTCAAAGTATAGACACATACTCTTGATGAAGCACATGTCCAATAATTTGAGTGATTTATGGAGTATCATAATAGAAACATAATGGTGGAAGTATTTGAACTCCTTCGATCAGATTGAAGATGAAATACTTAGCCATGAAATTCTTGTGTAACTAAAGAGAATGAGATTCTCTCTCAGGTCAAATCTCTTAACACACATCAACGTTGTGTCAGAGAGAAGGAATCACACTTGTTTGACAAAGGGCGATCATGATTAGTGACAATGAGTTATTAACTTCAATCTGGGGATGTGCCCTGGCAACACTGTGCCTAGATTCTCGATAGGGTCCAGACGAGTTCGTTCCTATGACTCCATATGTGATATGGAACGGCATGGAACCCAACCTTATACATGCTAAGGTATGGAGTTGTCCTGCGTATATCCAATGGCTTAATCAAGTATTGACTGAAAGAAACATCTGTCATGTATAGATTCATAAGGTATTTGAATCATTTGAAAGGACACACTTCTATCACTATGAACAACAAAGGATAGTTGTGGTCGACCATGCCACCCTTTTAGAAAAGGGGTACATTATGAAGGAAGTGGATGGAAAAGTGATAGATTTAGACATATGAATCAACACATGAATTGCAGCCAGAACCAGTGATTGAGACAGAGTGTGATATTTCACAATCAATCGGTAGAAAGTGAAGCGAAATTACTTGAGCCCGAAAAAGAACTAGATAGACGAAGGGGTCAAGTATTACGTCATAAGTTGATTATGACCTTGTTGACTTCCAGGAAACCACTCAGAGTATGGACTCTTAGTAGTAGCTTGATTCAATCCGAAATATGTCCATGCGCGTCTAGAAGGTAAGAATGCACCCACGGGAAGCAACCCATTAGCTGTAAGTGAATCGTTTAAGTCCGAAGATCGGTGCATATGGAAAGATAGAGAAGTGCATGTTATGCTGGTTGAGAAAGATTATCATTAGAACCCCTATATTTGGATTAAGATGAAACTTTCTTTCCAACAGTCGTGTATCATACTCGCTATCACTGCTCATGATGACCATGAAATTTGGAATATGCATGTAAAGTCTGATTTCTAAATATGATTTAGAAGAACGAATTTACATGGCTCAGGCAGAAAGTTTTGAAGGTCAGTGGGAGCGAATAAAAGGCATGTAAGGCATCCAGGAGCCGGAACATATGTTTTGCCAAAGTAATCAAACTATTTGACACTTTGTCAGAAATGAATATGGACTAGGCAGATGACCAATGATTATTTTTGGATCATTCTCGTAAGAGACATGGATGACATTCTTCTGATAAATAACAAACATATAGATTTTTAAATCTATCAAAGAATAGCTATCAGTGATATTTATTTTAGCCTCAAGTAAGAACAATGAGCTAGAAAAGTTCCAGTCAACACAAATGTTACGAATTTCAAGAGACCAAGGAAACGATTTGGATGAGATTCAAATTCGTGATCTAGAAGGAACATAGAACTCCTTAAGTCTACATAAAAGAAAATTTACTAGATTCACTCATAAAAGTACTACCACATGAAGTCTGGAGAGACTTATGTGTAAATGCGGTATAAGATACTGGGATAAATGGGTCTGAGTGTAAGTGGGAGATGTTGGGATATATGTATACCCTCGAGGTAATTTATCTCTAATACAAACAACTTGTTCAAAATTACAGTAAGTTGTTTGGTAAAAATTCACCTAAGTAAATTATAATGTAGTCTTCATTAGAACTTAGGTAAAGTCCTGAGACTTAATGTGAGGTCAAACATATATCGAGATGGAGATCTCGATCATAGAGAAGTGTTTGAACGTTTATAGCATAAGTCTAAAATTGTTCGTGGTCGTAAATGTTTCGAGAAAAGGATATCGATACATTGGAGAGACCATTGTTTCTTTATCTTTATCATGTATAGGTGATGATGATCTCATGGTCGTTTGACTTGGAAAAGTAGGAGACAAGACATAAGTGCTCATTGGAGAATGAGTTCACTGAACGACCTAACGAGAGTTACTACATGGTTGGTATACACCAATCTGTCATTGGTAAGCTCTCAATGATGATATGCAAGTTGCTCCTTATATTTAAGGACATTATACGAACATGTGCGTGAACGGTGTCACTTTGATCTCTGATGTAGCTTCGAGACAAGCTCTGTTGAAAGTTCCTTGGTTGGGTGACACTTGAAGTGTACAAGAAGAGTAGTGACCAAGAAAGAATTCGTCTCTTATATTATGAGGAGTTAGTGTCACAAGAGTCGGTATGGTCTTTAGCAGAAAAACCATGGCCATGGTATGTTAGACTTGATCCAACAAAGATTAGCTAAGATTGAACGATGCCGACCAAACGTGAAGCTATTAGGGGTTGACAGTTAACCATACCCTAGTCTTCAAGCGACATATTTATGAAGAAGTGACTAAAACTGTGACATTCATCATGGACACAGTCAGGGTGGTCCCGACAATACTCATGTCAAAGGGCTGACCACATAATTATGATACCGAAACAGAGACTGCACCTGCTACTCATGGTCACTGTCGTCTGGGGTTTTGAACACTATCTGTAGTAGGGTTAGGTTGTTGGGTCTCACACAGAGTGAGACCTTCGTCAACTATTAAAAAGTTAAGGGGAAAAGGCATATGATGCATGTGAATTGATAATGTTGCAAAGGGTTTACAAAGGAAGCTTTAGATCACATATGATGTGGTACGTACAAATGCATAGAAAGGATCTATTCGAAAAAATGGGGGTCCGAAAATGTCCCGGACTGGCTGCATAAGCTCGGATCTGGTGCAACCCGTTAGGGAATGGGGGCCCCGCTTAGCTAGGGTTTACCCGAGTAAAAAACGGTTGGAAATTTCCAGATTCGGTTTTTGGAATGTGGTCAACTTTAACGACGCATTTGAGTGGTCAAACGACCTTAGAATTGCGCACTTTGTTTCTATGCATTCACCATTCATAGCTCCTTGATTTCACATATGATATGCCGTCAGGGGTTCTCTGGTGTGTGTGACACAATTACTCAAATTTGAGCATCCATAAGAGGCAAAAATTGAGCAATTAATTCTCTAATTAAGATTAGCCCAACATTGGAAGTGAGATGAAAAGAAGGGGATAACTCATGCTATAAAAGGGGGCCTAATCCTTCTCTTCCAAATTACGCCAAAGGTACCAGTGCACTCTGCACCAGAGCTTGGATTCGGGTAGCTCCACCTAAACGTGAGCAAGCCCAGATCTAAAGCCAAAGTTATTTCCATCTTTCTCCATCTTTCTTCTTTGCTTCTGATCGGGTCCAAGCAAGGCTATGAAGGAGATCGGATTGAATCTGGAATATTGACGGAGGATCCACTCAAGGTGAAACTTTCTAGAGCACGTGATTGGTTCGACGACAAGGGTGTTGCTCGCCTCGAGATGTAGTCCAGCTCAAGAAAAGCAGTTCAGACCCTAACTCGGGGCCTTGGTTCGAGGGAATCTACGCTTTGCTAACGTACAAGGCAGAGGTTAGTACTTTACTTTCATGCATTTATTTTATACTTGCAGTAGTTTTGTAGGTCTATCTTTAGGGGTTGGTCAAACCCACTCCGGGATAGTAGAGATTCTGGTTAGGGTTTTATTTTCTTACGATGTTCTTAAAATGGTTTTAAGATTTTTTCGCTGCTTTTTATGTTTCCTCGTCCGCTAAGCTAAGGCCAGACATTGATTTTGAGCCCATATGATCGCAGAAATCCCAGCATTGGTATTAGAGCTTATTGATGCTTGAGTACGGGTTCTTGAGTTATGAGCTAACCCGAAGTAATCGCTCTTACCGTACCAAGTCTCGAAAAAATGGGGGTCGATCTTATCATGGTTTAGGCATTGTCGAGAGGCATGCCATAAAACAAGTTTGTGAGGGATCATGTGACAGGTCTAGGGTGCCATGTGATGGGCCTTAATATTGTTACAATGATATCAGAGCGATAATAGTAGTGACTGCATATCTATATGGAAATCTTGATAAAGAGATTTATATGAAACTTCCTGATGGCTTTCAATTGCCTAAAACTTTCAAAGATAGACCATGTGACATCTATTCTATTAAGCTACAAAGATCATTATATGGTCCTAACCAATCGGGAAGAATGTGGTATAACAGACTTAGTAAATTCCTTGTACAACAAGGATTATACAATAATGAAGTGTTCACTTGCATCTTTATAAGAGTAAAGGGAACATGATTTGTAATCATTACAGTCTTCATATACAACTTAAATCTCATTGGATCTCCTGAAGAGATAACTGAGATATCTGAAAGCCTGACAAAATTTTTTGAAATGAAAGACCTAGGCAAAATGAAATTATGTCTTGGCTTATAGATTGAACATTTGAAAGATGGCATCATGTTATATCAAATCACATATAACAAGAAATTATTACAAAAATTTCACATTGACCAATTTCATCCACTGAGTACACCTATGGTAGTATGTTTACTGGAAGTACATAAAGACCCCTTTCGTCTGCTGGAAGATGGGGATGATATTCTAGGTCCTGAAGTTCCTTATCTAAGTGCGATTGGAGCACTTTTTTATCTTGCTAACTACACGTGCCTCGATATAGAATACAGTGTTGCGCCTACAAAGCGCTACTAAACCAGAGTTAAGCATCTTCTGCACTACCTCCAAGGGTCGATAGATCTGTTCTTATATTATAAGAAAGAATCATCCTACACGCTTGTTGGCTATGTAGATGCAGGTTATAGGTCTGACTCCCATACTGAGAAGTCACAAATTGGGTACAGGTTTAGCTACGGTGGGATGGCCATCTCCTGGAAACCTGTAAAGCAAACTATGACGGCAACCTCATCCGATCCTTCAGAAATTCTTTCCATCTAAGAAGCAAGCAGAGAGTATGTTTAGTTACTCTCAGTTGTGCATTACATTCTGGTGACGACCAGAATGAAGAGTGGTGATCTTGAGCCAACCACCATATTTGTCTTCTTTTACCCAGCAATGAGGAGGTTACATCAAAGGCGACATGACAAATCACATCTCTTCAAAGTTCTTCTGGACACATGACCTGCAAAAGAATGTCAAGATCGACATGAATCAAGTACAATCTAGTAAAAATCTGGCTGATATGTTCACTAAGTTTCTTCCTACCTCCACTTTTTGGAAATTTGTACAAAAGATTGGCATGAGGCGCCTAAGAGTTTTGCAAGCCAAAGAGCTTGTACAGATCAAGGGGAGTTAAATGAGAATTGTACTCTTTTTTCCTTAGATATGGGGTTTTCTCACTAGGTTTTCCATAGCCAAAGGTTTTAACGAGGTAAATCTCATTAACTCTAGATCACAAAGTATCCACCCCTAGTGACTCACACAATACTCAAAATCTTGAAGTATTCATGAGTATGAATTCACACTAATGGCTGGATAAGGTAGAGTGATATGAATGGTATTATGTAGGCCGATCATAGGCCCATGTTGTTCCCATTATATCATGCAAGAGATTAGGAGAATATATCCTATATAAACTCTATATCCCACCATTATATGAACTCTTCTTGTTTCCCTATAAATAAAGGCATGCCATCTCCATCAGAAAGCACTTCACAACATGATGCACAATTAATAGAATTATAAAATTTTCACAAAACCAACTGCCAGAATACAAAAAAGAAGAAGGCAAAAAGGGACAAAAAATGAAATTATACATTTGAATAAGCACTTTAGGACCTTTGAAGTGTAGAATGGGATATAAAAAATCGCTTGCTTAGGAGGCGATAGGAGAATATGAATGCTTCTGGGGAACTCTTCTTTTAAATTACAGGGAAATGCTGGTGCAAATTGATTTTTAACAAAACATAGGTTGAATAACATGTCAGCTGTTTAGCAGAGGAAATTTTTCCATTGGTAATAAAAAATATCATTCTCCTTGATCTTTTTTATTTTTGGCATAATTAAAGTTGGTCAACATATTTTAAAATCCAAATAGATAACTTATCGAGTTTTAATCATCAATCTAAAGTTTGCTAAATTTTTACAAAACTTTTGTGTAAATACAAAATAATTCTTAGGGTTGAGAAATGTTGCGGTTCAAATCCGCCTAACAATGAGATTTGTAGTTAATGGGAATCACGGGTACAATGATTACAGGTTTTGGATTGATGGCGAGGTTAGCACGGCTTGGAACAAGCTGCAGGAGTGAAGAATCTAAGGCCGCCTCAAGGTCACCCAAGGTCGTCGTCTCCTAGTAGCTGAGGCGAGCTTCCTGCGACAATAGCAACCCGTCAGAAAGGCGGGGCTGGATGTCAGCCCGTTACCTCTTCGATGCTTATGTCAGTGGATGACTGGAAATAAGTGTGTCGGACACGCATGGCGATCTTAAGATAGATCGGTGAAGCGCGACGAGCTTATGAGGAAGGAACAGATATATGGGAGATATCCGACCTTGAATATTGGAAAGGAGTTAAAGATTTTAACTCAACAACCCCCTCTTTGGAGGCAGAAGGGATGTATTTATGGGGTTGAGGGGCGGTTCCTCGCCGTCCAATCAGCTATCGAGTTAGCATAGCTGGAGCGCAAGTGGAGAAGTGATAGGTCGGTGGGGGCTGTCAGAGATATTTGTTCATTTATGGGTGTCAGATGATGTCAGACGTACTAATGAGACGCGATCGGCAGTCATCAGTTCTCGCCCTTAACATCTGGCATTAATGGGGGATAGGTGGCCCTATGTCACACTGTCAGAGATATTTATGCTAGGCCGCCCTTAGGGAGAGTCAAGCTCGGCGACCTAGCCCGGTGCCTTCGGACCGTCTGACCGTGCTTCTTGTTGGAGAGCAGGCGAGGTTCTTGCTGGTATGGCGAGCTTGTCGATCAGGTAGGCGAGGTTCTTTTGTTGACCCTGAGGACAAGCTTGTCGATTGACAAGGTGAGCTTCCCTGGATAGAGGCGATCTTCCGTTCAGGCTGGTACCCCTTTCAAACGATCGGAGAGCTGTTCGCTTGGGCTTTTAGTGTATGTTGACCTCAATTACATGGGCCGGCCTTAAGGCCGTAACAATTGCCCCCGTCATTCGAGCTTGAAGCGGCAACCCCGGCTCAGCTCGAATGATGCGTCGCACTTGCATCGATTGAGGGCTGGTCGACAGCATTTAATTCGATCTGATTGTCGGATCTCTAGGACTTGATGGAAAATCGACGATGGGGAGAAATCGAGGCATCCCACCGCTCAGGGGTGACGTGTGGCTGACGTGATTGGGGGGAGAAGTCGACGTGCCAGCCCAGTCCCGATCAGATCTGTAACGACTGCTTTTCATGTATTTGGATATATATAATATAATATATGTTTTGGTGGATTTTTTCCTCTTGTGTGGTTTTCGTCTCCGTAGATTTCATTTTCGATCGATTCGTCGTATTTTCTCGTTTCTTCCTTAGGATCGTCGATTTCGAAGTGTGTCACTCGTGACGGACTTCATAACGGTCGTATCTAACTATTAGATCAAGCCTAGGAGTCTTAGGAATCGATCCCGGGGCCCCGCGCTCCGTATCGGAACTTTTGGTGCTCATTAGCCGGTGTAAGAAGGGCCACCGACCGACTAGATGACGATCCAGTCGGTCGGCAATCCTTCTTGGACCGACTAGTTAGCTTTCTAAATTTCTCAGGAGTTACTGTTTATCGTTAGTCGGTCTAAGAACGTTGGTTGACCGACTAGGTTGCAAACTAGTCGGTCGTCAATGCTTCTTTAACCGACTAACACATCATCTTAATTTTAGTTGAGTTACTGTTTACTCTTAGTCGGTCTAAGAACGTTCATCGACCGACTAGATGATAAACTAGTCGGTCAGTATTTGTTCATGGACCGACTAATTCTAAATCCTACTTTTGTTCAGAGGTTACTGTTTACACTTAGTCGGTCTGCGTTGGTCGACCGACCGACTAGTTACCAAACTAGTCGGTCAGTGGTTGTTCTTTGACCGACTAACCAGTGTTAAAACCCTAATTTCTGGGCAGCCGCCAGCCCAACCTATTTATACCCAACCCAAACGATTTCTTCTTCTCCAACACGACCCAAAACCCTAAAATCTTCCCCCTTGAGCCCCCATCTTCCTCCAAGCTTCATTTCTCCATTCCAAGTCCTAAATCCATCATCCAACCCATCCATTCACTCCATCTACCTCTCATCTTCCCCAAAATCTCACCAAAACCCATCAAAATCCCCAAATCCCCCAAAACCCTAGTTTCCCCAATTTTCTCCAATCTTTTCCAGATCTGATCCTAGGGTTCCCCGGAGTGTTTCTTCCGTCTCCTCTCGGTAAGAAATCGATCTACCGTTGTTTTCATAACCTATTTATATTATTTACGAAACCCTAATAAATTTCATGTTGTTTGTTGATTGTTCCCCCAAAACAGCGGTTTCCCCGTAGATTGGCATCCGTGTGACGAAGTGGTCGTCATCCCCGGTGTTAGGCAAGTGAAACTTGCCACTTAGGGTTTAGGCCAAGTTTTAGGCCATTTGCTTGTTGTAGGCGTAAAAGAGGCTAGGCGACGAAATGATACTCGCCTAGGCGCAAATTGGGGAACTAGCTTGACAACGAAGCTAGTTCCGACATTTAGCATGTTGCACAATTACCATGTCATGTTTACTTTCCATTAACGGTACGCAAATAAATTGTCATGTCCTCGCATTCTTTAAGTGTTGCTGTGATTGCGTAGCTTTGCTACGATGCATGTGTTCCTGGCTCGTGACCAGAAGCGAGCATAATGAGTTGCTAACCCCAACGCTCGATGTATTGAATTGTGAACTAAGAATGCGAGCTCAATGTGTGGGGCAACCCCAGGCTCACTAGCTGAGTTCCATGTGCGGGGACCCCAGGCTCCATATCGTGTGGGTATTAGGGTAGTGTTTAGTGCCGATCGGTCTGAAATGTTTACCATTCAGCGAAGGGCGTAAACATCTACAAAACAATGTGAATTGATTTAGAATGTTAGTAGCTTGGCTACTCTTGCCTTGTCCCGATAATTGTTCTCTTGTACAATTTGTCTTGCCATGTCTTAATTGTGCACTCATGTTATAACTGCCATGTCATGCATACTAAAACTGTTAGGTTGCTAGTTGCCTTACTTTCAGTTTCCTTGCCCAAGTCTTTTGACTTGCTGACATGTGCCCCTTTACTCTTTTGGGTGACACATGTTAGATCCCGAGCCTGACTACCTTGTTGAGGACGAGGTGTTTGCTGACGACGAGCCCGAGCTTGTGTTTGACGGGGAGTACGTGGACACTGGGGACCAGTCCTAGTGTCTCCGTTGTGTTTTACTTTTGTTAGAACAGTTGTTTTGTTATCGGTGCGTAGCACCCATACTTTGTTATGTCGTTTCTTTTGTTGGCCTTGTTCTGGGCCCTTAGACTCTTTTCTTTTAGCCTGGTGGCTTTTCTGGATGTTGGACTTATTTTGATGTTGGACAAATTATGAGATGTGAGATTTTTATTTCAGTCTCTCCTTGTGTTATTATTGTTATTCTGTTGTGGTTACATGGACCTGTTTATGTATTGTGGACGCTTATCGGGTTTGGGGCTTCACAGCTCCACTCTCGTGCGGACCTTTTCACGTCTCGCCTCCATTTTAGGGAAGCGGGTCGTGACAGGTTTTAGTGGTGGCCCATGCAGGTCCTTCTGTAACTGCGATTTTTGGAATAGCGATAATAATATTTGAATGTCCAATGAATTAAGTTCGACGTCCGAGTCATAAGCTATGAGTCTAATCTGATTCGTTTTCTGTGTCACTAGATGGCAGGAAGACGTTTCATCCGTGGTGGTGGTAGTGGCGCGGTCCCTCATGATGAGGAGCCTGAGCGGGAACCCACCAGCGGTGAGATGATGCGGATGATGCTCCAGATGATGCAAGTGCAGCAGGGCGTGCTTTTGCAAGTCCAGAATGCTCCACTTGCTCGAGCTGCCCGGGCTCTTCCGGATGCCCCTCGCTCTGAGCCAGGAGCGAAGCAATTTCGGGAGCTGGGTCCCGCATATTTTGATGGTTCTGAGGGTCCTCTGGCTGCCGATGAGTGGATTCAGAACATCGAGGACAATCTGAAGATGGCCAAGATCACCCCGGCTGGATGGGTTGATTTGGCGAAGAGGCAGCTGAAGGATAACGCCAGGAATTGGTGGGATGCGGAAGAAAAGATGTTGGTGGAGCCGATAGCTTGGGCTACCTTCAAGGCTAGATTTGATGGTGAGTTCTTCCCGAAAGCTGCCAGGGAGGAGATGCTGCAGCGTTTTATCGATTTGAAGCAGGGGAATTCGTCGGTGGACCTATATCACCAAGAGTTCATGAGGCTGAGTCGGTTTGCACCAAAGATGGTGCAGGACGCTGAGGAGAAGGCTCAGAGGTTCCTGCAGGGGCTTGCTTCGGAGCTCCAGAGTTTTGTGACCTCCTCTGACCGGGAATCTTATCAGAAGGTTCTGGTCGCTGCTAAGAGGCAGGAGCTGCTCGTGAACCAGAGGAGGGGATCTGCTGTTGGTGCTGGGAAGAGGCCTGTGGAACAGGCGAGAGCTGTGGTTAGACCTGGATTCAGGCCTAATCAGTCTGCTCAGTTTAAGAGGCCAGGAGGGCCTATTCTGAAGTTTTGCCATTTCTGCGGCAAGCCTGGCCACGTCAAGGATCAGTGTCAGAAGTTTCTGGGCCAGTGTTTGATTTGCGGTGATGCTTCTCAGGTCGCGAAGGATTGTCGGCATGCGGATCCGCTGCGGAGGGCACCTGTTGCAGCACAGCTGTTGCAGCAGCGAGCGCCTGTTCCTGCTGGACGTGGAGCAGCTCTTGTTCCGCAGAGGCAGGCTTTTCAGCAGGCTGTTCCGCCGAGGAGGCAGGCTTTTCTGATGACCGCTGCGGAGAGCGAGGCTGTGGATGAGGTTATCGCAGGTAATCCTCACTCTAGCTGTTACTTTCCTAGCTGGTTTTGATTGTTAGATTTTGTTGTTTGCTTGAACATGGTTGTTTGCTAGAATAGGGTTTGATTGTTAATTGATTGTTAGGTGTGGTTTTGGTTTGCACATTTCTTGCACGGGTCCTCTTTGACTCCGGTGCATCGATGTGCATTATTTCTCGGAGCTTCGTGGAGAGGCATTCCTTGTCGACGTCCCCTCTCCCCAAGAGTTGGAATATCGTTACAGGGAATGGCGTGGTTTCGGTGCATCGTGGTTGCAATTCTTGCTCGTTGGTGGTCTGTGGACATGAGCTTTTTGCTGATTTCATTGTCCACGACATCATCAACTATGATGCAGTTCTTGGGATGGATTGGCTTGCGAGCTTCTATGCTACGATCGACTGTCGGAGGAAGAAGGTGGTGTTCGAGATCCCCGGACATCCAGTGTTTGAGTTCAGTCGTGGTAGCAGTTCGCTTGGTCCTGTCAGATTTCGGGCCAGGCCGGTAGAGGCTGTGGCTATGCAGATGGAGCTGGAGTGGCCAGCTGTGGTGCGAGATTTTGGCGACGTCTTCCCCGAGGAGATGTCTGGTTTGCCGCCTGATCGGGCTTTGGAATTTTCTATCGATCTTGTTCCAGGCGCGCAGCCGATTTCGAAGGCACCGTATCGTATGGCACCTGCAGAGTTGGAAGAGTTGCGGAAGCAGTTGGATGAGCTTTTGCAGAAGGGTTATATTAATCCTAGCGTGTCTCCGTGGGGAGCACCGGTGTTGCTGGTTAAGAAGAAGGATGGTTCGCGTCGCATGTGCGTGGACTATCGGGAGTTGAATGCGGTGACCATTAAGAATAAATACACGTTGCCTCGCATCGATGATATTTTTGATCAGCTTGGAGGTTCAAGGGTGTTTTCAAAATTGGATTTGAGAAGTGGTTACCATCAGTTGAAGGTGAAGAAGGATGATGTTCTGAAGACAGCGTTCAGGACGAAGTATGGACACTATGAGTTTGTGGTTATGCCTTTCGGTGTAACTAACGCGCCCGCAGTTTTCATGAATCTGATGAACCTGATTTTCTACGACTTTTTGGATAAGTTTGTCGTTATCTTTATTGACGACATTCTGATCTATTCGAAGTCAGAGGAAGAGCATGCCTCGCACTTAAGGACGGTGTTGGAGATTTTGAGGAAGCATCGGTTGTATGCTAAGTTTTCAAAGTGCGAGTTTTGGCTGGATAGAGTTGCTTTTCTCGGGCATGTGGTGACTGGAGATGGTATTTCAGTGGATCCCGAGAAGATTAGGGCCATCAGGGGTGGCCTGTTCCGTCGTCGGCGTCTGAGATTCGGAGTTTCCTTGGACTTGCTGGTTATTATCGGCGATTCATTAAGGACTTTTCTCGTATTGCTGAGCCGATGACCAGGTTGACGCAGAAGGATGTTGCTTTTGTTTGGTCGGGTGATTGTGAGAGTGCTTTTGGTGTTCTGAAGGAGAGGTTGACGACTGCCCCTATTCTTGTTGTGCCTGATCGCAGCGGTGGATTTGAGATCTTTTACGATGCTTCTGGCAAGGGTCTCGGTTGTGTGTTGCATCAGCATGGGCATGTTGTGGCGTATGTGTCTCGTCAGCTTAAGGTTCATGAGAAGAATTATCCGACGCATGATTTGGAGTTGGCTGCCGTTGTGTTTGCTCTTAAGATTTGGAGGCACTTCCTGCTGAGTGAGAAGGTGAAGATTTTCACCGATCACAAAAGCTTGAAGTATATTTTCACTCAGAAGGAGCTCAACATGCGACAGCGTCGATGGTTGGAGCTTATGGCAGATTATGATATCGATTTGCAGTTTCACCCTGGCAAGGTGAATGTGGTTCCGGATGCTTTGAGTAGGCTTCCAGCGGTGATGATTTTGACCTCACAGTGGAGATTGCAGCAGGATTTTTGCGAGTCTGGCGTGGAGATTGTTCTTCCTGGGGAGGCTTCATCGTTGATGTACATGCAGGTACAGTCGACGATCGTGGATCGGATTAAGGCTGGCCAGGCCGAGGATCCGAAGCTGGTGAGGATTCGGGAGCAGGTGGAAGCCGGTCTGCGGACTGACTTTTTGATTCATGAGGATGGCTCGCTGAGGTTCGGAGCCAGGTTGTGTGTGCCAGCTGGGGATATCAGAGAGGAGCTGATGGTGGAGGCACACAGTTCGCCGTATTCTGTGCATCCTGGTGGCACTAAGATGTACCAGGATCTTCGTCTGAATTATTGGTGGCATGGTATGAAGAGGAGCGTGGCTCGGAGTGTAGCCAAGTGCTTGGTTTGCCAGCAAGTGAAGGCGGAGCATCAGCGTACGGCCGGGTTGCTACAACCGCTTCCGATTCCGGAGTGGAAATGGCAACACATCACTATGGATTTCGTGACTGGACTACCTCGGAGTCCGAAGCAGAATGACGCGATTTGGGTGATCGTAGATCGATTGACCAAATCTGCGCACTTTATTCCGTTCCGAGTGGGACAGTCCACTGAGGCGCTAGCGAGGAGATATATGGAGGTAAATTCTTTTACTCTCCGTTTTATGTCCTTTTCCTAGTTTGGATAGTGATGTAACGTGAATCGTGCAGGAGGTTGTGCGACTTCATGGAGTTCCCGTGAGTATCGTGTCTGACAGAGACATGAGGTTCACATCTCAGTTCTGGCAGAGTTTGCAGAAGAGCTTGGGTACGCGTCTGAGTTTCAGTACGGCGTACCATCCGCAGACAGATGGCCAGTCCGAGAGGACGATTCAGATTTTGGAAGACATGCTGAGGGCGTGCATGTTGGATTTCAAGGGTTCGTGGGAGGACCATCTACATTTGGTGGAGTTCTCTTACAACAACAGCTTCCAGGCGAGTATTGGCATGGCGCCTTTCGCCGCTCTTTATGGGAGGAAATGTCGATCGCCATTGAGTTGGGACGACGTTGGTGATCGGGAGTTGTTGGGACCTGAGATGATCGTGGATGCCGTGGATATCGTCAGGAATATTCGGGAGAGGTTGAGAATTGCTCAGGACCGTTTTAAGCATTGGGCGGATGCTAAACGTCGTCCTTTGGAGTTTCAGCCGGGCGACCATGTGTTCTTGAAGATTTCCCCGAATCGTGGTGTGATTCGTTTCGGGAAGCGTGGAAAGTTGAGCCCGTGATACATTGGACCGTTTGACGTTTTGGAGAGGGTTGGCGAGGTAGCTTATCGCTTGGCCTTGCCGCCATCTTTGGAAGGAGTTCACAATGTTTTCCATGTATCGCAGCTTCGTCGATACATTAGCGATCCGTCTCATGCGGTGGATTTTTCGGAGATTACCGTTCGCCCCGATATGACGTATGACCAGTATCCAGTGCAGATCCTGGACAGGCGTCAGAAATCGCTTCAGAACAAGATTGTCAATCTTGTGAGGGTGATGTGGCGACACGGTTCACCTGGAGAGTCTACTTGGGAGAATGATGATGAGCTGCGAGAGCGTTTCCCACTTTTGTTTCCGGACTCGTGAGTATTTGGAAATTCCGAGGACGGAATTTTTCTTAAGTTGGGGAGGATGTAACGACTGCTTTTCATGAATCTGGATATATATAATATAATATATGTTTTGGTGGATTTTCTCCTCTTGTGTGGTTTTCGTCTCTGTAGATTTCATTTTCGATCGATTTGTCGTATTTTCTCGTTTCTTCCTTAGGATCGTCGATTTCGAAGTGTGTCACTCGTGACGGACTTCATAACGGTCGTATCTAACTATTAGATCAAGCCTAGGAGTCTTAGGAATCGATCCCGGGGCCCCGCGCTCCGTATCGGAACTTTTGGTGCTCATTAGCCGGTGTAAGAAGGGCCACCGACCGACTAGATGACGATCCAGTCGGTCGGTAATCCTTCTTGGACCGACTAGTTAGCTTTCTAAATTTCTCAGGAGTTACTGTTTATCGTTAGTCGGTCTAAGAACGTTGGTTGACCGACTAGGTTGCAAACTAGTCGGTCGTCAATGCTTCTTTAACCGACTAACACATCATCTTAATTTTAGTTGAGTTACTCTTTACTCTTAGTCGGTCTAAGAACGTTCATCGACCGACTAGATGATAAACTAGTCGGTCAGTATTTGTTCACGGACCGACTAATTCTAAATCCTATTTTTGTTCAGAGGTTACTGTTTACACTTAGTCGGTCTGCGTTGGTCGACCGACTGACTAGTTGCCAAACTAGTCAGTCAGTGGTTGTTCTTTGACCGACTAACCAGTGTTAAAACCCTAATTTCTGGGCAGCCGCCAGCCCAACCTATTTATACCCAACCCAAACGATTTCTTCTTCTCCAACACGACCCAAAACCCTAAAATCTTCCCCCTTGAGCCCCCATCTTCCTCCAAGCTTCATTTCTCCATTCCAAGTCCTAAATCCATCATCCAAACCATCCATTCACTCCATCTACCTCTCATCTTCCCCAAAATCTCACCAAAACCCATCAAAATCCCCAAATCCCCCAAAACCCTAGTTTCCCCAATTTTCTCCAATCTTTTCCAGATCTGATCCTAGGGTTCCCCGGAGTGTTTCTTCCGTCTCCTCTCGGTAAGAAATCGATCTACCGTTGTTTTCATAACCTATTTATATTATTTACGAAACCCTAATAAATTTCATGTTGTTTGTTGATTGTTCCCCCAAAACAGCGGTTTCCCCGTAGATTGGCATCCGTGTGACGAAGTGGTCGTCATCCCCGGTGTTAGGCAAGTGAAACTTGCCACTTAGGGTTTAGGCCAAGTTTTAGGCCATTTGCTTGTTGTAGGCGTAAAAGAGGCTAGGCGACGAAATGATACTCGCCTAGGCGCAAATTGGGGAACTAGCTTGACAACGAAGCTAGTTCCGACATTTAGCATGTTGCACAATTACCATGTCATGTTTACTTTCCATTAACGGTACGCAAATAAATTGTCATGTCCTCGCATTCTTTAAGTGTTGCTGTGATTGCGTAGCTTTGCTACGATGCATGTGTTCCTGGCTCGTGACCAGAAGCGAGCATAATGAGTTGCTAACCCCAACGCTCGATGTATTGAATTGTGAACTAAGAATGCGAGCTCAATGTGCGGGGCAACCCCAGGCTCACTAGCTGAGTTCCATGTGCGGGGACCCCAGGCTCCATATCGTGTGGGTATTGGGGTAGTGTTTAGTGCCGATCGGTCTGAAATGTTTACCATTCAGCGAAGGGCGTAAACATCTACAAAACAATGTGAATTGATTTAGAATGTTAGTAGCTTGGCTACTCTTGCCTTGTCCCGATAATTGTTCTCTTGTACAATTTGTCTTGCCATGTCTTAATTGTGCACTCATGTTATAACTGCCATGTCATGCATACTAAAACTGTTAGGTTGCTAGTTGCCTTACTTTCAGTTTCCTTGCCCAAGTCTTTTGACTTGCTGACATGTGCCCCTTTACTCTTTTGGGTGACACATGTTAGATCCCGAGCCTGACTACCTTGTTGAGGACGAGGTGTTTGCTGACGCCGAGCCCGAGCTTGTGTTTGACGGGGAGTACGTGGACACTGGGGACCAGTCCTAGTGTCTCCGTTGTGTTTTACTTTTGTTAGAACAGTTGTTTTGTTATCGGTGCGTAGCACCCATACTTTGTTATGTCGTTTCTTTTGTTGGCCTTGTTCTGGGCCCTTAGACTCTTTTCTTTTAGCCTGGTGGCTTTTCTGGATGTTGGACTTATTTTGATGTTGGACAAATTATGAGATGTGAGATTTTTATTTCAGTCTCTCCTTGTGTTATTATTGTTATTCTGTTGTGGTTACAGGGACATGTTTATGTATTGTGGACGCTTATCGGGTTTGGGGCTTCACAGCTCCACTCTCGTGCGGACCTTTTCACGTCTCGCCTCCATTTTAGGGAAGCGGGTCGTGACAAGATCTTGCCACGTGTCCCACGTCCGACGGTTGAGATCACCCGACTCTTCCTATAAATAAAGACGGAGGGGCAGCGGGAGAGAACTTTCTCTTGAATTTCAAATTTTCGACTTCCCTTTGTTGTAGAGAGCAGTCGTTGTCAACAGTCATCGTCCGTTCGTCCATCGGAGCTCTGTTCATCTGCTTTGTTCTAGGTACTCTCTCGATCCGTCACCTGCCTTCGTCTTCTTCTTCTGCTTCAAATTCTTTCATCGAGCAGTACTTTGGAGAGATCGGTGGGGGTGATGCCACCAATCAGATTTGGTGGCATCGAAAGCACCGTTGATGTCCTGGCTGGAGCAGCGGGAGGCAGAGATGGCGGTTAAGCATGCCGTCGCTTCATCTTCGGGGATGAAGAGGGACCCCAAGAAGGGAAAGGCGCCCAAGTCGACCGCCAAGGTTGCAAGCGGTAGAGGAGTCTCGGTCGCGGTCCCTGCTGAAATCTTGGACCAGATGTCTTAGTTGTTGCCCTCTGCCATCCCTGAGATCCGATCCAAATTCAGCTGGCCCCCCTACACAGTTCGCCTCCTCGAACTCAGTGAGCGGGTTTGCTCCCAATGGATAATGAGGTCGGCATATAATACCCAACCTTCTAATTGAACGGGAAAACACACAAGGGCACGCCTTCCACTCCCAATCGTAGGAGCGTCAATCCAATATAAATTTATAACCGGTGAGTATCGGGTCGGATCACAGGGACAATTCGTTCTACATTTGCAAGTTTGATCGATAAAGAAAAATAAAGCATGATACAACAACCTCGCTAAGTGGATGGAAGTGGAAAAAAAGTGTGGTGATTCAACAATCCTAACCTAAAAGGGTAGGGTTAGAGAACCAAATGGGGATTTAGGATAGCAAGGCGAGGAGCATGGGTTGTAGGTTCATTAATTTTGGTGTTAATCAAGCTCAAATTACCCACATATAACTCAATTGATCATCCGGCTAAGGAAACTCAATCGGAAAATTTAGCATTCAAGAACACAATAATTAGCAATAGGGATGGATGTATCATCACAGCACTAATCAAATTTAAACATGGTCTCTTCTCTAAGAGTGCCACTTGGGTCTTTAGCCAATTAAAATGTGCCCTAATAATTCATCCAACATTAACATTCAAAATGAGCAAGAGGAAATTAGAACAAAGATTAACAACCAACATTCATGAATCGCAACCCAAGCCATTCAACACTACTCAATCATCATGAAACAAAAGATGGAATTTTCATTCAAAATTAAACCTAATTCATTACAATAAAGAGATGCCAAAATACAAAGGGGAAGAGCAAAGATTTCACCAAGATCTCCCCAAATGAGCCCTTTGCCTCCTCCAATTTGCTCCTTCTCCAAGCTCTCCAAGCTCACATGGCCTCCAATCCTAACCCTAGCCTCTTGGGGAAGAAGAGGGCTCCAAAAAAACCCCCAAAAACTCTAAAAAACAGAACAGCCCCTCCAAAAAACGCATCAGGCCGCAAATAACCCAAAAATTGGGCTTGCGGGTCGGGCGCGTGGGGCGCCCGACCCACAGGCACTGAACGCGCCCGCATTCAGGGCGGGGCACCAGAATTCGGGGGGGGCACACGCATGCCCCCCGCTTCTTCTTGCACGCGCAGCAGAGCGGGCCGGCCGCTGGGCCAGCCCGCGAAGCGGTATTGCGTTTCGTTTATTTTTATTTTTATTTTTAAACAAACGAATGCAGCGGCCCGCTCAGGAGAGCGGGCCGCAGAGTGGGCCGGCCCGCTGGCCGGCCGGCCCACAAACATGGGTTTTTATTTATTATTATTATTATTTTATTTTTTCAAATTCCAGAATAGCCATATAGGCTTACAAAATTCCCGAAAATTAGCTCCAATCTCCAACCAAATCTGGAAAAATTCAAGAAAATCCAGAAAAATCCCAGAAGTACCTGAAAAATAAGGGAAGCAAAAATTAGTCCATAAAACTTGCATTTTATGTATAAAAAGAATAGGCTTTAATATTACACAATATCTCGAATACGCACGTATCAAAGCCGAAATAGACACAATATACACATAAAATGCCCAGAAATGAGGGGGAAATATGCAATTTATATCCCGAATCACCTTCGACTTGGGGCTCCGCTTCCCGCTCTATCCCTTCCTCATTCTCGTCCTTCACTTCCTCGAACTCCCACTCTTTCAATTGATGTCGAACTCCATCTGCTCGATGGTCAGGCTTGCTCGTCCTCTGCTCTGCAAGCGGTGTAATTCTGATGTCGTCGCTCTTCCATCATTTTTTTGAGGCAAAGAGGAAGGGGCATACTACTACGTCTGCACGAGGAGGCGTCGGCCTCTCGTCCTCGAGCTGCCGGGCAAAGTGAGGGACTATAGAGAGAGGTTCGTCTTCGTCTCGATGTCGGTGGACATGCCTCTAAGGTCGAACTGGGGGAATTTGAATCCCGCGGTGAATGGAGAAGTGGTCCTCGAGGGTAGCGATCTTGAGGACACCAAGATCTTCGAGGAGATCCCCAGGGAGAGTATGGTGTTGAAGGAGCTAATCAAGGACGAGTAGCTTGCTCTATACGTCTGGCTCGAAGGTACTTCAAGCTTTACGAACTACTTCTGATATACTCACCCTAATCTGTCTTCTTTTTACAGGCGCGACCATAAGTCTTTCCATGGAGGAGGTCATAAAGATGGCGAGGGGTGCGGCATCCAAGGAGCCGCTGACCAAGGGTAAGGGCAAACAGCCTGCATCCAGGAGCTCGGCGATGGCCGGGCAGAAGCAGAGTCAGTAGATGGCAGCCACCGCTAGGGCCGAGAAGGAGGAGCATAGCAAGAAACTGAGGAAGGAGCCCACTGCGGCCACTCACACTTCCTGCATAAGGGAGGCAGCGTTGGGGGGATTCATCAATCTCGACCCGACCGAGCCTGAGACCGACCTAACGGCTACCGGGTCGCAGGGCCCGCCGATCGCCATCGTTCCCATCAGTTTGGCTGCCTTTACACATCCTTCGACTGGGCCGACCACACAAGCCAGGCTCCAGATGTGCGCTGGCCCTACTGGTACCCACCGTCTGGGCTGGGGAAGCTGACCCACCCGAGTTACGAGGCGGTGCTTGCGATCTTTAAGTCGTAGAAAGAGGAGTTCCTTGCCCTTGATTTGGAGAAGTTCGTCATGTCACGCTACCTGGTGGGCACCCATAAGTCAGTCTTCGAAGAGGCCGGGGTAGCGGCCCGCCTGGTGGAGAACAGCACTATGTCGAGGGACTGAAAGTCCCTCATCAATGTGGACGCCGAGTGCCTCTGCGGTATGGCCATCTGGCATGGCAAGTAGTTTTGTCGCCCCCTCTGTTCACCTTGCTGGTCTTCCTTCTTGCTAGTTTTTCTTACACCTTTGGTTCCATCTATAGGTGATGGATGCACTGGTGTCCCTCCAGCCACACACGTCAGCGATGGGCAAGGCCGAGTCCACCCTAGCGAGAAAGTAGATCGGGCTAAAGGCGGCCGAGGAAAAGCTGAAGGATGTCGTCGAGAAGGTGACGAAGGTCCGGGGGTATTATAAGACCCAGAAAGATGAAACCGCCAAGCTGGAGAGGATCGCTTCGAAGCTGGAGGGAAGGGCCCATGATGAGGAGGCCCGGAGGGTCGCTACTGAGAATCTCCTGTCCTCGGAGAGGGAGGCAGTCGCGGTAAAGACCACCGAGCTGGAGCTGTGGATCGTCGAACTGGAAAAAGTTGACCTGAACAAGGTCAGGGCTCTGGCTGTCTGCCAGTACCAGACCGATCAGCTCATCCCCACCCTGACGGCCATAAGGTCTGAGGGCTTCGATGTTGGTCTAGAGGCCAGCCTCGAGAGGGCCAAGGCGAGGTTGGGGAAGCTCTACCCCAACCTAGAGATTCACTTCGTCCGTTGGTCGGCAGCCTCTGATGATGAAGCGGAGGGTTCTCGTGCTGCCGACGTCGAGGTTGCAGAGATTCCGACTAGCGACAATCAGGGGGCAACCAGGTGGACTCCTAGGTCTCGGTAGGTGGAGGCCAAGAGGGCGGCGACCAAGTTAAGGCGCTGTAGGCTAGGGCACCAATGTATGGCAGGCCCGAGGCCGGGCTTGGAGTTCTTTTTTTTGTTTTAAACCTGTAATGTAAATATTAAATGAAATGAAATGAAATTTTTGGCTTACTGTTGCTGTTGTTTATTTGCCTTGTTTGTTCTGCACCTTGTGTCTTTGTATGTGTATGCCTCCAACATTTGGTATGGACGAGCTTAGGGTCAAGGAGAGGTAGCATGTTGTAGAGTTTGAGAGATCGTGGGAGTGACTTTTATAGGTTGGTTGGTGAAGTCCCTTTGTAGGTCGCAGTTGTAGCATTTGGGAGGGGCGGTTTGGTAGCTCGCATGTGACTTTGAAGCCTTTCGAGGGCCGAGCTGCCCAGGATCTTGGAGAGGGCAAGTCAGAGCCGGTGCTCCTCTAATCCCTCCCGGAGCCATTCGGGGGGCCGAGCTGCCCCAGATCATGGAGAGGGCAAGTCAAAGCCGGAGCTCCTCTAGTCCCTCTCGGATCCTTTTGCGGGCGAACTACCCCAGATCTTTGAGAGGGCGGGTATTGGGCCGTCGCCGACCCTGCATCCTCTATAAGCAGGCGGGTATTGGGCCGTCGCCGACCCCGCATTTTGGAGAGGGCAAGTAGGAAGCTCGTATGCGCCTTTGGAGCCTTTCGGGGCCAAGCTGCCCCGGATCTTGGAGATGGCAAGTCAGAGCCGGAGCTTCTCTAGTCCCTCCCGGAGCCTTTCAGGGGCCGAGCTGCACCGGATCTTGGAGAGGTCAAGTCAGAGCCGGAGCTCCTCTAGCCCTCCCGGAGCCTCTCGGGGGCAAACTGCCCCGGATCATTGAGAGGGAAGGTATTGGGCCGTCGCCAACCCCGCATCCTCTATAAGCAGGCGGGTATTGGGTTGTCGCTAACCCTGCATTTTGGAGAGGGCAAGTCAGATTCGGAGCTCCTCTAGTCCCTCTTGGAGCCTTGCAGGGGCGAACTGTCACGGAGCTTTGAGAGGACGGGTATTGGGCCGTCGCCAACCCCGCATAATCTATAAGAGGGCGGGTATTGGGCCGTTGCCGACCCAATATTTTGGAGAGGGCAAGTTAGAGCCGGAGCTCCTTTAGTCCCTCTTGGAGCATTTCAGGGGCGAATTGCCCCGGATCTTTGAGAGGTCAGGTAATGAGCCGTCACCGACCCCGCATCCTCTATAAGCAGGCGGGTATTGGGACGTCGTTGAAGGGTTTTCTAGGACCCTTAGGGCACAAAAACTCTATTCCCGTCCTAAGTCGGACGGAACATAGACATAAAATGCGCGGCGGAAAAATTATGTTAATCTAATTAACATGCAACCCTAAGGAACCAGACCCTCTAAGCCAGGATCTCTGCCGACTCGGGGTGGATCTGACCACCCCAAGAGGGATTTAAACTATTACAAATAATTAAAACGAAATCTTATAAAAACATACCCGGAATCTCAACCCTGGGGTGGGCAAGATGTACCGCACCATCTTCCGAGCCACTCCCCGTCCCACGCCGAGCCGTTCCTCAAACCGCTCCTCGAACCGCTCCTCATCCCGAGGCGAGCAATCCTCGTGTCGTCGAGCCAACCATGCACCGAAGAAAGTTTCACGCGAGTGAAAGCCTTCGCCAAGATTTCGGATCCGAATCCAAACTCCTTTGCAGATTTGCTAGAGCCCTCAGGAGTAAGGCAGAAATATAGGGAGATAGAGAAATATTAATTTAAGCCTAGATCCGAGCGTGCTCCAACATTTACGGGAGCCGCTCAGATCTGGAGCTTAGGACGAGTTTGGAGGAAGGGGGAGGCCCCTATTTATATAGGTGGCGGACTCTCCCCTTTTCCGCACAACCGATGTGGGACTATTAAATTAGAGTTAATTAAATCAAGTTAGTTTGCCTTTCACAAAGTGCAAACTTCTGTGAATTTTAACTCCCTCACCGTTGAGTTTCATGATTGATACAACCTATCAATTTGAAGGGTGTTCAACGGTGAACGCATAGGAAAAAACGGCACGTCAATCGGAGTTCGTTTGACACTCCAATTGATCGCTCAAAGTTCAACCCAAAACCAGTTTTTCATAAAAACTGAGCCGTCAAAATCCTGCACAAGCCTAGGGTTCCGAACCCGTAGTGGGACCCACCAAGTGGGCCCCCACTGTTGCCAGCGCGCGCAGCCCAATGGGGCACTGACAGCACGCGCTCTAACAGGACACGCGCTCGTTGGGGAGCGTGCTGTCGCACGACACCAGCTTGCATAGGGCCCGGCCTTTTGGGCCGGGCCAATTTAAGGCCGGTTTTTTTTGTTTTCCAAACACAGAAAAAACTGGACAGCCTTTTGTTTGGGCCTGATTTCTTTAGGCTTCTATTTCAACACTTTAAATAGATTTATTGGGCTTGTTTGAACTCCGTTTTTGACGCGATTTGAACCTGTGTTTAGAGCGGGTTATTCCCGTCTTACAGGTAACTTTTCCAATGCGTTAATTTTATTAAATATAGTCTTAAATAATTTAAGACACATTTAATCTCCTTTTGCATCATATGCAAATTAGTCCCCTATCTTAGCTTAAATTATCATTTGCATCAAATACAAATGATCTGAAGGCATATCCCTCTACATCTCCCACTTGCACTCAGGATCATTTATCCCGAATGTATGAGATAATTGCAAACATCTTTTGCAATATTTATCCCTTGCATCAAATGCATATTCTCCCAAATGTTTCTACCTATTACTAAACGAATGTCGCACTCTGTGTGAAACCCTACAGCCTGACCCTTATAACAGGTTGGGCTCGAAGCCCTATACGGCAGTGACCACGAGCAGTGCTTGCCGTCCCTGCTTCAGAATCATCATTATGTGGTTGACTCATCGTCATGAGTATTGTCAGGACCACCCTGACTGTTTTCGTGATGAGTTCTGCAGTTATAGTTTCTTCGTCTTAACTATGTCGTGTAGATCAAGTTTAGGGTACGGTCAAACTGTCAACCCCAATAACTTGACTCCGGTTAGTTTATGTCGATCTTTAGTCAACTAATGTTGGACTTCTTCCAACATACTCTGATCTGAGATTTTACTAAAGATCGAACTAACTCTACGACACTAACTCCCATTGACCGGGAGAGACGAATCCTCTCTTGGTCATTACTCACCTCGTACGCTTCAAGTGACACCCAATCAAATACCTTTCGACAGGCCTAGCCTCGAAGCTAGATCAATGATCTAAGTGGCACCGTTCATGCACAGGTTCGTAAAATGACCTCAAGTCAAAAGACCAACTTGCCTATCATCACTAAGAGTTATCTTTGACAGATTGATCAATATAACCATATGATAACTCTTGTGGATCGTTCAGTGAACTCATTCTCTAATGAGCACCTGTGTCTCGTCTTCGACTTCGCCAAGTCAAACGATCATGAGATCATCACCACCGCTAACCGGTGAAGACTAAGACACAATGGTCTATCCGATGTTTCGATATCCTTGTCTCGAAACATCTGCGACCACGAACCCTTTTAGACTTATGCTACAGACGGTCAAACATTTCTCCATGATCGAGATACTCATCTCGATACATGTTTGACCTTGCATAAAGTCTCAGGACTTTACCTAAGTTAATATCTAATGTTAACTACATTATAATATAACTTAGATAAATTATTACCAAACAGCTTACTGTTATTTCGAACAAAATGTTTGTGCTATTCACACATAGAGATAGATTTGCCTCGAGGGTATCATATCTCAACATCTCCCACTTGCACTCAGGCCCATTTATCTCGGTATCTAATACCGTTTTTACACATAAGTCTTTCTAGACTTCATGTGGTAGAGCCTTCGTGAGTGGATCTGCTAAACCGTCTACTCTATAGACTTAAGGGGTTTCTATATTCATATTGGATTAACCATTTGAATCTTATTCAAATAATTCACTTGGTCTTTCGGAATCCACAACATTTCGTTTCCTTGGATCTTATCCAGTTCATCATACCTTACGATAATAATTTAAATTTGTTACTGGTCATTTCAAATGGCGCACATCCATTTCTGAAAAAGTATCAAACTCTTTGATTACTTTGTCAAAATATATGTTTCATCTCTTTGATGCCTCGCATGTAATTTATACCCTCCCACTGACCTTGAAAACTTTCTGGCTAATTCATATAAGTTGGTTCGTCAAAATCATATTTAGAAAAATGAACTTATAAGTGAATGCTCCAATTTTCATGGTCAACATGAGCGTTTACATCGAGTTTGGTCCGAGTAGATCTGTACACATCTGCTGGCAAAACCGGTTTCATCATAATCCGTTTTATAGGAATTAGGATGAAAACCGTTCTCGACCAACTTGATTGAACTTCACTATTTTCTTTCTGCACCAATCTTTTAACTTAAAGATTTACTTGCAGAAAATGAGGAAACATTTTCCTTGGGCACGTAAACTAAATTCCAAAATTTATTTACGCACACGGACCTATTCTGATTGCATCCAGTTATAAATCGGAGTTACTACTCCGAATTTCATCCTAGAAGTTGACTAAGTCATCATCAATTATGATGTCTAACTCGACCCTTCGTCTCACGAGATTCGAGTAATTATACAACTTCCTAATGATCGATTTAATGAATATCTTATTGATAATCCTCATAGAACATCATCAAAACCTAGGCATTACTATCTGGGACTTAACCCAGAGGGAGGACTTAACTCAGAGTCACTTGCTATGGATCACACCAAGTCTAACTAAGTGTGATTTATACCTTTTTACACACCGATGTGTTAACAGACTTGACCTGAGAGAAAATCACATTTTCTTTTAATTACGCAAGATTTTATGTAGCTAAGTATTTGACCATTCGATCTAATCGAATCAGTTTAAATACTTTTGTCATTTCGTTCTTTATTTTATCAGACTTGTGTTTCATCAAGAACACGTGTCTTAATAAAATATAAGAATAACTTATTTTGGTTAATCTAGACTCGGGTACATCAGTATGTACGAGACTGAGTTCGACAACTCATTCTCCCACTGTCTTACTGATGGGTTTCGACCATTATATCTAAGAGGATAAGATTCACAAGTGTCCGTAGACTTCATAATACGAGAGGTCAGACCCCTCTTTATGTGACTTGTGAAGCTCAGTCTCTCGATACGGCCTAGTCTATTTTGCCATATAAGTTTGCTACTATCTTGTGTATTTATATATTAACATTTAATATATATATATATATATATATCATTATATATATTACTCATTGCTTCAGAAGCAATGTGACGACATTCGTCAAAATGTATTAATCTTTTGTATAACAATAATTTTGAAATCGTGACATCAAAATATGTCACATTTTCATTTCCTCCTACTTATGCCTTTACTAATGATAAATATAACTAACTTTCTCAATTGACTTTCCGGAGTGCCTTCTTCTTTTTCTAAATCACATTTAGGTATCAAATAGCCCAACGTATCCAAACGCTTGAGCTTTGCAACCTTGAGTGTAGCTCAACAAGTTGCTTGTCTCACGATCTGGTTTGGATACATAGTTTTGCACCGTACATGCACTCGTATTTGACTCAAACAGTTTGGTCAAATTCTTGAACTTTGCGGATCAAAATTGTTTTTCCATACAACCTTGAGTGTAGCTCGACAAGTTGTAGGGAGAAATATACTTCCAATATCATATATGTTCAAGCTGCCCCATATAGAGGCGAGTGACATGTAGCATGAATTTATTTGTTGGACCCAGAACTTAATGAAATCATATTTCTTAAGTCTGTTCTTTAAGAAGGTCATTTTAATGTCAACGAGAATATAGTTTTAATTCTATCAATTAGAATTTAACATGATATTCCATTAATCAACCTATTTAAACAGTTAACTAATTCCATTAAAGTATTATATTATGATTCCTTCGGTAAACACAGTCTTGCCCTAGTTTAGCACATGTTCAATATTAAATATCGGTAGATTGGCTTTTATCTATCTATATCCTCCCACTATTTTTACGATTATTTTTAAGCCTTAACAATGAACGATTTAATCGAATTAAATAAATGGGTAAGATATCCAATCACCCTGAGCCTAACAACCTTGAGTGTAGCTCAACAAGTTGCTTGACTCTGTAATCGAAAGATGACTCTTCATCGATCATATCAGATATGACCCTCTTAACGGTTTTTACCCCTAGCCATTTGTGATTATGAGTGTGCTCATCCAAATCACAATGTCTAGTCTAGTCGGACCCTTGTTTTCGCGTCTAGCCTGACTTGCCCCGGCGCTCGGTGTATTCATGACCCGTCGGCTTGGGTCAGGTCTTAGACTACATCTAGCCAGACTACATCATTGACTTATCTTACGCAGGCGCTCGGTGTATTCACAACACGACGGTTTGGGTCAAGTCAAGATTTCATCTTATGTATTTAAGGAGTTAGTTTCTACAAGGTTGCCATGTCACAGCTTGAGTGTAGCTCAACAACTGGAATAGGGTCCTATAGTTCCCAACCCCTAAAACAATGAGGGCTACGGCTAATCTGAAGAATATTATTAACGTATTTGACTTAGATATAGTCCAGGGTGTCATACAATCATGATTCGCGTCATTGCGGTCCAGCGGAACACAGCCAGGGAATTGACTAAGCCAGGATCACTATCCCTTATAGGGTGATCCAACAAACTTAGCCAAGCACATTGACTGGATCATGGTCCATTGAATGAAGCTTGTCATTTTTATATGTGTGCCATATACTAAAAGGCTTTTATTAACAACTAATTAATCCTATCAACTAGTTGAATCCTTAAATTCAAAATTTTAAGATTTGTTTAATAACTTTTATTAAATCATTATCAACTATAAGGTTCACGTGCTATCCTTATCGTTTTTAGGATTTTAATAAATTTATTAACAACGCTAAAGCGAAGTCCTTTAATGAGAATTAATCATAACAATTAGAATTAAAATTTTCATTAAAGGGACTACCCTAATCAGGAATTAGGTCTTAAAGTGTTATTAATGTTTTATTAAAACATAGCATGTCATTAGAATTTATCTCATAAATTTTAACGAGTTCTTTAATGGCTAACCTAAAAGGTTGTCTTGTGCTATCAAATAAGGGACAAGATGACATAGCCATTAACATAAAGTTACACTAATTTTATCGCATAAAATAAAAGTGTACAACTATTTAACAAATAAAAAGACTAATGTTTATCAAATAAACAAGTTTAGCATGCATACTTAAATTTAACATTTAAATTTAAAATTATGATTTTTAATATTTTATTTTATCTCATAAAATAAAGAACTTGTTTTAAAAAATCACAACTTTACATGCTACTTAAAATATTTATCGCATAAAAATTTTAAACTTTAAAATCACTTTTAAAATATATCACATAAACTTAAAACATCATTTTAAAAATTTCATGTTAAAAATTTTCATCACATAAAAAATATTTAAACATCTAAAATCATTTTAAACTTATCGCATAAATTTTTAAAGTTTTAAAATCAGTTTTAAAATTATCACATAAATTTATGATGTCATTTTAAAATTTCCATGCTTAAATTTTTATCACATAAAATATTTAAACATCATTTTAAACTTATCGCATAAATTTTAAATAAGCAATCAATTAATTAATCGCAGTCCTAGATCAGCATACAGATATGGCTCTGATACCACTGAAGGGTTTTCTAGGACCTTTAGGGCACAAAAACTCTATTCCCGTCCTATGTCGGACGGAACATAGACATAAAATGCACGGCAGAAAAATTATGTTAATCTAATTAACATGCAACCCTAAGGAACCAGACCTTCTAAGCCAGGATCTCTGCTAACTCGGGGTGGGTCTGACCACCCCAAGAGGGATCTAAACTACTGCGAATAATTAAAACGAAAGCTTAAAAACATACCCGAAATCTCAACACTGGGGTGGGCAAGATGTACCGCACCGTCTTCCGAGCCGCTCCCTATCCCATGCCGAGCCGTTCCTCGAACCGCTCCTCGAACCGCTCCGCATCTCGAGGCGAGCAATCCTCGTGTCACCGAGCCAACCACGCGCCGAAGAAAGTTTCACGCGAGTAAAAGCCTTCGCTAAGATTTCGGATCCGAATCCGAACTCCTTTGCGGTTTTGCTAGAGCCCTCAGGAGTAAGGTAGAAATATAGGGAGATAGAGAAATATTACTTTAAGTCTAGATCCGAGCGTGCTCCAACATTTACGGGAGCCGCTCAGATCTGGAGCTTGGGACGAGTTTGGAGGAAGGGGGAGGCCCCTATTTATATAGGCGGCAGACTCTCCCCTTTTCCGCACAACCGATGTGGGACTATTAAATTAGAGTTAATTAAATCAAGTTAGTTTGCCTTTCACAAAGTGCAAACTTTCGAGAATTTAAACTCCCTCACCGTTGAGTTTCACGATTGATACAACCTATCAATTCGAAGGGTGTTCAACGGTGAACGCATAGGAAAAAAACGACACGTCAATCGGAGTCCGTTTGACACTCCAATTGATCGCCCAAAGTTCAACCCAAAACCAGTTTTTCATAAAAACTGAGCCGTCAAAATTCTGCACAAGCCTAGGGTTCCGAACTCGCAGTGGGACCCACCCAGTGGGCCCCCACTGTTGCCAGCACGTGCAGCCCAATGGGGCACTGACAGCATGTGCCCCAACGGGCACGTGCCAGACACGCGCTCGTTGGGGCGCGTGCGACAGAAATTGGACGCTGCAAAGCAGCGCCCCTTTTGGGCGCCAGAGTGCATAGGGCCCGGCCTTTTGGACCGGGCCAATTTAAGACCGGTTTTTTTTTCTTGTTTTCCAAACACAGAAAAAACTGGACAGCCTTTTGTTTGGGCCTGATTTCTTTGGGCTTCTATTTAAACACTTTAAATAGATTTATTGGGCTTGTTTGAACTCCGTTTTTGACACGGTTTGAACCTGCGTTTAGAGCGGGACATTTCCATCTTACAGGTAACTTTTCCAACGCGTTAATTTTATTAAATATAGTCTTAAACAATTTAAGACACATTTAATCTCCTTTTGCATCATATGCAAATTAGTCCCCTATCTTAGCTTAAATTATCATTTGCATCAAATACAAATGATCTGAGGGCATATCCCTCTACAGTCGTTGACCCCGCATTTTGGAGAGGGCAAGTCATAGCCTGAGCTCCTCTAGTCCCTCTTGGAGCATTTCGAGGGCGAACTGCCCCGGATCTTTGATAGGGCAGGTATAGACGGGATGTAGCCGACCCCGCATCCTATGTTGGGTCGTCCCGTGAGAGCTTGGGCTCTCGAACGTTTAGCTGACCTTCACGATGGCGCTCTTAATTTTGGAGAATGGCTAAAATTTTAAATTACTACAACGCATTGAGTGTACAAACACAAAAATTTATTTAAAATACTTATTGAATGTTCAAGGAGATGCATTTATTGAAAGTATTTAAGCAAATGCTCGGCATTCCATGGATGGGCTAGCTCCTCGCCCTGCATGGTCGCCAAAATGTAGGTCACCGATCCCACAAAGTCTGTTATAGTGTAGGTGCCTTCCCATTTTGCGGAGCACTTTCCTCGGCGGTCGATCTCTGGTCTGAAGGTTGCATCCCTGAGGACGAGGTCGCCGACTCTGAAGCTCCGCTTCCTGATGCAGGAATTGTAGTACCTCGCCATCCTTTGGCTGTGCTTGATTAGATTTGTTAGTGCACGATCCCTTATCTCGTCGATGAGCTCGATATTGATGTCGATGCCTTCTCCATTTTCTTCTTCATTGATGTACTGGAGCCGGAGGGACTTCTTACCGACCTCCACTAGGACGATGGCATCCGCCCCATAAGCTAGCATGAAGGGGATCTTACTGGTTGAAGCTTTGTATGTGGTGCGGTAGGACCAAAGGATGCCAGGTAGCTCGTCGGGCCACGATCCAGGAGCGTGGCCGACCTTCTTCTTTAAGGGCTCTAGGATGCACTTGTTCGCTGCTTCGGCCATGCCGTTGCATTGCAGATGCGCCACAGAGGCAAAGTGTGGGTTGATGCCCCAATCCAAGCAGAAGCTTCTGAAGTCTGTCGAGTTAAACTGCTTCCTGTTGTCTATCACTATGGAGCGAGGTACCCCAAAGCAGAATATAATTGACTTCCAGACGAAGTTCTTCATGTCCACCCAGGTGATGCACGCTAGTGGCTCTGCCTCAATCCATTTGGTAAAGTAGTCGACGGCGACGACAATAAACTTTCTTCCTCCTGTTGCCATTGGGAACGTGCCGAGGATGTCGAGTCCCCACTTGGCATACGGGACCAGGCTGAGGATCGGAATCAGGTCAGCGGGCGGTGCGGTTGTATGTTTGAAGAATCGTTGGCAGTCCTCGCACCGCTTGACGTAGTTGGTTGCGTCCTTCAGCATGGTCGGCCAGTAGTAGCCATATTGGATTGCCTTGTGCGTCGGGTGTAGCCTCTATAATGATTCCTGCAGAGCCCTTTATGTATCTCACGGACGTCCTCCTCCGCCCTCCTTGGCCCAAGGCACTTTAGATAGGACAAGACGTCGTATCTCATGCGGCTATTTCGGTAGAGCATGCCACCGAAGATCACGAACGTCAAGGCCCGCATCTCGATCTTTCGTGCCTTCAGTCTGTATTCTGGCAGGGCTCCGGTCTCGAGGTATGTGATGATCTGGCTCATCCACGATTGCCCTCGTTCGACGCACATTAGTTCGCCCTCCTCGATGCTTGGCATCAGCAAGTTCTTAATGTAGATCGCTTTCCCAATCTCGGCTAGAGAAGAGGATGCCAACTTCGAGAGGTCATCGGCCCGGAGGTTGTTCGACCTTGGCAGATGCTGGACCGCTGATCTTTTGAATTTGAGGAGCTCGGCATGGGCGCACTTCAGTTACAGCTTCATCAGATCTTCTCTCGCTTCGAAGCTTCCTTTAATTTGCTAGACGACGAGCCTTGTGTCGATGATCAGCAGCACGTTCATTGCCCCAAGTGCTGCAGGGTTTTCTAGGACCCTTAGGGCATAAAAACTCTAGTCCCTTCCTAAGTCGGACGGAACATAGACAGAAATGCAACGGAAAAATTTTATGTTAATCTAATTAACATGCAACCCTAAGGAACCAGACCCTATTAGCCAGGATCTCTGCCAACTTGGGGTGGATCTTACCACCCCAAGAGGGATCTAACTACTGCGAATAATTAAATGAAAACTTAAACACATACCCGGAATCTCAGCCCTGGGGCAGGCGAGATGTTCCGCGCCGTCTTCCGAGCTGCTCCCGTCCCACGCCGAGCCGCTCCTTGAATCGCTCCCCGAATTGCTCCTCGAACCGCTCCGCATCCCGAGGCGATCAATCCCATGTCGCCGAGCCAACCACGCGCCGAAGAAAGTTTCACGCGAGTGAAACCTCCGCCTAGATTTCGGATCTGAATCCGAACTCCTTTGCATCTTTTCCAGAGCCCTCAGGAGCAAGGCAGAAATTTATAGGGAGATGAGAAATATTAATTTAGCTTAGATCCGAGCGTGCTCCAACATTTACGAGAGCTGCTCAGATCTAGAGCTTGGGACGAGTTTCGAGGAAAGGGGCAGACCCCTATTTATATAGGCGGTTGACCCCTCCCCTCGACTCAATTTCCGATGTGTGACTAAAAATTAGAGTTAATAAAATCAAGTTAGTTTGCACTTCACAAAGTGCAAACTTCCGTGAATTTTAACTCACTCACTGTTGAGCTTCAAGATTGATACAACCTATCAGTACGACGAGCGTTCAACAGTGAACGCATAGAAAAAAATCGTTCGTCAATCGGAGTCAGTTTGACCACTCAAACATATGTCCAAAGTTGAGCCCAAAGTTATATTATCATCCAAAACCAGCTGTCACAGAAAAAACACACCTAGGGTTCGTAACCCTAGATGTGGGGCCCCACACAGGGGCCCCACGCAGCTGCTGCGCGCGTAGCCCAAGGGGCGCGTGCTTGGCACGCGCCCGCAGGCGCGTGCCAAGCACGCGCCTCTGCAGGGCGCCTGGCGCCCTGCGGCGCGTGCAAGGCACGCGCCAGCAGGCGCGTGCCAAGCACGCGCCAGGGCGCACAGTGCGCCCTGCGGGCGCTGTTAATTGTGCGCGCGCAAAAAAAAGATCCGGCCAAAGGCCGGGTCCCACCTTTTTAAAAAAAACTTTTTTTTTGTTTGTTTCTTAAACAAAACAATTATAGGCTGGTGTGTGTGCTTCTATTTAAAACACTTTCAAATAGTCTTATTGGGCTTGTTTGGACTCCGATTTCGACGCGGTTCGAACCTGCGAATAGAGCGGGATGAACCCGTCTTATCGGTAACCTTTTCCTTGTGTTAATGTTATTAAATATTGTCTTAAACTATTTAAAACACATTTAATCTCCTTTGCATCAAATACAAAATAGTCCCTATCTAAGCTTAAATTATCATTTGCATCAAATACAAATGATCCGAGGGCATATTCCTCTACATCTCCCACTTGCACTCAGGATCATTTATCCCGAATGCAGGAGATGATTGCAACATCTTTTGCAATATTTTATCCCTTGCATCAAATGCAAATTATTCTCCCTAACTAATTTCAACCTATTACTAGACGAAAGATCGCACTCTGTGTGAGACCCTACATCCTGACCCTTACAACAAGTTGGGCTCGAAGCCCTATACGGCAGTGACCACGAGCAGTGGTTGCCGTCCCTGCTTCAGGCATCATCATTATGTGGTTAACTCATTGACATGAGTATTGTCGGGACCACCCTGACTGTTTCCATGATGAATTCCGCAGTTATAGTCTCTTCGTCTTTAACTATGTCGTGTAGATCAAGTCTAGGGTACGGTCAAACTGTCAACCCCAATAACTTGACTCCGGTTAGTTTCTATCGATCTTTAGTCAAAAAAATGTTGGACTTCTTCCAACATACTCTGGCCAGAGTTTTTACTAAAGACCGAACTAACCCTACGACACTAACTCCCATTGACCGGGAGAGACGAATCCTCTCTTGGTCATTACCCTCCTCATACGCTTCAAGTGTCACCCAATCAAAGACCTTTCGACGGGGCTTGCCTCGAAGCTAGGTCATTTGATCAAAGTGGCACCGTTCACGCACAGGTTCGTCAAAATGACCTCAAGTCAAAAGACCAACTAGCCTATCATCACTCAGAGTCATCATTGACAAATTGGTCAATATAACCATATGATAACTCTTGTGGATCGTTCAGTGAACTCATTCTCTAATGAGCACCTGTGTCTTGTCAACGACTTCGCCAAGTCAAGCGATCATGAGGTCATCGCCACCGCTATACGGTGAAGACTAAGACACAATAGTCTATCCGATGTTTCGATATCCTTGTCTCGAAACATCTACGACCACGAACCCTTTTAGACTTATGCTACAGACGGTCAAACATTTCTCCATGATCGAGATACTCATCTCAATACATGTTTGACCTTGCATAAAGTCTTAGGACTTTACCTAAGTTAATGTCTAATGTTAACAACATTATAAAATAACTTAGATAAATTATTACCAAACAGCTTACTGTTATTTCGAACAAGATGTTTGTGCTATTCACACATGAAGATAGATAGCCTCGAGGATATCATCTCTCAACATCTCCCACTTGCACTCAGGCCCATTTATCTCGGTATCTCATACCGTTTTTACACATAAGTTTTCCCGACTTCATGTGGTAGAGCCTTCATGAGTGGATCTGCTAAAACCGTCTACACTATAGACTTAAGGGTTTCTATGTTTAGACCAACCATTTGAATCTCATTCAAATAATTCATTTGGTCTTTCGGAATCCATAATATTTTAATTTACTTGGATCTTATCCAATTCATCGTACCTTACGATGATTAGTTATTGGTCATTTCAACTTGCTCATATCTATTTCTGACAAAGTATCAAACTCTTTTGATCACTTCGTCAAAAATATATGTTCCATCTCTTTGATGCCTCGCATGTAATTTATACGCTCCCAATGACCTTGAAAAATTTCTGGTTAATTCATATAAGTTGGTCCGTCTAAATCATATTTAGAAAAAACAAACTTATAAGTGAATGTTCCAATTTTCATGGTCAACTCTGAGCGTTTTACATCGAGCTTGGTCCGAGTAGATCTGTGCACATCTACTGGCAAGACAGTTTCAATATAATCCATTTTATAGGAATTAGGATGAAAACTGTTCTCGACCAACACGATTGCACTTCATTATTTTCTTTTCTGCACCAATCTTTCAACTTAAAGATTTACTCGCAGAAAGTGAGGAAACATTTTCCTTGTGCACGTAAACTAAATTCCAAAATTTATTTACGCACACGGACTTATTCTGATTGCATCAAGTTTTTAAATCGGAGTTACTTCTCCGAATTTCATCCCGGAAGTTGACTAAGTCATCATCAGTTATGATGTCTAACTCGACTCTTCGTCTTACAAGATTTGAGTAATTATACAACTTCTTAATGATTGATTTTATGAATATCTTATTGATAATGTCCTCACAGAACATTATCAAAACCTAGGCATTACTATCTGGGACTTAACCCAGAAGGAGGACTTAACTCAGAGTCATTTACAATGGATCACACCAAGTCTAACTAAGTGTGATTCATACCTTTTAACACACGGATGTGTTAACAGACTTGACCTGAGAGGAAATCACATTTTCTTTTAATTACACAAGATTTTACGTAGCTAAGTATTTGACCATTCGATCTAATCGAATCAATTTAAATACTTTTGTCATTTCGTTCTTTATTTTATCAGACTTGTGTTTCATCAAGAACACGTGTCTTAATAAAATATACGAATAACTTAATTTGGTTAATCTAGACTCGGGTACATTAGTATGTACCAGACTGAGTTCGACAACTCATTCTCCCACTGTCTCACAGATGGGTTTCGGCCATTATATCTAAGAGGATAAGACTCACAAGTGTCCGTAGACTTCATAATACGAGAGGTCAGACCCCTCTTTATGTGACTTGTGAAGCTTAGTCTCTCGATACGGCCTAGTCTATTTTTCCATACAAGTTTGCTACTATCTTGTGTATATATATATATTAACATTTAATATATATTTTATCGTTATACATAAATTACTAACGCAAAACATTGCTTCAGAAGCGAGGTGACGACATTCGTCAAATTGTGTTAGACGTCTTTTGTATAACAATAATTATAAAATCGTGACATCAAAATATGTCACATTTTCATTTCCTCTTACTTATGCCTTTACTAATGATAAATTAAACTATTAAACTCGATTGACTTTCCCGGAGTGCCTTCTTCCTTTTCTAAATCACATTTAGATATTTAAATAGCCCAACATAAATAAATGGCTACACAAGCGTCTCATGTATCCAAACGCCTGAGAGTTGCAATCCTGAGTGTAGCTCAAGAAGTTGCTTGTCTCAAGATCCGGTTGGGCTACATAGCCTTGCATCGCTCATGCACTCGTATTCAACTCAAACAATTTGATCGAATTTTTGAACTTTGCGGATCAAAATTGGTTGTCCATACAACCTTGAGGGTAGCTCGACAAGTTGTAGGGAGAAACATACTTCGAATATCCTATATGTTCAAGCTGCCTCATATAGAGACGAGTGACATGTTGCGTGAATTTATTTGTTGGACCCAGAACTTAATGAAATCATATTTCTTAAGTCTGTTCTTTAGAAGGTCATTTTAATGTCAACGAGAATATAGTTTTGATTCTATCAATTAGAATTTAACTTGATATTCAATTAATCAACCTATTTGACCAATTAACTAATTCCATTAAAATTTATATTTTGATTCCTTCGGTAAACATAGTCTTGCCCTAGTTTAGCATATGTTCAATATTAAATATAGGTAGAATGGCTTTTATCTATCTATATCCTCCCACTATTTTTACGATCGTTTCAAAGCTTAATAACGAACGATTTAATCGAATTAAAATTTAGTGAAAGAGGGATCCAATCATCCTGAACCTCACAACCTTGAGGAGACTCAACAAGTTGATTGGTTCCATGATTGGTAGACTAACTCTTAGTCAATCACATCACATGTGACTCCCTATCATTTTTACCCACAGTCACTTATGATCTTGAGGAGACTCAACAAATCATAATGAATGGTCTAGTCAGACCCTTGATTTCGTGTCCAGATTTGACTTAGATTGATGCTCGAGGAGACCCGACGTATCGATTTGGGTCAAGTCTAGGCTACATCACATGTATGTTGGAGTTTGTTCCTTAAAGATAAACAAGTCATAGCTTGAGGAGACTCAACAACTATAATTGTCTTCTTTGAGTTACCAAGCTCCAAAATCAAGGAGGGATACGGATTAATCTTTAATAAGATTTATAACGCATTGACTAGATATAGTTCAGGGTGTCATACAATCATGATTCGCGACATTGCGGTCCAGCGGAACACAGCCAGGGAATTGACTAAGCCAGGATCACTGCCCCTTGGACTAGCAAGGGTTGACCCAGAACTCTTAGCCAAGCACATTGACTGGATCATGGTCCATTGAATGAAGCTTGTCATTTTTGTATGTGTGCCGTAGACTAAACAGCTTTTATTAACAACTAATTAATCCTATCAACTAGTTGCATCCTTAAATTCAAAATTTTAGGATTTGTTTAATAACTTTTATTAAGTCCTTATCAACTATAAGGTTCTCGTGTTATCCTAATCGTTATTAGGATTTTAATAAAATTATTAACCAACGCTAAAAGCGAAGTCCTTTAATGAGAATTAATAATAACAATTAGAATTAAGAAATCATTAAAAGGACTACCCTAATCAGGAATTAGGTCTTAAAGGGTTGTTAATATTTTATTAAAACATAGCATGTCATTAAAATTCAAGTAAATAAATTTTAATCATTTTTAATGGCTAACCTAAAGGGTTGTCTTGTGTTATCAAATAAGGGACAAGAAGACATATCCATTAAAAATTTACACTAATTTTATCGCATAAAAAGTGTACAACTATTTAACAATTAAATAGACTAAAGTTTATCGCATAAACAATTTTAGCATGCATACTTAAATTTAACATTTAAATTTAAAAATACGATTTCTAAAACATTTTATTTTATCTCATAAAGTAAAAGCTTGTTTAAAAATCATAACATTTGCATGCTACTTTAAAATATTTATCGCATAAAAATTTTAAACTTTTTAAAATCAGTTTTTAAAATATCTTATAATTTTAAAACATCATTTAAAAAAAATTCCATGTTTAAAATTTATCACATAAAATTTTAAACAACATTTTAAACTTATCGCATAAAGTTTTAAAGCTTTAAAACAATTTTAAAATTTATCACATAAATTTAAAAATTCCATTTTAAAACTTACATGTTTAAAATTTATCATATAAAATTTTTAAACAAAAAAAAATTTAAATTTATCGCATAAATTTAAAGAAAACATTTTTCTGTAAAAGCATTCAAATAATAAATTCGCAGTCCTAGATCAGCATACAAAGATGGCTCTGATACCAATGCTGGGTTTTCTAGGACCCTTAGGGCACAAAAACTCTAGTCCCGTCCTAAGTCGGACGGAACATAGACAGAAATGCAACGGAAAAATTTTATGTTAATCTAATTAACATGCAACCCTAAGGAACCAGACCATATTAGCCAGGATCTCTGCCAACTTGGGGTGGATCTTACCACCCCAAGAGGGATCTAACAACTGCGAATAATTAAATGAAAACTTAAACACATACCCGGAATCTCAGCCCTGGGGCAGGCGAGATGTTCCGCGCCGTCTTCCGAGCTGCTCCTGTCCCACGCCGAGCCGCTCCTTGAACCGCTCCCCGAACTGCTCCTCGAACCGCTCCGCATCCCGAGGCGATCAATCCCATGTCGCCGAGCCAACCACGCGCCGAAGAAAGTTTCACGCGAGTGAAACCTCCGCCTAGATTTCGGATCTGAATCCGAACTCCTTTGCGGCTTTGCCAGAGCCCTCAGGAGCAAGGCAGAAATTTATAGGGAGATGAGAAATATTAATTTAGCTTAGATCCGAGCGTGCTCCAACATTTACGAGAGCCGCTCAGATCTAGAGCTTGGGACGAGTTTTGAGGAAGGGGGCAGACCCCTATTTATATAGGCGGCTGACCCCTCCCCTCGACTCAATTTCCGATGTGGGACTAAAAATTAGAGTTAATAAAATCAAGTTAGTTTGCACTTCACAAAGTGCAAACTTCCGTGAATTTTAACTCACTCACCGTTGAGCTTCAAGATTGATACAACCTATCAATACGACGAGCGTTCAACGGTGAACGCATAGGAAAAAACCGTTCGTCAATCGGAGTCCGTTTGACCACTCAAACATATGTCCAAAGTTAAGCCCAAAGTTGTATTATCATCCAAAACCAGCTGTCACAGAAAAAACACACCTAGGGTTCGTAACCCTAGGTGTGGGGCCCCACACAGGGGCCCCACGCAGCTGCTGCGCGCGCAGCCCAAGGGGCGCGTGCTTGGCACGCGCCCGCAGGCGCGTGCTAAGCACGCGCCTTTGCAGGGCGCCTGGCGCGCCCTGCGGCGCGTGCAAGGCACGCGCCAGCAGGCGCGTGCCAAGCACGCGCCAGGGCGCACAGTGCGCCCTACGGGCGCTGTTAATTGCGCGCGCGCAAAAAAAAGATCCGGCCAAAGGCCGGGTCCCACCTTTTTAAAAAAAACTTTTTTTTTGTTTGTTTCTTAAACAAAACAATTATAGGCTGGTGTGTGGGCTTCTATTTAAAACACTTTCAAATAGTCTTATTGGGCTTGTTTGGACTCCGATTTCGACGCGGTTCGAACCTGCGAATAGAGCGGGATGAACCCGTCTTATCGGTAACCTTTTCCTTGGGTTAATGTTATTAAATATTGTCTTAAACTATTTAAAACACATTTAATCTCCTTTGCATCAAATACAAAATAGTCCCTATCTAAGCTTAAATTATCATTTGCATCAAATACAAATGATCCGAGGGCATATTCCTCTACAAGTGCCCTGCAAGTCTTCAGCCCGTTGATGGTAGCCTCGTACTCCGCCATATTGTTGGTCGCCAAGAAGTTGAAACAGAGTGCATACTCCAACAGGCTTCCCTCCTAGGTCTCTATTACAATGCCGGCTCTGCTACCCGACCCCATGGCCGATCCATCGACGTGGACGACCCATAGCTTGCCTCCGAACTGCATGGAAGTTGATATAGGATTCTCGTCGGCGAGCTGCTGCTGTTGTAAGTCCGGCCGGCTATCAGGTAAATCTTCGTCCATTTCCTCGACAGTGCATTCCGCCACGAAGTCTGCCAGTACCTGACTATTGATTGCCACCATGGGCTTGTAGATGATGTCAAACTCACTGAGCTCGACACTCTAATTCAGCATTCGGCGTGATCTCTCCAGCATCCTCAGGTTCTTTTCGAGTGGCAAGTTAGTGTAGACAATGATTGAGGGCGCCTGGAAGTAGGACCGGAGCTTCCTCGCCGTCAGGGTCAGGTAATAGGAAAACTTCTCGATGGGGCTGTAGCGGGTCTCCGCTGCCTGGAGCACTCGACTTGCATAGTAGACCGTCATCTGGATTCCCCCGTCCTCTTTGACTAGGACTGAACTCACTGCTTCTTCAGTGGTGGTGTAATGACCGCTTTTCGATCGTATCTTCTTCATGCACGTGCTGTTGACCGTGCACGTATTTGTTTTAGACTTTGTTTGTTTGTGAACACTATCGTGTGATACGTCGGTATGATCCTCTCGGAGAGTATTAAATGGTGGAATTCATTTGGAACAATATTTCACGGGTCGTTCTCCCACGGTTTGACCTTGTTTGAGGAGACGTCACGATTTTCACTTTTGTCGTGAGGCCTTTCTATTTTTTGTTTCGTTTCTCGTCGTAGAAATTGTGATCCGTCTTCTTAGTTTTCTTTCTCTCATCGACCCGATCACCTAGGGGTGGGCATCCGAATATTCGGATCGGATTATGCCTCAATCCACCATCCGATCCGATTGAATCGGATGATGAAAAATCTGATCCGCATCCACTAATAAAAAACGTTAATCTGAAAATTCGGATGATTAGAATTTCAGATCGGATACGATTCGGATCGGATTAATATTAGCTTTATTGAAATTTTAAAGTTATTGATGCCACAATTTGTAACTCGTTTCATTAGATTCTGAAAGTTTAACTTTTAAACACTGAAATCAATTCCAATGTCGAAACGAAATATCCTTAGAAAATACAAATTGCTAGAATAACATAAAGAAGCTATCTCTGTTTGCAATATCTTCATACTAGTTTGTCATCAACTTCAAGGAGGATGAGTTTGACAACCAAGATCTCTCCTTCCAGTAAAAATGAAAAAAACTAAAAAAATCAGAGCTCTCCTTCCACAAAGATATCAATTTTCAGTAGTTGTTGCTGCTGTCCTAGTCTCCTCATGATGCTCCACTTCCGCATTCATTATTACTTCAAAATCTGCAAATAATATGAAGTGACTATTAGTTTGTAACAACTCACTCTAAGTTGGTCAAGTTTAACAATTGAAGAAATGGAAGTAAAGAAAAAATGAATTTTTATGCACACATTAGTAATGAGTTAGAAGAATACCTGCTTCCAAATTTTCTAAGACTATTAGTTTGTGACAACTCACTTTAAATTGGTCAACTGTGCTTGCTGACAATCTTCAATTCTTCATGCGTAAAAGCTTTGTTGCATGGCAAATGGCAATGGCCCAAGTTCATGTTTAGACGAGGAGAGCATGCTTTATTTGTACTGTTGTACAGTACATGAATTAAAACTGAACAGACGTGAGAGAAGAGAGAGACGAGGAGGCACTGCATCTGCATGGGTCTAGGGAACCGGATGGGACCGATGGGGGGATGCAATTGAGTCTGTTAGTCTTCTTAACCAATAGCCATGATGCATTGATTCAGGGGCTTTTAGGTAGTAGTGAAAAACAATCGGATCTGATTGAGAATCGGATATTCGGATGAACTTAGACAATAACACAATCCGCTCAAAACCTAATCGGATCGGATCACATTCTGTCGGATGAAAACCAAAATCCGAATCCGAATCAGTTTCAAATGGATCGGTCAGATCTGCTTATTAATAACAAGTCACATTCATCGGATCGGATATCCGATCTACTTTTTCGGATTGGATCGGGTGGATTCAATCATTTAATCGGATCTTTGTCCACCCCTACGATCACCCCAGTATTTATTTTATAATTTTAGGGCTCCGTTTTACCCACTTTCACTTTTCTCCCCAGTTTAATATCGGTTCAACCCTAAGTTTTAAATGGTTCTTTCCCCAATGACTTATTAATAATATTATACTTCCAATATTACTTGGACCTAGCCCCTTGCCCACCCTTGGCCGCACGCACTCATGTGAGAGAGAGAGGGTGTGAGACTTTGGGCTTTTGATAATTTATAATAACAATTTTAGCCAAAACAATTTCAAACAACCCTAAAACCTGACCTGCCCCCCACGTGTTTGCCTTGGCTCGTTTGTTGGGCTTTTGCAAATCCTATAGAATAATAAAATAGAGGAATAGACAACCCTATAAGCCCCGACCCTCTCCCCACGTGATGCTACTCCCTCATCTATTTATTAGACCGTAGGGTTATTATATTTTAAAAACCCTAGCTTATTTTTCCCAGCAACCACGCGAGGCCGCCGCCCCCTCATTTGTTTCGCACGCAACTGCATCTCCTCGCGTCTAACTTCGCTCTCCGACTTCCCTCGCATCTTTCTCCGACCCTCAGCCCTCTTCTCCGCAAATGACCCCCACTCGCGTCACCGACTTCTCCTCCCCACGGCGTCTCATCGCCGTTAACCACCGTTCCCCGTCGCCTGCCCTCCGTTCCGCCGCGACAATGCTGCAGCACGCAACGATGACCTCCAGGCACACACTGCCGCGCCCAGTGAGCAGCAGCACCGCCCAGCGCGGTTAGCAGCACCGGCCGTCGCTCTTTGCGCAGCGGTCGCCCCACGCTGTCAGCCTCTTGCTCCGGCGTTCCCGACCTTCCACCCGCCAGATCCCCGCCCAGCAGCTCCCGAAGCCGCCGTCCGCAACGCCATCTCCCTCCGTCTGCAAATGACCCCGACGAGCTGACCCGTGAGGCCGCCGCTCCATCGCTACCGCCGCCTGAGCTTCCTCCCCACCGCCTGAGTCACGCCCGCATGCATGCACTGAGTTGGGCAATTATTGGTGAGTTGGGTTAATAATTGCCGGCTGTGGTTCTTTATATTATATGAAGGCATCTATCTTATATATACGTAAATATATATTTATATATATTACTATCAGTACCCCTACTCTATGAATTTATAAATTGTTAGGGTACCCTTGTAGGAAGCTGTGGGTAATAAAAAGCTCCCATGTCACCTGCCCTTTAGGCCTATGTTCTGTTGATATATATAGGTTGGTACCCTCTTGGGGTTAACAACAGTAATTTCCATGTTAAGGTTAGTTGGTTGCAGTAACACTTTTGGTCGTTTAATAATAACATTATAAAACTTGTAGTTTAGTCTATGATGTACTACTGTTAGCATATAAGGGCATGTTAGTTTCATGAACAAAATACTTTATGGGCTGAAGCTGATGAGTAACCTTACTTAATGAACATCACCCTAGATTGGAAGATCTAATGTAGTACTATTTAATTTATGATGGAACGAACCTAATTCAGTAATATGTTTGATCAACCAGAGAACCAGCTGCTCAATAGCAAAACGTGTCAAAATAAACTCGTCGACACCAGGAACTCCAGAATCAGGCAAGTGAAACTTGCCAAACGTTGCTTAGGGCCATGTTTTAGGCCACTTTCTTGCTTTTAGCATAAAAGAGACTAGACAGTGAAATGATAGCTGTCTAGACGCAACTTTAAGATCTAGCTTGACAACGAAGCTAGATCTATCACCCTGCCATGTCATTCATGCATTGATATCTGCCATGTTTAAATTCCTTATCTGTACGCACTCAAATTGTTATCTGTCATGCATTGCATTTTATATGTCATCCCAGTTGAATGTTGCATTCGTAGCACACGCTACAAATACTTGTACATCCTTATTAAGGCTATGTGCACCCCTATGCCATCATGATAAAACACTTCCTGGCTCGTGATCCAGAAGATGGGCGCCAGTCTATATACACGTGGAGGGGTAGGGATAAGCGATCACTTGAGCTTAGGAGTTGGCCCGATCAGCCACTCTAGCCAAAAGGCGTAATCTCTGTGCACGACGTGCTTACTAGACTTGTCTTTGTACTTGCGATTGTTCATGTAAAACTTGACATCCATGCCATGTTTCAAATGCCATGCTCGTACTTTACTTTACTTTACCTTACTTGTTGCACTCATGTTATAACTGCCATGTCATTGCATCATGCTAGAACTGCTAGGTTGTTCACTTTACTTTTAGTTTCCTTGCACAAGTTTCTTGTAGACTTGCTGACATGTGTCCCTTGCTCTTTTGGGTGTCACATGTTAGACCCAGAGCCAGAGACCGTAGCTGAGTACGTGGTTGTTGCCGACGCTGAGCCTGAGTCCATGTCTGCCCAGGAGGAGTTTTGTGAATACCGGTGACCTTTCTTAGTGACCTTGCTGAGCTTCCTTTAGTTTTAGGATTTCTGTTAGTTGTCGGTGCGTGGCACCTTTACTTTGTACGTTGTACTTTTGTTGGCCGTGCTGGGGCCTTGTAGATTCTTTTCTTTTAGCCTGGTAGCTTTTTCTGTGATGTTGGAACTTATTTATGGATGTTCTGAGATTTTATTTTGTCTCATTTCCCTTTATTATTATCTCTGTTTCGTATCGCATTGCAAAGACCTGCCATTTAAAGATAATTGACGCTTATCGGACTTGCAGCTTTGCAGCTTCAAGTCTGAGCGGACCTACTCACGTCTCGCCTCCATATTTTTGGGAAGCGGGGCGTGACAGGTTTTGTTGGTGGCCCATGCAGGTCCGTCTTGCAACTGCGAACTATCGGGACAACGATAATAACTATGGAATGTCCATTAAATAAATTGCAACATCCGAGTCATAAGCCTTGAGTCTAATCGTTTTCCTATGTCACTAGGTGGTAGGAAGACTTAGTTAGACGTCTGTGCTTGCTAGTTAGAGGCCCCTGATTGTTAGTTACACTTCCTGCTAGGAATTGATTTAATCGTCTTAGGAGTTACCTTAGTGGTTTTTGCCTAACTCTGACCATGTTAGACTTCTAGAATTTCTTTAGTCGTTCGCTTGGGTTCATCGATTTCGGACCAAGCTGAACGCATTGCATTACCGTCTAGCTCCTTAGAAAGTCTTAGCGCTTAGTTTCTTAATCTTTAGTTGGTCGACTGTAGGAGTTTCCCCGTAGATGTTCCTGGGTCATATCCTAGGCGTATGTATGTTTTGATCATCCGACCATTTTCCTTGCCTCAATTCACGTGATCGCTTCATGGCGATTATCGTTAATTTTCGAACCTCTCCGTTACGAATCTTGAATCTTCTGAAAGTTATTTTTCGATTTCCCCTATTGAAAGTTCTCGCTAAGTTTAAATTTTATTTTAAACCCCCTACGTATATATTTAAATTTTTCACTATTCGATTGAGTTAAAATCCTTTCGTAATTTTGGAGTCTATTGGTTGTAAATTTTTTTCTTATTTACTATCTCGTAGCTAATTGCTAACCAATATTTCTCGTATTTTGATTTTAAAACCTTATTACTATTTTTATAGTTCAATATACCATCTTTTTCTAAACTACGAAATTCATTTTATCCTTTTTACTATATATACTTTAGGAAAAATAGAACTTCAATTATCTTTTATATATATCCGTCCTAGGTTCGTTGTATCCGTACTTTAAAACCCTTGTATAAAACAGTTTCTTTTTGGCAAAACCTGGTTCCTCTAAAAGTAGTTTCAATATTGATTATTTTAAAATTTTCCCTAGCTTAAAGACTTTGAAAGCATTTAACATGAGCTTAAATTCTTCAGTTAATTTAATTTCATTCTTTGAATTTCAAAATTTTTGCCAAAATTATTAAATTATTGCCGCATAGCATTTTCTAACCTATGTCCTTAATGTTCGTGTAAATGATTTACTTTCCTCATGAAAATTTTATATAAGCCAATAAACCACTTTCTCTTATTATGTATATTCGACTCAAATTTATTTCGAACAACTTGTTTTACCGATCTCCAAATATTTTTATACAGACGAGGACTCCAACTTTTGAAGTACAGCAGTTTTCAAATTCCACGTATTTTAGCTTATGTTATTTACACTATTTTCTTTCTCTAACCTATAAAAGTATCACTACATCTTCCTTTCCTCTACCTAAACATTCACAAGTGAATCGCTGTTTCATCTAACCAAGTTGTCTCCTTGTATTTGACCTATCTGAACTCGTGCTTATCGATCCTTCCCTCGTCATGCTTTCGACCTCGATCTCCCTCTATTGCTTAGGCTTTAGTGCTCGTCAATGACTGTGTCAACTCTAATTTGTTAGTAGGCCTTTGGACCTTTGTGATGTTGTCGTAGTGCATGTACCTAAGTTGTGAATGTGGGCTTGAATGAGTGCACTCCCATATAGTGTATTTATGTTTGCCTATTGGGTGATATGTACATACTCAGAGTTATTCGTGATATTATGAAGTTGTTGTGTGTTAGTATTTATGGGTATGTGTGAGGATAGATATACCCCTCTAGGGACGTCTGTGTATATGGATCAGTGTTGGAATATCTAATGGGGTGTATGTAGTTGGAGATACTTATAATGTTTGAAATAATAAGTTGGTAGAGCTATGTGTTTGTTAGGTGTGATAATAATAGGTGTACGTATAGTTAAGTGAGTAGGCCTATTATATGACCTATGTGTTAGTACGTGTGAGTATGTGCTCATACGTAGATACGTATTGTGCTTAGACGTAAGTAGTTATGTATTTGTTGCATGAGTATATAGGTGTTATACATATGGTAGTAGGATAATAACTTGGATTGGTATTGCTTGCTTTTACGGAATGTTGTATGCGTGTATACCATGAGATACACACGACTATTGCATATCTTAACTATGTATGTAGTAGAGGTGTTGGTATATTAATTATGGGTAGTAGGATATGGTGTGAATATATGTTCTACATGTATGTGACTATACAGTGAATGCATGTATTAGGGAAGGTATTATAATTATACGTGTGCTGCTGTCTGTATTATCATTATGGTATATAAAGTGATTGAACTATGTGAGTGTTACCTGACTAAATATTAGGTGTGATTGACATACGGTATGTATATGGTAGATGTGTATACATTGGAGTGGTATTGGTATAAGTATAAATACCGTGTTACGTATATAAAGTTTCCTGATATGTGTTTCGAGTCTCACTCAAGCTTGAGTGGGTATACTCTAAGTATATTGTTATGTATGTTTGTAGTTTGCATATAGTGAAGTTTGGTGTATGTATAGTGATAGGAGTGTTTGTGCCTGGTTGTGTTACGCACATGGTTGTGGGTCGCTATACCAGTATATAGTTATAGGTGTTGGTCTTGTGGTATAGTTATTACTAAGGACTTGCCTGTGTGCGTATATGTGCTAGCTAAACTAAGTGTGTAGATGTACTGAGTTTAAAATGGTATGATTGGTATATATGAATGAAATGTTAGCGTGTGTGGGTGTGCACCATGCACGGGTAAGTATGTGCCTAGTTATAAGTTTTGGTGACTATGGTATATGTGGCGTGTCGTAAATACAGTTATAGGACCGTATGTGATGTGAATATACGGTAAAATATTTGCATGCATTTGAATGACTATATATTGTGAATTTATAGAAGTGGTGAATGCATATTAATTAGATATAGTAAAACATGACTTAAAAATGGTATGGTGTGACTACATATGTTGATGTGTTTGGTATTGGATGTATACTAGGAAATATTAGGGAGTCGTATACCCATGTTTGTTTGTGTGCCTAGGTAGCTATCTATACGTAGAGCAATGATTGTATTTGCTAGTGTGAGACTAATCTTATGTGAGTATTTGAACTACTGTTTGTGCTAGGTTAGTAGTAGTTATATAAGGGATGTATGCATATATGTATGATTGAAATATGTGCATGAATGAATATATATACATGTTAGCAGATTTATTTATTGTTTGGCTACCTAGTGTATGTATAAGCATTTGTAATGACTATACCTGGTTGAATTATAATGTGATGTGATCAGGATAGCTACTAGTCTAGCTAGAGTCATATTCATAGTTAGAAAGTACGAGGACGGACTTTATTTTAAGGTGGTGAGGATGTAACGACCGCTTTTCGATCGTATCTTCTTCGTGCACGTGCTGTTGACCATGCACGTATTGTTTTAGACTTTGTTTGTTTGTGAACACTATCGTGTGATACGTCGTTGTGACCCTCTCGGAGAGTATTAAATGGTGGAATTCATTTGGAACGACATTTCACGGGTCGTTCTCCCACGGTTTGACCTTGTTTGAGGAGACGTCACGATTTTCACTTTTGTCGTGAGGCCTTTCTATTTTTAGTTTCGTTTCTCGTCGTCGAAATTGTGATCCGTCTTCTTAGTTTTCTTTCTCTCGTCGACCCGGTCACCCCAGTATTTATTTTATAATTTTAGGGCTCCGTTTGACCCACTTTCACTTTTCTCCCCAGTTTAATATCGGTTCAACCCTAAGTTTTAAATGGTTCTTTCCCCCAATGACTTATTAATAATATTATACTTCCAATATTACTTGGACCTAGCCCCTTGCCCACCCTTGGCTGCACGCACTCATGTGAGAGAGAGAGGGTGTGAGACTTTGGGCTTTTGATAATTTATAATAACAATTTTAGCCAAAACAATTTCAAACAACCCTAAAGCCTGACCTGCCCCCCACGTGTTTGCCTTGGCTCGTTTGTTGGGCTTTTGCAAATCCTATAGAATAATAAAATAGAGGAATAGACAACCCTATAAGCCCCGACCCTCTCCCCACGTGATGCTACTCCCTCATCTATTTATTAGACCGTAGGGTTATTATATTTTAAAACCCCTAGCTTATTTTTCCCAGCAACCACGCGAGGCCGCCACCCCGTCATTTGTTTCGCACGCAACTGCATCTCCTTGCGTCCGACTTCGCTCTCCGACTTCCCTCGCGTCTTTCTCCGACCCTCAGCCCTCTTCTCCGCAAATGACCCCCACTCGCGTCACCGACTTCTCCTCCCCGCGGCGTCTCATCACCGTTAACCACCGTTCCCCGCCGCCTGCCCTCCGTTCCGCCGCGACAGCGCTGCAGCACGCAACGGTGACCTCCAGGCACGCACCGCCGTGCCCAGTGAGCAGTAGCACCGCCCAGCACGGTTAGCAGCGCCGGCCGTCGCTCTTTGCGCAGCGGTCGCCCCCACGCCGTCAGCCTCTTGCTCCGGCGTTCCCGACCTTCCACCCGCCAGATCCCCGACCAGCAGCTCCCGAAGCCGCCATCCGCAACGCCATCTCCCTCCGTCTGCAAATGACCCTGACGAGCTGACCCGCGAGGCCGCCGCTCCATCGCTGCCGCCGCCTGAGCTTCCTCGCCGCCAAGGTCACGCCCGCATGCATGCACTGAGTTGGGCAATTGTTGGTGAGTTGGGTTAATAATTGCCGGCTGTGGTTCTTTATATTATATGAAGGCATCTATCTTATATATACGTAAATATATATTTATATATATTACTATCAGTACCCCTACTCTATGAATTTATAAATTGTTAGGGTACCCTTGTAGGAAGCTGTGGGTAATAAAAAGCTCCCTTGTCACCTGCCCTTTAGGCCTATGTTCTGTTGATATATATAGGTTGGTACCCTCTTGGGGTTAACAACAGTAATTTCCATGTTAAGGTTAGTTGGTTGCAGTAACACTTTTGGTCGTTTAATAATAAAATTATAAAACTTGTAGTTTAGTCTATGATGTACTACTGTTAGCATATAAGGGCATGTTAGTTTCATGAACAAAATACTTTATGGGCTGAAGCTGATGAGTAACCTTACTTAATGAACATCACCCTAGATTGGAAGATCTAATGTAGTACTACTTAATTTATGACGGAACGAACCTAATTCAGTAATATGTTTGATCAACCAGAGAACCAGCTGCTCAATAGCAAAACGCGTCAAAACAAACTCGTCGACACCAGGAACTCCAGAATCAGGCAAGTGAAACTTGCCAAACTTTGCTTAGGGCCATGTTTTAGGCCACTTTCTTGCTTTTAGCATAAAAGAGACTAGACAGTGAAATGATAGCTGTCTAGACGCAACTTTAAGATCTAGCTTGACAACGAAGCTAGATCTATCACCCTGCCATGTCATTCATGCATTGATATCTGCCATGTTTAAATTCCTTATCTGTACGCACTCAAACTGTTATCTGCCATGCATTGCATTTTATATGTCATCCCAGTTGAATGTTGCATTCGTAGCACACGCTACAAATACTTGTACATCCTTGTTCAGGCTAGGTGCACCCCTATGCCATCATGATAAAACACTTCCTGGCTCGTGATCTAGAAGATGGGCGCCAGTCCATATACACATGGAGGGGTAGGGATAAGCGATCACTTGAGCTTAGGAGTTGGCCCGATCAGCCACTCTAGGCGTAATCTCTGTGCACGACGTGCTTACTAGACTTGTCTTTGTACTTGCGATTGTTCATGTAAAACTTGACATCCATGCCATGTTTCAAATGCCATGCTCGTACTTTACTTTACTTTACCTTACTTGTTGCACTCATGTTATAACTGCCATGTCATTGCATCATGCTAGCACTGCTAGGTTGTTCACTTTACTTTCAGTTTCCTTGCACAAGTCTCTTGTAGACTTGCTGACATATGCCCCTTGCTCTTTTGGGTGTCAAATGTTAGACCCTGAGCCAGAGACCGTAGCTGAGTACGTGGTTGTTGCTGACGCTGAGCCTGAGTCCATGTCTGCCCAGGAGGAGTTTTGTGGATACCGGTGACCTTTCTTAGTGACCTTGCTGAGCTTCCTTTTGTTGTAGGATTTCTGTTAGTTGTTGGTGCATGGCACCTTTACTTTGTACGTTGTACTTTTGTTGGCCATGTTGTGGCCTTGTAGATTCTTTTCTTTTAGCCTGGTGGCTTTTTCTGTGATGTTGGAAATTATTTATGGATGTTCTAAGTTTGCTTTTGTCTCATTTCCCTTTATTATTATCTTTGTTTCATATCGCATTGCAAGGACCTGCCATTTAAAGATAATTGAATCTTATCGGACTTGCAGCTTTGCAGCTTCAGGTCTGAGCAGACCTACTCACGTCTCGCCTCCATATTTTTGGGAAGCGGGGCGTGACAGGTGGCGAGGTAGAGGCCGAGCCGCTCTCCTTTCTCCGGCTTTGCGAGTAACGACGGGCTTTGAAGGTAGGCTTTCAGTTCACCAAAGGCTTAGGCATAGGAGTCCTCCCACCCGACCTCCTTTATTATTCCCTTCCCCTCGCTCAGAGCATTCTGCAGAATTTTGAAGAACGGGAGGGACCTTTCGACGGACTTCGACAAGAATCTCCCCAGTACGACGATCCGGTCGTTCAGCTTCTGCAGGTCTCTAATCGTCTTTGGCTCACTCATGTTGATGAGGGCAAATATCTTCTCAGGATTGGCCTCGATTCCTCGCTTCGTGATCATGAAGCCAAGGAACTTCCTAGACCAGACGCCGAAGATGCACTTCACTGGGTTTAGCCGCAAGTTGAAGTGTCGTACTTTCTGGAAGGTCTCTTCAAGGTTGGCAAGGTGATCCTCCGCCCACTTTGTTTTGACCAGTAAGTCGTCGATGTAGACCTCCATATTTCTGTCGACCTGGGGGTGAAAGATTTTGTTCACCATCTGTTGGTAGGTCACTCCAGCATTCTTTAGGCCGAATGGCATCTTGGTGAAGCAAAACGTCCCCCGATCGGTGATGAATGGCATCTTCTCCTCGTTGTGGGTCACCATCTGAATTTGATTGTAGCCGAAGAAGGCGTCCATGAAGGCCAGCAACTCGTACCCGGAGGCGTTGTCCACCAGATGGTCGATCCTCGGCAGCATGAAGCCATCTTTCAAGCAGTCTTTGTTGAGGTCAGTGAATTCCACACACATTCGACATTAACGTTGGGCTTCTTCACCATCACCACATTGACGAGCCAATCAGGATAGCTAACTTATCTGATGAACTTGGCCTCAAGGAGCCGCTCCACCTCCTCGCTCGATGCCCGCATCTTCTCCCCTCCAGCGATCCGCTTCTTTTGCCAGACCAGGCGAGCTTCCGAGTCGACGTGTGGTTCAAGGGCGATCACCGCTGGGTCAACCCTGGGCATGTCTGAGGGCGACCATGCGATAATGTCCACATTCGTCCTAAGGAGGCGGACTAGCCCCACCTTCAGCTCTGCGGGCAGCTTTGTGCCAATGTACACGGTCTTCTCTGCTTCCTCCGCCACTAGTACCTCCTCTACGTCCTCCATCGGAGTTGGTAGTTGATGAGCGAAGTCCTCCCGACCATCGAAGAGGTCGATCGACAGGGCTTCCTTGGACTTCTTATGCTTTGTGGATCCGACGTAGCAGCTTCGGGAGAGCTTCTGGTATCCCCACACCTGTCCAACCCCGTGCAGAGTTTGGAAATTCACCATTTGATGCAGCAACGAGGGGAGAGCTTCAACGGCGGTCATGTAAGGCTGCCCAATGATGTCGTTGTATGCCGAGGCGACAACGATGACGATGAACTGCGTCATTTGAGTGACAATCTTCGACCTCTCCCCCAAGGTGACGGGCAGGGTGATCACTACGACAATGGGCACCGAGTATCTGGTGAAGCCGGTAATCAGGCCCAAACAAGGCTTCAACTCTGCCTAGTACAGCCCCATCTTTTGAATCGTGGACAGGAACATGCTGTTGCATGAGCTGACTGTTTGACCAGGAGTCTGCTCATGATCGCTGGCCCTATGAGAGCTTCGATGATGATGGCATCCTCATGAGACAGCTCGACCCCCTCTAGGTCGTCATCAGAGAAGGAGATGGGGGGACGAGCTACTCTTCTCTGCTTTACCCTAGTGCCGGTGCCCACCATCATGACCTATCGAGCATATGTCTTCCTCACCGATGCTGATGTGCTGCCCTGGGATGGCCCGCCGCAGATTACATCCACATGCATGATCGGCTTAGGCCTATGGTGGGCCACATACTCAGTACCGTGGGTTGGTTGGTCAGGCCCTGCGGTCGCCCTTCCCTCGCGGCCTGGTCACTCCGGGTCGACGAATCTCCGGAGGTGCCTGCCCTAGATCAGTTGCTCTATGTCCCTCTTCAGGGCATAGCAGTTGTTGGTATCATGTCCATGGTCGCGGTGGTATTGACAATAATTTTGCATATTCCTTTCGCCGGGCCTCGTTCTCGTCTCCGGTGGCGGGTCTTTGAGGAACCCGCCCGCCATGGCCGCTGCCATCACATCGGCCATGGGCGTTGAGTCTCGTGTAGCACACCACCTCATGTGCTTTTTCTGGCATGCCTCTCGGAACGGGGTTCCTGGGCGCGAAGAACCCCCTCAGAGGTCCGGGGCGATCTTGCGTTCGAGGGCCTCCTTGGTCGGCCCTCGGGGGCGGTCTTGGTCACGCCCTCTGGGGCGGTCCTGGTCATGCCCTTGGGGGCGTTCATCCCGTTTCGTCTGTTCACTATGCCTAGCTTCAACACTGGTGCCTTTGACTGGCGGGGCCCCCTTCACCGTCCCCAAGGCTTCCTCGCTCAGCATGAACTTCTCTGCCTGGGTGAACAGGGCGTAGAGGTTGGCGGGTGGATCACGGAGCATCGAATTGTGTAGACTTCTGTTCTTCAATCCCTTCTTAAAGGCCGCCATGAGGAGCTTGTCTCTGCAGCTCATCACGTTATGTCTTTCTTCGTTGAAGCACTGCAAGAAGTTGCGGATGGTCTCCCCTTCCTTCTAGACCATCGTGAACAGATAGTTCGATGCCTTCTTCCTTCTCCCCCCTGCCAAGAATTGATGACAAAACTTTCAGGACACGTCGCCGAACGAATCAATGGAGAGATCGGGCAAGCCGTTGTACCACTCGACCGATGCCTTCTTTAAGGTCGTCTGAAAAGCCCAGCAAAGGAGGGCGTTACCCGCCCCATGGATCTACTTCACCCCCGGTATCGATGCACGTGCTCCAGGGGATCACTCGATCCATCATACAGTTCAATCTGAGGTAGCTTGAACCTATGTGGGACCGGGGTTGAGATCACCCTTCAGGTCAGCAGATTGGATTTCTCAGGGTAGGGGGAGGCATTGGCGACCTTCGGAAAATGTTCCTATCACTTAGATGCTCATGTCGCTGGTTGGAATTGTCGGATGAGCCACCTCGGTGCTCAGAGGCATTCCTCCCTCTCTCCATGGGGGTCGGACCGTGGTCATGGCTCCTCCTCCATCGGTCATCACGCCTATGAGAGTGGCAATCTGGTCAGGAGGAGCTCCTGCTACGGTGGGTGCGCCCTTCTTGCCTCGGGCTTGGCGATCTCCTGCTACGATAGCTTTCAGTAGTATAGTCCAGCACGGGGTTCCCCCGCACTATCAAGGTCGATGCCAGGGGGACTCCTCATCTCCCCCCTTGAAGCCTCTCTCTCTCAGCATCGAGGAATTGACGCTGTCGAATGGCCACGTCTTCATCCAGTCGCCTTTGATGAGCGTACTCCTCCTCCTTATCAAACTCCCTCTGCAGAGCAGCCACTTCTGCCTCTTCGAATCGCCTTTGCTGTGTGGCCGCTTCTTCGTCAAACTGGGGGAGGAGGTCTCTCTTCACATTGTGGGGTCTGGAGGGGCCCTCTAATCGAGGTGGTCTCGGTTGTCTAGCAACGGTCCATTCTTCCATCATTTTAGTAAAGTTCTGAAAACTTTTGTAGACACCAAGGGCCGCGTCCTGAATGACCGCGGCCGACCCCTCAAGGGGTAGATCCATCGGAGGAGTTCTTCTAGGATAGCGGTTCTCCTCGACCATCGGTTGCTTGCCACGACGGTCACTGCGGTGACTCCGTGCAGTGTCTGACACGAGTGTAACCCTTGTTCCCATAGACGGCACCAATTATGAATCACGGCTACAATGATTACATGTTTTGGGTTGATGGCGATGTTAGCACGGCTTGGAACAAGCTTCGGGAGTGAAGAATCCAAGGCCGCCTCAAGGTCGCCCGAGGTCGCCATCGCCAGGTAGTTGAGGCGAGCTTCCTGCGACAATAGCAACTTGTCAAAAAGACGGGGCTGGCTGTCAGCCCGTTGCCTCTCGATGCTTAAGTCAGTGGATGACTGGAAATAAGTGTGTCGGACACGTATGGCGATCTTAAGGTAGATCGACGAAGCGTGACGAGCTTATGAGGAAGGCACATATAAATAGGAGATATCCAACCTTGAAAATTTGGAAATGAGTTAAATATTTCAACTCACCAACCCCCTCTATAGAGGCAGGAGGGGGTATTTATAGGGTTGAGAGGCGGTTGCTCGCGATCAAATCAGCTGGCGAGTCAGCTTAGCTGGAGTGCAAGTGGAGAAGTGATAGGTCGGCGGGGGCTGTCAGAGATAATGGGTGTCAGACGGTGTCAGACGCATTAATGAGATGTGATCGGTGGCCATCAATTCTCGCCCTTAACATCTGGCATTAATGGGGGATAGGTGGCCCTACGTCAACATGTTAGAGATATTTATGCTAGGCCGCCCTTGGAGAGAGTTAAGCTCGGCGACCAAGCCCGGCGCCTTCGGACTGTCTGACCATGCTTCATGTTGGAGAGCAGGCGAGCTTCTTGCTGGTATGGCAAGCTTGCCGATCAGGTACGCGAGCTTCTTTGGTTGACCCTGAGGACGAGCTTGTCGCTCGACGAGGCGAGCTTCTCGGGATAGAGGCGATCTTCCGTTCAGGCCGGTACCCCTTCCGAACGATCGGATAGCTGTTTGATTGGGCTTTTAGTGTATGTGGGCCTCAATTACATGGGCCGGCCTTAAGGCCGTAACAAGAAAGGTTTCATGTCATTGGTTCGGCATTTCACAAAAGTAGTCCGGAATTAGATTTGTAGTAAGAAAAGAGGATGTGTGTTCAAGGAACTTAGAAGCTTGATTATATTTTAAAAAAATATTTAAAAAACTTTAACTACTGAGCCTGGTCTAATTAAAGAACCGTACAAAGGCACAAGCATGAGGAAAAACAACAATAAAGAATGAAGATAACGTTATGAGCAGCTAGATCTCTTTGCATGAGCTGAAGAAAAGAAAATTAATTTTTTTTCAAAAAAACATAGAATCTATGCATATTATATGTGACTTATCTCTCTATTAACAGCAAAAAAATGTGTAATTAAGCTTTATAATGATATTTCCAAAAAAAACTCGAAAGAAAAAGAATAAAAAGAGGGAAAAACTTTCCTGACACACCGACAATTTTTTGATGAATTTGATGTGTGTAAGAGACACAGCCAAGTCAAATCATTCTCCGTCCAGGTTTCGTCGCCAACGTCGCCCAATGAGTGGCAGAGAAGTCACCAGAGTATGTTGAAGCCTCTGGAGTGCTGTTCGATGGCCGAGGGAGGGGTTGAAGAGGCCCACAAGCTGTTCTCTTTAACTGCCACCGTTAGACAACTGACTTCCCCCTTCAGCAACCCATTGCCAGCACAAGAATGGGGGAGGCAATGTAAGAGTCTCGACGGAGCTGATGGAGCTGTAAGCCGCTGCACCACCACCATCAAGCTTAGAAATGGGTGTTGCCGCGAGCTGGAAGTTAAAGGAGATATCTGTTGGATTGATGAGAGCCATTAGATGCAGAGTGACAGTTCGTCGATGATTAAGTCACAACCGTTAGATCCACCTATGTGAATGAAATCCCAACCATTGGGGTAGGACATTGCTATTCATCATCCCATCCCTCCAGCGATTGCGAGTAACAGCAAGTTCCATCCATTGACGCCGCTTCGTAACCATTTTGTCATCCAGAGACGCAGCTTATCCAGTGACATGGTTATGTAACCGAATTGCTAACAAAATTCTGTTACAGGCAGCATGAGGGAATACAGACACTACTGCTAGTAGCTTGGGTTGTTACACCTGACTGCCATCAAAGTTGTATAAAATGGAATGATTGTAAGAAGAAAATCATCTGGAAATCAAATGAAATTCTCAGTTCTCTGAGTTTTCCTTTTGCCTTTGATTTTATTTTGTTTTCCTTGTTTTCTTGTTTCTTTTGCTGCAATTTGCAGATTTCAAGCTGCTCCAATGGCGAGGCCATTTGTGATGGCTGTAAATTCCATTCATGAAGAGCGACAGAGGCAGCCGTTGGAGATTTGGGCTTCCACAATTGGTATCAAAGCTCGGCGGTTCTACGGGCACTCACAAGGTGTTTAGTGATTTGCTTCAACGAGCCAAGAAACTACATCAAGAAGGGAACGAGTTTTTTCAAAGCGACAAATACCATGATGCAGCCAGCAAGTATATCTCTGCAAAGGTTTTGCTCGACCAAATTCCCACAGCAAAAGGGGGAGCTCGATACTTACAGTGTCTAGTTAATTTGATGGGTTGTTGTTTGCTGATAGGAGACTATCAGAAATGCATCGATTTAGGTTCAGAAGTCTTGGTGTATGACCCCAAGAATCTTGCAGTTTGTCTTTATCAAGGGCAAGCCTATAAAGAGTTGGGTTTTCATGAAGAGGCATACTCTGTAATGAAGAAGGCTTACGGGGACTCTTCAGATGAAGATGAAGAACAAGAAGAGCATGAGAAACAAGAGGCTAAAGAAGTATATGTAGCCGGAAAAGAATCTAAAGAGGAAGCTCCATCAATGGTAGACGATATGATAGAAGAGCAGAGAATCAAATTAAGGAAGGCTTTCATCTCCTTGGACATAGATGGTGATTGCTACATTGCAAATGAAGAGAAGCTTCAGAACAACAAGAACTCCATGGTCTCAAAGAGATCCAGGAAGATGAGCCAGATAAAGAGAAAACAAAATTCTACCAAGCCATTTAAAATCAAGCATGTCTCAGGTATCAATTCCACTTCATGTAAATTTTTTAAGAGAAGATTTGTCAAGAAATTTTTTGGAAAATTCTTTCCCTTCTCCAAGCCATCAGTTTCTTTCAGATACTTTGTAGCCTTTTTCTTGTTCCCCAAGTCCTTGAAAACTCATTCCCATGGAGTGATAAGAAGGTCTGGTTGTAAGAAAAGACTCCATTGAATTTTGGGCTTTGATCCTGGAGGAGCTGGGGAGTTTGTGATTCGGCCAGTAGGAGGTTTTGCCTCCATTACTCAAAACAAGAAGGAAGGGGGTCCTGCTAATTTTTGCAATTGGGAAAAGTGGGAAGATCACAAGTTTGTGTGAACTCTACAAAGAATTTGTGATGAATTTTTCAATGGCATTAATTCAAAACTTTCTTGACCAAGTTGACTGGGGTTCTTGTGTACATGAAGCTTGGGGGCCAATGTCTCAAATCAGTTCTTGGAATATGCAAATTAGTTGTGCTTTTCCATGGTTGAAATTTATCAAAGGGATGGCTGTAGAAACTGAAGTGAAAAAGCTGATAGTAGTTGTATCCTGCAGTATGAGGAAATGCCCTGAAGCCATGGCATTCAAGAAACTGGATACAACTTATTCTATGAGACACCCCTTGAAGATTTTCAAGCTCCAGAATGACTGGAAGTAAGAAGAAATTCCAAGCATTTATACAGTGAGACTCTCTCAATTGGATGCTCTCTTGAAGGTGAAGTGTGTTCCAACATTCCTGAATGGTCGAGAGGGTGATTTGGGAAAATTTGTGATAATTAGTTTCCCATATTTGGTATTAAATTTACATGGTAGATTCAGGACTGATTTTCATGACAGAATCCACAAATTTGGAACTGACGTACTCAGCAAATTGAAGTTCAAAAGGGTGGTATTACATGAGGCTTTGAGTCCAACACTCCAAATCTGTCCTTGGGGTATACAAAATAACTATAGTTGTTTCTTGGTGAAGACTTTCAAGGAGATGGAATCTATATATTTCCTGTTGAAGAAGAAAAGGGGTCAAGTGTTATTGGTAGTGAGAAATGGGAACTATAAGTAGTCCAATTTTGCTCAAAGACCAAATAAATTAGTTTACAGTTTCCATGACAGTCTCAATGAATTCATCTCTTCCTACACAACATATTCTTGGTCTGGATTCATCATAGGAGATATTTCGGCATGGAGGAAAGCTAGAAATTATGTCATCCATCAATGGAAGTTCAAGAGATGGAGTTATATATATAATAAAGGTGATGTCCATATTCTGGAAGGGATGGCTGTGGCTTTAGAAACTGATGAGAGGATATTGTCAGCAATAGCAACCTGCTGTGCAAGAAGAGACCCAGAAACTATGACATTCAAAGATTATGATGAGGCTAATCATATAAGCTTCATTTTAAAGCTTACGAGGGAAGAAGTAATTCCATTAGCTTCTGAAATGAGCTTTTCTCAATTGTCTGCTCAGCTGGAGTTGAAGGGCTATTGTCCCTCTAGGATGTTGCAAATTTCAATTACTGCAATCTCTTATCAACAACCAAGGAGAAGTTGCAGATTACCCATAAATTTCATAAGTCTTTGTACAGAGAATACTACCAAAATGAAGCAAGTTAACGATTCATACATTCCGTTTAGTTACAAAGAATATATGAAAGAAGGAAGCAAACTGAACATCGGCAGCATTTGGCTCTACAAGTACCTCATCATTTTGCTCTACAAGTACCCTATCATTTGGCTCTACAAGTACCCCAGCATTTGGAACCACATTAACTCCAATGTTAGCAGCACGGGAACAACATTTGGGGTTTCAAGTACTCCAGCATTTGGTTCCACCGCAACTTCAGCATTTGGTACTTCGTTATTTGGAAGCTCAAACACATCGGTATTTGGCACGTCTACCGGTGTATTTGGAGCGCCTTCTAGCACCCCAACTTTCAGTGCTTCATCTCCCGCTTTTGGAAGTTCCACGCCTGCCTTTGGTTCATCATCAACTCTTGCTTTTGGCAGTTCATCCTCTTCATTCGGTTCTTCTGCATTTGGCCAGAAGCCAGTTTTTGGAGGATTTGGATATATTGCTAGCCAGTCAAGTCCATTGGTAGCACATTTTAGCAAAACATTTTTCAGCTACATTGGTCGAAGAAGGTGCTCTGTAATTTGGGAAGCCATATGAGAAGAGAGGTGTTTCTCGACCTTGAGGACAAGGTCGATTTTGAGAGGATGGGTTTGTAAGAGACACAGCCAAGTTAAATCATTCTCTGTCCAGGTTTTGTCGCCAATGCCGTCTAATGGGAGGCGGAGAAGTCACCGTAGTATGTTGAAGCCTCTGGAGTGCTGTTCGATGGTCGAGGGAGGGGTTGGGGATGCCCACAAGCTGTTCTCTTTAACTGCCACCGTTAGACAACTGACTTCCCCCTTCAGCAACCCATTGCCAGTAGAAGAATGGGGGAGGCAATGTAAGTGTCTCGACAGAGCTGATGGAGTCGGAAGCCGCTGCGCCACCATCATCATGCTTAGAAATGGGTGTTGCCGCGAGCTGGAAGTTAAAGGACATATCCGTTGGATTGATGAGAGCCGTTGGATGCAGAGTGACGGTTCGTTGATGATTAAGTCACAACCGTTAGATCCACCTATGTCGAAATCACATTCGTTGGGGCCAGGACATCGCTATTCATCATCACATCCCTCCAGTGATTGCGAGTAGCAGCATGATCCATCCATCGACGCGGCTTCGTAACCGTTCTGTCATCCAGAGACGTAGCTTATCCAGTGACGTGGTTATGTAACCGAATTGCTAACAAAATTCTGTTACATGGTAGCGTGCGGGAATACAGACGCTACTGCTAGTAGCTTGGGTTGTTACAACTGACCGCCATCACAATTGTATAAAAGGGAATGATTGTAAGAAGAAAATCATCTGGAAATCAAATGAAATTCTCAGTTCTTTGTGTTTTCCTTTTGCGTTTGATTTTCTTTTGTTTTCCTTGTTTTCTTATTTCTTTTGCTGCAATTTGCAGATTTCAAGCTTCTCCAATGGCGAAGCCATTTGCGATGGCTGCAGATTCCGTTCATGAAGAGCGACGGAGGCAGCCATTGGAGCTGGGGCTTCCACAATGTGCAATTGAACAACCATCTTAACTTTGCATTAAAAATTTAGAATAGTAGAGATCATGAAATTAACATCTTGCCAGCGGACTTTGTCCCACCGGCACCTACCCTCGGCTCCCAATGGGGAGACCAGGGTTCGATCACTGGCTGTCAGGATCATTGCGTGCGCTTGTTACCAGCATTTCCAAAGAATCAAAAAATAAAATAAAAATTGACATCTTAACAAGAAATCGATAATGAATCTGGGCCTTTAGCCCATTGGCCCGGCTTGGACCACAAGCCGGGAATTGGGTCAGGCCTAGGATGATCTTGCGGATCTAATACTACTCAACAAAGACGGAAGAGCCCAACAAATGGGGGCACATTTTTGTTGTGTGCTTCGGAAAATAAATGGGTTCACATTAAAATATTGGGCTAAGTGTCTAGGTTTCATTTGTTGGCCCACTTTCGGGTATGGATTGGGATAAGTAATCAACTTGTAGCCACGTGGGCACATGAACAGAACTAAGCTGTGATTTCAGGAATCATGTGAGCCAATCATAGAGACCGGGTCCAACCCGAAAGCGAACCCGATCCATTTGTTCGTTTTGTTTGTGTCTGTAACTACTCACCCTTCTTGTCACTCTATCCGCTTTCGCTCTCCTCACGCCACAAAAACCTCCACACAATCTGTTCCTGTTCTCTCTCCCCGTTTTCTTCTCTCTATCGATCGCTTCGCCCATGGCCGCAGCGGTCCTCGAATCGATCTCCGTCCCGCGACTCCGTTCCAACCCCATCATCGCAGCGTCGTCGCCGCGCGCGGCGGTCTCTCCGGTTTCCACCGCCATCGGAGGCCGATGTTTGGGATTCGGGTCGGAGTGCACAGGCCTGAGGATCGCCAGGTGCCGCCAGAGAGTGGCATCGGCCGTCGGCCCCGCGAGCAGGCGCGGTAGTGTTCGCAGAGGGACCGTGGTCTGCGAGGCCCAAGATGTCGCTGTCGATGGTAAAATTACTTCCTTCACATCTCCCCCCACACCTAATTGTAGAATTTTTTTATTGAGATTAACGAAATTATGCTCACTATTTATTGAACTGACTAATTTGTATGCTTTGTTCGGTAACGTTCCTTGTATTGAAATGAACCTTTTGTTTCCAATCTCTCCAAATTCTACAATGCATCTGGATCTTCATGAGCTATTCTTTTTACTGTTTTGTTTTGTTTTTTAATCTGTCCTATTCTTCGAGCTAACAGAATTTGGAGATGTAAACTGGTGTTTTAGGTTTTTTGTCAAGCTTTCTGTTGTCCATAGTTTTCTCAGCAGTTGTTAGTTACTTGTCACCTAATTAACCTGAATTTAACAGTCCCTCCGGAAAGCAACCGTTCAATGTTTATGAGAAATTTCTCTGTTTAGTTGCAAGGTTTAATGGAACCATGCAATATATATCAGTAAGTTTAATATACCAGTTCAAGTAGTTTGTTTGTTTTCTATGTGGACATCAAAATGAGTGGATTTAGCCATGACATGATTGACCATATTTGGCAGCTTCAAATTTTGGGGTGGCAATATGAAACCAACCAAATCCGACCCAAACCCGGCCTCATTAACTAGGTATGGGTAAGGTCATAAACTGATTGGGTCAAATCCGGATTGACATGGCTGACCTTGGATAAACAGTCGGCCCGGGTGCTAGTTTGATCTATCAACCCGGATTGACCCGGACCTTCCCGTTTTAATTTATATTTATATTTATATATAAATAGAAACATATGCATGCATGCCGCATTGGATTTTTGGTGAGGGGCTCGACATACATAGTGCTATATCTAGTGGTCTTTGGTTTGATTCCCTTCATTGTGATTTTTCCCCTTAATTTCATGGTAATTCTTAGTACAAGCAAATAACTTAAGTCTCTTCAAACAACACCAAGGCCCTTAGCTCAGGTAGTGGGCACTTGTTCATGTATTCGGGTGATCCTGGGTTCAGTTCTTGGGGCTGGCTTGGGGCTGTCTGTTTATTTAACAATTTTTTTCAAAAGACAAAAATCAATGCATGCGGGTCGGATTCGGGTATCCGACAATCCGTTTGGTTGGATATGTGTTTTATGTTCATAATCGAGATTTGATTCGGATCGGTTTCGACTGTACCCCTAAACATGTCGATCAGATTCAACCCAACCCAACCCGTACATGGTCCAACCCGATCTGACCCAACCGGTTTGCCACCCCTATTCCAATTTGGTAAATTTTGTGGTATGTTTTCATTTTGGAAATGGTCCTAGTGACATGAGCTGTTATTATTCTGCATGCTCTTTCACTGCGAAAGTTTGCAATATATTTGTCGATTCCTTTAATTTCTTGGGTGAGCAAAATTGTTGGTAATGTTTTCATTCCTCTGTTGTTCAGTTTGATTCATGACATTACATTTATGTGTTACCATCCCATATAAGATCAATTAGTGTTAGTCCCCCCTGTTACAGTTCTTGAACTTGGGCTTTCCCACAACCCACCTCACCCCTTGGGGCCTTTTTGGCTTTGAATTTTTCTAAACTGAAGTTTTTTTAAAGTTGTGGTTACCTCTGACTCCAGTTTTCTAAGCTGTAATTTTATAAATTCCAGAAATATTTGGATTCAAAAATGGAAGTTTTTCTCTTCAACTTTTGAATTTTAGAAAAATTAAGTGTGAATAAATTTTTGTAATTGGATTCTTCTAAACTGTAGTTAAGGCTTACTTTTGAAGGTAGTTAACTACAGTGTATCAAAGTTTGTTGATTTACTAAACACACCTCAGGTTAGTTTTTTGAATTTGAAGATTTACTAAACACACCTAAATGTTAGTTTTTTTAAAGTTAAGGAACTTGACTATTGAACCATATGGTTTAGAAATCTAAACTCCAAATCTAAACGGGCCCTTTATCTGTCCTCAGCGGCCATTCAAGATAAAGTATGATACATGGTAATTTAACTTATTTTGGTTGAAGATTATGCTCTTATCTGATTCCTCTTATGCTTTGACAACCATGTATGACTGTCAAATTCCTTGGCATTTATATTTATGCAGATACGAACGGGTGATCATAGACTACATTTACTATGCAAAAAAAATGCTATAGTAGATGTTAACCTGGGATTTTAGTGTGATCAACTAATTCTATATTCAGACATATGCTAGTGTTTTTTAAATAACTCACTATTTCTGTTACCTGATCTTTTTGTTCCGGTGCCTATGCCAAAAGTGGAAATTTCTTAATGTAGTTGTAATATTTGAATCATTATATTTCATATTAGGAAAATTGAAGTTGTGATAGCTGCATCCATTGTGTGTTTATATAGTTATTGGAGATGATTTCCGTTCAAACATTACTTGTGTCGATTGATTGACAATTCCAAGTTGCCAATCTGTGATTTGTTGGCAACATCCATTCTATCCAAGTAATCATTTGGTTGTGGTTAAAATCAGACATATTTATATTTTTTCGGCTTGGTCAATGTTCAGAACATATACAGAAAAAGTCAAGGAGGCACTCATATGCTCTCTGTAATGTATGTTGCATTTTTTTAAAAACTTACTGGATGTTAAGATATCTGCAATTGTTTCAGTGATTTTATATATCCATCACCTTTGTAGCACGGACGCTAAATAGGTGGTGTCCATGTCAGACGTGTCGGACACCAACATTTGCTCGACACATATTGATCACTTTGAATCCGTGTCCAACTTTAAAACCCCCCAAAAGTCCCCAAAAAGTTGCACGTTCCAACTATGTTAGCTTTAAATAAAATCTAAAGATTACATGTTATATACTTTAAAACCACGTCTCTTTAAAAATATAGAAAATGATCTTAACCAAATGGGCTTTATGTGAACAAAGCTTAATCATCCGTTGAACTAGATTATGTATTAATTAAACTTATTAAGATCTTTTGGTTGATTTGTTACTTGCTGAAAACTCACAAATTTTTGTTATTTAAAATTTCATTAATTTTCAATTATTTTTATATAGAGCACATCCTAATCATTATAGGCTTCATTGTGTATCATATATGAACGCGTTATATCGATGTGCCCATACCCTTTTTAGGAATTTGTTGTATTCCTGTATACATATCATGTTGTATCTGTGTCATGTGTCGATGTTTGTGCTACATGGTCAATCACTAATATGAGAATAGTGATTCAAAGATGAGCAAATGATATACATTGTAAATTTGTAATAGACCTTTTAGTCTGGTGACGGGCTCATTTTACTTGCGGAATATTGTGTATTTCTGTCAGGCTCTGTTGTAGTAAGTTAGATGGTATTATTATTTTCCTTTTGACACTGCTGGCACTTTCCACTCATATTCATTATTTTATTTTTTGTGGATTTCAATCACCTTTTTCATATTGCTTATATAAATTTCTTTCATGAGAACACATCTGTTCACAGTCCCCTTTTTCATCCCATCGTCTTTCTTTGGTTTCATCTGTTTGTCAAAGGAGAGAGAATATTATGTGATTACCAGAAGCACCCACATGATAGTTATCTTCTATTCAAACATAAATGTTTATCAACAGTTAAATAACTGTGATGGCCCACCTTATGATAAACTAACTAGAGGATAGGAAGTTTGGTTTCCATGCAAACATACATGTTTAACTGTATGACCATATGTATGTACAATTTATTGGTGGGCATCTGTGTTCAATCCTTGTTATTTTTGATTTAAAAAAATTAGTCTCTTAAAGTGAATTTTCCATCATTTGTGGTTCTTGCATAGGCATGAAAGATTTGAAGGTGAACACCTTCAAAAAATTAGCGGATAAAGTTTATAGTGGAGAAGTTATCACCGTTTGTGAATATTGATATATACATTGATATAATCATGATACATTCAAGTTCAAATGGTCATAAACATTTTAATAATAACCTTGGCGAAATAATTGTAGGTATAATTCACAAATGAACTTTGGATGCTTATTTAAATATTAGAATGATTATAAATAAATAGCTATCTCCTTCTCAACTTATAGATGTTTAAATTCTGCAGATCATAAACCAAGCAATAACGTTAAGAAGGAAACCTTGAAAGCCCATAGCAGCACCCACTTTCACACATGCACATAACATTCATCAACTGTTTGGGCTCTTCAGGATTGTCGTAGTTCGAGAATGCTGCACCTAACATATGTAAAAGTGTTTTTTATCCACTTCTAGATTTCTCGAGCAGTATAAACTTCCGGTGCATCCAAAACTTTTCTTGCAAGTATTTATCACTGTGATATATCTGATTAAGATAAACAAATCATTTTGACATCTTGTACTTATATCTGTGCATGCACAAACATGGGTGTGCATTGTTCATGTTGCAAGTTGGTGTGCAGGCTTGCAGGTGCGGGGAGAGTATGTGTATGCACGTGTTTCTGCACATGCTGGCACACGAGCTTATGTGCACATGCTTATGTGTTTGCATGTGTGTGCTCCATTCTTGCACATGTATTTAATTGATTGGTAAGTAACACGTCGGTTAAAGCATAAATGAAGCTGTTTTATACATATATCAAGGTTAGCCTGTGTATAGGCTTCAGTTTTCATGATAAGATTTTGATAGACCCTGCGGGTCTAACCCGCAGCCACCCATGGGCCGGCCCAAGCCGCCGGCCCTAGCTTGTGCCGCGCGTGCCCCCTATTGCCTACGAACCCTAGTTTTGTTCTATTTGTAGGGGTTAGCCGTCATTGGTATTTTTCATGCTTGATATTTGATATTTTCTATTGAGCGTCTTTAGGTTTAGATCTTAGATTAAACGAGTGCGGACGTCCTCTTCGGCGTCTTGGGAGGAGTGCACACCTCTTTTGTGCTCAACTATCTTGTTATTTCTATTGATTTCTCTATAAAAATCATATATGTTGTTGGTTCCTAATATTTTGGTATCAGAGCACGTGAAGATCCATGGCGGCCACGACAAGATCGCACGACAAAATTGAGGCTTTGGAGGCAAAGTTCACGAGCAAAATCGACGGGATCAAGAAATCGTTGGCGGCAAACGATGAATCCATGTCAAAGATGACGGCTTCCATCAATCAATTGGCGACGAACCAAGCAAAGCACGACGAACAATTTGCGCAATTGATGAGAACCCTAAATCAATTGGCGGCGAACAATAAAGGGGATGGAAACCCTAAATCGGGGGAAAAGGCGGCGCCTTTGAAGAAGGAGAAGGAGAAAGATGAGAACTTTGAACCAGGAAGCAGTTTTTTGGTGGAGGAACTTGCTGATGACGAGGAAGAGGAGCAATGGAAGGTGGATTATCACGAGGAGGTGCGTCGCAACGCGGTGGAGTATCAAAGGGAGGGCGGCGGCCCTGGCCGCCCCTTTCGGACAGCGCACGAAGGCGAGGAGGGGGCGGCCGGCCCCCCAAAACCCTTTCGGGGGGCGGTCGCCACGCGACGGGGGCGGGGGAGGCCCCCCGCCCAGTGCGGGATCTGGCTGGGCTGGCCAGGCCCTGCCGGCCCCCGGGTCGCGGAGGAGTGCCACCTAGGCGGTACGAGACTCAGGACGAGAGGAGGCAGCATTACCGTCCACATCACCGAGAGGAGGGAAGGCCCGAGCAGGGGCACTTGGGAGGAGATTGCAGAGTCCGGAAGCTGAAGATGCCGATATTTTCTGGGGAGGATCCACACGCCTGGTTGTTCACAGCGGAGAGATATTTCGCGGCGCACCGCATGTCCGAGGCACAAAAGCTGGAGGCAGCAGTCATTTGCATGGAGGGGAGAGCTTTGGGGTGGTTCCAGTGAAAGGAGAGGAGGCAGCAGATCCGGAGCTGAGAGAAGCTGAAAGACTTGGTACTGGAAAAGTTTAGAGACCCCCCGTTTGGGGAACCTACACGAGCAGCTATTTGCCCTCAGGCAGGAGGGGCCGGTGCGGGAGTACATCGAGAGATTTGAGACACTGGCAGGGAGAGTTCATGGGGTGTCGGACGAGTCGCTGGAGGGCACCTTCTTGAAGGGGCTGCAACCTAGTCTTCAAGCTGCGGTAAGGCGCTACAAGCCTCGGGGGCTTTTAGAGGTCATCGAGATGGCGCCGATGGTGGAGGACTCCCGCACTGAGGATGGGAGAGACGGGAGCAGTTACAGTGGGCAGTTACAGCGGGGCACCACGACTGGAGTAGGTGGAGCAGTGGTCACTACTGATGCAATTCAGGCAGGGCTTGAGAAGACGGGTGAGCAGACCAACCCACCACCGGCCGGGGGCCCATTCCGAAGGATGACCGATGCCGAGATGAGGGAGAAGAGACAAAAGGGGCTCTGTTTCAGATGCGACGAGCGCTTCACTCCTGGACACCGCTGTGTGGATCGAAAGCTACAAGTGTTGATAGCGGAAGCCGACGAGGATGATGACGTGGAGGACGAAGGAATCGGATGGGAGGACGACTCCCACTCGGATTAGCACCGCCGGTACTTACACCACCTTGAGGACAAGGTGGCTCTTTGGGGGGGAGTATTGATAGACCCTGCGGGTTTAACCCGCAGCCACCCATGGGCCGGCCCAAGCCGTCGGCCCTAGCTTGTGCCGCACGCGCCCCCTATTGCCTAGGAACCATAGTTTTGTTCTATTTATAGGGGCTAGCCGTCATTGGTATTTTTCATGCTTGATATTTGATATTTTCTATTGAGCGTCTTTAGGTTTAGATCTTAGATTAAACGAGTGCGGACGTCCTCTTCGGCGTCTTGGGAGGAGAGCACACCTCTTTTGTGTTCAACTATCTTATTATTTCTATTGATTTCTCTATAAAAATCATATCTTTTGTTGGTTCCTAACAGATTTATACCAGGCGACGTCTTGTTATCATATTTCAAGCACATAGTCTAAATCATTATCAAACCTGCTTCAATGTAGAAAGTGATTGCTACCTCTGCCTTCCATCATCTTTCTAGTGAAAAAAACTAAAAACAGCACAATGAGTCCCTACTTGCAGGCTTGCAGCAGGCAACTTGTGAGTGTTAACTCACAGGGAAGCATATCTTTGCATACATATTGCTACAAAAGAATTCGGTCTTTTATAGATAAGATATCTTTAAGATGATTGTAGTGTATTCTGCAAACCATCAATCTGTTACCTGCTTTACAGAGCATCTGGCAAATAGGTATAAGAATATGCTTATCATGCAGAGTAAGCTATTTCAGAGTTGGTCACATAATTCTTTGCACATGCGTACACAAGTGGGTATGCCAAACTTAAGAAGATAGTGCCGCTTCAACTTGTCAGAGAGAAGAAGAAGCATTCACAATGCTTTCAAAAATTACAAATGAATTACATGCACATATGTGAATGTTGAATGATAGGTCAGGAAGGTGGGGCTAGGGAGTACACAGACTTGGCTATGTATTCATTTATATGGACAATAGTCATTTGAGTATACATGTATAGTGGAGCAGCATCATGCTGATATGTGCACCTTTTTTATTTCTTGTTGTCGGTGATTTGGTGAATGTACGTCGTACATCCTATTAGCATCAGAAATGGTTGTTAAACTTGTGATCATCATGTGGTCCACATGCTTTATGCTATTCTATCCGTGATCTCTGCAGCGGAAAGAGTTGGTTAGAAATGCAGAAATGAAGCCGAAATGTGAGGCGCTTCTGCATTCTGTCCCAACGTATAACTCTAGTTTTATCTTTTGATCAACTCTTAATTGGAAATGAATTTATATATGAAGTTGCTTATGTAAATTCATTAGGCATTGTGCGTTCACGGTACCACTATGCACACCAAAATCGGTCCACGACACAATTTGTATGCATTTGGACATCTTTTTACCATTTTATTTGCCTACATTTAATGATATAATTAATGTGCAGCACAATAGTGGTACTAACATTTACATGTGCACTAGCCTCTAGTTCTTGATCTGTTGTTTATTCTTTTATGTATAGCACATAATGGTATGTTAATTATCGAGTGGTTATGTCTTGAATGAAGAATGTTGGTTAATTAGAATTCCATTAACTAATATCTTTGGCTATTCTTGTTTCAGTTCGTGATGTGACTAAAGCTACATGGCAGTCACTTGTCATCGAGTGTGACAAGCCCGTGCTGGTTGAGTTTTGGGCTCCATGGTGTGGCCCATGCCGTATGATTCTTCCCACAATCAGCAAACTTTCAAAGACATACGAGGGAAAGTTGGAATGCTACAAGCTCAACACTGATGAAAGTCCAGATATCGCAACCCAGTATGGAATTCGGAGCATCCCAACAATCATGATATTTAAAAACGGTGAGAAGAAAGATGCAGTCATTGGAGCTGTCCCAGAAAGTACCCTGATTACAAGCATTGAGAAATTTGTATAGATAAGTAAGTGATTCAATCTCTTAAGGGATTTAAAAACCTTTTTTACGTGCTACTTTCAATGAGTTCATTTCACTTTCCAGTGGTAGACATCTCTATAATTTCATGTATATAGTAATGGAGTCTACAGGTTCTGTTATCTTCATGAAACAATTATTTCATGTTTGATTCCTGACGGTACCACAGCTCTCTCTTTTATTCTTGAGCATTTGGATATTGAAATCAAACTTAACGTTTGAAAGAATTGGTATCTCTCACTCTTGTTAACCCGTTGGTCCGCTTTAGCAATTAATGTGAACTAATCATAGTTTTTGCTTACAATTATATTATTTAGTTAATATGAAGTGTAAATCTATTATGTTTTCAAGCTAGAAGTTCAAAGGCAGGGCATCCCATGACGATGAGATTTTATGTGTAGACATGAACTAATAGTAAGGATATCGGTTTTAATTGAAGATGTGTATTCTATTAGGTTACTTCAAGCATATAAATTTGATGTAATGGAGGGTGAAATGCAGATTTATTTTATGACCATCACTAAAGTTGTCTTTATTCTATAAATCATTATGAAAAGTTATGCTGAAAGGTGAACTTGAAGTCTTTCATGCACATATCCAAACATTTGTCATTTTTAAACTAGGGCGGAACCAAGAATTTATATTAGGGGTAGCAGACTATCAGCTGAGAACTACTACGTATTTTATGCTGTTTATAAATAGTTATCATTAATATAAATTTGTTAGGGTTTTTAGTATATAGGTCTTAACACCTAACTCTAGTTCAAACTTAGACAATGTAAGTAATAAAATTACTATCCTGAATATAAATGATATGTTTCGCAGTTTTGTCAGGCTCCTTGTTTTATGCAGCAGCTAGTTCCACATATAAAGCTCACTGAAAAATATTGTATTAACTAGATCATTTTGTATCAGTGTATTCATAGGAGGTTAGTATATCATAGATGGGTTATTATCCTAGATGATAACAGCAGTCGAAAGGATATTTTTATTTCGATATGTATTGATAAAATTAATATCTGTCATAAATTACCATCCTATCCTCCAAGATGTTGTATCAATGTAATGGTAAAAGGGCAGGATACTGTTTAGTGGATGCCGGGGGAGCCCTAAGGACTGAATAGGATATTCGATCCATTTCTCTGCGGGTAACATGAAAATGTGTGTTTCAATGTGTTGACAGTCTTTGAACTTGCAATGCCCTTTCAGTCACAAGGAAGTGAATCTATCCTAGGATTGTCGTCGCAAGTCCATTTATATCCAAATCAACAGCCAATATAGGTGAAGGGCTTTAGTACATGCCATAAGGAAGAACTAGGACCAAAGATAATCATGATGATGAATCTTCCTTTAATTTTGCATCAGCCTCAATAGCAGTGCCTACTCGGCTCTGTTGGCCCTTTGAAGTTTGCTCCAATGTTTCCTCTCCTTGTATTTTTCAGCATGCTGTTCATGTATGCTACCTGCTTCGCTTCTAGTAATTGCAGAATCTCCTTCAACCCATGCGTCGAAGTATCTGTGTCTTTACAATAGAATCACCATATGCACGCAGGCTTCGAGCAAAGTACAACCTTTCTGGTCGTTTTCTCATAAGATATCAGAACTTCCATTTTGCCACCCATCTCTAGATCTGTCAGAAGTAATTTTTAATGCACGATCACTCGTCTATCCAAGTGATAAACACTAGTTCAGCGTACTGCAGTTTATGTCTGCTTTTGCATCCCTTTTCTTTGCATACTTCTTCGCTAGCCGCTAGCCGCCATTGTTTGAAATATGAGATGCAAGTGCTTACATCCTGAGGTATGAGACGTTAGGAAGCGAAGATCATGAAGTATTCTCCTTGTGAAACGGTGATGGTGTAGAAAAGCTAGTTTCTAATTTGAACTTGGCCGTTGACATAGTGATCGCTTAAAAATATTTGTTGTGAAACATATCTATTACACTTTTGTGTTGGGAAACATGAAAGAAGTTTAAAGTGCTTTCTAAGAGACAAATTTTAGTTGGTAATTTCTCTTTTATGATTATTTCAATCCTAGAAAACCTAGGCTAGCAGATAATTCGCACACATACGCTGTTTAGTAAACTGCCATCTAAGGGCCTGTTCTTTTGCATGGAATAGAGACGAGAATGTGAAAATTTTCACTATTCATCTACTGTTCATCCCAATTCTCCCCCTCCTTTTCACCTGCTTGTTCTTTTGGCCATTGGGAATGCTGACGTGGAGTCAAAAAATGGGAATAGGGAGGGGTTTTGTATTCCAAGCTTTTTGCTTGGAATACATGGGAATGCTTGGTAATGGTGGGGTCGGCTGTCACCTCTCTGTCTATCTCTCTCTTCCAATTCATCACCTTTCCACTTTCTCATTCCAACTCTCCAATCCCAAAAGAACACAAGAATAGAAAGTGGACCACACTTTCTATTCCAAACCCCACTTTCCATATTCTATTCCACCCAAAAGAACAAAAAACTACATTTTCTCTCTCCTTGGAATACAAACTTTTCCATATTCCATTTTTCTCTATTCCAGGAAAAGAACAGGCCCTAACTAGACTTAAACATCCTAATCTCTTAACCCGGATTATTTAAACTAATTTATCCAAATAAAGTTGGTTACCTACTTTAACCCTGGTTAAACTCTTGTGTACCCCTAGGTTAACTCTGAGTCAAACAGAGGTTAATAGGGATATCTGGAGCTATAAATGGCTAACAATACTGGGTTCTCAGAACGCATTGTCCTTGAAGGGTACTCTCCATCTGTCTAATTTTGAGTCCGTCATAGGCAACAAGCTACTAATAACATCGGTGGTCTATGAGGGGTGAGTTTTCAAAGACTACCCATTTTCCAACATTTTTGATTCGGGTATTGTTTGGAATCTTTTGGCATTTTCCAACATTGTTGCATTTAGTTGCTAGAATTTTTAGATGGGGAAATTATTGATGTAGCTTTTGATGTGGATCCATTTGATCCTATCTGGATTTATAATTATTCTTAGCAGTAATTGAGTCAATCTAGCATTATTTTGAGTCCTTTTGAATTTGTTTGAGTCTTTTTTAGGAGACGTTTAAGTTTTTTTTGAGTTCTTTTAATTTTAGTAACTTGTTTAGTCTTACATCGGTCGTGGAAGGAGGCTGATTAAGTTGTGAACATATATAACGTTGTCAAGACTTGTTTTATTACATATAAATATACATATATGGGATTAATGTAGAACATGTGGCACCTGATCCAATGGATTAGGTGCAAGACACAAAAAGGTGGGGCCCCAAGGGTACAAGACCATGGTGGGCTTGTACTTTCCACCTTTTTTGTGTCTTGCCACCTGATTCATTGGATCAGGTGGCATCTTTTCTACATTAAATCCTACATATATACATACTAGAAGTATCATATAGTTTCTATTTCTCTCTCTTCCAATTTTAGAGTGAGAAGCTCCCGAGCTCGAGTGAGAGGTTCTTTCGTCGGCCGCCGTTGCGGCTGGCTCTGGCGCCTCGCCGGCGAGATTTGATGTCATATGGGCGTTGCTGGCTCTTCTCTGATACTGATTCTACCCTGAGCTGCTTGATTGGAGTCGATTTCGTTTGTTCGATTCTTGATCGTGCATTTGATCGGTTTCTTGATTTTGGTCGAGGCTAGAGCGTGATCGATTCTTGAAGATCAGATTTGATATCAGAGATCTGACCCATTTGGAGAAGTTCTTGCTATTGATGCTAGATCATGGGATATGATGGCGCTGGATCTGAAGGATTGAAAGCTCCCGATGATTCGAAGGATCTTGGATGCGATGGAAGCTTGGGATCGGATGGTGTGGAGCTGAAGGATGGATCTGATAATGGAGTTTCCTTGGGGAATGTTGATGGCTGGCAAGTTGTTAATCGTTGAAAGCCAAAGGCTAAATTTGTTGACAAATGGAAATCGGTGCGGTTTGAGCCTAGGGTTCGATCTCAGGATGCTAATGGGAGGGAGAATCGAACTAGCAAGCAAGTCCCCGTAGCAGCTCGATCAGCATCGAATGTGACATCTTCGATTGCCAGGAAGGTGTTTGACCAAAGGTCGCTGAGGCCATCGATGGAGATTAAGATCAATCCTCAAGCAGCAAATGTTTCTTGGCTTGAGGTTTGTTCTAACAGGAGGAAAAAATTGCTGATTCTCTTGAAATGTCGTACGTTCCCCCGGTCCTTAATGAAGAGGGTTCGGCCATCGCCAAGCTTTCTGGAAGCCTACTTGCTGAAGCAACAGATTGTTGGGAGTTCACGCTAGTAGGGTATGTGCTTGGAGATATACCCTACTACGGTCAAATCAAAGCCTGGGCTTCTAGGATCTAGAAGAAGCAAGGCATGCCAATTTATTCAAGGAACAATGGCTTCTACTTCTTCCGTTTTCGAAGCAAAGAGGATTGTGAAGCAGTGCTTTTCGGGGGGCCTGGGCTCTTTGATATAAGATTGATGGTGTTGCAGCGATGGTCTCCCAACATTGGCTACGATCGCGACATGCTCCCATCGGTGCCTATTTGGGTTCAGTTCCCGAATCTGCCGCTTATCTATGGTCATTGAATATACTCAATGTTATAGCCAGCGTGATTGGGGTTCCAATATGCTTGGATAGATCTACTGCTACGATGGATAGACTAGCCTATGCACATTGCCTGGTGGAGGTTTCTGCCTCTGCGCCCATGCCCCAATACGTCACAGTCCAGATTGAACAGGCTTCAGCATTCAGTGTTAAAGTTCGATATGAAGGTGAACCCCCACGATGCGTTAAGTGCAGCTGTTTAGTCACTTGGTCTAGCAGTGCTTGTCTTCGGGTTGCTAGGTCCCCTCTGCTGTTGGAGATAAAGAGGGACTGCAGGATAACAAAGTGGTGGGCGGCGAGGCACTGCGGTCTACAGGTCAAGCATCCTCCTCTGCTATTGAAGATATGGATGGAATGCAGACCTGCAAAGCAGTGGAAGGTAAGGGGGTCTTAAACTCTGATATGCAAAATCCTTTGCTCGACCCAACTTCAATCTACTGGGTTTCTGAGAAGGGGGTGGTTGGTTGTGGGGCTGACTTGGGAGTAAGGAATGTTATGGCTATAACTAAGGTGGTTGAGAGGAAGGGCAAAGGCCAATGTAATACGCTGAAGTTGGATGTGGAGTCGGATGATTTGTTGTATGATGAAGTAGTAGATGATGCCGTAGGGGGTTGATGTTGAGACTGTTGTTGAGGGGGTTGGGGAAGTCCTTGTTAAAGCTGGAGAGGGGATCAAGAATTCCGCGACTATCAGCAGTGAGATTGGATGAAAACTTGGGCTGGCTGCGACCAGCGGTGAGGGATGTAATACTGAGCTAGATGTGTCTAGCAAGTTTGGATGTAAAGTTCAGCTAGCTGCGACTAGTGTGGAAGGATGTAAAAGCAGGGGGAATTGTAACTTGGTGGATGTTGGGGGCGGACACAGACATGGGATGGTGGTGTTTTTCCCAAGCGCCTACTCAGGCCTCCGCCCCATCGCCCCTTGTAACTCAGCGCCTACTCAGGCCCATTTCAGGGTTGCCTGCTCTGGCCCCTGACCCATTTTCAGAGAAGCCCAGTCAGGCGACTCCCTCGGCCATACTACCCCTCACCATTACAAATGCTCTTCATACGAGCGAGAAGAGATCCTCTTATAACTCGGGCATGCTACCCAGTTCTGATAGGGGTTTGAAGTCCTCGGATCCGGGCTTCTTTGCTAATGGCTTGAGAGATTACGCACGGCTACAATTGAGAAATAATCGTTGTAATGTTAACGCTGATCATCTTGCTGATTCGTCTGAATCAGATTCGGATAAACCGTCTATCCTCACAGTTCTGAATGATGAATGGGTTAGTGAGCAAGAGCAGATAAAAAATGATGAGATGACTAAGGGTGAGAAGGGGCATAAGATTGGGGGTAGGAATCCCAAGCCTGTTGGTTTGTCGTTGGGCTCTCGACGTAGCTCCAGAATTAATGGAGCCTCATGTATTGGTTGATATGACTTTGTTAGTTTGGAATGCCCGTGGACTTAATAATGTTGCGAGACGGGTTGAGCTGAAGGATAGGGTTAGGAAACTTAGCCCTTCCTTCGTTGGTCTTTTATAGACTAAAGTTGTGGTTGAGAATGCTCATCGTATTCTCAAGTGCTTTCCCAAAAAATTGGGTTTCTATGGATAACCAAATGTATCATAGGAATGGTCGTATTGTGGTTGTTTTTAATCCGGCCATCTGGGCTTGCACGATTGATGAAGCGGCTACTCAACATATTACAATCTGTTGTGTGAATGTTGCGGGGTTCAGCATGATTGTTACAGTTGTCTATGCATTTAATCTAGCTCAGGAGCACTCCACGTTGTGGGATGTTATTATGAAGAGTGCAGCTAAATATGATGGGATGCCTTGGCTTATTAGTGGCGATTTTAATTGTGTGCGCTATGCCAAGGATAAGATTGGGGGCATGCCGATTGATTATAATGTTGTGAGTGCTATCAATGATTGTATCAATCATAGTGCCCTCTTTGAGCTGAAGACTACGGGTAACCCGATTAGTTGGTTTAACAGGAGTATTGGATCTCAATGCATTGCAGCCAAGCTTGATCGGTCCTTTTGTAATGGTGCTTGGATTTCTGATCTTCCTTCCTCATTTTGTGAATATATTGAGGAATGGACGAGTGATCATTCTATGATGAGGGTGCATTTTCATCCTCTTGGCATTTCAAATCCTAAGCCATTTAAATTCTTTAACTCTTGGACCTCTTTACCGAACTATTTGGATGCCCTATGTATAAACTTGTTTCTAAGCTCAAGCATATTAAACTGATGCTTAGAAGGTTGGGGGTGGAGGCTACTCGCCTGAATTGTGTTGCGGCGATTAGTGCGGATCTTTCTCTTGTTCAATCTAGCCCAGATATTATGATGAATGCTAGTCTCCAAACTCGAGAACAGGAGCGTATTCATAAATTGGCTGACGCTAGTGACATTAAGGAGTGTAATTTGAGGCAAAAGAGCAGATGATGCACCCGGAACTAACACCTAAAAGCCACCTGGCAGTGTCACTGATGCTAGGTGCTGACTAGTTCCTAAGTATCGATTCTGGGCTCACGAACGCAAGCAGACGGTGTCAAGTTATAATATAAAAGATATCGATCCCACATGGAAAGTAGCGGTGTATTGAACTCAGGTTATTTCTAAGTCTCGGAAAGAGGTAGCAGTCGGTTTGAACGATTGGTTGGTTGGTGATGTTTGATCAATATAAAGTGACTAGGGCTTTAGGACTCACCACTAGGACCGTCGGAGGTCGATGCTAGGTTGGAATTTCTACGCTGCATTGGTTTGATTGGGGATTGTAGCATCTAGGAAGTGAATTCATGCGCTTAGGCTACATGAATCTAACATACCGTATTCACCCCGCTCTCGCGATAGATGCATACGGTATATGCATTAAGGATATACAATAATCTCATCACTCTCGTGGGTTAGAGCTTCGAGGTATTTTGGTGACTTTTATTGACGCAATAGCGGTAGCCGTCAATTAGTAGTAAAGTTCGTCGGTGGATCCCATCAAGACACAAGCTGGGCATGGTCTCGAGCCTCGGTTGAATCCACTAACTCCCTGATTAAATCCATAAGATACTCCTTAAGCTAATTGATTCCACCGACCGTTGGCACGATCTCAGTACGAGTTCTCCTAGGGATTTTGCTAGATCACCCAAAATACTTCCCCTTTTATGTCCAATGCACCTAAAAATCCTAACTTTGCATCTTTTTCCTAAGATCCTAGGGCTAATCCATTAGTCCTAGATAGAACTACTCACACATGGTAGAGAAAGCAAAGAAAGATTGGATTTTTACCATAGAATTCGTCATAGTAATCAAAAACATATAAAAGATTAGAATGCGTACCAAAAGCGATGTAGATCGATAGCAAGTCAAAGAGAATTAAGATCCAATAGATTCCAAGCAAGAAAGCGCAATAAATATCAAGTCTTTGTCTTCTACAATTAACGACGGCTCAATAAAAACCTAGATCTAAAACTCTTAATTAAATCTAAACTCTCACTAAAACTCTCGATATCCCAAAATATTAAAGGAATTGTGCTTATATACAAGGGTTATGGACCCCACAAATAATTCTCAGAAATATGGAAAGTTGGGCACATATGTTGCTTGAGCGCATCGGCTACTCGACCGAGCATGTGGCTGCTCGGTGAGTCACAGGGTCTTGGAAAGAGGCTCGAATCTGCGTTCTGTATGGGGGCGAATTGGGTCGAGTCGCCTAGCTGCTCGGTCGAGTCACCTGGCTGCTCGTTCTAGTGGGCGTATCCATTTCATGTGATATATCTGCATGTCAGCTCGGCCGAGTAACTGTAAGCTACTCGGCCCGAGTCACCTGGGAAACTGATTGGTCTGAGGGATTTTTGATGATTTCTCTCGCTTTCTTCTCCTCCTATCCTCCGATCTTCTTCTAAACTATGGCGAACTCGCATGTAGCCTTGCCAATGACGTCCTGGACGCACTGGATGTGTCCATGTCCCAAATCAGGTCCAATTCGCTCCAAAATCCCTGAAAATCCACAAATTTATGCAAAACTAGAATATGGCATTAGGAGCGCATTAATATATAAAAATATGGATTTCGGAGGTGAATATGATATGAAATGAGATGAAATGATGCGGTAAAAACATGGAAAATATGGACACATCAAAATCCACCAAGCTTACCTCTTACTCGTCCTCGAGGAAGACAAATACTAGGCTCACCGGGCGATAAAAATAAGAAATAGAAAAAGGAATAGAAGATGGAGGGGAGCGCAAGATTATTCGGTCAGATCTCAAGTCTTAGCTACATATCACGATACTTCGAACTAAATCACATGCTAATACAAATTTCGTATCTTTCGCTCAATATAATACTTGTAAGCATTTTAAGATCAAAGAAAGGGAATTCCCAATATTCATGCAGTCAATTCATATCAACATCATGCAATTCATAGAGTCTAGTATAAAAAATGTTGGCGATGCACTTTTCAATCAATAGACATAACCGAAGCATATAAGATTCAAATTAGGCATGCAAAAGAGAATAGAAAGGATTATGACATTCATATATTCATCTCAACTTATGAAAAATCTCCATAGCTAGCAATTTTCATAAAGTTTAAGCATTATCAAACATCCCCAATTGTGCACAACTCCACTCTAATGTCATACTCACTCACGTGGTCAAATGGTTCACCCCCCAAGCTTAACTTGTGGCATCGCATCTAAGGAATAGAAATATGGAATTTTTTGTCTTTTTCCCAAGTATAAATGTAGCTCCATGTAAATATGATATAAGAAACGATTTTTCTTTTCTTTTATTTTTTCTTGTTTTTTTCTTTTTTCTTTTTGATGGGAGCAATAGAAAATACATATTGATTTTGGCTCCTTTATTGGCTTTTTGGAGGCTAACTTTTCTTTTGGGATTTTTGGAAAGTGGATGCAGTATAAGTAGAGTATAAGTAGCTGTAGGGGGTGAAACCAAATGACATGCAGAGATTTATAAAGATATGCGGAGAAGGAAATGATATAACTCTCGGTTCACTCATAAGATGTGCACAATGGTTTAATAAGATAATACTCTAATTAACCTCATAAGCAGGCATGGATATTTTCATTCATCTCGATAAATAATGAAGACATGCGGTAAAGCATACAATCGTAGGAGGCATGCAGTAAGAAGTGAAATAAGACAACAGGCAGATGCTATAGATATTCTAATGATGCATGAAGCTTGGTGCATTTCCAACAAGCATATACTAGATACTACTGCATACATTCAGTTTCAATTTTTTTCATGCATTCATATAGAGAAATCGGCAAAAGAATATATATGCTGGCATACCGGTAGCAAAAGACCGAAATACTCTAACTAGCATGTCACAAGTAACAAGCATCACAATAGCATACTAAAAGGCTATAAGAGATATCATCATGTGGAACATATCTTGCAAAAATGGGGAAAGAAAGGCGGAGAAAGTAAAAAATGAAAACAAGCATGCAAAAATATGGAAAACGTGATGCTAAATGAGAAAAAGAAAAAGGTGGACAAAATGGGTGGAAAATAAAAGTTAAAAGGCGTAGAGTAAAAGAAAAAATATAGAAAATAAAAATAAAAAGCGATAGCGCTCATCCCCAAGCTAAACACAACAGTGTCCTCACTACTGAGAACGCGCTAGTATGTCGGGAAATGAGGCCAGGGTGGGTGGGTGGATAAGAAAGATAAAAAATAAATGGAAAATAAAACTGTGCAAATAAAAGAAAAAGTGCAGATGCATATGCATGGGGTAATGCAAGAAATGCAAAATATGAACAAGTATGCAAGATGATGTAAAATATGATATGATGCAAATGCTATATGGACATATGCAAAATGAGTGTATGCATGTGCATGATGATATGCAAAATGCAAAATGGGTCCTCCCCCAAGCTGTGTAAGACTAGGGCCCCGTACTGACAGATGGGCACTAAATATATAGGGGAGGGACAGGAGCAAAAATGTGATATGTGCATCAGACATCGGCACCACCCTCTGGAGGTGGTGATGGGTCACGCTGTTGGAGACCAGGAGGCAAAAGTGGGGCAGCTGATGTGGTGGGTCGAGGGGGTTGCTGACGCCTGATAAGATCTAAAAAGGCTGGAAGGTCCTGCTCAACTGATTGCTGAGAAGTCTTGCCCCCCTATCCTACGAGGAGGAGCATAGCGAGGAACTGGTTGCCATGCTCCTCGTCCCTGAAGGTGACGTCATATGTTGCATCGTTGAGATACAGACGGTCGGAAGGGGTGGTAGTGGGGATGGGCTGAGGGGCCGGACTCGACGAATTGCCAAAGTTCGGCTCGTGTGGGCAATCATGTACGACGGGTCGGCGTGTCACCCTAGAGGAGGGTGCACCGGTGTCGGCGTTCCTCGGCCTAACTCGGCGGGGGGCAACGTGCAAGCAATTAAACGACTTGCGTCGGCAGGTAAAGTAAATAGTGGAAAGAGTGAACCGACACGAGCGTCGCTGCGAGTGCAGAATACTTGTGCACGAGTCAAGCCGTGAATCCTATGTGATCCTCCCAAGCTGTCCCAATCCAAATCGTCCTCGAGGAGCGCAATGTTCCTGCAATAAAAAGAGAAAATGATATCATCAGGCGTTCGAAAAAAACTAATCGAATTGGAGCTCAAAAATAGGAAAGATGAACGAGTAGGGGGTTGGATATGGGGATGATATCAGCAGGCCGTGCTCGGGAGGAGCGTGCAGTGGAGCAGCTCTGGCTAGGTGTCGGAGCGGGGCGAGTTTCGGCAGCCCTAGGGCTGAGAGAGGGGGGTTGGGGGTAAATGATAGAGAGAGAGAAATAGAGAATGGCGGGGGGGAGAGGGAAAAGAGAGGGTGTGAAAGAGAGAGGGGGGTTGATTCGACGCCGGCGTTGGGCGACGCTGGCGGCGATGCTTAGGCAAATTGCCGGAGGGGGGGGGGGGGTTAGGGCAGAGAGAGAGAGAGAGAGAGAGAGAGAGAGAGAGAGAGAGAGAGAGGGCAGCGGGGCGGACCAATCGGGTGGCACGGTAGGCGACGCGGGTAGCGGAGTCGGCGGCGACGGTGGAGGAGGAGGAGGGTCGAGTGTGTTAGGGTTTTTTGGGAGGGAGCTCCAGGATTAGGGATTAATTCGAATAACCCGAGTACGGGTTTGGTTTAATATAAACCGAGTCAAATCGGGGGGCCCAGCTGAGTAAGTGGCTACTCAGGCCGAGCAACGATAGCTGCTCGGTCGAGTCGGATAAGATTAAATTTTTTTTTGAAATTAAGCTAAAAAATTGTGCCCTAGTACTCGACCGAGCTGCTTACTCAGCTCAGTCGAGCTGAATTAAAATAGAGCGATGTTTTCAGCTCTCTTTTTCTCTCCCTGCAGCTCGGCTGAGTAGGGTAGCTACTTGGTCGAGTCTATTAAGCTTTCCAGAGCGCCCTTTTTAGCACTTTTGGGACTCTCCCTATAGCTCGACCGAGTAGGGTAGCTACTCGGTCGAGTCGAATTAGAAACATAGTGCTCTTTTTCGACCTTTTTGGGTTCTGTCTGTAGCTCGACCGAGTAAGGGGCTACTCGGTCGAGTCGTAATTAATTTCCAGAGCCACCTTTTGCCTTCACCTCCAGCTTCCTGCAGCTCGTACTGCAACTTGGCCGAGTAGGGGGCTACTCGGCTGAGTTGTAATTAATTTCCAGAAGCTGTTTTTGCCCGTTTTCTCCAATTCCCTGCAGCTCGGCCGAGTAGGGGGCTACTCGGCCGAGTCGCCTGTAACTTTCCCCCCAAGCTCGTGCTTCTCTATGGCGCTCTCCCCTTGGTCCCTTTGCCTTTAATTCATCGTGTAGCACGATATCCTCATCGTTCAACCTGTAAAAGGAAGAACTCGTCAGCTTTTTATGTTTTGTATTTTTATAGAAGCAAATACGTATTTATTTGGTTTTTGATGAATAGAGAAAGCAAGACAAAAAGTAAAACAAAAGCGAAATGATAGAGGATCGGGTTGCCTCCCGATAAGCGCTTATTTTAAGTCATAAGGTCGACTCCCTCAAGATTATTGGGCGCATACGAGATACGCCCGTCATGTTCGTCGATGATCCCATGAGGTGGTATTTGGTGCGCATCTTCAAGGTGGCTCTCCTCGGCCGTATGGATAGGAGCTCCCGGATCTCGGTGGTGTAAAGAATTGTCCGGAGCCTCCTCATCAAGTATGCATAGATAGGCGGCTACCGCTTTGTTATGTACGATGTCGCCATCGTCATCAATGCTCACCTTCATCGGATCTTTAGTGAATTCTTCCATGGTATAGTCATTTGTTGCATCATCCTCCAAGAGCTCTAGGTAGCTCGCATCTTCTTGAGGGGCACGTTCCCTCATAGGCTTTTGTAGATGAAATTCCACTTCTATATCGGCAACATTCATAGAAAGTGTTCCCTCACGAACATATATTAATACTTCGGCCGTCGCCATGAACGGACGGCCCAATATGAGTTGAGAGCTCCCCTTTTCCGGTATATCCATGATGATGAAATCCACCGGTACGCAAAGCCTGGGTGGTATCTGCAAAATGATGTCCCGCGCTATACACACTGGATACATGATGGAGTGGTCCGCCAATTGAATAGACATGTCGGTTGGCTCAAGCTCCGTTCCGGTATGTAGCCTCTTGAAAATGGAAAACGGCATCAAGCTAATGCTCGCTCCCAAGTCTATCAAAGCCCGGCTAATAGGGGTGCCGCCGATGGAGCATGGCACCATAAAGCTCCCGGGATCCGGCAACTTCTTTGGAAGATGATTCTTGATAATTGATGTGGAGTCCTATAAAAGCTTTACCTCCTCATGTTTTCGCTTCCCCATAATGAGTTCTTTCAAAAAATTTGCATACGTGGGAATCTCTGTTATAGCATCCATGAAAGAAATGTTTAGTTGAATACCTTTAAGGAGCTCCATGAACTTAGCATACTTCTTTTCCATCTTCGTCAATGCTAATCTTTGGGGATATGGTGGAGGAGGTCGACTTGCCCTTTCTTTGGTGGCATCCTTTGGAGTAGAATTGTTAGAAGTAGTGATGCTATACTCCTACGCCATGGTGGTGGTGGGCAATGTAGAAGGCGAAGCCTCCCTCTCTCCAATAATAGTAGGGTCGACAATAGCCTTTTCCTTGTCATCACCAATAGGAACATCTTCATTTTGAGCTTGAACTGTCGGTTCTGGGCTTGCTTGCTAGAAATCGGCACCATTACAGTGTCGGTCTTCTTCCCTCCTCATGTGGTGATGGCCACTACTGCATTGGCTTGAGCCCTAGGATTGGGCTCCGGTTGTGAGGGCAGTCTTCCTTGCGTCTTCAAGAGTTGAGACATCTGACCTTTAAGCTCATCAAGGGAGGTATTAATATTCTTGAATTGAGCGGTGGTATCATTGTTGAACTTGGTTTATCCACTCATGAATGCTTCCAACGTGGCCTCTAAGTTGGGCCTTCATGAAGCCAGTGCATATTGTTGTGGAGGGGGGTGACTGAAGTACCCCGGCGGTCTGTAGGGTCCAGATGGCCTAAACCCATGTTGTTGTTGCGGCCCTTGTTGTTGAGGAGGTGGTTGAGGTGGCCTTTGAAACTGTGGAGGTTGCAGCCCTCCATTTGGATTCCCATAAGATAATCTGGGGTGATTTCTCGCCGTCGGATGTTGTCATTGGTTTCGTCCATCTCCTTGCACAAAATGTACTTGCTCAGGTGGCATGTCTGCTCCATCATATGATCCCTCATTAGGGGCATAGCCTTGCTTTGAATATTCTTCATGGGTAGAGTAGGCTGGAGCGCTAGAGGTGGTTGGAATAGCATCCAACCGTTGTTCAATTCTTGCTACCTACTTGCAAAGAGTTTCAATGTGAGTATGAAGATGACTAACAACTTTTACCTCGGGATTCTTAATGATGGAGTGCTCCTCGCTCCATTGTTGGTTGTTTGCAGCCATGTGCTCTAGTAGAGATATAGCTCCTTCAGGCGATTTATCCAAAAGGGCGCTTTGTGCGGCGACATCTATGATCATCTTTGTGCTTGGCTGGAGCCTGGTATAGAAACTCTGAACTAGATCCCAAGCCGGGATTCTGTGATGTGGACATTGGTCCTGAAAATCGTTAAATCTCTCCCAAGCTTCATAAAGGGATTCTTGAGGCAATTGTTTGAAGTTGGAGATGGCTCTTTGAATCCTCACCATTTTGGACGGTGGGTAAAATTTATCAACGAATGCTAGAGCCAGTTGCTCCCAATTGGTGAAGTGGTTGGAAGGATGAGCTCGTAACCAGTATGAGGCCTTGTCCCTCAAAGTAAAAGGAAAGAGCCTTAGCTTGATAGCATTGTCGCTTACATTCTTGACCTTGAATGTGTCGCACTTTGCCAAGAAAGTATCAATATGATGATTCGGGTTCTCATATGGATGCCTATGGAAGGGATCCTGCTGCATCAGATTAATTAACCCGGTCTTCAGCTCAAAACTACATGTCGCCAGTTGCGGCCTCAAAATAGAAGAAGTGCTCCCATAGCTTGGCTTCATATGGTCCTGGATGGACCCAGTACGAGGCGGAGTGGTGGTTCGCTCTGCCATCGGATCTGAAGATGTCTGACTTCTTGTAAAAGCTCTGAGTTTTCGTGTGATTTTTTCGATCTTGGGATCAAATAGTAAATTCCTTGTCAATGCTTTCGAGGCGAGTAATCATGCACAACGAAAAACTCAGAAGAATACCGTGAGTAGCAAAGTAATAAAAGAGAATGAAAGGATGGAAAGACAAGAGATGGTAAGATTTGCTAACAATTTCTTCAAAATAAAAATAGCCTAAGTAACACCGTACAATCCCTGACAACGGCGCCAAAAACTTGATGCACCCAGAACTAACACCTAAAAGCCACCTGGCAGTGTCACTGATGCCAGGCGCTGAATGGTTCCTAAGTATCGATTCCAGGCTTACGAACGCAAGCGGACGGTGTCAAGTTATAATAAAAAAGATATCGATCCCATAGGGAAAGTAGTGGTGTATTGAACTCAGGTTATTTCTAAGTCTCAAAAAGAGGTAGCAGTCGGTTTGAACGATTGGTTGGTTGGTGATGTTTGATAAATATAAAGAGAATAGGGCTTTAGGACTCACCACTAGGACCGTCGGAGCTCGATGCTAGGTTGAGACTTATACGCTGCATTTGTTTGATTGGGGATTGTAGCATATAGGAAGTGAATTCATCCGTCTACGCTACATGAATCTAACATACCGTATTCAGTCTGCTCTCGCGATAGATGCATACGATATATGCATTAAGGATCTACAATAATCTCACCACTCTCGTGGGTCGAATGCTCTCACTCGTACCACTCTCGTGGATTAGAGCTTCGAGGTATTTTGGTGGCTCTTATTGACGCAATGGAGGTAGCCGTCAATTAATGGTAAAGTTCGTCGGTGGATTCCATCAAGACACAAGCGGGGCATGGTCACGAGCCTCGGTTGAATCCACTAACTACCTGATTAAATCCATAAGATACTCCTTAAGCTAATCGATTCCACCGACCGTGGGTATGATCTCAGTTTGAGTTCTCCTAGGAATTTTGCTAGATCAATCAAAATACTCTCCCTTTTATGTCCAATGCAACCTAAAAATCCTAACTTTGCATCTTTTTCCTAAGATCCTAGGGCTAATCCATTAGCCCTAGATAGAACTACTCACACATGGTAGAGAAAGCAAAATTCATCATAGTAATCAAAACATATAAAAGATTAGAATGCGTACCAAAAGCAATGTGGATCGATAGCAAGTCAAAGAGAATTAAGATCCAATTGATTCCAAGCAAGAAAGCGCAATAAAAATCAAGTCTTTGTCTTCTACAACTAACGACGGCTCTGTTGGATCCTGTGGATGGCAAACAACACTAGAAGGGGGGTTGAATAGTGTTGTGTATATAATAAACTTTTTCGCTCGTTGATGTTAACACAAATAAAACCCTTCTAATGTTGCCTAAGAAGCCAAGTAGAGTGATCTACGCTTGGTTCTTAATCAACAAAGTAATCTTACAAATATGATAGAGAAAAGATTACAATCAGATATAAATCTTTTACAGAGAGATCTTTTCTCAGCGGAATTAAATAAACAATCTTTGCAATAATAAATAAACAAGGAATTACAAAGATATAAGATTAGCAAATGAAAAATGCTTGTACAAGAAATATAAATAATCACAGAAAAACAAACGCAGAGACAAGCGATTTTATCATGGTTCCCCGCAACCCGGGTACGTCCAGTCCCCGACCAATCCGGTACGAGATTTTCCACTATCTGCCTTGGCAAATACAATTACCTAACTTCACTCGTTAGGATTTCCAACGACCTAGTCTCAACCAGGATTTTCGACTGGCAACACCTAGACTTGTCTAGTGTTCCAACAACAACACAATGAAACTTATATCCAATACACCACAATAAATTGATGGAGATTGGTTTTTACACCCGATTCTATAGCCAATCAAAGATAGACAAATTTGTGTAGTGGCTTGATAGAATAAGAGTCTAGATCACACAAAGATACGAGAGAAATTCTTTGTGATCTAGATCTATTGCTTTTCAAAAATCCTTTAAACAAGATAAAGAGAATAGTAATAAGGATTTTGAAAACGTTTTAACCAATAAAAAATAAGAGTATGATCTTAAAAGAATTGATAAGAGAATATTGCAAGATCACAAATAAAATCAAATTGGCTAGAAAGGAATGAGAGCTTTGAATTCAAGAGCGTTTTCACAAGAGATTTTTGATTTTCAATAGTTGTGTTTTCACAAAAGAATTTAGCTCTTATTTATAGGGAAAAACTGAGATTTGAAATTTGAATTTTCATTGACTTTTGTCCCAAAAATTACGGAGTAAATTGCTCAACGAATTTCAAAATTCAAATTCAAAAACGTCAGAATTTTACAGCTGGTAGTCGACTCCCTTATCTAGGTAGTCGACTCCCAGAGAGTTCCAGAAATTCTTGACCTGTGTCTGGTAGTCGACTCCCTACTTTTGGTAGTCGACTCCCAGAGGAGTTTTTCCTGCAACTTATCTAGTCAGACAAGTAGTTAACTCCAGGGTGCGTGGAGTTTCATTACGAAAGTTATAGAGTGACTAGAGAAAGCTCTCTTAAAGTATTTTGAAGATAATTTAAAAGTATTTTCGAAATTGTTTGTGTGTGTGTTTTGTCTATATGATATGGCTTTAACAAATACCCTAAAGAAACACGACACACTCACTATAGACTCAGAACATGTCTTCGGAAGTTTGATCAATTTGGTGAAGCGAAAGCGAGCTTCTCTTTGTGCTTCTTGTTCTGTTTGAGCTTGAGCTTAATCACTTGAGTTTAGTCATGTTCGTCTTTGTCTTTGAGCGTTGAAGTGTGCTTCTTTGAGTATGAGTAGAGCTTCGTAAATTCTGCACACTTGAGTGTAGTGTAGTTAGTACACTAAGCTTTCATTTGGTGTGCTTATCATCAAAATCACTTGGGGGTGGAATTCAATTTCCATCACTCTCCCCCTTTTTGATGATGACACCCAAATGCGAGAAAAAAAATGAAGTAAAAGATAATAAAATACGTGGTATACTTACTCCCCCTGCTTTGATGCGGTTCTCCCCCTGCATCGAAGCAATACACAAAACAGTATATAATGAATTTTTTGTATCTCATGTCTCATGAATTTTCTCCCCCTTGTCATCAACAAAAACAAACAAATAATTTAATGACAACACAAATGTGTTTAGGAGGGAAATTCAATTTCTTGTGCCTGCAAGAGATGTATTAGTTTATACTAGCAGTTGATATATAACACAGAGATATTGTAGCAAAACACCACATAGAGAGTTATTACAGACCATAGTCTCAAATGACATAGTTTTAAGAACCATTGTTTTAAAGAGAAGGAAAGAGCTAAGAGTGACCGCCATCTTTCTTTAGTTCCTTGATCTCATCAAGGATCATGGCAAGTGTGTCTTCAGTTATCTTGTTGCTCTTCACAACAAACTCTTTCAGATCATCCACTTTACGATTGATGTCTTCAAATCCTTGCTTTTGTGTGATCTTCAACCTTCCAATCTTCTTCAGGAGCATTTCCTGAAGTTCAAGAATGTATGCCGGAACTTCTTCTTCTTCTTCTCCGCTTCCTCTTTCTTCTTCTCCTTCTTCTTCTGAATCTGAAATAACAACTTTCTTACCTCTCCTTGAGGATGATGATCCTCCTTCGGCACCAATTTGTTCTTCAGGGACATTTTCATCAAGGTCATGGTGGAGATTCATTCTCCCAAGTGCATGCACATCAAAAATACGAGCAGGTTCTAGAATAGATGTTTCATGATCCAGTGGCACATTGAAGCTAATGAATAGTATAGTAAGATAGTGCCCATGAGAAAGAGTGGAGGAGGGTCTATCAGAAGAAGCTGAGGCTAGGATAGACTCCATAATCACTTTGGCCCAATTAATGCGAATGTTACCTAGGATGGCATAGATACACTTAGCTTGTTTCTCAGATAGGATTGCATGGCTCCCAGACTTTTGAGTTATGTTATAAGACAATATATTAGCCAAGATCCTCGCCGGATAGCGAAGATTACTACATGGAAGTTTGGTTTGAAAGTGTCTACCGGGCAAATACATTCTTTCTAGAATGTTCTCATCAGTCATTTTGATTTTGTCAAGAAGCATGCCAGAGTATGGGATTCCTAGGGCTTCTCCTAGGGATTTGACAGTAATATCAAGTTTGGTGTCAAGGACTTTTGTTATGAAACGACTTTTAACAAGATCATAGTCCATGTTTGCATAGAATAGATGAACAAGCCTAGGATAGCAGAGGTACACATTTTCAGAAGAAAACAAGTTTGCTAAGTTTTGAAAATCTAACAGACTGTCAATGCCATAATTGATAACATCATTAAGTTTGACAAATCGTTCATGCAAGATAGGTTTCTTTGAGATCTTAACAAATTGCTCATAGGTAGTAGTTTTAAAAAGATAGGGTAAGATAGTCTCTATTTCAGAATCAATTTCTGTAGTAGTTTTCCTCTTCTTGGAGAAAATCCCCTTGATAGGCATCTAGATAGAGTAAAAGAAAAAAACAGCATTTTTACACTACTAGATAACCAAGAGAGAAGAAATAATAAAGATCATGAAGTAAGAAAAAAATTTACCTTGAGTAACTTGGGAGAAAGATGAGAAAATAGCTCCAAATGACCAAGCACCAAGGTGAAAAATTAAGAGAGGAGGAGGAAGAAGAGGGGTAGTCGGCTACCCTTAGGGTTTCTCTTGGGGTTTTGATGTTTGGATGAAGAGATGGGGAGAAAAGAGGGCCTTTAGATCAAGTTTTGGATGGCTATGATGAGTTTTAGGCTTATTGGGTAAGTTGCCTTAGTGGATCTGAACCCATCCACTCAATAGAACCCAATAGGAGTTAGTCAAAAAAAACAAGCCCAGAAATTTACGCACGGGTAGTCGACTCCCTCCTGTAGGTAGTCGACTCCCTGCTGGGTTGAGTCGTTTTCTCATCCCGGGGAGTTTTTGATCCAGGTTGAGTGTGCTTTCTGAAAAAGAAATGTTTTAGGAATAAAACACAATCATATACACATATTACAACACATTTAAAACACACACACACACACACACACACACACACACACACACACACACACACACACATATATATATATATGTGAAAAAAATAATTTAGTAAAAAAAAAAACTTTTGTTCTGATTCAGCCGTTTGACTTCTTGATTTCTCCTCTTTGATTTTCCTCTTTTAGAGTACCTGAAAAAATAAGCGTTTTATGGTACTCTTTGGTTTTGAGTCCGAGGAGTTAGTCTTTAGGAAGCCAAACCCAATACGGTTTAGTTCCTTCATGAACAACATATTTATAATTTTTGTTAAAATGAATTTGTTGAACAAAGTCAGTAGCGTACCTTTTTCTTCGCTGATCAGATAATTTCTTTGGTACCTAGATGCTCAAGATATTATCGTTAGAATGATGCATCCTAGTATGCTTAACCCGTTTCTTGGTATGATGTGAATCATAGCCGAGTCCGGTTTTGCTAAATGAAGCTTTTTGATTATCTATTATACTATCTAGCTTCCCCTTTCCTTTGTTGAAATTCTCAATAATTTTCATCGTAGCGTCGTATTTATCTTTGACAGATACGAGAAGATTATTTAGATTTTCAACCTTTTCATTTACTAGTGAAATATCTTTTTGCAGAAGATCATTCTTTTCTTTAAGAAGACTATTTTCTTTAATGACTTCTTCTTTTTCTTTAGTATCTCTTTTAATATTTCTAAGTGTTTTTCTATGTTCTTTAATGAGCTTTTCATGCATTTTGCATAGCTCCTTATATGCTCCCCTATAATCCAAGTCTTCATCATCGCTTGACGATGACTCATTGTCGCTAGATGAATCATGATGCGAGCTTACCTTGGAGGATGTAGATGCCATGAAGCACATGTGTGCCGTCTCTCTTCTTTCATCATTATCTTCTTCTGAGGATTCATCGGATGAAGAGTCGTCGCTTTGGTCGAAGGCTGCATAAGCTTCTTTCTTTGGTCGTCGGAACTTGTTTCTTACATTGTTTCGCCTCTCATTATTGTCTTTGTTCTTCCCACGATCTCTGGAATCACGGTTGTTTCTCTCCAATGGACAGTCTCTCTTGACATGCCCTGGTTTATTGCAACCAAAACAAATAATACCGTTAGTGGGTCTAAAAGATCGTTTTCCATACTTACTAGTGATGAACTCTTTAAAGTTCTTTGAGATGAATGCGATATGGTCTTCTTTGTCCGTGTAGTCGGAATCTTCCTCTTGTGCTTTGAACGCAAGATTCTTCTTCTTTGGCTTTTCTTCGATTTTCTTGTCTTCTTCAAGATCAATCTCATATGCCATGAGATTTCCCATTAGTTCTTCGATGGTGAGGTCCTTTACGTTATGGGCTTCTCAAATGGCCGTAGTCTTTCCCTTCCACTCGGGTCGGAGGGATCTTAGTATCTTCATTACCTGTTCATACTCGGAAAGTTTCTTTCCTAGTCCTGCAAGCTCATTTGTAATATTAGTAAAACGAGTATTCACATCGGTGATACTCTCTCCTTCTTCCATTTTAAAAGATTCGAACTTTGAATGTAAAACGTTTATGCGAGATTCTTTTACCTTTTCAGTTCCTTCGTGACTTACCTGAAGAGTATGTCATATTTGATGTGCTGTCTCACATTGGGAGACTCGATTGAACTCATTTCCTGTAACAGCGCAAAACAGAGCATTCATTGCTTTTGCATTGAGATTAGCTCTCTTCTTGTCGTCGACAGACCATTTCCTAAACTCAACGTCGGTGGGTGCGATGTACGGGACTTTGGTAATAGTCCAAGCTTCAATGTCTAATGACTCTAGGTGAGTCTTCATTCGGATCTTCCAGCTAGCGTAGTTGGTTCCGTTGAATAGAGGTGGTCGCATGGTATTCAGTCCTTCAGAGTGAAAAGATATTGACGCCATCACTTTTGTAGCCTCGCTTTGATACCAAGTGTTGGATCCTGTGGATGGCAAACAACACTAGAAGGGGGGTTGAATAGTGTTGTGTATATAATAAACTTTTTCGCTCGTTGATGTTAACACAAATAAAATCCTTCTAATGTTGCCTAAGAAGCCAAGTAGAGTGATCTACGCTTGGTTCTTAATCAACAAAGTAATCTTACAAATATGATAGAGAAAAGATTACAATCAGATATAGATCTTTTACAGAGAGATCTTTTCACAGCGGAATTAAATAAACAATCTTTGCAATAATAAATAAACAAGGAATTACAAAGATATAAGATTAGAAAATGAAAAATGCTTGTACAAGAAATATAAATAATCACAGAAAAACAAACGCAGAGACAAGCGATTTTATCCTGGTTCCCCGCAACCCGGGTACGTCCAGTCCCCGACCAATCCGGTACGAGATTTTTCACTATCTGCCTTGGCAAATACAATTACCTAACTTCACTCGTTAGGATTTCCAACGACCTAGTCTCAACCAGGATTTTCGACTGGCAACACCTAGACTTGTCTAGTGTTCCAACAACAACACAATGAAACTTATATCCAATACACCACAATAAATTGATGGAGATTGGTTTTTACACCCGATTCTATAGCCAATCAAAGATAGACAAATTTGTGTAGTGGCTTGATAGAATAAGAGTCTAGATCACACAAAGATACGAGAGAAATTCTTTGTGATCTAGATCTATTGCTTTTCAAAAATCCTTTAAACAAGATAAAGAGAATAGTAATAAGGATTTTGAAAACGTTTTAGCCAATAAAAAATAAGAGTATGATCTTAAAAGAATTGATAAGAGAATATTGCAAGATCACAAATAAAATCAAATTGGCTAGAAAGGAATGAGAGCTTTGAATTCAAGAGCGTTTTCACAAGAGAATTTTGATTTTCAATAGTTGTGTTTTCACAAAAGAATTTAGCTCTTATTTATAGGGAAAAACTGAGATTTGAAATTTGAATTTTCGTTGACTTTTGTCCCAAAAATTACGGAGTAAATTGCTCAACGAATTTCAAAATTCAAATTCAAAAACGTCAGAATTTTACAGCTGGTAGTCGACTCCCTTATCTAGGTAGTCGACTCCCAGAGAGTTCCAAGAATTCTTGACCTGTGTCTGGTAGTCGACTCCCTACTTTTGGTAGTCGACTCCCAGAGGAGTTTTTCCTACAACTTATCTAGTCAGACAAGTAGTTAACTCCAGGGTGCGTGGAGTTTCACTACGAAAGTTATAGAGTGACTAGAGAAAGCTCTCTTAAATTATTTTGAAGATAATTTAAAAGTATTTTCGAAATTGTTTGTGTGTGTGTTTTGTCTATATGATATGGCTTTAACAAATACCCTAAAGAAACACGACACACTCACTATAGACTCAGAACATGTCTTCGGAAGTTTGATCAATTTGGTGAAGCGAAAGCGAGCTTCTCTTTGTGCTTCTTGTTCTGTTTGAGCTTGAGCTTCATCACTTGAGTTTAGTCATGTTCGTCTTTGTCTTTGAGCGTTGAAGTGTGCTTCTTTGAGTATGAGTAGAGCTTCGCAAATTCTGCACACTTGAGTGTAGTGTAGTTAGTACACTAAGCTTTCATTTGGTGTGCTTATCATCAAAATCACTTGGGGGTGGAATTCAGTTTCCATCAGGCTCAATAAAAACCTAGATCTAAAACTCTTAATTAAATCTAAACTCTCACTAAAACTCTCGATGTCCCAAAATATTAAAGGAATTATGCTTAAATACAAGGGTCATGGACCCCACAAATAATTCTCAGAAATATGGAAAGTTGGGCCCATATGTTGCTTGGGCGGTTGGCTACTCGACCGAGCAGGTGGCTGCTCGGTCGAGTCACAGGGTCTTGGAAAGAGGCTCGAATCTGCGTTCTGTATGGGGGCGACTTGGGTCGAGTCACCTAGCTGCTTGTTCGAGTGGGCATATCTGTTTCCTGTGACGTATCCGCGTGTCAGCTCGGCCGAGTAGCTGTAAGCTACTCGGCCCGAGTCACCTGGAAAACTTACTGGGCTGAGGGCTTTTTAATTATTTCTCTCGGTTGCTTCTCCTCCCCTCCTCCGATCTTCTTCTAAATTGCGACGAACTCCCATGGAGCCTTGCCAATGACGTCTTGGATGCGCTGGATGTGTTCATGTCCCGAATTAGCTCCAATTCGCTCCAAAATCCCTGAAAATCCACAAATCTATGCAAAAACTAGAATATGGCATTAGGAGCGCATTAATATATAAAAATATGGATTTCGGAGGTGATATGATATGAAATGAGATGAAATGATGCGGTAAAAACATGGAAAATATGGATACATCAACAGACAGGATTGGTTGCACCTGGGATATAGAAATACTCGTTATTTTTACACTGCCATGAAAGCTTGGCAGTGTCATAATAACCTTAGTCATCTCGTCAGAATGGATGGATCCAGGGATGATGTTGTGGATAGGCTTAAAGTGGAGGCTCCTAAATTCTATGATAGTCTTTATAATCAATACTACTATTGGTCTGTATTTTCTAAGCTTACTCCTAAGAGGAAGCTTACTAGTGAGGCTACTGATTGGATTGAAAGGCCCGTTACAGCTGAGGAAATTAAGAAGACGGTGTTTCTCATTAGGGAGGATAAGGCTCCTGGTCCTGATGGGTATAATGGTTGCTTTTATCATAAATCTTGGAGTATTATTGGAGAAGAGGTCACTGCTACGGTGCTATTTTTCTTTAACTCGAGCAAGATGCTTCGTCAGGTCAATCGTACATTCTCGACCCTTATACCCAAGGGTCCTGATGCTACTGATCAGGGGGATTATAGACCTACTGCTTGTTGTAATGTGTTGTATAAAATCATTAGCAAAGTCCTCTATGGTAGGTTGAAGGCGGTGGGTTTGGAACTCATTTCCCCTTATTAGGTGCAATTTATCAAGGGCAAGTTGTTGGCGGATTGTGCACTCTTAGCCCATGAGCATATACGTGATTTTAGTAATCCAATGTGCGGTCGTGCTTGCCTTAAGCTTAATCTTCGCAAAGCTTTTGACAGTGTGAACATGGAGTTCATCTATTTCATGATGCATCGTATAGGGTTCAAGAGTAGATTCATTAGTTGGATTTGTGCGTGTATTTCCACTCCTTATTTTTCGGTGATAATCAATGCTTCCACCTTTGGAATGTTTCATTCTAATAGGGGGTTGAGGCAAGGGGATCCCATGTCTCCCTATCTATTTATGGTAGTTATGGAGGCTTTCTCTCTTCTGATGGACAGAAGTATTTTGACTGGGATGGTGCAACCTAAGAAGAGGGTGGGGACAAGCACCCATCTCCTTTTTGCGGATGACCTCTTGGTGTTTTGTCGTGCCAATACTAGATCATTTGAGGGGTTGAAGAAGCTTCTTGGTACATTCAGCTCTTCACTGATCTTGAGGTTAATTGGAGTAAAAGTGCTGCTATGTTTAGCAAGGGAGCCAAGGAGACTGGTTATCTAGTGGATATCCTAGGTATTCGACAAATGAGTGGACTCTCTTCTTACCTTGGCCTTCCTCTCTCATCCAACTATCCTAAGGCATCCATGTTTGGTCGGTTGATTGATAAGTGTAGGTGGCAGCTTCAGGGTTGTGCCTCTTCGTTGCTATCTATCTTTGGTCGCATTAAGCTTATTAAATCGGTTATCTACGATATGGTTTCCTTCTAGATGCAGGTATTTTGGATCCCCAAATCGATCTTGAGATCGATTAATAGCTTATGCTGGAGGTTTGTGTGGGGGAAATCTTCATCTTGGGTGTGCAAGGATTTGTGTTTGCCTAAGTCTGAAGGTGGCGTTGGGCTTCGTCATTTAGCAGATCTTAATGTAGCATATGGGATCCGTTTGACTTGGCGTTTTCTTACCCATGATGGGTTATGGGCCTCGTTTATGAGGAAGCGCTATCTAGCTGGCATGGGTTTTTTTGAGGTAAAAGCAATGCCTACTCATTCTGGAACCTGGAAGTTCCTCCTCAGCTGTCATAGTTTCTCATAGAAGCTTATTGGGCGTAGGATAAAAGACTGTACTTCTACTCTCTTTTAGTATGATAATTGCCCCCCTGTGGTCCTCTTCATGAGTCCTATGATATTCCTGAAGGCGAGGGTAGGAAAATTGTTTCTGACTATTGGGATGGAGGTGATTGGGTGGATGACATGGGGCTACAGGCCATCATGCCCCTTCTTTCTCAAATATATCTGATTGCTGGCGAGGATTATTGGACTTGGATCCCTGGGTCCTCTTGTTCCCTTCGTAGTGCTTGGGATGGATCACGTTCTAGGCATCCCACATTTCCTTATTATAAGTTTGTCTGGTTTCGTGGTCACATACCTAAGATGGCTATCACGTTGCTCCGTGGATTACATGGTAAGCTACTTGATCGCGTCAGGATGTACTCCCAAAACAATGTAGTTTTACCGTAAGCACACTGTCTAGTTGCAAGCAGGTATCGTATCTACAGGGAGGTGGTGTTGGCTCCAATCTATCTTAGGTTGACTCAACTACGAAGGTTTAATGGTGGAGATGGTTATGGTGTGATGTAATGACAATGGAGATGGATGTCGGTGTCGATGATAAAGATGCTGGTTGTAAATCCAATCAATAGGAATGTCTAGGACTAGAGGGATCCCTACTATAGATTTTCAAGTATCAATGTGAATGTGAACTCCTAATTACTAACTATTATTTTAGGGTGAAATTGTCGCAAATATATTGAGAACTAGCACACGCTCTCACGCTACGCAAGTCTATAATAATCTAACCTAGAACATTGCTCTCATGCAAGCCTAGTTCAAATTATTAGCATTAAGATCAACAATATACTTCAATTCTAACTCAAGTTTGCTATCGCGCAACGTGAGTTCGAATCTAGATTATGATGGTTCGTATTCGTTTTACCGTCGTATAAACGAATATAATTATAGAAATATAATAAAGATGCTAGCTTTGGTCACTCTCACGCATCAATTCTAGGGAATCTCGATTATAGATCTAAATCAAATATCTAGGGCTTCACATAGATCAAGATCCTCTCTTGAGCTCTCAAGATACAATGGAAATCCCTAACTCTGTAGTAAATTAATCATAATCTAACCCTTTAACAAGTTTAGCAACATATGTATTCAGTAAGTTCACATATCAAACTTTAAATCCATAGGGTTCATCCTTTTGCTCTAGAGCAAAGATCAACCAAGCATAGCAATAATGATATAAAAATCAATAAAAAACATTGCTTGCATGTAAAAATATATCAAGTCAAAGATTCAAATAACAAATACAAAGATACTTAGCTTTCATGAAGAATTCCAATCCAAATACAAGCTTTTAGAACCAATAGGGGGCCTATGGCATGACCTAACCTCTAAAAAAGTCTCCAAGAAAAATAATAGGAACTCTATCCCAATGATGGCTACAAAGTTGTATTTATAGCTATATCCCAAAACCCCTGAAATCCGTGCAAAAACCATCTTGAAACGGGTCGAAACCCGTTTGGAAACTCGACTTAAAATTCTGGCCGACAACGCACTCAGTCGAGTGAAAATAGCACTCGGTCGAGTGGGATATCATGCAGAAACTGCAAAAATCAGCATTCTGTTTTTTCTGGTCACTCGGCAGAGTGGGATCTCACTCGGTCAAGTGAAAGTGTCACTCGGTCGAGTGACACTGATACACAAATTCCATCACTGCTACCCAATTTTATAGAAATTCTAGAAAATTCATCTGACCTCCATTTTTCGTGTTCTTGGTGGCGTTGGAACTGTCATGAAGTCTACTATGCCTTAAAAATATCAGCAAGTCGAGATGGCTCTGGAATTATAGCAGAAATCAAAATAAGGTGGATGTAGCGCGTAAATCTTTGATGTTTCATGCGTTTTGGTTTTATTTCTTCTTCTTCTTGCTCCAATTTTCATAGATCTTTCTTCCTTGTCTTTTGGCGCTCCCAACTCATATCCAAGGGTATTCTTGCTTGTCTTGCATCATCAATCATAGATTCATTTCTAGATTGCACCGTATCGCTCCAATTCGCTCCAAATTCTTTGAAATCAACATAAACGCTCCGAAAGTGAAATAGTTCCAAATATTCATCGAAAAGCGTATAAAAGTGGTATTTGGAGGGTGAAACATGATATGAATGTATGAGAATAAATGGGTAAAATACATGCATATCAAAATCCCCCAAGCTTTCCTCTTACTCATCCTCGAGGAAGACAAATAAGAAGTTCACCGGGAGACAAAAATAATAAAATAAAAGAAAACAAAGAAGAGAATTGACAAGATCATTTCCTCATCTCATGTAGCATACACAATATCAACTGAGCAATAAATAAGCGTACACATCCACACATAGAATTCTAGTCTAGCATCATGCATATATTATGGATTTTCAATAAAGTATAAAGAACTCAACATCAACATGAAATTGGAGACGAAATCCTATCATAGCCTACCATACAATATACTCAATCCATAGAATTTAAATTCAAACTCCACAACAGATTCTCTATCCGACGTAAATGTATCATGATCAAATACCAAGCATGCAAGATATAAATTTGTTGTTCATGAAATGAGATAATGAATTCGATTGAAGTTAAGAGATCACCACACTAGACTTTTTCACAAATCCTAGAAAAACTTCAACTCTGCCCATGCTTTATTCTAAATAGAAATGGAGATAAGGATATGGAATTTTTGTGTTTTTATACTTTTGGCTATTTTGGCCTTTTGTCTTGCAAACTTGAGTAAACGCAATTGTTTCAGAGTGTTTTATCACTACAAAAGCGTTGACCGTGGACAACCCGGTCAACGTGGTCAAGGGGCCCGCTTGGGTCCCTCGGGTGTGTCGAGTCGGTGCGGACGAGGCGCGAGTCGGAACTGCAGACGACGTGGAGCGCGTCGGCTGGGCCGAATCGGGGTCCTCGGTCGTTGGTAGGGCGAGGGGAAGCCTCGGCCCGGGTTGAGACGCTCGGCCTCGGTCGGACGTGCTCGGCCTCGGCGGTCGGACGACGAGGGGTAGCCTCGATCATCCAGCTGGTTGCGTGGTCGGCGAGGGGCGGAGGGGAAGCCTCGGCCAGTGGATCAGATGTCCTCCTGCGTAGACGAGAACGCTCGTCAGGGGGCCGGACCTTGGTTCCGGCCAAATCCCCTCCGATGCCTAAGTCAGACAGTGATCTGAAAAAGGAGGCCCGGCGGAGACGGTTCGACTCGTGAGGAGATCGGAACGGCGTCTCACGGCGCGAGCGGGGGAGGAAGGAGATGAAATGGGGGAACTAGGTCGTTGATGGAGTACCTTAGGTTTTAGATACCTGAGATGCGGTCTCTTGTCCAGTCGTCCTCCTAAACCTTTTATAGACCTCCCGCCGTGACTGCCCCCGACCCACGTCGCTCGTCTGCCCTCGATCGTGCCCCCTCAATCCGCCCCCCGTCGCTGCTCCCTGCGCCATGCCAGCACCTCCCCATAACAGCCATTAAGTGGTCACGGGATCGGGGGAACGGTTATTGCAGGAGCGGGTGAGTGACTCGTGCGTTATCGGGGCCGGGTCGGATCGACATTTGGGGGCCCTCTATGGGGCTTTGCCGGGCGGGCCTGATCGCGCAGATGGGCTTCCGATCGGCGGTCGGGCATCCATGCTCGTATCTTTCGGGCTTCGTTCGGTGGGCTGTGCTTTCGGGCCTATGTTGTTGGGCCTTCGTAAAATAGACGTATCAATTGCCCCCATCGGTGGGGCCGATCGGCCTTGGCCGGTTCGGTTCGACCGATGTGACTCCTGGGGTTCCGAGTGGCGCGTCAGTCGAGGCGTGGTTATAAATGAAGGTAATGATGAGGCGGATCGATTGGACTTCCTTTGGCACCGATTTCGAAACGCCGCCGGTTCTCCGAGGCCTGCCACGCGTTCCTGTCAGGCGCTTCGAATTCGCCCCTGAGTCTGGTATATAAGATCCCCAGCTGTGTGGATCCCAATTTCTTCCTTGCTCTTCCCTCTGTCTTTGCTTTCCGCAACTTGGAGTTTCCCTTCGCCTTCGTTTCCTTGTCTTCTCCAAATTAACATAAAAGGTAACTCCTTTCTTATTTTTCATATTATGGCTGCTCTTAGGATAGGTGGTTCCGGCCAAGGGGCGAGGGACCCTCCTGAGTCGAGGCGGGGCGGGCCCTGGCTTGTGGGATCAGGTTCCTCCTCTGGGAGTCGTTCCTTTCGAGATAAGGGGAAGGGGAAGCTCTTCCCAGACTACGCCGGCGATGATGTAGCGTCGGCTGCCGTGCGGCTCAATGTGCCCCCGGTTATCCTCCGAACGTCGTCGAGGACTCCTCCTTCAGTGGCCAAGGAGATCCGGGAGAGGTATCTCTGCTACCCGTACGATGTTCGAGTTCCGTTCATCGACGAGCGGATCTGCCTCCTGAGGAGCAATGAGGTCGGCGTCTACGTCGAGATGTTCCGCCTGGGTCTTCGTTTCCCGCTCAATCCCTTCCTCATCCAGGTCATGGAGTATCTCACGGTGCCCCTCTGCCAGTTCACCCCCTGTTCGATTGTGGTACTGACGGGCTTCGTGATGCTCTGCTGTACTCGTGGTCTGGAGCCGTCTCTCCCCCTTCTCTTTTACTTTTATCGGATCCAGACGGTCGGCCCCGGGTCGTGGTTGCAACTCCGAGCCCGGTCGAGGAGGGAATGCCTGATCGGGCTACCCCGCTGGTCGGGGGATTGGAGTTCGGATTATGTCTTCGTGGTCTTCCTGGAGGGTGCCCAAATTCTGACAGGCTGGGGCGGGTCGGTCCGACCCGACTCAGCGCTAGCCCTCTCTGAGGCGGATCAGGCGGCCGCCGCGCTGCTGTCGACCCTCCCCTGGAGGCGAAATCCATCTGGTCTTTGTTGGACGACCTACTCTTGAAGGCCGTCTTGTGGTCTCCGGGTAGGTCGCTTTTTCAGTCCTGGGTTGCCCCGTAGCTTACCCTGATTTCGGTTTCCCTTGCAGGAATGGCTGGTCGCGAGTTCACCCGTGATGTTGATGAGCTGATCCGTCGCGGAGCCGCTCGGAGCCGGGGTAGTACCTCCGGAAGGGCGCCTCGGCGAACCGTTGAGGAGGAGGTGCGCCGAGCCGAGCCCCCCGTGGGCAGGGTGGTGGTCGTGCCTCCCGCCTCTTCTTCTGGCGATCTCCTCCCCGGGGGGGTCGCGAGGGCCGTATCCGTCCCTCCAGCCCAAGTGGCGGGGGGTAACGACGGGCCCGGTGCAATCCCTCCTGCACTTGGCGTCTCCCCTCTCGTCCCTGAGGGTGGAGATGGTGCGGGGCGGAAACGTTCCCCTTCGGCGCCTGCCGAGCCTCGCGGAGGGAAAAGGAGGAAGGGAGATGTGGATTCCTCCAGTCCGGTGTGCTCCGCGCCTCCGGCGGCGACCACCGGGGATCTTCCGGTGGCCCTGACAACCACCCCCGTCGCAGCGTCCCCGCCTATATCACCGGGGATCGGAACCCTGTTGGCGAGCAATATGGCTTCCCTCGATGTCACCCCCGGGAGTTCGGTGTTTGTCGACCGAGCCTTGGCCCAGCAGGTTACTGAGGGCTCCGTCCTTCCCCGGGACCGCAGTCTCCTTGAGAAGATCCCCGCCGACAAGGTGTCGGACTCCTTGGTCTGGACCCTCCAACAGGTTCGGCTATTCTACAGTCCTTCCCTTCCTTTCACTCTCTTCTTGGCTCATGTCTCGTCTTTCAGGGTTCAACGCTCGCTGTTGAGTTGCAGCGTCGAGCCGTCCGTTTGAGGGAGCTGGAGGAGTCCTCTGTGAGGGCCCACGAGCGGGCCGGGGCGGCGGAGGTAGCTATGACGGAGGCTCAGATGGAGTCTCGGCATCTCAAGCTTCGTGTTGCTGAGCTGGAGGGACGAGTGGGTGACCTCCAGGGAAAGTTGGAGGACGCTCGGTAGTCAGCTGAGGAAGCGGCGGAGTCGTTCCGCCTGGAGAGGGAGGAGCTTCAGAGGGAACTGTCGGATCGGCGTCAGGTGGCGCGGCTTGCGGAGGAGGTGGAGAGGGGTGTCGTCGGGACCCTGGGGGAGAAGATCTTCGAGGTTCTCAGGGAGGCCTTCGGTACGTATGAAGACCTCATCGCCCCTCGGATTGTCGAAGTCGTCCAGTCTTCCTTCCGGGATTGTGCGGAGCGCGTTCGGCAAGCTCCCCCGCTTGTCGATCCCCCTCGCTCCGAGCAGGGCGAAGCGCCCGAGGATGTGTCCTCTCGAGCCCGGGCTCCCTAAGTCGTCCCTCCTGGCCTTATCCTCAAATTTTTTAGCATCCGCTTCGCTTTGGGCCAGTCTACTTGAAATGGATCCCTGCCCCTGCTATCTCCTTCGGTTTCGCTACCGACTCCCTACTTCAGAGCCAATAATTGCTGGTTGCGTGGATGTTCGCTGAGGCCGGCAACTTTGGGTCCTTTAGCCAACAAATTTCACTCTGTCGGTGTCGCCCTAGTTTCTGTTGGTGACGAACTTTGTTGTCCGTCGAGAGTGGATTATTTGTTGAGAGGTTCCCTCAGTTTTCGATTCCCTGTAAATAAGACACACTTTTGTACCTTGGTTAACTGTTATAAACGAAATTGACTTACTCGGACTTCTCGCGTAGTCTGCTTTGCTGCCTCGTCCTCGGCCTAGGACTGGTTGACGCCCGAGCTGGCTGGGGGAATTGCCTCCGGATTCACGAGCGATGGAGTCGGTCGACGAGGGTGAAGCTCCTCGGCTTAGGACCGGTCGGCGTCCGCGCTGGCTGGGGGAATTGCCCCCAGACTTATGAGCGCAGGAGTTGGTCGGCGAGGGCGAAGCTCTTCAGCTCAGGACCGGTCGGCGTCCGCGCTGGCGGGGGGAATTGCCCCCCAGACTTATGAGCGCAGGAGTTGGTCGGCGAGGGCGAAGCTCCCCCTCCCCCTCCAGTGAGGCGGCGGTCTTCATTCTTTTGCACCCTAGATAATCCCCTCGGACTAGGTTACGACTGGGGGGAGAGACCTCGCCCGCTCACTCTATGATGCGGAGGGGTCCTTGGACGGTGTTGATCTTCTTCCCCTTGTCCGGCTGCATGGAGGTCCCTTCTCCGTGGGCCGGCTCGTCGGCTAAACTCCTGGCGTGCCCCCAGCTCATCAACTTCTCAATGTCCTTCTTTAAGTGCCAGCAGTCTTCAGTGTCATGGCCATTGTCTTTGTGGTACTTGCAATACTTCTCCCCATTCTTCCCACCTCTTTTTGCCTTCGGTGGGGGGCGATCGGCGCGCTCTTCCTTCTGTACTTGAGCGAGGACGGCGTCTGGGGTGGCGTCCCTCGTACCCTCTCCCCGCTGCCTGTTTCTTGGCCTCTTCTCGGTCCGGTACCCTTCGGGGCTGCCTCGTCCGCTGTCGCCGCGCTTGGTCCCTCGAGTGGCCTTTCCTGCCTCAATGGCCAAGGTCTCCTCGGTCAACATGAAGCGCTCGGCCCTCGCCATGATCCCTGGGAGGTCCTTCGGGGGATCGTTGTGCAGAGATTTCTTAAGGCCTCTATGGCGCAGCCCTTTCTTAAGGGCCGTTTGGACAACAAGGTCGGGAGGGCTGTTCACGTTCAGCCTTTCCGCGTTGAAGCGGCGCATGAACTGGCGGAGCGGCTCGGCTGGGCCCTGCACTATGTTAAACAGATGTTCAGCATCAGGCTTTACATGTCTCCCTGCCATGAACTGTTTGCAGAACAGCTGGGTGAGTTCCTCGAAGCTGTCGATGGAGCGGCTGGGTAGGCTGCGGTACCAGGTCCTCGCTGCTCCCCTGAGAGTCGAATAGAAGCCCCGACAGAGCAGGTCATCATCGGCTCCTTGGAAGGACATGTCCCCCTCGTAGTCCATCACGTGGTTTCCCGGGTCTCCTATCCCGTCATACTTCCCCAGCGTCAGGATCTTGAATCGAGAGGGGACCCGCGCGTCGGTTATTCTCCGTGATAGGGGACACCGGTCTCCGTGGATGCCCCCGGGGGTTCGACACCCGACCGCCTCTGGTTCGTTCGGTGGTGGAGGGGGCACAGGCGCCGGCGGGGTCGGCTCCACGGCCCTCGCCACACTGGGGGTCGGGCTGACCCGGCGTTCCCGGCTCCTCCGGCGGGAGCTCCCGCTCCGCCGCGATCGGTCTCTCGAGTGGTGTCGATTGCTTCTCCTGCGGTGGGGTGATCGTGGTCGACGAGACGACGCAGTCACCGATTCGTCCCCCGTGCCTTCAGTTTCTCTTCGGCTCCTTTCACGATGAGGGGAGGAGGCGCGTGATCTCGCCTGGCGGGAGCCGGACAACGTGAACCGACGTTCCGTGTTCGGTCTTTGGTTCCCGCGGTCATCGACCACAGCGGATCGTAAGAGCGGGGGATCCCTCGTCCAACGATGGTCGTCGCCCAACGCGCCTCCGTTAGCTGGCGTAGTGCCGACGAGCTGCTGTACTGCCGCGACCAACGTCTGGATGTTCGCGTTGGTCTCCTGGGCCAGGGCACGGAGTTGTCCCTGTGTGGCCAGTTCCGACCCGCCAATCTCTTCGGTTGAGGGGGCGGGGTGATTGCTGACGGGCGTGTCTTCAAGGTTGCCGTTGGATGCGCCATTCCCCTCCTCCGGGATGGGGGGCATGCGCCTCTTTCCGTTGCTGGCTCGTGCCATTGCAGGTGCGGTTTGTTTCTTCGTGGGACAGTTCGGTTCCCACAGACGGCGCCAGATGTTTCAGAGTGTTTTCTCACTACAAAAGCGTTGACCGTGGACAACCCGGTCAACGTGGTCAAGGGGCCCGCTTGGGTCCATCGGGTGTGTCGAGTCGGTGCGGACGAGGCGCGAGTCGGAACTGCAGACGACGTGGAGCGCGTCGGCTCGGCCGAATCGGGGTCCTCGGTCGTTGGTAGGGCGAGGGGAAGCCTCGGCCCGGGTTGAGACGCTCGGCCTCGGTCGGACGTGCTCGGCCTCGACGGTCGGACGACGAGGGGTAGCCTCGATCGTCCAGCTGGTTGCGTGGTCGGCGAGGGGCGGAGGGGAAGCCTCGGCCCGTGGATCAGATGTCCTCCTGCGTAGACGAGAACGCTCGTTAGGGGGCCGGACCTTGGTTCTGGCCAAATCCCCTCCGATGCCTAAGTCAGACAGTGATCTGAAAAAGGAGGCCCGGCGGAGACGGTTCGACTCGTGAGGAGATCGGAACGGCGTCTCACGGCGCGAGCGGGGGAGGAAGGAGATGAAATGGGGGAACTAGGTCGTTGATGGAGTACCTTAGGTTTTAGATACCTGAGATGCGGTCTCTTGTCCAGTCGTCCTCCTAAACCTTTTATAGACCTCCCGCCGTGACTGCCCCCGACCCACGTCGCTCGTCTGCCCTCGATCGTGCCCCCTCAATCCGCCCCCCCGTCGCCGCTCCCTGCGCCATGCCAGCACCTCCCCATAACAGCCATTAAGTGGTCACGGGATCGGGGGAACGGTTATCGCAGGAGCGGGTGAGTGACTCGTGCGTTATCGGGGCCGGGTCGGATCGACATTTGGGGGCCCTCTATGGGGCTTTGCCGGGCGGGCCTGATCGCGCAGATGGGCTTCCGATCGGCGGTCAGGCATCTAGGCTCGTATCTTTCGGGCTTCGTTCGGTGGGCTGTGCTTTTGGGCCTATGTTGTTGGGCCTTCGTAAAATAGACGTATCAGCAATGGAGTGCAAGGAGCGGTCTATGCATCCCAGATCAGGCGATCTTAGGGAATCGGATTACAAGGAACCCCAAGGACATTTTATCTAGGAATTTTGTTTGATTTTTTATATTTTAGTTTTTGGTATTTTTGCAAACTTACGTAAACACGCTGTAATGCAAAGATGGTCTTTGACCATTTATTTGGCTATATTCAAAAGAAAAGGAAAAAGCATAGAATCTAGACATGAGCTCCGTATCAGAGTTTCTACTCATTAATAATAAAGCTTCGTGGGTTATCCTATTTCTCTTGAATCACACTCGTTTATGAAAAATACTTAGTTATCATACAAATCATGCAAATATTTCATTCATTTTCATAATTACTTCATGCAAATCTTTTTGACTGTTTCGAGAATGTATATTGTGGAAAAATGAACTCAGCTATGGAAAAGCATATTGAAAAGGTAATCTACTCAAGGAAATAACTCTATATCAGTCAACTAAGAGTTCAAGATAAAATCCATCATATAAATATAAAATTGAAGCATATAAGACTCAAGAAAAATGCTACGTGAGTGTGTAAATAAAATCTCAGTAGAGTATGCATAGCTACAAAGTGCAATCATGGGAAAATCATTTCTAGTCTAAAAGAGAAGAAAATAAAGAAAAGAAAAATAGGCACACACTGTGATGCATGAACACACACATACACAAGGAAAATAAGATGAAAAACTTTAAAATATGATGCAAAAAATTTGAAAATCCTAAAAATCCTAAAAATAAAGTAAAAATGCAACTAATGTAACTAAATAGCATGGAAATGCACTGCCCCAAGCTTAAACTACACATTGTCCTCAATGTGATCAAAACCTCAATATGATCATAAAAAGATAATTGTGAGGAACAACGATAAATATGAGGGGGGGAATGGAAAATGATGACATAAATGACTTGAAATCCTAATGCAACCACATGCACATGCAATGATGCATGAGAGCGCCTTCCCCCAAGATAAACGAACAATCCTATTCATTGACTTGATCAATAAAATCACGACTTTGCTAAGCGTGATCAAGTCAAATGAATAAGAAAGTAAGTTTATCATGAAAGAAGTGCTCGATGGGTGGTGAGCAAACGGGCGAGACATATATAAATGTGAAGAAGATGGCCATCAATATCACATAAAGGGGTTGGGTGTAAAAGATTATTATTGCCAACATTAGGGTGAATTTATTTCTCTATTTTTATTCAATCTACTATGAAAGCAAACAACTATACGGTCCTCTTGATGTCGAGAGGGTTCGAGATTTATTGAAAGCATAAAATTTTACACTATTGCCACACTAGTGGATTGGTATCACCTGATTCAAATGGTGGATTCAAAATCATCAGCTGTGCAGGTAACTGTTCCAACTGCACTTTCTGTGGCTCCGTCAGATGCGTATCTCCATGAACACCAACGAACTTCAGCAATGCATCCTCCAGCATTCCTACAAGGACTCCACCTGTATCCTGTAGAGAATAGAATGCATCAGTTCGCTGCAAAAATTTTACCCTCATAATAAAAGTATTCCAAAGAGGATCGTCTATAGAAATATTTGAAATAAATAGTGGTGGACGATATTTCCCTGGAAATAATTCAATATCCTCTTGTGCTGTGACATCTATCTCTGTGGTGTCCTCTCTCAGCTACTCAGGAAACTCTAGATCATAGGTGTGGATCTCCTCGGCAGGTTCGTCAAGCTGTGACACGTCCAAACATACCTCCGGTCCATAATCGTATGTGTGCTACAAAAGGTACGACGTGTCAAAAATATCCGACTCAAAATCAATATCAAATGGAATACATGATTCAGAAATGGAATGGGTATAAATATCTACCTGAGTGGGAGCAGTAAGCTTTGGTGAATGCTCCTCAGGTGGATGCTCGGCCTCAGTGGAAGGTAGAGGTGGATGCAGAATCTCAACTACAGGTGGACAAGACTTTGGATCTATCTGAATGAAGATATCCTCGTCCCAAAGTGCTGCCTCCTCAATGGTATGCTCTGGATCTGCATGTAAGGCCTCCTCATCAATATGCTCTGGCTCGACATGGTGCTCTTTTGCCTTCTTATCAACTATCAGTGTAGGCTCTCTCTAGAATGGTGATGCTAGCTGCACATGTGTGTCAACTTGAGGGGATGTTACATGTGGAGGAGAAGGTTCACAAGTAATCCAAAAATATAGTCTATCCTCCTCAAGACTTACATGGATGTCTTTCTCAATTGTTCCTGCAGCCGAAACATGGTTCATAACAAAATCTGCAAATCGTAGCTCAAAATGCATCACCTGTTGTAATGATCTCTGAACCGGTGAACCTCACTGACTCTAAGATGTCCTCTAATAAATTCTGAAATTTGTCCTCCTCTGGCAGCGCATATGACTCAATTTCTGCTTCCTCCACTGCCTCTTCATCCATCCACTCTTCATATGCAATAGATGTATTGTAGGATGGGGATCGACGACAACACTTTCTGGCTCTGGTAATATGATTGGCGATGCTTCTTACCCATAAGATGAAGAAGCCGAACTGATATCTTTGGAAATCCCTGCAACCTTAAGCATGAGCGCACTCATTTCAAGGTCCCTTTTCACCCATTCCAATTGAAGGTTGCTCTTTTCAATCCTAGCTAGCATTTCAACATGGTGTGCAAGAATCCCACCAAGAAAGTATTCTCTTGTCTGAGCACTCTGATCAAAATCTGTTGTCCACATAATATCACCTATAACACCTGATCAACGAAGATAAATACCTGGAGAAAAATTTCAGTGGCACAAAAGAATATAAAAATGATAATAATGGCGGCGGGGGTGAAAATTTCGAAATGATAATAATGGCGGTGGGGGTGAAAATTTCTTTTTGTGGATTTTTTATTTTTCAAATGTTTTTATTTTTCGTAGTCTAATCAACCTAATTGTGACAAACTGGCACCCAACGGGAAGCACCTCCCCGGCAACGGTGCCAAAAACTTGATCGCGTCGGGATGTACTTTCAAAACAATGTAGTTTTATCGTAAGCGCACGGTTTAGTGGCAAGCGGGTATCGTATCCATAGGGAGGTGGTGTTGCCTCCAATTTATCTTAGGTTGACTCGACTACGAAGGTTTAATGGTGGAAATGGTTATGGTATGATGTAATGACAATGGAGATGGATGTTGGTGTCGATGATAAAGATGTCGATTGCAAACTCAATCAATAGGAATGTCTAGAACTAGGGAATCCCCACTATAGATTTTCGAGTTTCAATGTGAATGTGAACTCCTAATTACTAACTCTTAATTTATGGTGAATTTTTCGCAACTATATTGAGAATTAGCGCACGCTCTCGCGCTACGCAAGTCTATAATAATCTAAGCTAGAACCTCGCTCTCGCGCAAGCCTAGTTCAAATTATTAGCATTAAGATCAACAATATACTTCAATTCTAACTCAAGTTCGCTCTCACGCAACGTGAGTTCGAATCTAGATTATGATGGTTCGTATTCGTTTTACCGTCTTACAAATGAATTAATAATAGAAATATAATAAAGATGCTAGCTTTGGTCACTCTTGCGCACCAATTCTAGGGAATATCGATTATAGATCTAAATCGAATATCTATGGCTTCCAATAGATCAAGATCCTCTCTCGATCTCTCAAGATCCAATGGAAATCCCTAACTATCTGTAGTAAATTAATCATAATCTAACCATTTAACAAGTTTAGCAACATGGGTATTTAATAATTTCATATATCAAACTTTAAATCCATAGGGTTCATCCCTTTGACCTAGAGCAAAGATCAACCAAGTATAGCAATAATGATATAGAAATCAATAAAAAACATTACTTGCATGAAAAAATATATCAAATCAAAGATTCAAATAACAAATATAAAGATACTTAGCTTTCATGAAGAATTCCAATCCAAATACAAGCTTTTAGAACCAAGATGGGGCCTATGGCATGGCCTAACATCTAAAAAGTCTCCATGAAAATAATAGGAACTCTCTCCCAATGATGGCTACAAAGTTGTATATATAGCTATCCCAAAACCCTTGAAATCCCCCTTGAAATCCGCACAAAAACCCTCTTGAAACGGGTCCAAACCCGTTTGGAAACTCGACTTAAAGTTCTGGCCGACAGCGCACTCGGTCGAGTGAAAATAGCACTCCGTCAAATGGGATCTCCTACAGAAACTGCAAAAATCAGCATTCTGTTTTTTCTTGTCACTCGGCTGAGTGGGATCTCACTCGGCCGAGTGAAAGTGTCACTCAGTCGAGTGACACTCATACGGAAATTCCAGCACTACTACCTAATCTTGCAGAAATTCTAGAAAATTCATTCGACCATTGTTTTTCGTGTTCTTGGCGGTGTTGGAACTGTCATGAAATCTATTATGACTGAAAAATATCATCAGGTCTAGATGGCCTCTGGAATGATATAATAAATCAAAACAAGGTGGATGTAGTGCGTAAATCTTTGGCGTTTCATGCGTTTTGGCTTTGTTTCTTTTTCTTCTTTGCTCCAACTTTCATAGATCTTTCTTCCTTGTCTTATGGCACTCCTAACTCATATCCAAGGGTATTCTTGCTTGTCTTGCATCATCAATCATGGCTTCATCCCCAGATTACACCGTATCGCTCCAATTCGCTCCAAATTCCTTGAAATCAACATAAACGCTTCGAAAGTGAAATAGTTCCAAATATTCGTCGAAAAGCGTATAAAATTGTGATTTGGAGGGTGAAACATGATATGACTGTATGAGAGTAAATGTGTAAAATACATGCATATCACTACTCACCGGAGATCTTCTTCGTCAATGGGGGGTTTCGGCTTCTACTCTTTGTGAGTTATGCCATGATGACTCTGTTGAGAGTGTGGATCATATATTCTTTGAGTGCAGATTTTCGAGATACATTCTTTGTAAGAGCTTCCTTAAGATTGGTATCTTGGAGCCGGTCCCCTTTGCTATCTCCGAGGTTAGTGATATCTTCCTCTCAAAGTATCGTAGCTCTGATAGTTTGGGGATCTTGGCTAAGACTGTAGTGGCAGCTGTTGTGTGGCATATCTGGAGAGAGCGCAATAGGAGAATACTCGAGGGGGCTTCCTCTTCCATGGTTCTTCTGTTCGATGATATTGCTGCTAACGTCAGAGTTTCACTATAGTCTATTGACAGAGATTATGCTTCTGACATGACCCCCTTATAAAATTGGGGGCTTGTTGTAACGCCTCGCTTCCCAAAAGGCACCGGAAGCGAGGGTGTTACGCGGTCCACTTGAACTAGAGCGGTGAAGCTTGAGTTCAATGAGCGTCTGTGATAAAAGCACAGAAAAGGGTCCTTGCATTTGCGTATCGGAACAATCAGAACACAACAAAGATATAAATATAGAAGCCACATCCAGAGATTAAAAGTTCGTACACGAAATTAAACAAGCCATAGCTGGGCCAAAAGATCTACAGCAAGACACTAATCCTACTACAAGGTAATAAAAACTAAAACTCAAAGTAGTGACGAAAAAGGGAGCTCTAGTCTTCCGCAGAAAGCGGCTCAGCATCTACGGTGAACTCTGGCTCTCTAAGTCAGGCATCACGAACGGATTCTCTGGATACCCAAGCTCAGAATCTGACATACATCCACAAACATGAATGTATGTCAGCAAGGGGTCTGCAAGAAAAGATTAGCAAACCAAGACAAGATATACGACAGATATGAATTTAAGAAGCATTAAATATTTTAATGAAGTGACTGCAACAATTTAACAAGACATTTATACTGAAACGAAAGGTAAACATCCATATCATGTAGTTCTAAGCAGTTGCAAGAATTAAAGTAAGGGTTTTCTCTGAGTTCATTATCATTTCAATTATCAAGATGACCAAGTTAGCGTTGCAAGCTTTCATGTCAAGAGTTAGCATTCTAATCTAGGGTTCACGCCTGTAGGTCGTGATGAGAAGGTCGTTCCTCTCACGGGGGCTTACCGTGATTGACGCTAACCCACCGTGTGCGGGTGGTGCTCTTGAGGAGAGTACCTTTCATACGTCCAGTGGCCGCTCAACCCTAACCCCACCCAAAAGTTTGCTGGAACACGAGCCGGCCTAGTCGACTCACACGACATCACGATATCACGATACCGCCTTCGAGGCGCACGATTTTTCACGATGTCCATATATGTTAGGCATGTCAAGACTCACTGAATTTTACTGTTATCATTATTAATACCCATTTGTGACAGTTCTACACGACAAGGTGATTCGAACAAATTTAAATAGCGATCACAAAATAATAACGAGCACGGTTTTCTCTGGGTTTGCTACATGAACTATTTTTTTCTCATAATTGTTTAAAATTAAGGTATATCATATGATATACCGTTGGATCCCAAATTTTGTCCTGGTCATGATGGTGTCAATTTCTCTCGTCATTTCACGCCTAAATTTTGAGTTATTCAGCAATACATAAAGATGGCACAAAAGTGTCGAAACTTCGAAAAATCATATAAAATCATATACTTGCCTGTTTTTGACGTTCTTGGTGTTGTTGGAAAAGTCTTGACGAATACTACGCTACGGAGGAGACGATTCGCTGTTTTGGCAAAACGTAAAATCAGATTAAGCTGTTTTATCATTCAACTGAACTTCTAATATGAACTATTAAGGCTTTGCTAATTTATTTGTTAAGGTGTAATACTTATATGATCTTCTGTTCAATCCTAACACATACGTGATTCAAATAACTAACATCAATGTATCCATAAAACTGGGTGTTTTCTTTTGAAACAACAACTAATCAGGCAACCATAATATAAACATAATATATGTGTGTGATCATTAACCCTAACAACTAGCCCTACTCAAACTTAACATGATAATAACAGAGACAAGGTTATAAAATGGACTAACCCTAACATGTTAACCTACTAATAACACAGTTTGATAAAAACTAATACCAACTGTTAACTACAACCAACCTTAATAAGCTTTCGCCTCCTTCGTTGGTTGCAGGTGAGGGGTTCGCGCGTAGGGCTGGGCGCACGGGCTGAGAACGTGGCGGCTCCGGTCGGTGGCTGGGCGGTGGATAGGCTGTGGAGAAGAGGCACACGCAGAGGATGCCGCCGCCGGTGTCATGAGGCCTGGGCGTGGGGGTGTCCGACGCTGGGTGCGTGAAGTTGGCTGTCGTCGCGTGTGAGAGGGACGTCGTGCGGCGTTCCGGCGATCTGCAGCGTTGGAGGGCTCCGGCGTCGATGTCGTTGACGTGTGGATGCAGAGGCGCCGAGAGATGGAGGAGCTCGGGTCGAGCGCGGATTTGTGCGAGGCTGTGGAGGGTGTTTGGCGGCGAACTGGGCGTGCGGGGGAAGATGAAGGGGTGCCGTGTGTAGGCCTGGGCATCATCCGCGAGTAGGGGAGAAGCTTTCGCGTCGGATGTGTGCTGCATCGCGGGGAGAGGAAGCCATGCGAGGAGTTCATCGCGTGGAGAGGAATGAGGACGGGGGCCGCTGTGTTGAGGGTAACCCTAGTTTCCTTAGGGTTTTAATAAGCTAGCTGTAGGAAATGTTAGCCTAGGGTCCTTATAAAGAAAGTAGGTGAGGGCAGCACGTGATAGGTTCCCTTAGGTCTTAGCTTAGGTTGTTGTACATGGGTTTCTAGTTTGTATAAGAAAATAATAGGATTTCAAAAAAAATTACAACAAGTGAAAGCCTAGTTGCTAAGGGTTGCAAAAGTTGAGTACGGTTACAAAATGGCCAGCTCGTGAACTAGGTGGTAGGGTTTGAAATGTTAGTATGTGAGCTAGCCTCCCATGGGTTCCCTAGTTTATTATTATAATTTCGGTTCATGTGTGAAATGCCCAGGACTAGGCCTAGGGTTATAATAGCTAGGGTTTTAATATATAGGAAGATAAGGCAGCATGGTTGTTGAGGGGTTGAACAAGGCCATCACGTGAACAAGCCATAGAGCTTAGGTTTAGGCTTTAGCTAAGTTGGGTGCGGCCATGGGTTACCAAAATAACTAGAGTTTTAAAAGAAGTAATTTGAAAAGTTAATATGATTTAATATGATTTTTAATAGGAGTAAACAAGGGAATATTAGCTAATCAATAGGTTTAAATGGGTCCAACAATGGTAAGTCTCATCTAACTTTAAAAGATTTGAAATTCAATTTCTCGAATTTCGAAAATTTAAATTGAAATAATAAGATGTTATTTTTAAAAATAATTATTATAAAGGATTAAACCAAGTAGTTCAAAATAATGACAAAAATAATTCATATGAAAAAATATATTTAGGGTCGAAGTGAGTATGGGGACGGAATACGCCAAGCTACGGATACGAATAAGGATAAACAACACAAGAGGGAAAACGAACTACGTATCACTAAAACCGGTCGTTACAGTTGTTGAGGGGACTACTTGACTTGTCTGTGGTTCCTTAGATGTTGGAGGGTTTGAGTATAGTGGGAACTCGTATATGAGATTAGGAGATTAGTATTGTAGGGTGACGACGCTTATGCCATATCCCCTACTTACTTCATTCCTATTTTCATATAGGTTCATTGTACAGTCATTGTTTCAATAAAGATACTCATTTATCCTTCAAAAAAATACATACTAGAAATAACATGTGCACATAGTGCACGGTGACACTAAGAAAAAACACATATGATGTGGTGCATGCACGCAACCGACAAAAGAGTGAGAAAAGTGGTGTGTGTATCGCAAGGAGGAGGCGGGACCCGTGTGCAACCGAGAGAGAGAGAGAGAGAGAGAGAGAGAGAGAGAGAGAGAGAGAGAGAGAGAGAGAGAGAGAGGTGTGGGTGGGGGGTGTCGTCGGGAGATAAAAAGGGTTAAATTGCACAAAAACTGGGGGGGGGGGGGGGGCAAAGTGCATAAATCCCACACGTAACCATAAAAGGGGGAAAACAGGCATTAAAGTGCAGAAAACGCAGGGGGTCAAAGTGAAAAACGACCGATGGCAAACCCGTAAATAAGTGGAACAGGGAGGGGCATTTGCCTTTAATTAAAAAGCAATGGCAAGCTTGCAAATAATGGGATGCGGGGGCTTTTGTTTGGCTAATCCATTGCCTCACCCCAAAACCAAAACCAAAACCGAAGCCCTCAACCCGACCATGCGGCGCCCACCATGCCCATGTGGCCTAACCTAGGCCACCCCTTTGTCCTAGTGGGACAAAGGTGGGGCCCACTTTTTGTCCCATGTGGACATGTATGCTTGTCACCCCCCCACATTTGTATAATAGACTAGGAATAACCCATGCACATAGTGCACGGTGCCCTAAGAAAAAACTCACACACAGGATGCAATGCACGCACATAGCCGAAAGAGAGAGAGAAGTGTGGTTGGGTGGGTGTGGGTACCGATTGGGGGGGGGGGTAAAATGGGCTGAATTGCAAAAAAAAAAACTCTAGGGGCAAAGTGCATAAATCCTACACCAAACCACAAGTGGGGTAAAAGAAAAAAACAAGTGTTAAAGTGCAAAAAATGCAGGGGACCAAAGTGAAAAAAAGAACTATGGTAAACCCATAAATATGTGGAAAATGGAGGGGTATTGGGATTTATGCAAAAGCAATGACAAGCTTGCAATTAAATGGAAATGATGGAGCTTTTGTTTTGGTCTCCAAACCAACACCCAAAATTGCATTCCTCACCCCCATGTGGGGGATAAGGTGGCATGCCCCTCCACTTGCCACATAGGACAAACTCAGCCAACTGGGGTTGTCCTAGTCAACAAAAACATCTCTTATTTGTATAATAGATATATATATCCTTTATACAATTGGGAGATGTTTCCCATGACCATGTCCCCATTGGACAAAGAAGTGGGTCCCACTTATATCCCACTTGGACAAGGTATGGGCTAGGTTGTGCCACCTTGGCATGGTGGGCCCCACATGGTGGAGGGTTAGATCTTGGGTTTCAGGTGAGGTTGTGGAGAACCTAAACAAAAGCCCCCTCATTTCCATTATTTGCAAGCTTGCCATTACTTTTTAGTGAAACTCAAATGCCCCTCATATTTCACATTTTATGAGTTTGCCATCGTTCTTTTTTCACTTCGGCCCCTTGTGTTTTTTGTACTTTAAAGCATGCTTTTCCCCCTTTTACGCCCCTGTGGTTTGGGGTGGGATTTATGCGCTTTGCCCCCCACAAAGTTTTTTTGCAGTTTAACCCCCTTTATCCCTCGACGATAACCACACCCACACCCACACTTCTCTCTCTTTTTCAGTTGCGTGCGAGTCTCGCCTACTCCCGATAATACACACCAACTCTTCTCTCTCTTTTGCCGGTTGCGCGCTTGCATCACATCCTGTGTGTGGGGTTTTCTTGTGTCTTTATGCACTATGTGCACGAGTTATTTCTAGTATATATTACAAATGAGGGGGGTTTATGAGATGTTTTCTCCACATGGCACCTTTGTCTCATCTGGTAAGGGGGAGTGATGCCACCTCATCAAGGTGGGACACACTTGGGGGTGGGTGTGGGGTTGGGTGTGGTTTGTGGTGATGTTGTGGATCACCTAAGGAAAAGCCCCCCTCATTCCCCTTATTTGCAAGCTTTCCATTGCTTTTTCATCAAAACCAACTACACTCATCCTTCAGATATTTATGGGTTTGCCATCCATCTTTTTCCACTTTGACCCACTGCGTTTTTTGCACTTTACCACCTGATTTTTCCCATTTTTTCCCCAGATGACACCTACACACCCACCCACACTTCTCTCTCTCTTTTAGTTGTGTGCGAGTCTGGCATCATGTGTGTAGGTTTCTTCTTGGGCCGACGTGCACTATATGCACGTGTTATTTCTTTTGTGTGTGTGTGTGTGTGTGTGTGTGTAGAATGAATGAAGATTCATGTAAACCCTGGTTGAGACTCAAATCTTGAGTATGAGAGGTGCGAACGCATGCTTAGTTTCCCGAGTGTAAGGTCAGAAAAGTCTTCACATGCAAGATGTTGGAGTTGGTGATTGTCAGATCTTTAGGGTACGAGGTACAAATCTTATCAAATTCCTAGGTAGTTCTTACCCAATTTTCCCCACCATATATTTCTCCTATCATTTTGCGTCAACTTGATATTAGAGCTAAAATTATTATCTTCATCATCTTCTTTATCATCTCCGTCATTTATTCTTCTTAGTTTGGCTATAGTTAGACACAAAAATTTCATTATAAACTCTAGCCGCAATCTCCATCATGTATTAAAAAACAGTTTGTTTATATTTTCAAAAAAAAATAAAAAATAAAAGTTACGGTTCATCTTTCTAGCTCAATCCCAACCTGAAACCTTAACTCCAAGCCTAAACCATAATTTTTCTATCGCCTATCACTATCTTCATCCAAAGCTATCATCATCTTCCTCATGCATCATATCCATTGTCAATCGTTGCCATCTTCGATATCATTAGCTTATGTCACCATTATTTCCTTTATCAATTGAGTATCGGTATAAATCATTAACATCCCTAGTTGATTCATTATTTCTCGTCGAGTCTGAAACACCTAGCATAGAAAAAAATCAACCCTGAAAATCATCGAATTTCAAGTCGGCATCGATTGAGCCAATTTTGATGATGAGTCGAGTAAAGCTGGTTCTAGTTCAAGACGATTTAAACTGACCTACACTAATTAACGCTGATATTGTTCATCGATTTGAACTCAAGCAAACAAAGCTGATTCGAGCTAACTTAAGCCGACTGAGCTGACCAAAGCTGACTCTAGTCAGCAATTTGTTGACCAGTTAACGACTTAAACAAATGCATTGATGAGCTATTGATTGAACCGTGCTGAGATATGGTAACTTGCTACATTATAATTTCTATTGTTAAAGGATTTTCTAGGAATTTCAACTAATATTTGCGCACATTTGTTATTGGTGATTTTGAAGTCATTTTAACTTGATTTTTGAGCCGTTTGAGACACTTGCAAGCCAGTTCGACCCACTACATATTTTATCTATGTTCTCATTTAATTTTAGTATATTTTAATAGAATTTTATGGTACATATTATCATATGGATCTTTACAGATTTACTAAAACTGAGCATAAAAGCATTGCAAAATACGTACTTTTCATCAATTACACATATACTAGTGTTATGAACAGTGAGAGCTGTGTTGATGGAGCAGGCTGACCCTAACGTGCAAGCAGGTGCTCTGGGTCATATGACTGGAGAAGCCGAACTCGAGTAGCGAGGTCGTCCTTGTGGAAGCATGCTGGGGACAGGCCAACCTCGGGTAGCGTGATCGTCCTTGCAAAGAGCTTGGTTGGCCTCTTGGAGGCCGATTTGATGGAGATGTGCTGTTGGATGAGCCCACTGTTGGGATATGTGTATACCCTCGAGGCAATTTATCTCTGTGTATATGTATAAATATCTTGTTTGAAATAACAATAAGCTGTTTGGTAAGAATTTACCTAAGTTAATAATAATGTAGTCTACACTAGAACTTAGGTAAAAAACTGAGACTTGATGCGAGGTCAAACAAGTATCAAGAAGAGGATCTCGGTCTTGGTGAATTGCTTGACCATTTGTAGCATAAGTGTAAAATCGTTCATGGTCGTAGATGTTTCGAGAAAAGGATATCGATACATCAGAAAGACCATTTGTCTTTGTCTTCAAAATGGAGCGGTGACGATGATCTCATAGTCATTCGACTTGGCAAAGTCGGAGACGAGACACCGGTGCTCATTAGAGAATGAGTTCATAGAACGACCTAACGATAGTTATCATATGGTTAATATTAACTTATCTGTCAGTGATAACTCTCAGTGATGATATGCAAGTATGTCCTTAGACTTGAGGTTATTGTACGAACTTGTATGTGAATGGTGTCACTTAGATCTCTGACATAGCTTCGAGGCAAGACGTGTTGAAAGGTATTTGATTGGGTGACACTTGAAGCATGCGAGGAGAGTAATGACCAAGAGAGGATTTGTCTCTCCCATTTATGGGGAGTTAGTGTCGCACATGGTAGTTCGGTTTTTAGTGAAAACTTTGGCCAAAGTATGTTGGAAGAAGTCCAACATTGATAGACTAAAGACCGATGGAGACTAACCTAGTTCAAGCTATTATGGTTGACAATTGACCGTAACCTAGGCTTGACTAAGCGACATAGTTTTGACGAAGCGACTAAAACTACATCATTCATCACGGACACAGTCAAGGAGGTCCTGACAATACTCATGTCAATGAGTTAGTCACATAATGATGATACCAAAACAGGGACGACACCTACTGCTGGTGGTCACTGACGTCTGAGGTTTCAAGCCCCACCTGTAGTAAGGTCAGGCTGTAGGGTCTCATACAGAGTGAGACATTTCCCAAGTAATAAGAAGTCTTAATGGAGATTATACATCGGATGTATATGAATTAATTGTGTCGCAAAAGGCTTGTGATATATATACTTTGGAATATTATTGATGTGGATTATTGCATATGATGCAAAAGGAATAAAATATATCGTAAAACGTTTACGAATATATATTACAATAAACGCATGGAACAAGCTCAATCCAAGAAGTCAAGGAACGTCATGACCCTTTTGTTTTAGTTCAGGCCCAGTAGAGCCAAAGGAAGAACAAAACAAAAGGCAAAAAGAAAAAAGGGGTCAAAAGGGCATTCAACCCAGCCTATTTGGGGCGGGGCACCCCAACTTTGCCGGGCAAGGCCCGCCCGCCTAAGCTAGGTGGGACGAGCCCACCCGAAAGGGCGGGCGCTTGACCCGCCCAGCGGGCGGGTCACGAACACCCGAAGGGGTTGGGGCCCGCCCGCCCATGCAGGCGACCAGCCTGCAGGTGGTTTGACTGGGCGGGTGGGGCCCCTCAGTTAGGGCTATGTGTCCTGTTGTTCTGCGGCTACGTTTCTATGAAAACACTTGTTTTTGGCAAACTTTGGACATATGTTTGAGGGGTCAAACGGAGTCGAAATTGAGCCCTGTTTGTTTCTATGTGTTCACCGTTCAGTGCTCTTCGATTTGATATATGATATCACTTGCGAAGCTCAAGAACGAGGGAAGTTTGGCCTTCGTGAAAGGCAAACTTATAATTAATTTTTCCTCTAAACTTTTAGTCCCACATCAGAAGTTGAGTGACGAGGAGGGGTCAGCCGCCTATAGAAATAGGGGGCCAACCCCTTCCTTGAAACTTATACCGGTGCACCCCGCACCAAGCCTTGGATCAAGGAAGCTCACAAAAGTTAAGAGCAAACCTAGATCGAATAGGCTAAAATAAATTCCCTCTTTCTCTCTTATTCTTATTTGCTCCTGATTGGGCTCTAGCAAAGCTACCAAGGAGTTTGGATCGGATCCGAAGTCTTGACGGAGGATCCACTGAAGATGAAACTTTCTGGAGCACGTGGTTGGCTCGGCGACAAGGAGATTGTTCGCGTCGGGATGTGGTTTGGCTCGGTACGTGGTGCATCTCGGGAGAAGCAGCTCAGCCCCAACGCGGGGCATTGGTTCGTGTGATTCTGCGCCTCGCTAACGTGCGATGCAAAGGTTTGTAGTTTAATATTCATGTGTTTATAATTGCAATTATATATTATAGATCTATCCTTAGGGGTTGGTCAGATCCACCCCGGGATAGTAAAGATTTTGGCTAAGGTTTATTTCTTTAGGGCTTTCTTAAAACTGTTTTAAGATGTTTTTTCGTTGCTTAATAACTTTCGGCGTCCGCCCGACTTAGGCCAAACGTCATTTTATAGACATAAGGACCCAGAAACCTCTTCAATGGTATCAGAGCCAGTCTACGTGATCTGTAATTTTATTGCAATTATAAAGTGCATAGGATGCAGCTTGTTTCTCCAGGAGATACAGGTTTATATAATTAGCCATTAAAAAATTGTCGTTCTCATGTAATGGTTTTGTTTTCAAAAAATTGTTTTTTTTGAAAAATTAGATCTCTTTTAAATTATGCAATAATGTTAATAGTAGATGTGTATAATTATTTGATAATTATGAATAGATTAATGCTATAATCTTAATTTTATTTGATAATAATTTAGATTCCTAATACTTGATTAGGATTGCCATTAATCAATTTGTTACATGATAATAATTTTAGAAAAAATGTTTTTCTTGAAAATATGGTCTTCTTATATTATGTGATAATTTAGGATAGATTTGTAGATTATCATGTGATTTATTAATGTTGCTATGATCTGAACATGTGTTGTATGTTAATTATTCAGCTACCTAATACATGATTAGGATAGCCATTAATAAAACAAAATTATTATGGAACACAATTATTATGTGATAATAATTATAAAAATTCCTTATAGTTGATAAGGGCCTTAATAAAAGCTATTAACCATTCTTAATAATTTTGAATTTTAGGATTCAACTAGTTGATAGGATTAACTAGTTTTAATGAAGCCATATTAAGTCGATGTTATACATATAAATAATTAGTATGCTTAAAGGATCATGAACTGATGTCTAGCGTTTTTGTGACTAGTGTTATGGATCACCTCAGCTCGATTGGGGATAGTGATCCTGGCCTAGCCAAATCTCCTGGCCGTTTTCTGCTGGACCACAAGGATGCGAATTATTTTTATGTGAAAGCCTCGATTATTTCTAGTCAATTATGTTTAAAATCTTCTTCAAGATTATCCATAGCCCTCCTTGCTTTTGGAATTTGGAAACCATGGATTCCCGTTATAGTTGTTGAGTCAACTCAAGCATAACATGGCTATCTTTTGTGAACCAATTCCATTCAACATATGATGTAGTTCAACTTAACCCAAACCGTCGCGTTGTGAACATAACCGAGTGCCGGTGTAAGTTAGGATTGGACAAGAAAGTAAGGGTCTGACTAGACTAGTCTTTATGATTTGTTGGGCCAACTCAAGGTCATAAGTGACTAGGGGTAATAACTGATAAGAGAATCACATTCGATGTGATTGATGAAGAGTCATCTACCGATCGCAAAGTTAAGCAACTTGTTGAGCCAACTCAAGGTTATGAAACTCAGGGTGGTCGGGTCCCTTTCCCACTAAATATCTTTATTCGTTCATCTATATGGCTTAAGATGATCGCTAAAATAGTGGGCGGATATATTTGGATAAAAACCAATCTAACTTTATTTAAAAACTATGAACATATGCTAAACTAAGGTAGTTCTATGTTTTACCGGATGGAATCCAAATCATAATATCATATAAGAATTAGTTAACTGGTCAAAATGATTGTTTAAGGAATATCAACTCAAAATCCAATTTGATAGTCTAAACTATGTTCTCACTGACCTAAAGTGTCATTTATACACTGTCTTAAGTACAATGATTTCCTTGAGCTCTAAGTCCAACACAATAAAAGCATGCTACTTGTCATTTGCCTCTATGAGCTGTGTGCTCCAGTGACAGCTTGAACATAGTAGTGTTTAAAGCATGTTTCTCCATACAACTTGTTGAGTCAAGTTAAGGTTGTATGGAAAACGGTTTCAATCCGCAAGGTTCGAAACTTCGATCAAATTGTTTGACTCGAAGATGAGTGCATGAGCGGTGCAAGACCATATATCCAAATCACATCTGGAGTCCAACAACTTGTTAATTCAACTCAAGGGTGTGAAGCTCAAGTGTTTGGATGCATGAGGTGCTTGCATAGCTAATATTTGTATTGGGACGTGTAATGTCTAAATGTGATTAGAAAAGAAGAAGGCATTCAGGAAAGTCGGTTGAGAAAGAAAGTTTTGTCTATCATAAGAAAAGGCAGAGGTAGGAGGAACTGAAAATGGGGTATATTTGATGCCACGGTTTCAGAATAATTGTTATACAAAAGGAAAAGATGTCCTACATGTTGGAAAAGGAGCAAGTGTTGTTCTTGGACCATAGGGAACGTCTAACACATTTTGGCGAATGTCGTCACCTTGCTTCTGAAGTAATGTTTCGGTGTGAGTAATTTGTATAACGATATTGTATTAGGTGTTAATACATGAATGTGCAAGTCACAGAAACTTATCAATGGAAAAATAGACTAGGCCATACCGAAGAGAACAGACTTGACAAGTCACATAAAGAGAGCACTCTTGACCTCTCGTATTATGAGTCGAAAGAAACTTGTGAGTCTTGTCTCAAAGGTATGATGTCCAACTTCTTCTGTAAGATAGTGGGAGAATGAGTTGGAGAAATCGTAGTCTCATACAAACGGATGTATCCGGACCCACGTCTGAATTAGCCAAGATATGGTATTCTTATTTTATTACGACACATATTCTTGATGAAACACAAGTCTGATAAAATAGGGAGACAGAAGTATTTGAACTACTTCGATCAGATCGAAAAAGGCGAATACTTGGCTATGTAATTCTTGCGTAATTAAAAGAAAATGAGATTTTCTCTCAGGTCAAGTCTCTTAGCACATCGTTGTGTTGGAGAGCATGAATTGCACTCTGTTAGATATTGGTACGATACATGGCAAGTGACTCTGAGTTACAATCCTCCCTATGGGTTACGCCCCAGATAATAATGCCCAGGTTCTTGATAAGGTTCTGTCAGGACCTTATAAATATGATATTCTGTAAATCAATCGTTAGGAAGTCACATGATTACTCGAGCCTCGTGAGACGAAGGAGTCGAGTAAAACATCATAGTTGATGATGGCCTAGCAAACTTACAAGATGCCATTTGGAGTGGAGAATCTGAGAAATGGTTTAATGTAATACGTGAAGGTCCTTGCACGTAAATAAGGTATGGACCTTAGAAGACGTGCCCAAAGGAAGTTTTCCTTTTGGCTGCAAGTGAATCTTCAAGATAGAAGATTAGTGCAGATGGAAAATAGCGAAGTACAAGTTATGCTGGTTGAGAATGGTTATCATCAGAACTCCTATAAATGGATTGTGATGAAACTTTCTCGCCAACAGCTGTGTATAGATCTATTCGGATCAGAGTTAATGTCAATGCGCATGCTGACCATGAAAACTAGAGTATGCATGTAAAGTCTGTTTTCTAAATATGATTTGGAAGAACGCACTTATTTGAATCAGCCAGATAGTTTTCAAGGTCAATGTGAGTAGATAGAAGGCAAGCGAGGCATTAAGGAGCCGAAACATATGTTATGACAAAGTGGTCAATGAGTTTGACACTTTATCAGAAACGATTATGAACCGTACAGATGACCAGTGACTATTTTGGGGCATTCTCGTAAGGTGCGTAAAGGATATTGTTTCGAGTATCAAGTGAGAGCGATGAGCTGGATGAGATCCATGCAAGACAAATGTTATGGATTCCAAAAGACCAAGGTAATAATTTGGATGAGAGTCAAATTTGTGGTCTAATATGAACATATAAACTCCTTAAGTCTATACTAAAGACGGTTTAGCAGATTCACTCACGAAGGATCCACCACATGAAGTCTAGAGAGACTTATGTGTAAATGCGGTATGAGATACCAGGATAAATGCGCCTGAGTGCAAGTGGGAGATGTGTATGCCATCGAGGAAATTTGTCTCTGTGTATAAGTACCAACATTTTGTTCGAAATAATACTAAGCTGTTTGGTAAGAATTTACATACGTTAATAATAATGTAGTCTACATTAGAACTTAGGTAAAGTCCTTAAACGTGATGCGAGGTCAAACAAGTATCGAGATGAGGATCTCGATCATGGAGTATTGCTTGACCGTTTGTAGCATAAGTCTAAAATGGTTCGTGGTTGTAGAGGTTTCGAGAAAAGGATATCGATACATCTGGTAGACCATTATGTATTTGTCTTCTTCATGGAGTGGTGATGATGATCTCAAGGTCGTTCAACTTGGCGAAGTCGGAGACGAGACACATGTGCTTATTAGAGAATGAGTTCACTGAATGACCCAACGAGAGTTATCATATGGTTAACAGTAACTTATTTGTCATTGATAACTCTCAGTGATGATAGGTAAGTTGTGTTAGAAGCAACGATCTAGGATTCTAGTTTGATGATGACAAATACATTTGAAGCTTTTAACGTGTGTGCTAAGTGTGTTTTAGGAACGTCGAAGTGATAATTCTTTCAAGAGTTGACTGAGTCAAGAGATGGATGAATTACTATTAGTATAGCAATTTGGAAGAGAGATGAAGGGTAGTCCACATAACAATTGGACTTGGTCTAATGTGAGAGAGATGAGATGATACCTATTTTGATATAAAAGATGATTGGAATAATCATACTTGAATTAGGATGAGACCAAGCTCAAACCATTTCTCCTATTTCTAATCATCTCATACTAAAGTCATCCATTGATCTAGTCCTCCCCTAGCCGAATTGCCATAGCAACAAACCCTATCCTAGCTAGGACCCTCTAGCCGCAACAATGCTCTAGCTAACCACATTGAGAGGTCCTATTACCGCAACCCCTATGCCTATTGCCGAAATTCTCTAGGGAACCCAATGTTGTCGCAACCCAAGCTAGAATCCCCTTTGACGCACCATGCTCCAAGTCTAAGGGATTACCATTGCCGAATTGCCAAACCCTATTAGAAAACACTAGCCAATGTCCTATATAAGCCATCATCTTCATGTGCTAGGGTGGTCAGCCTTATTAAAATTCCAAAGAGAAAAAGTGCGGCACGCATTGAAAAAGAGGCCGACCAAATAATTTCTCCAAGGCAAAATCATCTCACGCATTAACCATCCCATTGCCGTAACCTCAAGACAAAAAGTTCAAAGGGCCGGAATCATTGACCACAAATAATAGCTTCATGCTGCCGCAACCTTCAACAAGCCACACAAAAAAACACAAGGCCGAATTTTTTTTGGTGTTGATTGACAGCTGCAACTTTCATTGAAGATCCCCAAGAGCACATCCTATTTTCTCCATTAGAAAATTCCCATTAGCCAATCATCAAGCAAAACACATGGCACATTTTTGTTTCTCCTTTCCAAACCAAAAAGAGCCGCATGTTTTGTTGTTTCTGGGAGAATCTCAACATCCGAAACCTCATGAACTAGCCATAATTTTCAAAGAGGAGAGCCGCAAGTTTTCTATTCCATTACAAGTTCCAAGATTGCTAGCAGCCAAAATTGTTGACCTCACACGCGCAGCTTGCCAAGCCTAGCTACTCGCATTACCTTGAGGAGCAACCCCATGTGCAACATTGAGGATGAGATCTACAGGCGCAACCTTTGACTGTAAGTTATTAACCAAATTATTTCATACATTGTGTAATTGTTTTACCGGCCAGGTGATTTAATCAACAAACACCAAGAGGGGGTCGGACAACATTAATTCCTCCAAGCATCCAATGTCTAAGGGCCCATGCCAAAAGCTATAAGCTCAAGCAACAAGTCTGCCGCAATTTGGAGCACCAAGCATGGAACGAATCATCTGTTGGATATGGACGACATGAATACACCCATGAGGGGATGTATGAGGGTATACGGACCTCAGATGTCACGTGCAAGAAAGCGTGCACGAAGGGAACCTTTTCTTGTGTGAAAAGGACCACTCGATAAGTGGAAAAAGTCACTTTATAAGTGCATGCAGGCACTCGATAAGTGAATGAAGAAGAGGATAAGTAAAATGGCTAATATAGGCTAAAAAGCTTATAATTGGTTATTTCCTACAATAACTACCCCTAAAGCCTATAAATAGGACCCAAGGGTATGCCTTTTACACCAATCTAACCATGCCATAAGTTTGCATAAGGCAACTTATGTTCTTCTTCTCCCTTCCATTAAAATCCTCTTCTAAATAAAGATTTAGGCGGTGAAACTCTGCTTCGATCCTCCGTGACGAAGTACCGACCGTTATGGCAAATCCGAGGGTGAAGTTCAGAGACTACGGTGCTGCGTACGCAAGCGTAAGTCTATGTAATTATTAGATCCTAATGTCGTTGTTTTGACAGGATCCTACATTGGTATCAAAGCCATACGGGTTCACCCCGGTCTTACCGTCGCCCCGGTCTCATCGATGAACGAGGCGTTGTCTCTTTCACGAATGAGTCTCCTTCCATTATGGATATGGTAGGAACGCAGCGTGACGGAGAGAATCGCAATAGTTGTTCTTTTCACGTTAGGGTCATCTGTCATTACGGATATGGCAGGAACTCTCCGTGACGGAAAGAACTTACCGTTCATATCGCCAAACTCGCGCTCTTCATGGATGCTGAGTCTCCATTTAATTGGGAATGTGAACTCTCTTCATGTGGAGCGTGGAGTGATCGCGCCCGGGCGTACACCCTAAAGAGCGACCGTGTAGTTTTACCGCAAGCGCACGGTGTAGCGGCGAGCGGGTATCGAACACAGGGAGGACGTATGACAGTGCCTTCTCCGAACAACCTGGCTATAGGGACAGAAGAGTAGGAATTTGCCTTTCGACGATGTTGTCACAATCGTCAAATAATGTAAAAAGATATAAAAAATCAAATAAAGACGCCTAGGGAATAGGGAATCCCCGCTACTCACCGTATCTCGTCAATGTGATTCATCGGTATCACGATTGCTAGGGTAGAATTTCAGGTTAACTAGTTGCAACTGAATGTGAAACCTGGCTCATGCTCTCGCGCTATTGCCGGTCTATAGCGAACCTAGGTTCGGGTCCAATCTCTTGCAAACCCTAGCCTAGGCAAGCCAGCATTAGGATCAACATCATTGTTCAATCGCATCCCGAGCCCACTCTCGTGCAAACTCAGGCTACGACCAAGGTTGGGATAGTTCCTACCCGTCCAATCTCTTGCAAACGGGTATCGGTATAGAATTGCAACAGAGACCCCTAGTATCAGTCCAATCTCTTGCAAACCGATACTACGGAAACTCAATTTCAACCCAATTCAGATTTCTAGGGTTTCCTATCGAATTGGGATCAAATCTCTTGCAAATCCCAATCGATATGAACACCTAGCTATCCGTAATATATCGATCCCAAACTAACCCTAATAGCAATTCTAGCAATAGTTCTACCAAATCATCACAAATCGGAAGTTGGGCTCGTAGGGTTCATCCCCACGCCCTAAGACGTAAAGACTACTCACAAATCATATCACAAATGAAAGAATAATCAATTGAAATAGCAATAGAATTCATGGCAATATTCAAAAGAACAATAAAAATAGGATTTTTAATGAAGAGGGAGACACACCAATTTAGTTCTCCAAGAATCCAACAAAAATAACCCTTTTCTCTCCTCTCCAATCACAAGAATCAAAAACTAAAAAGTCTAATCTAAAAGGCTGCAAAAAGCAAGGAAAAAGCTCTCCTAACTATGTTAGAATCAGGGGTTAAATACCCCCCAAAACTGCCCAAAAATTCGTGACCAAACTGCCCCTGCGTAGCTCAAAAATCGTGATTTCCGCTACAGGCAGCGCTGCTCACTCGGCCGAGTGACAAAGGTCGCTCGGCCGAGTGAGAGACCCTGAGAATTTCCAGTAAGTCCGGGGTCTTGGGGGTCTTCACTTCGGGTGTCACTCGATCGAGTGAGTTGTCGTCACTCGGCCGATGGGCTTCTCTTCACTCGGGCGGTCGGCATTTGCCACTCGGCCGAGTGGGTCTTCTGATGCTCAGACTGACGAAAAACATTAAGTTGGCTCTTTTTGAGGGGCGTCGTCTGAGTGCCACTCGGGCGGACGTGATACGTCACTCGGCCGAGGCGGCTTCTGATGCTCGGCCGAGTGCACACTTGGAGCATGTCCGATCTGGCCAGCCGAGCGGGGTCTCGCTGGTCGGCCGAGTGACTCCTTCACTCGGCCGAGTGAGACACTAAAAATGCCCATTCTGAGTGTTTTTGCCTCCTCGTCTCTCCTACGACGTTCTTTCTTCTTCCGCTCCTCTCCAATCTGAAAATACCCCTCAGGGAAGTCTTTGGTGACACTCCGGAGTAGGTGTATCTCGGAATCACTCCAAATCGCTCCAAATCTCCTGAAATACGACAAAAACAACAAATCGTGAAAAGTATCGCAATATTGTCGATAAATCGTGAAAAACGTGATTTGAGCGATCTAAATGGCATGCAATCATGCGGAAAAAAGGTGTAAAATGTGGAGTGATCAAAATCCCCCAAGCTTACCTCTTACTCGTCCTTGAGGAAGATAAGTAAAAGGCGGACCCGGTGAATTTAGAAAATGAAAACGATGGAAAAACGGAAAACGAAAAACGAAGAAGAAAGAAGAAAGCGAAGAGGGAAGCTGCTAGATCATTTTTCTCAGGACGTGGGTTTTGCTTACTCATATAACATGCACCGAACGTAGAACACATGTCAAAGAATTTTATTTCGATAGCATAGTATAATGGTGCAAATAGAGATAGAAAACCCAAGAATATTGATATAGCATGAAAAACGGAATAATTCTAAAATTAACATTGTCTGAATCATCTAAAGCGGTATACAATATCGCAGATCACACACTTTTCAATTGAATGCTTTCTATGAGGAGTATAAGAATATCACGCAATAGAATAGAAAGAATAGAAAAGCGTGGATTTCATGAAATGAATGCCAGGCGTAGATTTCTGGATTTCGTGAAGCTAAAACAATCTCACCGAGTATAGAATATTACTTAGCCTAGGTTGTCGTGCACCGTCAAGTAATCACTCTCTCACACATCATTGGATTCTCTCCCCCAAGCTTATCTATAAGCGTGGTGGCATAAAAACAATATTTACATCCCCATTTTTATGAAGCTCCAAAAGTAATAAAAATAAAAACAAAAAGAGGGAAGAAAGAGAGAGAACATGAGATGGGATCGTTTATTGAGATTCTTTTCTCTTTTCTTTTCTTTTTCCTTTTTTTTATTTTTTAATAGCATATATACACAATGATCCCAAATCAAAGAGAAATAAGGATATACAAGAATTTTTTCTTTTTCTTTTTGGTTTTGGGAAATTTGGAGCTAGGATTTTAATAACAGGGGAAATGCCAAATACTAGAATCGCTAAGGGGAGATTCACCAATGATTTTAAAATAGAGAATTGATGTTCAAGATATGTGGAGAAAGAAATAAATATGTCTCTCAGTTCACTCTATAAGACGTGCACGACAACTTCAGCAGGGTAATCTAATCTACTCGGTTTCGATCACAAAAAAGCTAACTAATCCAGATTTATCATAGCTAACATCATTCAATCATCCTGAAGTGAAGTGTACAAGTCATGCAAAATAGAATTGATATATGAAAAGAAAACAGTACTCCAGATATAAGCATTCAATGCGTGAATCTTGGTGTGTTTTCTGCGATAGCATAGATATGAATATTCAGACTCAGATAATAATAAAATTTCATCCATTTTCATATGGAGAAAGTGTGGGTTACTATCTCTAAAATGCAAGGCAAATCACTTCATATGATATCAGGAATAAAATCTAAGACATGGCAAATAAAGCATGCATATAGAGAAAGCTAACTCCACGTCAGCATCATCACAGAAAAGTCATCTCTAGCATGAGATGAAAAGAAATAAAGATAAAGAGGGAAAATAAAGCTATTTACAATGCAGCACACGAAGAAAATGAGAAAAAACGTGATGCATGGTAAAAAAAAGGAAAAGTGATGAAAGTGAGTGCAAAAGCGGAAAATGACGTGAAAAAAAAACCTAGAAATAAAGGTGGTAAATAGAAAAGCGTGAGAACTCACTCCCCCAAGCTAAAGTGCACAGTGTCCTCAATGTACGAAGTGTGGCACACCGAGAGACGTGTAATGTGAGGGGAAGGGGAGGATGCATGCATGATGAAAAAGAAATAAAAATAACGAAATGAAAATATGATGCAGACATGATGCAGGCAGATATAGGAGTCAATCAGATATAAGAGTGTGACACCAAAAATCTCTCCCTCTCTCCCAAAAATGATATAGAAAGATATGAACAAAATGTGGACCCAAAACAGTGAGGGGAGGGGGGAGGGTGGGCAAAAATCATCAGGACCGAGCAGAGACGGGCAGCATGGCGGCAAAAAAGATCAATGGCATCAAGGGTGCCTAAGAGGGTGGGGCTGCGCCGTCTCTGTCCTGAGGAGGAGGAGGAGGTGGTGGTGGTGGTTGGGGAACAGTCTGCTGGGTGGGTGTGGGTGTGGGTGTGGAAGCAGGCTGGGTGTGTGTAGGAGTGGGGGTGGGTACCTGCTGGGTGGGTGTGGGAGTGGGGGTGGGTACGGTCGGTACGCGAGGAAGCCGCTCGAGAATCTGAGTGAGGCAATAGTGAATGCCCGGAAGTAGGTCGAAGCGGCTGGCCATAGCGGTGACGGTGGCAGACATGGTCCTGAGGTCACCTCTGAGGGCACTCACCGCCCCCTCGAGAGCACGAATGCTCTGAAGTACAGTGTCGGGGGGAGGTGGTGCAAAGGGATGCACCTGCCTGTGCTGTGCAGGACGGGGCTGGCGGACTCAGGTGGTGTAGTGGATGGGCTCAGCAGGCATGTGGAGGAAGGGTGCTGTGCTCACAAGTGTGGGCCTAGCCTCAGTGCGAGGCTGGGGCACAGGCTGTTGTGAGGTGGAAGAAGCAACAGCGGAAGTGGAGTATAAAAGTGGCAACGAGGCGGCCAGAGAGGTCGGTGACACAGACGTGGGAACAGACGTCACGACACTCTCAGAAAGTACAGCTGCGGTGGAGACAGAGGTGACAACCACGGTCTCCACGACGGCAGCGAAAGAGGGCTCTCTGCTCTCAACAATAGTGGGTGGGCGCTCGGGTAGCGTGGAGCAAAGGGGCTCAACGGACAGAGGGCCAGCTGTGGTGGGAGTGGTGGTGGGCGTGGAGGTAGTGGAGGTGGTCTCAACGAGTGTACTCCCGACACCGGCAGAAGTGTGGACAGAGGTGTCGGGAGCAGCAGAAATATCAGGCTGCTGAGGGGCCACGGGGTCAGCGGGTGCAGCGTGTGCAGCGTGGGCCTGCTCAGCCTGCTCGGCCTCCTCGGCCTCAAGCACGTAGGCAGCAGGGATCAGGAGATCTATCGCCAGAAGCCAGTCCACCTGTGCGGGTGCTATCTGTGTCCGAGCTGGGCTCGGAATGATCATGTAATCAGCACCGTAGGGACCGTGCAACCAAACCCAGTGCCGCTGGCCGTGCGGACGAAGCATCTTCATCCGGGCCATGACGTCTATGGATAGTGAAGTGGGGCCCGGGGCTCGTCGCAGGTCAACCGGAAGGTACTCGCCGGTCATCAGGGCGAGCAGGGTGATCAGACCGCCGCAACATATCGGTGAGCGAGCGCTCACTGATATGATGATGCGGTCCAAAAACCAGCTCGCGATATCAATCATGACGGCGGGGACCAACTCGTCACTCTCCCTAGCTAGAGCTCTGGGGCGCGTCATCGCATAGAGCATATAAATCTCCGGCGTGGACATCGTCCCAGGCTCATACCTCGCCAAAAAGGTAGTCGCCATAAGGCGCTGAGCTATGCGGAGGCAGGGGTGGACGATGGCCGAGGCCTTGGCCCTACTAGGGTCAAAGGCCGCTGGTAAACCCGTGATCCGGGCCCAGAAAGCGTGGGAATCGAAGGAAGGTGGGGGAATGTGAGTGGGGGTGTAACCACGGTCGGCCCCGGGGACATTGGGCCACGAAAAGAATGCTCTCATCATACCGAGAGTGACCTGGCACTCTCGGTCCATAAACCTAAACGAGCATCCCTCGTCGGTCCGGGCAATAGAACTAAGCACCTCAAGTGTCGGACAGACAAAGGTGTCCGCCGACACTTGGAAAAAATCTCGCCAACCCACGTTGTCATACAACGTGAGCATCCCCTCAAGTACCCCCCAGGCGTCCTAGGTCTGCAAGGTGTGCGAACCTGGAAGGTACAATCGAGCGCTGGGAAATGCGTTCAAAAACGACGCGGTGTGCGTCGTCTCGGAACGTAATCCCCAGTGGCCCGACAAGTGGAGCCGGTGGTGGCAGTGGGTCGGCAGGGAGTGGCTGAGCGGGGTGAACGGGCTCTGCAGGCTGAGGCTGTACGTGGTGTGCAGGCTCTGCAGGCTGTGGCTGTGCGGGGTGTGGTGGTGTAGGTGGAGGAGAGTCCTCCATCTCGTGGGAGGGGCCAGGCTCATCCGACCGCTTCCGCTTGGCGGAAGCTCTCTTGGTGCGCGGCCGTGTCCGGGGCGGCATGTGGGCCCCGAGTGCTCACCAAAAGTAGTAAAAATACGGCGTGCAAAAATAAATGGAACGAGTATACCGTGACACGCCGCGAGAGCAAAGAAGTGGATGCGTGCGAAGACGACGCCTCCACGAAGCCAAAATCGCTCCCCGGAAGCTCCCCTAGGCTCCCCTGAGCTCCCCAATATACCTTGCACATCAAACGAAGATATCAGCGAGTAATATTCAAAATGTATGTGGGGTTAGGGGTATAATAGATAGATAATGAAGTTAATTTGAATTTGGGGCTCGTTTAGTACGCGGATCGTCAAAAAATACAAGAAAGAGGAGGAAATAGGCGTTTTTGGGGTTACCGGAGCTCGGCCGGAGGCGAGATCGCCAACGGCGACTCGGGCGGTGCGGAGGGGGCGTCGGCCGGCGGTGGTTGGCCGAGCGCGGCGGCGGTGATCGCGGTCGGGCGAGTGGCAGCGAGGGTTGGGGGCTGATCGGGCGCTGGCTCGGGCGTGAAAACGAAAAAGTGTTGCTTCGAATTCCGCGCCGACCCGCTCCCCTTTATATAGGAAAAGTTACGACTCGGCCGAGTGAAAGTGTCACTCAGCCGAGTGATCGTAACGGAAATATTTTTGAAAATTCCTCACCGCTTACGACTCGGCCGAGTGGCCTTGCCACCCTCGGCCGAGTGGAAAAAGTCCATTCGGCCGAGTGGCTCAAGCTACTCGGCAATACTCGCCCTAAGAGCGTGTCAGTTTCACTCGGCCGAGTGAAGATTTATACTCGGCCGAGTGGCAATTATACTGAAATCAGGAAAAGAAACAGAGAGTTGGGTACAGCAGACTTCCCTCGTTCGTGTGCCGCTCGGGCGGACGAGCTTATGTGCTCGGCCGAGTGACTAGTATACTCGGCCGAGTGAGTCCTGTTTTCTGCTGTTTGGCTTCGTTTGGGCTCTAAACTCTGTTTTTCTTCCTCCAGTCGATTTCATTCTCCTCCTAAGCATCGAGCGCATTTCTGGAGCGCTCCTCGTCGCCTTGTTCATCCTCCTAATGATAGGTACCCCGTTCTCCTCTCCTGTCAAAGAAAAATAGGACCCGTTATCACGAAATTTTAGGCAAACGACTCAAAACACTAATAATTTCTAAAACAAAAATAAATGGAAAAGTAAAAATAAAGCGATAACCGTCGGGTTGTCTCCCGACAAGCGCTCGTTTAAGGTCTTGAGCTCGACCCCCTTTGATTTTCAATTTAATGCGGGATATTGGGTGCATATGAGATGTACCCGTCGAATTTATTGGGAAGAACGCTTGAATTTGGATGTTGTGGCGGCGTGTTCTTCCTCGGTGCTCCTTCGCCTCGGGTAGTGTTGGGGGTGACTCCCCCAAGCTAGTGCTTGCTCCGGACCTTGGCTTCACCGGTGACACCGATTTTCGTATCGGTGGGACTTTCTTTGGAGTCTTCATCTTTGAGAGCTTGCAGAGCTCTCGTATTCTCGCGACGTCAGCGTCGCCTTCATCAATTTCCGTGGAGAGGTTGGTGGAACACTCCATCTTTTCTTCTTGGTCCAAGTCCAGCCCTTCCTCAAAATCTTCCTTGAAAAGAGCGCCGATGGAATGGGGGATTGCCTCCTCAATAACCTCGTCAAGGAGGTCCATATAGTCCAGCTCCTCAGGATAAGGCATGTGTTTCATTGCCTTGGGTATATGAAGCTCCACCTCGATGTTGCCGACGTTCAGTGTTAGAGTCCCTTCTCGTACGTCGACAATGACACTGGCGGTGGCGAGGAACGGGCGCCTAAGTATTAGCGACGTATCTCCCTCCTCCTTGACATCCATGATCACGAAGTCGCATGGCAAACATATGCCCCCCCGGGACTTGTAACGGGATGTCCTCTGTGATCCCTACCGGCCTTGTGATCCGACCATCGGCTAGTTGTATCCGCATGTCGGTAGGCTTCAATTCTGTGCCGGTGTTTAGTCTTCAGAACATAGAGAGAGGCATGAGGCTAACACTAGCCCCTAAGTCCACTAACGCCTTTTGTAGAGGGACGCCGCCTAAGGTGCAAGGAATTCGGAAACTCCCCGGGTCTTTGAATTTAGCCGGCTCCTTCTCTCTCTTGGTGAACCAAGTCCCCTCCTCAGCGAGCATTATTTTCTCCTTCCTCTTTCTTCCCGTTATCAAATCTTTTAGGAACTTGGCGTATGTCGGGATTTCCACGATAGCGTCGAGGAAAGGAATGTTGAGGCTTACCCCTCTCAAATATTCGAGAAACTTGGCTAGCCGTTTCTCCATCTTTGCTCTAGCAAGCCTCTGAGGGAATGGGATCGGTGGCATAAAACGCCTCTCTTCAATCAGTTGCTCCGCTCTGGACTTTTCTTCCCTTTACGGCTCTTTCTCCCTCTCAACTTCAATGACCGGCTCACTTGGCTCTACTCTCTCCACCACGGGCTCCTCGGTTGGGATCATGACGGGGGTGGTATCCTTCCCGCCTCTCGTAGTAACTGCAACCACGGCGTTGATATGCCCGGTGGTGCCCCGTGGATTTTGCTCGGGTTGAGCCGGCAACTGTTGACTATTTCAATTGAGCAACGCAAGTTGCTCCGAGATTTGTCCTACAACGGTTGCAAGGGAATCTTGGCTCGCCTTCAAGGAGGCATTTGTCTTCTTCTGCTCGGCCATAAACTCCTCCACCATAGCTTCAAAGTCGGAACGTTGTTGAGCTTGTGGAGGGTTTGGATTTCTCCACCCTTGATTGTATCCGGGTAGCCTATAGGGTCCAACTTGTTGCTTTGGTGGGAAATTTTGTTGCGGAGGCCCCCTCGGTGGATAATGTTGTTGTTGTTGTTGTTGTTGTGGTCGAGCTTCTTGAGGTAGTTGTTGCGGCGGGTTCAATGCTCCTTCATTGTTGGCATAGGAGAAACCGGGATGGTTTCTAGTGGCCGGATTGGCCCAATATCCTTGGTTCCCCGTGACGTATTGGACTTGCTCCAAAGATCCCTCTCCTTGTTCTCCTCCCAAATACATAGCTTGGGATTGGTCTTGCCAATCACACATTTGATTTGTTGGTGTGGATGTGGAAGGTGTTCCTTGGGGCTCCGTAATATACTTCTCTAGTCTCTCCACTACCTTGTGGAGAGAATCGAACTTGTTGGTCAGCTCCGCTACGGCCTTGGCCTCATAGATGCTAGATGGCTTCAAGGAGGATGAAGAGTGTCCTCGCTCGTCGCCCCATTGTTGATTGTTTGAGGCCATCTCCTCAATTAAGGCCGTAGCTTCGTCGGGAGTCTTCGATAAGATGGCCCCATTTGCCGCGGCATCAATAATCTGCTTGGTCCCGGGTTGGAGACCATTGTAGAAGCTATGGACTAGCTCCCAATCTTCAATGCTATGGTGGGGGGACTGATGCTGCAGGTCTTTGAAGCGCTCCCAAGCCTCGTAGAGTGTCTCTTGAGGTCCTTGCTTGAAGGACATGATAGCACTCCTAATCTTTACCGTCTTGGAAGGCGGATAGAACTTTTCGATGAACACGCTTGCCAACTCATCCCATGTGGTAAAGACTCCCTCAGCTTGCGTCCTCAACCAATAAAGAGCTTTATCCTTTAGTGTGAAGGGGAAGAGGCGCAGTCTGATGGCATCTAGGGTAACGCCCGGCATCTGGAAGGTGGCGCACTTTGATAGGAAGAGCTGGATGTGGTAGTGGGGATTTTCATGGGCGTTCCCATGAAATGGATCCTGCTGCATCAGAACCACAAGCCCGGTCTTCAACTCAAAATTCTTGTCGGCTGCCAACTCCGGTATGGCTATGGACGAGGTCGTGGAGGAAGTCTTAGGCCGGAGCCTATCTTGAATGGAAATAATCCCCGCCATTCTTGCCGCTAACTCTTCAGGCGTCTCCCGGACGTTCATAAACCTCCCTTCCGTATCGGGCCTCCTCTCCGCTTTGATTCTCCGCAATGTACGCTCTATCTCAGGATCAAACAATATATCGATGGGGTCCGCTATGGATCTCGTGTACATGCACGGGAGAACAAAGTTTCAAAGAAGTGATTAGCACAATGGAAGGGTTAGATAAAAATAAAGAACTAAAACAAAAAGAAAGAAATAGCTAGGGTGGTAGGATCAAACAACATCGCCTCCCCGGCAATGGCGCCAAAAACTTCATCGCGCCCGGGCGTACACCCTAAAGAGCGACCGTGTAGTTTTACCGCAAGCGCACGGTGTAGCGGCGAGCGGGTATCGAACACAGGGAGGACGTATGACAGTGCCTTCTCCGAACAACCTGGCTATAGGGACAGAAGAGTAGGAATTTACCTTTCGGCGATGTTGTCACAATCGTCAAATAATGTAAAAAGATATAAAAAATCAAATAAAGACGCTTAGGGAATAGGGAATCCCCGCTACTCACCGTATCTCGTCAATGTGATTCATCGGTATCACGATTGCTAGGGTAGAATTTCAAGTGAACTAGTTGCAACTGAATGTGAAACCTGGCTCACGCTCTCGTGCTATTGCCGGTCTATAGCGAACCTAGGTTCGGGTCCAATCTCTTGCAAACCCTAGCCTAGGCAAGCCAGCATTAGGATCAACATCATTGTTCAATCGCATCCCGAGCCCACTCTCGTGCAAACTCGGGCTATGACCTAGGTTGGGATAGTTCCTACCCGTCCAATCTCTTGCAAACAGGTATCGGTATAGAATTGCAACCGAGACCCCTAGTATCGGTCCAATCTCTTACAAACCGATACTACGGAAACTCAATTTCAACCCAATTCGGATTTCTAGGGTTTCCTATCGAATTGGGATCCAATCTCTTGCAAATCCCACTCGATATGAACACCTAGCTATCCGTAATATATCGAACCCAAACTAACCCTAATAGCAATTCTAGCAATAGTTCTACCAAATCATCACAAATCGGAAGTTGGGCTCGTAGGGTTCATCCCCACGCCCTAAGACGTAAAGACTACTTACAAATCATATCACAAATGAAAGAATAATCAATTGAAATAGCAATAGAATTCATGGCAATATTCAAAAGAACAATAAAAATAGGATTTTTAATGAAGAGGGAGACAAACCAATTTAGTTCTCCAAGAATCCAACAAAAATAACCCTTTTCTCTCCTCTCCAATCACAAGAATCAAAAACTAAAAAGTCTAATCTAAAAGGCTGCAAAAATAAAGGAAAAAGCTCTCCTAACTAGGTTAGAATCAGGGGTTAAATACCCCCCAAAATTGCCCAAAAATTCGTGACCAAACTGCCCCTGCGTAGCTCAAAAATCGTGATTTTCGCTACAGGCAGCGCTGCTCACTCGGCCGAGTGACAAAGGTCGCTCGGCCGAGTGAGAGACCCTGAGAATTTCCAGTAAGTCCGGGGTCTTGGGGGTCTTCACATCGGGCGTCACTCGGCCGAGTGAGTTGTCGTCACTCGGCCGATGGGCTTCTCTTCACTCGGGCGGTCGGCAATTGCCACTCGGCCGAGTGGGTCTTCTGATGCTCAGACTGACGAAAAACAGTAAGTTGGCTCTTTTTGAGGGGCGTCGTCTGAGTGCCACTCGGGCGGACGGGATACGTCACTCGGCCGAGGCGGCTTCTGATGCTCGGCCGAGTGCACACTTGGAGCGTGTCCGATCTGGCCGGCCGAGCGGGGTCTCGCTGGTCGGCCGAGTGACTCCTTCACTCGGCCAAGTGAGACACTAAAAATGCCCATTCTGAGTGTTTTTGCCTCTTCGTCGCTCCTACGACGTTCTTTCTTCTTCCGCTCCTCTCCAATCTGAAAATACCCCTCAGGGAAGTCTTTGGTGACACTCCGGAGTAGGTGTATCTCGGAATCACTCCAAATCGCTCCAAATCTCCTGAAATACGACAAAAACAACAAATCGTAAAAAGTATCGCAATATTGTCGATAAATCGTGAAAAACGTGATTTGAGCGATCTAAATGGCATGCAATCATGCGAAAAAGGTGTAAAATGTGGAGTGATCATGGAGTTTACGAACTTGGAAGTATGTTATTTTTTTGGCATACGGCCATTGAAGTATAACTACTTTCTCGACGAACGGGTGCTTCATCGGAGAAGACAATGGTGGTTATTCTCAACGGAGAAGATGAAAATTTTGGTGCATGATCGCAATGCATCCCCCCTCCCCATGCGGAGGGGGTTGGCTCCGGCCAATAACTTCCACGGCCACCCCTCCGGTGGGGGGTGTGCGGCCAACCCCATGCAAGGGGGTGGCCGGCCATGGCCATATGGGCCATGGCCGGCCATGGCCTGCCACGGCCAGGGCCAGGGGGCCCTGGCCGTGGCCAGGGCCAGGCCTAGCCGAGGCCAAGCCAGGGCCAGGAGGCCCTGGCCGGCCTCGGCCAGAGCCAGGGGCCGGCCTGGACGGCCCTGGCAGGGTCCAGGGCCGACGCCCTGGCCTCTGCCAGGGCCTGGCCGGCCCTGGCCGGCCTCGGCCAGGGCCAGGGGGCCCTGGCTGGGGCCAGGCCAGGGCCAGGGCCCTATCGGCCCTGGCAGAGGCCAGGGCCGGCGCCCTGGCCGGCCTCGGCCAGGGGCAGGGGGCCCTGGTCGGGGCCAGGCCAGGGCCAGGGCCCTGTCGGCCCTGGCAGAGGCCAGGGCCGGTGCCCTGGCCTCAGGCTAGGGCCTGGCTAGGGGCCTGCCTGGCCCTGGCAGAGGCCAGGGCCGGTGCCCTGGCCGACACTGGCCTCTGCCAGGGCCATGGCCGGCCCTGGCAGTGGCCAGGGCCAGGTCGAGGCCTTGCCGGCCCCGGCCTCGGCCAGTGCCGGCCCCGGCCTCGGCCAGTGCCGAGCCCCGATTGACCCTGTATTTGGGGGGGGGGCTTGCATGAATGTGACATGCATGGCTAGCCCATACGGGGCCGACGGCAGTCGTCTGCGGAAAAATTCTCCTCTAAGGGGGGGAAGCGCCTGGATCCATACGGGAGCCGGCGACGATGGCTTGCAGAAAAATCCCCTCAGGGGGGATTCGGCCTTGGCACGGCTACGGCTCATCCCGTTAATGGCCAGGGATTACCGAATATTTCGCTAGTATCATAAGGGTACTAGGTTGAAATATATATTTTTTGAAAATACGGTTTCAAAAAACGCTTTTCCGCTGCGAAGTACTATAAGAGTACTATCGTTTGATAAGTGAGGGGGAAATATTGAACGTTGTTCTAGATGATGATTGGAATCGTAGAGACCTTTTCGATTCTAGAGCAACATCTTCAATATTTTTCGAAAGTAACTTATCAAATGTAATAATATCATTCTAAGTGGGATATTCCAAGTGGGAGTGATATTTATGTATAAGAATTTTATGCAATGATTTTGATCGAACCTTCGGTTTTGTGTCTTTTGCAGCATTTTTAAAGTTAAAATGTCTTCCGCTTCAAAGAATATCGTCGCTGAGTTAAACAGAGGTGAAAAACTCAACGGCGATAATTACAAACTATGGTCCATCAAGATACAATACGTTCTAGAGGAGCAAGACGTGCTCGAAACTCTAAAGAACAAGATGATTGAACCCGAGTTGGGCACTACGGCCCAACACAGACGAGACAAGGAAGCTTTTGATGCTTGGTCTCGGAAGAACAAGATAGCTCGCATTACGTTATTGAGCAGTATGGCCGATGACATAATACGCATCTTCCGAGAGCATGACCTAGCCATGGACATATGGTCCAAGCTTGAGGAGAAGTTTGGTGGCACCTCGGTGTCCAAACTTCGTTCTTTAACTATAAGATTTGATTCATACAAGAAACGTCCAGATCATTCCATGGGGAAATATCTGCGACATATGGCGAATCTAATGTCAGAGTTAAAGGATGCAGGTCATGTGCTCACTGATGAGCAACAAATCCAAGCAGTTATACGTTCCCTACCAAATGGGTGGGACCAAATGAAGATGCATCTCACTCATAATGAGAGTATCAAGACCTTCAGCGATGTTTCAAAGCACCTCGAGTTAGAGGAAGAGCGGCTTGCGGCTGCCAAGCCAAGTGCAGAAGTGCACATGGTTGCTAGTTCCTCACACGTGGGAAAGAAACGGAAAGATCGTTCAAAGGTTACTAATGAACATAATAAGCAACCTGAGTCTACCAAGAAACCCAAACATAAGGGTGGACATAAGAAATGGCACAAGAAGAAAGACTTGAGGAGGATCAAGTGCTTCAAGTGCAACAAGTTAGGTCACTATGCCCGTTCTTGTACGGATGAAGGTGACAAGGTAACTTGTAATACTAGTTACATATGTGTTTCTAGTTCAATTTTTCTTGTAGAATCTAATCCATTTTGGATAATTAATTCAGGTGCCACTGACCACATAGCAAGGGACAGACGGTCCTTCGTGGAGTATCACCGGATACCCCAAGGAACAAAGTGGATATATGTAGGAAACAACACACGTGTTGAAGTGAAAGGCGTTGGGACTTGTAAGCTAGTCTTGGACAACGGCCTCACTATCTTACTACATGATGTCCTCTTCGCTCCAGATATTCGAAGGAATATTATTTCTGTGGTCGCTTTAATGGGTCTTGGTTATAATTTGTTTTTTCATGATTGTAAAGTGGACTTGGTTTGTAATAATTCTTTAATTGGTACTGGGTATGTATTTAAAGGATTTATTGTATTAAATACAATGTATAATTCCTCATTTTGTAATGAAAATTTCCTTGTTGCAAATTCTTCGACTTATGAGTCTGATATAATTTGTTGGCATGCAAGGCTTGGTCATATTGGACCAACACGAATGGATAGACTTGCCAAACGTGGCCTTCTATCCAATGTTTCAAAGGTTGAAATGTCGACCTGTGAACATTGTCTTGCAGGGAAATCTTGTCGCAAGCCGTTTGGAACCGGCACAGGGGCCGAGGTTCCATTACAGCTCATCCATTCGGACATATGTGGTCCGATGAATGTCAAGACAAGACGCGGGAAGTCCTATTTAATCACTTTTATTGATGACTTCACCCGATTCGGTCATATCTATTTGATATCCCACAAAAGTGAAGCATTAACCTGCTTTAAAAACTATATGAGTTTGGTGGAAAATCAATTAGATCGCAAGATTAAGGTCTTGCGATCCGATAGAGGCGGTGAATATCAATCGGCAAGTTTTAAGGAACTTTGTGATGAAAAAGGCATAGTTCATCAAGTAACTATGCCTTATACTCCGCAACAAAATGGTGTTGCAGAAAGAAGAAATATGACTTTAATGGAAATGGTCCGTTTGATGATGGCGCAAGCTAACTTGCCAATCACCTTTTGGGGTGATGCATTATTGACGGCCACTTTCATTTTAAACCGCGTACCCTCGAAATCAGTTAGCTCCACTCCTTATGAGTTGTGGAACCAAAGGTCTCCTGACTTAAACATTTTAAAACCTTGGGGATGTGCATCCTACACGCATATTTCCTCCCATAAGTATGGCAAACTTGGGCCACGGGGAAGGAAATGTATCTTTATACGATAGGCAGAAAACTCCAAAGGTTATGTTTTCATTGGTCAGGAAGACAATGGAGGTCTAATTGAATTTTGAGTCGAGGGATGTCACTTTCTTGGAAAACGAGTTTCCAAGACAGGGCGAGATAAGTCAGGAATTATCTCTATTTGAGATTAATGATCAAGAAGGATTACCTCATTCGAGTGAGAGAATTCTTGGTGAAGAAGAAAATACGTTTCAAACTTCACCAATGGATGATACGAATGACGCTAATCCTATTTCATACGGGAATAATGATCCAAGTGGGAGCATTTCTAACGACATTCCAAGTGTGAGTGATATTAGAATTGATCTAAATTCGAGTCAACAAGGACTTGAAGAATCTCAAATACGACGTAGTAGTCGTACAAGGTTGGCTCCTCTAAGATTTGAGGATGAATTTCCGCAAACCTTTATGACTTTACTACAAGAAGATGACGAGCCTGCTACTTTCAAACAGGCCGTATCATGCCCTGCGAAAGACAAATGGATGGAAGCGATGAAGGAGGAGTTGGAATCCATGAAAGTTAACCAAGTCTGGGACTTAGTTGACTTACCCAGAGGACGTAGAGCAATTGGAAACAAATGGATTCTCAAGATCAAGCATAAGGCTGATGGCTCTATTGACAGATATAAAGCTCGCCTTGTCGCGAAAGGTTTTACGCAACAGGAAGGGATAGACTACGAAGAGACCTTCTCACCTGTTGTCCGTTTTACCTCGATTCGCCTGATTCTGGCTATGGTAGCTTGCTTAGACCTCGAATTACATCAAATGGATGTAAAGATTGCCTTTCTCAATGGAGAATTGGACAAGGAGATCTATATGGAACAACCAACAGGGTTTGTAAAAGAAGGAAACGAACATAAGGTTTGTAAACTTCGTAAGTCCATATATGGTCTTAAACAATCCTCGAGACAATGGTATATACGATTTCAAGAAGTTGTCTTATCAAATGGTTTTTCCATGCTTGATGAAGACAACTGTGTATATATCAAGAGGATTAAAAGCAAGTATGTTATTATGTCTCTATATGTAGATGACATTTTAATAGCCGGAAATGACAAGGGATTTGTGATGGATATCAAGGCTTGGCTTTCATCAGTTTTTGAGATGAAAGACATGAGAGAAGACGCATATATCCTTGGAGTTAAGATTTCAAGGAACCGTTCGAAGAAACTTCTTTCTCTTTCACAAGAGACTTTTATAAAGAAGGTTTTAGAACGTTTTAATATGCAGGACTGCAAGTCCATTGATACTCCTATAAGCAAATGCGATAATTTATGTCTGAAATCATGTCCAAAGAACCAAAAGGAAAAGGAAATTATGGAAAAAGTTCCATATTCCAGTGCAGTTGGCAGTCTTATGTACGCTATGATGTGTACAAGACCGGACATCTGTTTTGCCGTTGGAATGGTAAGTCGTTACCAATCCAATCCAAGGCAAGTACACTGGAAAGCGGTTAAGAGTATAATGCGGTATCTTAAAGGAACTACGGACTATGCTTTATGCTATCAAGGAGATGCCTTGAGGCTCGAAGGCTACACTGATGCTGATTGGGCGGGTGATCTCGATGAGCGACGATCGACCTCATGATATGTTTTTCTACTCGGATCTGGTGCAATATCCTGGAGTAAAAGAAACAATCCTGCATCGCACTTTCAACTATGGAAGCCGAGTTTGTAGCATTTAGCATGGCAGTCCAAGAGGCTGTTTGGCTTAGGAAATTCTTAGACAGGCTAATTGATGCAAATGACTCAGGTGCTGTACCAATACACAGTGACAGTCAAGCATCTATAGCCTATGTCAAAGATCCAAAATTCCATTGTAAGACCAAACACATAGATATCCGCTAAAAATTTGCAAAAGACTATGATAAGACCAAGAAGGTAGACATAAGGTACATATCTACGCATGAGATGATAGCGGATCCGCTTACGAAGGCGATCCCCAGAGATGTCCGCATAGCAAGACCAGACGAGACATCTACATCCTGCCATACGAGAGCTGGCCCGTGCCGATTGACAGAGACGACTACGCCTACAATTTGATATTCTCTAAACTCTTTTACTATTATTTGTGTGTAGTAGTAACGATCTCTGTAGGGAAAAATTTACCGTACTTCTGTGTACTTTTGGGGTTTTGTCTGGTGGGGGCTAGACAAGAGGGAATTGGCTAGTTGGGACTTGCCAAGAGAGAGCATATGCTTGGATTAGATTTGTTGAGCACTCTGATGAGTGCATGTACCAAGAGCCAGGTTAGTGTAGAGTGGGTGCTCTAGCTACAGGCTAAACTAGGTAACATTTCTAATATATTATTTGCTTTCGGGGCTGGACGTAGGTCATGGGTGCGACCAAACAAGGGTAAATCTGCTGTGCACCTGTGATTGTCTATTATTTACCCTGCCTGTGATTTTAACTCCGTGTGATTTCTCGTGGGTTGCGCGAGAATTTTTATAAGCCTATTCACCCCCTCTATGCTTATATCCAGATCCAACAAGTGGTATCAAAGCAGGTTATAGGATTTAGCCTAGGATTGACCATGTCTGACTCTAGTGATTATGCTTTTGCTGAATGTCAGTCCATATCTCGACCCCTAGATTTAATTGAGTAGATTATGCTTATTGGAAAACTAGAATGAAAATCTACTTAGCTGTTGTTGATTATAATATATGGAATATTGTTGAAAAAGGCTATAGTCCTCGCATAATTAAAATCCAAGATACTGAAATGTTGATACCTGAAGATAAATGGGATGACAATGATAAAAAATGATTTTCCTTGAATAATAAAGCCATGAATGCGCTCATTTGTTCATTAGATAAATCTAAATTTAATTGTGTCTCACATTGTCTAACTGCGCAGGAAATATGGCATACGCTGGAGGTGACGCATGAAGGAACGTCACAAGTGAAGGAATCCAGACTTACACTACTGAGTACAGAAAATTAGAGTTTCCGCATGCTACTATCTGAGTCCGTCAAGGAGATGTTCGTGAGATTCATAGACATCGTATATCAATCCAGCTCCATCGGTAAGCCATACTGTAGCCTTGAGTAGGTAAGAAAAATCTTAAGGGCGCTGCCAAGCTCATTCAGGCCTAAAGTCATCGCCATCCAAGAAGCGAAAGTTCTATCTCAGATGAAGGTGGAGAACTTGATAGGTAATTTAATGTCCCACGAGCTTGAGTTACAGAATGTTGAAGCTAGAGAGAATCTTGAGGAGAAGGAGAAAGCTCCAAAGCCACTAGCCCTAACAACTAGTGAAGATGACGATGATGAGGAGATGGCGCTGATGGTCAGAAATTTCAGGAAATTCATCAGAACTCATCACGGAAGAGCAGAAATGCAAAACAGGTTTAATCGTTCTAATAATTTTAATTCTGCTAGAAAATATTCCGAGCAGACTGATACTGACCATGTCATATGTTTCAAATGCAACAGGAGGGGACATTATATGAAGCATTGCAAACAAGAGACTGCTCAAGTTGCAAAAAAGGAAAAGCCAAAATGCTAACATGGGACATGGACATCGAAGCTGAGGATGAGTATGAGGAGATTGTAGCTTTCACCTCCCTCTTCTTGATGGGATAATTTGATGAGGTAACATCTTGCACCAATAGAGTTGATAGTAGAAATTTGTGTAAAGAAATGCAAATTGAACTAGATAGGCAACGATGTATTACTGATGATATGCAAGATGTTATTGAGAACCTAGAATCTGCTTTAGAAGGTTATAAAAAGTCTAATGGTGAATTACAATAAGAAAACTGTGACATGTTTCATGAAACAGATGATTTAAAATAAAAACTTCTTGCTTGTAATTCTACCATTGCTTTGTTGGAGAATGAAAAATATAGGTTGCATGAAAAAGCTACTTTTCTTTCTTGTCCTTCCTTATTGAATGATATTAGCATGCTTAAGCTAGATTTAATTAAGCTCGAAACTGAAAAAGATTATGTGATTAGAGAGCTTAATGATAAATTCAGCATGTTGAATAATGATTTTAAAATAAAAATGATTGAGTTTGAAAAGAAGGAAGAGGAAAACAAGAAAGATTTTTTAAGTAAATGTACTTTGCTTGTGGACGAAAATGCATTTTTAAAATCCAAAGTCTATAGTCTTGAATTGTCCATTAAGAAATTCTCTATAGGAAAAAAATCATTGGATACTATTTTAGAGAATCAATTATATGGTAATAATAGGCGAGGACTTGGATTTGGTTCTAAAACTGCTAAAAAGCCTATTTTTAAGAAATCCCACAATGTGCCTTCTATTGCCAAAAATATGCATGCAAAGTGCTTTACTTGTGATAGTGTTGGTCACACATCCTATTATTGTAAGTTTAGGAACCCGAACATAAAGTTCAAACAAGTGTGGGTTCCTAAAACTTTGATGACTAACACTAGTGGACCTTATTGGATTCCAAGGTCACACATAACACCTTTCATGTAGGTGAGATGGAGGTTTGGCGAGGAGCGATGAATTGAAAGTTTCATTATTTTAGCTCCTTAGTCAAATAACGACGCGAAGGTATGATTTTTATTCTTTGATCCTAATGCATACCTTCATAACATCTTTTTGTTTTGTTTTTGCATGCTTGATTTATTTCTTGTTTGTGTGAATGTTTGCTTGATTCTAGTTTGCTTTAGTTCATTTAAAAAAATTATTGCTTAATGAATACCTCCTAATGAATCTTTATAAGTGGTATTATTGTATGCTCATTCATATCCTTGTAGAAATCATTGTATCATTGTTATAGCTACATGTGCATGTTAGACTTTATTTAGTAGCCATGACATGTTTCATGAAATGAATGATTTGATTTCTACACCTACATGCTCACTTCCACGGATATTAAACTTGTTGCACATTTGGAGATTCTTTCTATGAACATTGGAATGTGAATGTAGGTTGATAATAACTGAATTATCTAAGGGATATGATGTGTAATGCCATGAATAAAAATTGAGCACAATAGTATTGAAATGAAAAATAATTATAAATATTGCTCCGTATGAAAAATAGATATACTTCATGACAAATACACTACCCACGAGTATCCAACATGTGCTTTATGGGTAATCTTTAGCGTTGGTGTATTTTACTCGTCAAGCAATGCCAACCCCACTTCTAGAAGTCCTTATAGGCTATGTTTTGGGGGTTTGGTAGATATTCATGTTAAATGAAAAATGTGGATTGATTTGGTTGATGTTTTAAATTGAATCTCCCTTTGTACTTCAATGTTTACTTTATCGCACTTACACAATGGCGGTGAAGTCTAAATTATGATTTTCAATGAACTTGAATTGTCTACTTTATGAAGAATACACGCAATTGCAAGTTATAATCAATAATGCTCTATTTTTGCATGTGATATTTGATTGACTTCGTTAGTACGCTTTTGATGATAACAAAGGGGAGAAAAGAAAGATTTGTAAGATTTGTGCACTATTGGTATTGTGCGTTAGTATTGTGTATAATGTGCACTATTCGGTATTCGGTATTCGGAATTTTGTGCTCATGAGATTACATGATTATTGGTTCAAGGGGGAGCATCAAATTAGGGGGAGCATGCTTGTATGATTGCACATCATTATTGCATGCTTGTATGTTGCATAAAATTGTTATTCTTTGAGGCATACATCCTCCATCACACTTCACACGCATACTTGTATTGCAAATCTTGTTTTGGTTTGTCATCATCAAAAGGGGGAGATTGTTGGAAGCAACGATATAGGATTCTAGTTTGATGATGACAAACTTGAAGCCTTTAACATGTGTGCTAAGTGTGTTTCAGGAACAGCGAAGTGATAATTCTTTCAAGAGTTGATTGAGTCAAGAGATGGAGGAATTGCTATTCGTATAGCAATTTGGAAGAGAGATGAATGTGTTGAGTATTGGACTCCCTGGATTTGGTTTTGGATGATGAGCAAACATAAATAAATCGTGAACTAACACTTTGTGAGCGCAGTTATGGAGATCGTCGCCAAATTCATGTGGACATCCAAAGCGACGTCTCAAGACTTCTCAAAGCACGTATTCATATGCCTAAAGCTTCGTTGAAGCTTTTGGACCAACTTTGAAGTCATGAAGATTCGATCGAAGCTTTTGAAGACGGTTTGTCTAGATTTATATTTAGTCTTCTAGCTTTGCTCTTTAGAATGTTAAGCCTTGAGTAGGTATTATCATTTAATCTTCTTATCGCTCCTATCTTAGAGCTAGGATCTTAGTAGAAGTCCATTTAAACTTTCCCGAAGCATCGCGCTTCGATTCGGGACTTCTTGTGCATGTTAGTTGGTTCAAGAAGAAGAACCAACCGATTAAATGGTGATCTAGTCGGTCAAAAAAGCTTCTTGGACCGACTAGTTTGTCTCCCAAATTCTAAGCTCTTTACTGTTCACTGTTAGTCGGTCTTAGTTGACTCACCGACCGACTAGTTGGTGAACTAGTCGGTCAGTGATGCTTCTTAGACCGACTAGTTGAACATTCCATGTACATGCCTAGTTACTGTTTATAGTTAGTCGGTCTAAGAACGTTTGGCGACCGACTAGATGATCTAGTCGGTCAACATTTGTTCTTAGACCGACTAAATCAATTTGTATTCAGACTAATAGTTTTTGACTCTTAGTCGGTCTAAGTTAACTGACCGACCGACTAGTTGAGAAACTAGTCGGTCGGAAAGTCTTCTTGGACCGACTAGTTCTTTAGGTCTGAAATTTCTTCTGTTCACTGTTCATCCTTTAGTCGGTTCATGTTGTTTCACCGACCGACTAGTTGATGAACTAGTCGGTCAGTGGTTGTTTTTTGACCGACTAATTGCTCCAGATTTCCAACCGTTGGGAGTTGACCTAGCTCGATTTTGTGGGACCCTATAAATACAAAGCTTGGTCGTTTCTTTCTAGGTTAGAGCTGCTATTGAGAGCCTTATTCAGATTGAAAGAGTTAGAGATTGAAACTCATTTCCAAAGCTCTCTTCCTCACAAGAAATCATTCTCTCCCTCATTTAAGATCTAGAATCCATCTTGAGAGAACTTTGTTCTTGTTGAGCCATCCAAGCTATTGCTTGATTCAAGTCTCCTATTCATTCCTAGGCACCCATTGCTGCTCATATTGGTGATGCTAGGTCTTGGTGACTTCTCCTTCCTCAAATCCCTCCTTGCCCTAATTTGGTAAGAATACTCAAGGTATAGGGTTTGTGGTAAGTTGTTGTTTATTTCATATAAACTCTTTTATTGCTATTGATTCTCTCGGTTGTGAGAGAAGGTTGTGATCCCGGGTTGTGGGATTCACTATTGCTATTGATTGTTTGATTTGATCTTGTGAAGGTTTTTCACAAGGTATTCATAATGGAAATCTTGGGTTAGGGTTTCTAACCTAAATATCCGGAGGGGATCCGGGTGTACTGGGACGTAGGATCACCGGGAACAAGTCGGGGAGACTTGGGTGGATCCGAACCCATCATATCAATTGTTTGCATTGTATATTTGTTGTTGTCAATTTTAGCTTCCGCATTTGTTGGTAGTAGTTTGCACGATAATTAGGAATTATACTCCTTGTTATTTTTAAAGTACTATTCACCCCCCCTCTAGTACTTGTGCAGTAGCTTTCAGGGCATTACATTTGGTATCAGAGCTAGATACTAAGCTATGTCTGCCAACGACAACAAGACCGTGCGACCACCTTCGGATTATAGCACCTTCAAGAACCGTGAAGGAGCTTCTTCGGTAATGGAAGGACATTCCTCAACGAGGCCTCCATTCTTCAACGGTACCAACTACGGGTACTGGAAATGCCGGATGGAAACTTTCCTCCGGAGTGCTTCACTATGGAGGACCACAATGAAGGAGTATGTCGAGCCCGCTGAAGAAGATTTCGAGAAATGGACAACCGCGGAGGTCGCCGCGGAGATAAGCAATGCCAAGGTAATGAACGCCTTGCAATGTGCATTGGAGCCCGATGACTTCAATAAGATATGCACATGTAAGAGTGCATATCAAATTTGAAACTCCCTCCTCATCTTACATGAAGGGACGAGTAGGGTAAGAGACTCTAAACTCGTTGTAGTTAATAAAGATTACGAGATGTTTCATATGCTACAGGGTGAGAAGATGGAGTATTATGCTCGCTTCGTCGACATCATAAACGAGTTAGAGGCTCTTGGTAAAACCTACACCCAAAAGGAGAAATGTTCGAAGCTTATCGAAGGACTTCCTTCTAGTTGGGAAAAGCGTACCTTTGCCATCGAGGAAGGTAACGATATGAACAAGTATACTATAGTTCAATTAATGGGTACTTTAATGTCATACGAGGTATGCAAGGATAGCAAGGTGAAGTTACAAGAGAAGATGAAGTCTTACTTGAACCAAGACGTGCCTAAGAAAAAGGTGATTGCGTTCAAGGCGGCTCCATCCACCTCTACCGATGACGAGGACTCGGAAGACGAAATGGACATGGAATCCATTGCCCTCATGGCAAAGAAGTTCAATCGCTTCTTCCGAAAAGGTAACTTCAAAGGTAAATCTAAATTTACTTCTACTAACGCCTCTCCTCCTTTGTGCTTTAAATGCAATAAGCCAGGACACATCAAAGCGGATTGTCCACAAAACAAGCAAAAGGAAAAGTGGAAGGCGCCGAAGTACGACAAATCGAAGAAGTATAAGAAAGGCTACAAGAAAGGATTTGTCGGTTTCACCGATTCCGAAGATGACTCTTCAAGCGGGGAGTCGGATGATGTGAAAGTGGAGCAAGCGCACGTATGTTTCATGGCTAACGAGGAAAATGTTCAAGAACCCGCCTCCGATGATAGCGAGGATGAAAGCGATGAGGTAACTATGGATGACCTTAGACTAGCTAATGAGCAAATATGGAATAGATATGCTAAATTAGTTGAACGATATACTAAGACTAAAGATGAGCTAGTTAGCATCCAAACCTCACCTAAAACTATCATCACCAACAACGACACCGTTGTTGAAGAGTTAAGAAATGAGATTGTTAATCTCAAATCTAAACTTGAACATGTTAGCATCGAGGATTCGGATGAACATAAGATAGCGGATTTGAATTCTCAAATCTCGACTTTGAGTATTGAGAATGAAAATCTCAAGTCTCGTGTTTATGCGCTCACATCGCAAGTGTCCACTTTGGGTGCTTCGATGCATTCTCTCACCGAGAAATATGAGTGCACTATAGGCCGAATTAATAAATTCAATAAGGGTAAGGACCATTTGGATAACATCCTAAATGAATTACTTCCGGCCAATCATCACATTGGCTTGGGGTATACGATGGGGAGTTCATCCAAATCGGCCACTACTTTTGTTAGGCCTACTTCCGATGCCTCACCAAGTGGGAGCAAACACTCTATTGGTAGTTCATCTACCAATGGTGCTTCCACTTCGCACACACCATCTTTTGGAAAGAAACCCACTTTGGGTGGACCTCCAAAGAAGGGTCATACCTACATGTACACAAATAGCATGCCACGTAGGAACACACGTCCTACTCCACCGGCTCACTCATATGATGATTTCTATGCTACACATTCACGGGCACGTGCAAAACATGTGAGACACCCTCACGCACGTGTTCCCTCACATGCATATGTTCACCCACATCGTCATATGAATAATTATCCATATGCACCATTTCATCATGTTCCTTTTACCTATCCACGACATGCATCACGTAGAAATCAACAAAGCATGCATGCTCCCAATAGGATTAAGGCTTCCAAAATATTCTCAATTTGGAGCCCAAAGGACACAAGTATGGATGAAAAACAAATCTACATGAATGATTATTTTTTGAATGTAGTGGATAATATTAATTATATTGGAAAGTCTAAGTCCAATTGGACTTGGCTTCCAAAGGTCTAACCTTTGAGGACCCAATGACCTTGGGTACCATGAAATGATATAATCATCTTTAGGTACTCAAGAAATACAAACGGATCAACAAAGGTAAATTTGGCTCCAAGGATGGGTGGATACTCGATAGCGGGTGTTCAAAACATATGACGAGCGATGCTCAATTGCTTTTTGGAGTGGTGCCCATTGCTAATAGGAACCGGGTAATCTTTGGAGGCAACGAGAGTGGAACCATCGTCGGTGTTGGTAAAGTGGGTAACCCATCTAAACCCTTAATTAGTGATGTCTATCTTGTTAATGGTTTAAACCACAATCTTATTTCAATAAGCCAACTTTGTGACAAAGGTTACAAAGTTAGCTTTGCGAAAGGATTGTGTCACATTTTTAATAATGTTAATAATGATTTATTATTTTCTGGCACACGCCAGAAAGATATTTATATTTTGGATTTTCCTAAGTCATATGAACAATGTCTCGTTGCCAACACAAGTGAACAACACTTATGGCATCGACGCTTTGGTCATGTGAACTTTGGAACACTTTTTAAGCTTTCAAAATTAAATTCCATTAAAGGTTTTCCTAAGCTTGTATTTGAAAAGAAAAGTTTTTGTGACTCATGTCAACGAGGCAAGCTTCCTAAATCTTCATTTAAACCTAAGAAAATCATTTCTACTAAACGGCCTCTAGAGCTATTACATCTAGATTTATTTGGGCCAACTAGAGTTGCTTCTTTAGGAAATGCTAGATATGGGCTTGTCATCATAGATGATTTTTCGAGATTTACATGGGTATTTTTCTTATGTAATAAAAATGAAGCTTTTGAAAACTTCACAACATTTGTGAAGAAAGTACAAAATCTCATCGGAACCACCATTGTCACTATTCGTAGTGATCTGGAGGTGAATTTGAGAATGAGTCTTTCTCAAATTTTTGTGATGATCTTGGAATTACACACACGTTTTCCTTCCCTCGCGCACCCCCTCAAAATGGTGTTGTTGAGAGAAAGAATAGAATGCTTGTGGAGTGTGCTCGCACAATGCTCGATGATAGCCAACTTGGCCATCAATTTTGGGCGGAAGCGGTACACACCGCTTGCTATGTGTTTAATAGAATACTTTTGAGGCCCGGCACCAAACAAACTTGTTATGAATTGTTGTTTGGTAGATTGCCTCAAGTTAAACATTTTCGTGTTTTTGGTGCGAAATGTTTTATTAAAAACACTTATGAAAATTTGGACAAGTTTGATCTGAGATCGGATGAGGGGATATTTGTTGGGTATTCCTCACGTAGCAAAGCCTACCGGATATACAACAAAAGATCCTCGACGATCAAGGAATCACTACATGTCTCTTTTAATGAAAATTTTATTCCTTCTAGAATTTCAAATGATGATGATTCAATGGATGTTTTATGTGATTCTATTGATAATTCTAAGTCTATTGATTCTATTGATTCTATTGATACTAACACGACTAATGAGGTTGTTGAGAATGTTCCTAGTGATCAGGGAATTCCCAAACGGATTCATACGGTTCGTGACCATCCCCATGAGCAAGTCATTTGCAATATTCATGATAGAGTCAAGACGAGATCGCAAGTCCACCACTTTGCCAATTGTGCCTTTGCCTCCTCGATTGAGCCAAAGAATATAAATGAAGCGTGCGAAGATAGTGCTTGGATCCTTGCCATGGATGAGGAACTCATTCAATTCGAGAGGAAGGAGGTATGGGAGCTTGTTCCATTACCTTCGTAGAACCACACCGTTATAGGAACGAAGTGGATCTTCAAGAACAAAACCGACGAGAACCAAATCGTCGTCCGGAACAAGGCTCGGTTAGTAGCTCAAGGCTATCGACAAGAGGAAGGTATCGATTTCGAAGAATCCTTCGCTCCGATAGCTAGATTAGAATCTATTAGATTATTGTTATCTTTTGCATGCCATAAAAATTTCAAACTATTTCAAATGGATGTAAAAAGTGCATTTTTAAACGGAGATGTCGTTGAGGAAGTTTATGTTTCTCAACCTCCGGGCTTTATTAATGAAAAATTTCCAAATCATGTTTTTAAACTAAAGAAAGCACTTTACGGTTTGAGACAAGCTCCTCGAGCTTGGTATGATCGCCTAAAGAATTTTCTTTTGGATTTGAATTTTAAAATGGGAGAAGCCGATTCTACACTTTTTGTTAAGCATTCGAATAATGATATACTTCTAGTTCAAATTTATGTTGATGATATCATTTTCGGTGCTACTAACTTCGCTCTTTGCGAAGAGTTTTCTAATGTTATGAAGGAACAATTTGAGATGAGCCACATGGGTGAGCTCAAATATTTCTTAGGTCTCCAAATTTACCAAATGAACGATGGAATCTTCATCCACCAAACGAAGTACATGGTGGAGTTGCTAAAGCGATTTGGAATGGAGAGTGCCTCCGGGAAAAAGACTCCAATGAGCACTACTACGCATCTTGATAAAGATACGGATGGAAAAGATGTAGACATTCGTCTATATCGAGGTATGATAGATAGTTTACTTTATCTTACCACTAGTAGGCCCGATATTATGTTTGCCGTATGTATTTGTGCTCGTTATCAGTCTCAACCTAAGGATTCTCACTTAGTAGCGGTAAAACGTATTTTTCGCTATTTAAGTTACACATTAGACTTTGGATTACTTTATCCAAAATCTAGCATGTATGAGTTAGTCTCATATAGTGACGCAGATTATGCGGGATGCAAATCCGACAGGAAGAGTACTAGTGGCACTTGCCATTTTATAGGAAATTCTCTTGTCTCTTGGTTTTCCAAGAAGCAAAATTCTGTATCACTTTCAACCACCGAGGCAGAATACATTGTCGCCGGTGCTGCATGTGCCCAGGTTCTTTGGATGAGACATACACTTAAGGATTTTGGTATACATTGTGATACTAGCCCTATCATGGTGGACAACCAAAGTGCCATTTGTCTTTCAAAGAATCCGGTGCACCATTCCCGTTCTAAACACATAGATGTCCAACATCATTTCTTAGATGATCATGTTGCTAAAAAGGACATCATATTAGTGTACGTTGAAACCCAGAAGCAAATCGTCGATATTTTCACAAACCCCCTAAAGGAGGATTCCTTTGTGCGGTTGCGTCGAGAATTGGGGATTATGGGTGAATCCGAGATATAGGATTCATTTTTATTCAATAATCTTGTATGCTATTCTATTTCGCTATATTTGTTCATGCTAGACTTATTGGATTTTTTTCGGGATTTTTGTGAATTTTTGGAATTTATGCTCCAATTTACTCTTGAACGTCGTATTTAAGTTTTTTGATGATTTTTTAGAGTTGAACGATGTTTCGTCCAAGTGCATTTAGGAGAGAACTCATTTGTCTATTTTTGGACTCATCTAGTCGGTCTCAGTTCATCAACCAACCGACTAGATTCACATCTAGTCGGTCAGCTAATGAACTCAAACCGACTAGGTCATTCTCTAACTTTTGAACTCATCTAGTCGGTCTCAGTTCAATCACCATCCGACTAGATTCACACCTAGTCAGTTTGTAAAAGAACTCAGACCGACTAGTTCAAGCTTTTTAGGGTTTCCTCTCCTACTATCTTCGTTTAGTCGGTCCACGTTTACTTACCGACCGACTAGATTGAGTTCTAGTCGGTCAGTACTTGAACTTAGACCGACTAACTCTAGCCCTAAATTTTTCGTCTGTCGGCAGTTTTCACTTAGTCGGTTCAAGCTCATTGACCGACCGACTAGATCGTCATCTAGTCAGTCAGTGCTTGAACTGTGACCGACTAAGTGCTCAGGGACAGTCGTGTCTTTTCGCATTTCGACCGACTTAATCTCGTTTCTATTCGATTTCTTTTCATTCTAATCGATCGACTCTCTCCTCTCCAGCTAAAAACCCCCGACCCCCGATCAGCCCCTTCGTATTCCTCCGTCGATTCCGCCGCTGTTCGTCGATCTCCGACCAACTCCGGCCGTGGATCTTCGTCGACCTTCCTCCTAGGGTATCCCTCCTCTCCTCTCTTGTATCTAGGGTTCTATTCTAGGTCGATTTTCCTTCCTAGGGTTTCGGTTTCAGCTTATTTCATTTCAGATCTACGGTTTCGATCACTAGGGTTCATCGATCTCTTACTTGCGATTGTTTGCACTCGTTTTGTCACACTTATGGCAAAGACGAGAATCCCGATCACTTCCTCTGGCCCGTCCCATATGACTGTTGAGCCACACCCTAGGGATCCTTCGAAACCCAAACGCCGATCTAAAACAACCCAACCTTCATCGTCTTCGCCTCCTCTGAAGAAGCAGAGGACGGCGACCGCCAAACCCAGTAGACGTTCTCAGTCTAGGAAGCCTATACTCCATACCCCCACTACTCCATCTGATTCCGACACTGAGTTTAGACCCGAGGATGAGCCTAGCCGTAAGGAACCCACTCCTCCACTTCGTTCTAGCTCCCGTAAGCCTAAGGGAAATGCTCCGATGCCAGCTGGTGGTGTCGATATCTCGCTATGTCGCGATGACCCTATGTGTCTAGCAGCATACACCCGTATCGAACATTGCCCGTTGTTATTGGAGCATTTCGTTAAGTTCTCCGACTTCATTGGCTTAGCAGATCTTCTATCCTATAGTGGACTCCTAGACTACCTTCGCTTTGACCCTAAGGCGAACCCTCGACTCTATCCTCGCCTGGTCAAACTTTTCTATGCGAACCGTACCCGGGGTCAGTACGGTGAGACCCACTCCATCGAGACTACTGTCTTGGGGACTCCTATAGTCCTCATGACAGAAATCTTGGGGGAGTTGCTTGGTTGTTCGTCGTCTGGTCTCCTCCCGTCTGATATTTCAGTTGATGATATCTCTTCTTTAGATCAGTTCGTTCTTGCCGATATCTTCCATGTGATCCCTCCAGCTTTCATAGGTGTCCCATCGAAGTCATTCAAGCCGAATGCTTGGGTGCTTAATCTTATCCTGAAGTCGTGCTTACTTCCTAAGTACGGCTCATCTTCTCTGCCATCCCAACCCTTCCTAAAGTTGATTTACGCTCTCTTCTTGGGTTGCGAGATTAACTGGGCTCGCATTATAATCGATAAGATGGATGCTTTCGAGTGTATTTGCAAGTCCATAAAATCTGCGCATATCCCTTATCCTTGTCTGTTGACTTTGGTGTTTCGTCATTTCCATGTGCCTTTGCCTCCTGACGATGAGCGTCCACTTGGTCCTCCCCTGAACGCGACGGCCGTCAAGAAATCTCTTGCGGTACTCCGTCACGTGCAAAGGACGACTCCTTCAGCTTCTCAGGGCACCTCTTCTGCAGCAGCTGCTCCTAGATCTCCCCCCACACTTGATGATCTCGCTCGTTCTGTTCGTCGTCTCGAGTCTCGGTATGCTCGTACCGAGGAGATTCTGTGTCGTATAGCTCGTGTTATTGGTGTTGAGGTCCCTCCTCCAGTTTCTGAGGATGAGGAGATGGATGATGATGAGATCGATGAGCTCGTTGATTCTCTTGCTCGTGGCACTGAGGCCACTGCTACTGCTGTTACCACATCCGTTGCTGGAGCTTCCACTTCTTCAGGTGCTCCAGCGTCTTCTGCTCCAGTGGATGAGTTTACTGGTGCTCCAGAGACGTCTGCTCCAGTTGACGTTCCTGTTGGTGCCTCTGCCGTTGAGCCTGCTGTTGATGTTTCCACTCCTGCCCCGACGATTGCTTCTGTTGACACACCACTCCTCCCAGCAGAGCCTGAGTCCACTCCTTCGACTGGACCTACGGAGACTGCTGATTCTGCCACTCCTTCTTGAGAGTCTGTTTGGAGGACTCTCCGATGCTCCTTGGATGATTCATCTTTTAGAGAGAGTTTTGGGTTAGGACAGGGTTGGTGGTGTTTTTGATATTTTTGGATGTTGTGATGCTTGATGTCGATGTTGTATCATTTTTGGATGTATGTTGATGCTGTTGATGTCGATGATGGATTTAGACATTTTGATGTTGATATAGTATGTGACATTTTGATGTAGTCAATGTATTTTGTGCCTTTGATTTTATGGAGTACTCATGATGCTTCATATATATATATACATCGTTGTTCTCTTTTACTTCGTTGTGCACATCTTATATTCGTTTAAATGTCTATGATGTTCGATTTCATCGCTCGACGATAATGACTTGGTTAAAAATAATTTATTTCTATGAAAACATAGAATTGTTTTCCATGCACTAATTTAACCAAAATGTTGAGATTGGAGAGCACGTTCCTTTACTCAATAAGTGAATTATATTTGGTATTTTGATGATTTCACTTTTTCGCTTTTGGATAATGGTCAATTTGGCACACCTTGATTTTCTTCATATTTTTTTCTCTTGGTGTCTTTTGGACCATCGTCGTATTCTTCGACTCCCGATGTTGGATTTTCTTTAGCCTTGTAGTTATCGTTGTATGCCCCCACTCTTTTTGGATAATGCCAAAGGGGGAGAGATAGTACTAATGACAAGGGCAAAATGAAAATTTAACTCTATTGTCCATGAATCTAATTTATTATGTTAGATTCAGGGGGAGTGAAGATATAAAAATGGATTACGATCCTAAATTTCAATAATTGGATCATGTTATATATCTCTCACTTCTGCTTGATGCGTATTATATTTATTCAATTTGGAATTAACGTGTCATCAATGCAGGGGGAGTAAGTATTTTACATTTGAATCATTATTTTTTATTATTATTTATGTTGGTTTGTCATCACCAAAAAGGAGGAGAATGTTGAGTATTGGACTCCCCGGATTTGGTTTTGGATGATGAGCAAACATAAATAAATCGTGAACTAACACTTTGTGAGCGCAGTTATGGAGATCGTCGCCAAATTCACGTGAACATCCAAAGCGACATCTCAAGACTTCTCAAAGCACGTATTCATATGCCTAAAGCTTCGTTGAAGCTTTTGGACCAACTTTGAAGTCATGAAGATTCGATCGAAGCTTTTGAAGACGGTTTGTCTAGATTTATATTTAGTCTTCTAGCTTTGCTCTTTAGAATGTTAAGCCTTGAGTAGGTATTATCATTTAATCTTCTTATCGCTCCTATCTTAGAGCTAGGATCTTAGTAGAAGTCCATTCAAACTTTCCCGAAGCATCGCGCTTCGATTCGGGACTTCTTGTGCATGTTAGTTGGTTCAAGAAGAAGAACCAACCGACTAAATGGTGATCTAGTCGGTCGGAAAAGCTTCTTGGACCGACTAGTTTGTCTCCCAAATTCTAAGCTCTTTACTGTTCATTGTTAGTCGGTCTTAGTTGACTCACCGACCGACTAGTTGGTGAACTAGTCGGTCAGTGATGCTTCTTAGACCGACTAGTTGAACATTCCCTGTACATGCCTAGTTACTGTTTATAGTTAGTCGGTCTAAGAACGTTTGGCGACCGACTAGATGATCTAGTCGGTCAACATTTGTTCTTGGATGGACTAAATCAATTTGTATTCAGACTAATAGTTTTTGATTCTTAGTCGGTCTAAGGTAACTGACTGACCGACTAGTTTCTTCGACTAGTTGAGAAACTAGTCGATCGGAAAGTCTTCTTGGACCGACTAGTTCTTTAGGTCTGAAATTTCTTCTGTTCACTGTTCATCCTTTAGTCGGTTCATGTTGTTTCACCGACCGACTAGTTGATGAACTAGTCGGTCAGTGGTTGTTATTTGACCGACTAATTGCTCCAGATTTCCAACAGTTGGGAGTTGACCTAGCTCGATTTTGTGGGACCCTATAAATACAAAGCTTGGTCGTTTCTCTCTAGGTTAGAGCTGCTATTGAGAGCCTTATTCAGATTGAAAGAGTTAGAGATTGAAACTCATTTCCAAAGCTCTCTTCCTCACAAGAAATCATTTTCTCCCTCATTTGAGATCTAGAATCCATCTTGAGAGAACTTTGTTCTTGTTGAGCCATCCAAGCTATTGCTTGATTCAAGTCTCCTATTCATTCCTAGGCACCCATTGCTGCTCATATTGGTGGTGCTAGGTCTTGGTGACTTCTCCTTCCTCAAATCCCTCCTTGCCCTAATTTGGTAAGAATACTCAAGGTATAGGGTTTGTGGTAAGTTGTTGTTTATTTCATATAAACTCTTTTATTGCTATTGATTCTCTCGATTGTGAGAGAAGGTTGTGATCCCGGGTTGTGGGATTCACTATTGCTATTGATTGTATGATTTGATCTTGTGAAGGTTTTTCACAAGGTATTCATAGTGGAAATCTTGGGTTAGGGTTTCTAACCTAAGTATCCGGAGGGGATCCGGGTGTACTGGGACGTAGGATCACCGGGAACAAGTCGGGGAGACTTGGGTGGATCCGAACCCATCATATCAATTGTTTGCATTGTATATTTGTTGTTGTCAATTTTATCTTCCGCATTTGTTGGTAGTAGTTTGCACGATAATTAGGAATTATACTCCTTGTTATTTTTAAAGTACTATTCACCCCCCTCTAGTACTTGTGCAGTAGCTTTCAGGGCATTACAGAAGGGTAGTCCACATAGCAATTGGACTTGGTCTAATATGAGAGAGATGAGATAAGACCTATTTTGATATAAAAGATGATTGGAATAATCATACTTGAATTAGGATGAGACCAAGATCAAACCATGTTTCCTATTTCCAATCATCTCATACCAAAGTTATCCATTGACCTAGCCCTCCCCAAGCCGAATTGCCATAGCAAGAAACCCTACCCTAGCTAGGACCCTCTAGCCGCAACAATGCTCTAGCTAACCATATTGAGAGGTCATATTACCGCAACCCCTATTGCCTATTGCCGAAATTCCCTAAGGAACCCAATGTTGTCGCAACCCAAGCTAGGATCCCCTTTACCGCACCATGCTCCAAGTCTAGGGGATTACCATTGCCGAATTGCCAAACCCTATTAGAAAACCCTAGCTAATGTCCTATATAAGCCATCATCTTCATGTGCTAGGGTGGTCGGCCTTATTAGAATTCCAAACAGAAAAAGTGCGGCACACATTGAAAAAGAGGCCAGCCAAATAATTTCTCCAAGGCAAAATCATCTCACACATTAACCCTCACATTGCCGTAACCCTCAAGAGAAAAAGTTCAAAGGGCCGGAATCATTGACCACAAATAATAGCTTCATGCTGCGGCTACCGCAACCTTCAACAAGCCACACAAAAAAACACCAGGTTGAATTTTTTTGGGTGTTGATTGACATCCGCAACTTTCATTGAAGATCCCCAAGAGCACATCCTATTTTCTCAATTAGAAAATTCCCATTAGCCAATCATCAAGCAAAGCACATGGCACATTTTTGTTTCTCCTTTGCAAACAAAAAAGAGTCGCACGTTTTGTTATTTCTTGGAGAATCTCAACATCCGAAACCTCATGAACTAGCCACAATTTTCTAAGAGGAGAGCCGCAAGTTTTTCTATTCCATTGCAAGTTCTAAGATTGCTAGCAGCCGAAATTGTTGACCTCACATGCCCAGCTCTCCAAGCCTTGCTAGCCGCATTACCTTGAGGAGCAACCCCATGTGCAATATTGAGGAGGAGATCCATAGGTGTAACCTATGACTGTAAGTTATTAACCAAATTATTTCATACATTGTGTAATTGTTTTGCTGGCTAGGTGATTTAATCAACAAACACCAAGAGGGGGTTGGCCAACATTAATTCCTCCAAGCATCCAAAGTCTAAGGGCCCATGCCAAAAGCTACAAGCTCATGCAACAAGTTCGCCGCAATTTGGAGCACCAAGCATTGAACAAATCATCAAGTTTGCACCTTCATCAGATCCATTGCTGCAAGCCTCTACAATTGAGTCAGCCGTAACTTAAGTTGCAAAGCTAGACGAGACGAGACATCTACATCCTACCAGACGAGAGCTGGCCCGTGCCGATTGACAGAGACGACTACGCCTACACACTGAGATTCTCTAAACTCTTTTACTATTATTTGTGTGTAGTAGTAACGATCTCTGTAGGAGAAACTTTACCGCACTTTTGTGTACTTTTGGGGTCTTGTCTGGTGGGTGCTAGATGAGAGGGACTTGGCTAGTTGGGACTAGCCAAAAGAGAGCATTTGCTAGGATTAGATTTGTTGAGCACTCTGGTGAGTGCAGGTACTGAGAGCCGGGTGAGTGTAGAGTGGGTGCTCTAGCTACAGGCTGTTCTAGGTAACGTTTCTAATATATTATTTGCTTTCGGGGTTGGACGTAGGTCGTGGGTGCGACCGAACCAGGGTAAATCTGCTGTGCATCTGTGATTGTCTATTATTTACCCTAACTGTGATTTTAATTGTGTGTGATTTCTCGTGGGTTGCGCGAGAATTTTTATAAGCCTATTCACCACCCTCTAGGCTTAGATCTAGATCCAACAAGTTGGTCCTTGGACTTGAGGTCATTGTACCCCCTTTTTAAATATCTTTTGAGCGCACATTTGTACTTTGATTTGAGCATGGATTTTTTCCCGACTTTCGTAGAAAAAACCCCTTTAATTTCTTTGCATAATATTTTCGTGACATATTATAATCCCATTTAATTATTCCCGTGCACCCGAGTGCACTCTCCTTTATTCTTCCTATTACTAAGACGCACATCCTACTCGGTGTGAGACCCTACAGCATGACCCTACTACAGGTTGGGACTCGAAACCCCTAGATGATAGTGATCACGAGCAGTAGGTGTCATCCCTGTTTTGGAATCATAATTACGTGATTGATCCATTGACTAAAGTATCATCTAGATCACTCTTACTGTGTCCGTGATGAATACCGCAGTTTTAGTTCCTTCGTCTTAACTATGCCACTACATAGTCTAGGGTATGTTAAACTGTTAACCCTACTAGCTAGCACGGGTCAGTATACTTTGGTCTTTGGTATGTCTATGTTGTGCTTCCTATAACATACGTTGGCCAAGGTTTTTTACTAAGAACCGTACTGATCATGTGACACTAACTTCCCTTGAGCGGAAGAGACAAATCCTCTTTTGATCACTTCTCATCTCACTTCAAGTGTCACCCAACCTAAGACCTTTCAGCAGGCCTTACCTCGAAGCTAGATCATAGATCTAAGTGACAACGTTCACGCACATGTTCGTATAATGACCTTGAGTCTTAAGGACCAACTTGCCATCATCACTAGAAAGTTATCAATGACAATTTAGTTAATGTTAACCATTTGATAACTCTTCCTAGAGTCGTTTAGTGGACTCATTCTCTAATAAGCACCCATGTCTTGTCTTCGACTTTGCCAGGTGGAAAGATTACGAGATCATCATCACACTTTTGGTTAAGACAAAGACACAATGGTCCGTCTGAAATGCTGATAGCCTTCACTCGACACATCCATGACCATGAATGCTTTATGACTCAAGCTCCTATAGTTCAGACACTTCCCATAATCGAGATCTCTATCTGGATACGTGTATGACCTTACTATATGACTAAGGAAATTATCCAAGTATTTTAATGAAAACATCATAACAAAATTACTCAGATAATTGATACTAGAAAGCATACTTTCATTTATGAACAAGATGATTTACATAGATAAATTTCCTCGAGGGCATACATTGTAGGATCCTGTCAAAACAACGTTAGGATCGATAAATGAAGTCGAGACTTATGCTTGCGTACGCGGCATGGTAATCTCAGAACTTCGCCCTCGGATTCGCCACAACGGTCGATACTTCGTCACGGAGGATCGAAGCAGAGTTTCACCGCCTAAATCTCTAATTAGATGAGGATTTTAATGGAAGGGAGAAGAAGAACATAAGGATGCCTTATGCAAACTTATGGCATGGAAAGTGTGAATGAATGCCTTACCCTTGGGTCCTATTTATAGGCTTTAGGGGTGGTTATTGTAGGAAATAACCAATTATAAGCTTATTAGCCTATATTAACACATTCATTTATCTTCTTCTTTATCCCCTTATCAAGTGCCATTTTGCACTTATAAAGTGGCTTTTTCCACTTATCGAGTGGCTTTTTCCACTTATCGAGTGGTCCTTTTCACACGAGAAAAGGTTCCCTTCACGCACGCCTTCGTGCATGCGACATCTGAGGTCCGTATACCCTCATACATCCCCTCATGGGTGTATTTATGTCATCCATATCCAACATCTCCCACTCACACTTGAGGGGATTGTAAGGAAACTTATTTTCCTCTAACTCTTCTGTTTATCATACCGAGAAATAGGCCGTGTGACCGTCATGCGCATAGAGTCCGCTGTTGTGCACTTGTTAGAGATACACAACACTCCTCAAGGTGCAAAGTTGAGTAGATCAACGCATGCTTTACCCTAGATTATTTCTTCACATTTCTTATACTTTATATTCAACAATTGAATCCCATCTGGATTGCAATTGGCTGGCCAGCTTTGAATCTTTAAAGTCCAAATATGAATGCGAAATTAATCTTCCTCTTCTTGCGATCCTTTCTATCTTGACTTGACTTGCTTTTCTAACATGCCCCGCCGGACCGAATTAACCATAGTCCATAAGTAACATGCTAAGATAGCAATCATCCGGTCAAATCTAAAGGAACCAATTAGAGTCCATAAGGGTAATGAATTAAGACCCATGTGGTCTTTGGGTCTCACATAATAGTAAACTTATTTACTATTCTAACCCAATGGTCAAAAATGCATACGTAGTATGAATACGTATTACAACATCGCTCCTTTCCCAGGGAGTGAATGTCTCAATGATGTTGTAAGGATGATGATCAGACACCACAATGTCTGACTTTGAGTCCCTTTTTCTACTCAAATAATCATTTGGACTCACATCCCGCATTTAGACAGATAGGATTTCAAAATCCTCTTAGATCTTCTGTAAGCATCCATATGATGCAGATCTTTCATGCGACCATTTTGTTTAAGTCATGACTCTAAATCATCCGTCTGATGATTTTGACTTTAAACAGGTCTCATCTCTATTCTATCCGTATGATAGAATAAGGCGGTTGCTCATGTGAGAGAGCCAACCTCAATCTGTCCGACATACTAGAAAGTATAGCTGAGATTTCAAAAATGTACACAAACATTTCTCAAGAAATTCATATGCAATGTTTGAAAAAGAACATATTCTTTTATTAAATTTGATCATTTACAGACATGGGAATTTACATTGGTACAACTCAGCTCTTACACAATCCTTGGGATGATAAGTGTTTGTAAAACACATCTCTGGGGATCGCCTTCGTGAGCGGATCCGCTATCATCTCATGCGTAGATATGTACCTTATGTCCACCTTCTAGGTCTTATCATAGTCTTTTGCAAATTTGTAGCGGATATCAATGTGTTTGGTCTTACAATGAAATTTAGGATCTTTGACATAAGCTATAGATGCTTGACTGTCGCTGTGTATAGGTACATCACCTGAGTCACTTGCATCAATTAGCCTGTCTAAGAATTTCCTAAGCCAAACAGCTTCTTGGACTGCCATGCTAAATGCTACAAACTCGGCTTCCATAGTTGAAAGTGCGATGCATGATTGTTTCTTGTTACTCCAGGATATTGCACCAGATCCGAGTAGAAAAACATATCCTGAGGTCGATCGTCGCTCATCGAGATCACCCGCCCAATCAGCATCAGTGTAGCCTTCGAGCCTCAAGGCATCTCCTTGATAACATAAAGCAAAGTCTGCAGTTCCTTTGAGATACCGCATTATCCTCTTAACCGCTTTCCAGTGTACTTTCCCTGGGTTGGACTGGTAACGACTTACCATTCCAACGGCAAAATAGATGTCCGGTCTTGTACACATCATAGCGTACATAAGACTACCAACTGCACTGGAATATGGAACTTTTTCCATAATCTCTTTCTCCTTTTGGTTCTTAGGACATGATTTCAGACATAAATTATCGCTTTTGCTTATAGGAGTATCAATGGACTTGCAGTCCTGCATATTAAATCGTTCTAGAACCTTCTTTATATAAGTCTCATGTGAAAGAGAAAGAAGTTTCTTCGAACGATTCCTTGAAATCTTAACTCCAAGGATATATGCGGCTTCTCCCATGTCTTTCATCTCAAAAACTGATGAAAGCCAAGCCTTGATATCCATCACAAAGCCCTTGTCATTTCCGGCTATTAAAATTTCATCTACATATAGAGACATGATACATACTTGCTTTTAATCCTCTTGATATATACGCAGTTATCTTCATCAAGCATGGTAAAACCATTTGATAAGACAACTTCTTGAAATCGTATGTACCATTGCCTCAAGGATTGTTTAATACCATATATGGATTTAAGAAGTTTACAAACCTTATGTTCGTTTCCTTCTTTTACAAACCCTGTTGGTTGTTCCATATAGATCTCCTCGTCCAATTCTCCATTGAGAAAGGCAGTCTTTACATCCATTTGATGTAATTCGAGGTCTAAGCAAGCTACCATTGCCAGAATCAGGAGAATCGAGGTAAAATGAACAACAGGTGAGAAGGTCTCTTCGTAGTCTATCCTTTCCTGTTGCGTAAAACCTTTCGCGACAAGGCGAGCTTTATATCTGTCAATAGAGCCATTAGCCTTATGCTTGATCTTGAGAACCCATTTGTTCCCAATAGCTCTACGTCCTCTGGGTAAGTCAACTAAGTCCCAGACTTGGTTAACTTTCATGGATTCTAACTCCTCTTGCATCGCTTCCATCCATTTGTCTTTAGCAGGGCAAGATACGGCCTGTTTGAAAGTAGCAGGCTCGTCATCTTCTTGTAGTAAAGTCATAAAGGTTTGCGGAAATTCATCCTCAAATCTTAGAGGAGCCAACCTTGTACGACTACTACGTCGTATTTGAGATTCTTCAAGTCCTTGTTGACTCGAATTTAGATCAATTCTAATATCACTCCCACTTGGAATGTCGTTAGAATTGCTCTCACTTGGATCATTATTCCCGTATGGAATAGGATAATCGTCATTCGTATAATCCATTGGTGAAGGTTGAAACGTATTTTCGTTTTCACCAAGAATTCTCCCACTCGAATGAGGTAATCCTTCTTGATCATAAATCTCAAATAGAGATAAGTCCTGACTTATCTCGCCCTGTCTTGGAAACTCGTTTTCCAAGAAAGTGACATCCCTCGACTCAAACTCAATTAGCCCACCATTGTCTTCCTGACTAACAAAAACATAACCTTTGGAGTTTTCTGCGTATCGTATAAAGATACATTTCCTTCCCCTTGGCCCAAGGTTGCCATACTTATGGGAGGAAATATATGCGTAGGATGCACAACCCCAAGGTTTCAAAATGTTTAAGTCAGGAGACCTTTGGTTTCACAACTCATAAGGAGTGGAGCTAACTGATTTCGAGGGTACGCGGTTTAAAATGAAAGCGGCCGTCAATAATGCATCACCCCAAAAGGTGATTGGCAAGTTAGCTTGTGCCATCATTGAACGGATCATTTCCATTAAAGTCCTATTTCTCCTTTCTGCAACACCGTTTTGTTGAGGAGTATAAGGCATAGTTACCTGATGTAATATGCCTTTTTCATCACAAAGTTCCTTAAAACTTGTTGATTGATATTCACCGCCCCGATCGGTTCGCAAGACCTTGCGATCTAATTGATTCTCCACTAAACTCATATAGTTTTTAAAGCAAGCCAATGCTTCACTTTTGTGGGATATCAAATAGATATGTCCGAATCGGGTGAAATCATCAATAAAAGTGATGAAATAGGACTTCCCGCGTCTTGTCTTGACATTCATCGGACCACATATGTCCGAATGGATAAGCTGTAATGGAACCTCAGCCCTTGTGCCGGTTCCAAACGACTTGCGACAAGATTTCCCCACTAGGCAATGTTCGCAGGTCGATATTTCAACCTTTGAAACATTAGATAGAAGGCCACGTTTGGCAAGTCTATCCATACGCGTTGGTCCAATATGACCAAACCTTGTGTGCCAACAAATCACATCAGACTCATAAGTCTTAGAATTTGCAATAATGAAATTTTCATTACACGAGGAATCATACATTGTACTCATTACAATAAATCCTTTAAATACAAACCCAGTACTAATAAGAGTATTATTACAACTTAAGTCCACATTACAATCATGAAAAAACCAGTTATAGCCAAGACCCATTAACACGACCACAGAAATTATATTCCTTCGAATATCTGGAGCGAAGAGGACATCATGAAGTAGGAGAGTGCGGCCGTTGTCCAAGACTAGCTTGCAAGTCCCAACGCCTTTCACTTCAACACGTGTGTTGTTTCCTACATAGATCCACTTCGTTCCTTGGGGTATCCGGTGATACTCCACGAAGGACCGTCTGTCCCTTGCTATGTGGTCGGTGGCACCTGAACCAATTATCCAAAATGGATTAGATTCCACAAGAAATATTGAAATAGAAACACATATGTAACTAGTATATTTACAAGTTACCTCGTCGCCTCCACTCGTACACGAACGAGCATAGTGACCGAGCTTGTTGCACTTAAAGCACTTGATCCTCTTCAAGTCTTTCTTCTTGTGCCATTTCTTGTGCCCACCCTTATGTTTGGGTTTCTTGGTAGACTCAGGTTGCTTATTACGTTCATTGGTAGACTTCGAACGATCTTTCCTTTTCTTTCCCCCGTGTGAGGAACTAGCAACCATGTGCACTTTTGCACTTGGCTTGGCAGCCGCAAGCCGCTCTTCCTCTAATTCGAGGTGCTTGGAAACATCGCTGAAGGTCTTGATGCTCTCATTGTGAGTGAGATGCATCTTCATTTGGTCCCACCCATTTGGTAGGGAACGTATGACTGCTTGGATTTGTTGCTCATCAGTGAGCACATGACCCGCATCCTTTAACTCTGAGATAATATTCGCCATATGTCGCAGATGTTTCCCCATGGAATGATCTGGACGTTTCTTGTATGAATCAAATCTTATAGTTAAGGCGCGAAGTTTGGACACCGATGTGCCACCAAACTTTTCCTCAAGCTTGGACCATATGTCCATGGCTAAGTCATGCTCTCGGAAGATGCGTATTATGTCATCAGCCATACTGCTTAATAACGTAATGCGTGCTATCTTGTTCTTCTGAGACCAAGCATCAAAAGCTTCCTTGGCTCGTCTGTGTTGGGCCATAGTGCCCGACTCGGGTTCAATCATTACGTTCTTTAGAGTTTCGAGCACTTCTTGCTCCTCTAAAACGTATTGTATCTTGATGGACCAAAGTTTGTAATTATCGCCGTTGAGTTTTTCACCTCTGTTTAACTCAGCGACGATATTCTTTGAAGCAGAAGACATTTTACTTTTAAAATGTTGCAAAAGACACAAAACCGAAGGTTTGATCAAAAACATTGTATTGAAAAATTCTTAAAATATAATTCCCATTTGAACTGATAATAGAATATCCCATTTGGATAGTTCTAATTTCAAATCCCACTTGGAACGACATTTATAATTTGATAAGTTACTTTCGAAAAATACTGAAGATGTTACCCTGGAATCGGAAAGGTCACTTCGTTTCCAATCACCATCTAGAGTAACTTTCAATATTTCCCCATCACTTTAACAAATGTTAGTACTCTTATAGTACTTCGCAGTGGAAAAGCGTTATTTAAAAACGTATTTTTCAAAACGAATGAAAACGTATTTTTCAAAATTATATATTTCGACTTAGTACCCTTATGATACTAGCGAAATATTTGGCACTTCCTGGCCATTTGCCGGGAATGAGCCGTAGCCATGCCAAGGTCGGACCCCCCTGAGGGGATTTTCCTGCAAGCCATTGTCGCCGGTTCCCATATGGATCCAGGCGCTTCCCCCCGTATGGGAGAATTTCGCCGCAGACGACTGTCGTTAGCCCCGTATGGGCTAGTCGGCACATTCGTGTTCGACCAAAGCCTTTTGCCACCCCGTATGGGCTAGTCGGCATGTTCGTGATCGACCAAGGCCTTTTGCTTGATTGGTCGACCAAAACTCCTAGATTGGTCGACCAACCAATGATCTGCACTCCACCCGGCCAGGGCCTCTGCCCTGGCCGAGGCTGGCCAAGGGCCTCTGCCCTGGCCGGCCAGGGGGCGCTGGCCCCTCGGCCAGGGCCTCTGCCCTGGCCGAGGCTGGCCAGGGCCTGGCCCTGGCCTCTGCCAGGGCCGGCCATGGCCCTAGCAGAGGCCAGGGCCGGCCAGGCTCTGCCCTAGCCTCTGCCAGGGCTGGCAGGGCCCTGGCCCTTGGCCAGGGCCGGCCAGGCCCTGGCCTGAGGCCAGGGCACCGGCCCTGGCCTCTGCCAGGGCCGGCAGGGCCCTGGCCTCTGGCCAGGGCCGCCCAAGCCCTGGCCTGGCCACGGCCAAGGCTCTCTGGCCCTGGCCGAGGCCGGCCAGGGCCGGCCCTTGCCTGGCCAGGGCCCCTTGGCCCTGGCCGTGGCCGGCCAGTGCCGGCCTGGCCATGGTCGGCCATAGCCTGGCCATGGCCGGCCATGGCCCTTTGACCTTGGCCGGCCATGGCCCATATGGCCATGGCCGGCCACCCTCTTGTATCGGGTTGCCGCACACCCCACTGGAGGGGTGGCCGTGGTGGTTATTGGCCGTAGCCAACCCCCTCCGCATGGGGAGGGGGGTGCAATGCCTTCATAGCCCATTTGGCCATGGTGATCATGCACCAAAAATCATCTTCTCCGATGGAGATAACTACCATCATCTTCCTCGATGAAGCACCCGTTCGTCGATGAAGCACCCGTTCGTCAAGAAAGTAGTTATCTTCTAATGGCCGTGTGCCAAAAATGAAAAATAACATACTTTAAAGTTTGTAAACTACACGCTCCACATGAAGAGAGTTCACATTCCCTATGAATGGAGACTCGGCATCCATGAAGAGTGCGAGCTTGACGACGTGAACGGTCGGTTCTTCCCGTCACGGAGAGTTCCTGCCATATCCGTAATGGTAGGAGACCCTAACATGAAAAGAACAACCGCTGCGTTCTCTCCGTCACGAAGCGTTCCTACCATATCCGTAATGGTAGGATACCCATTCGTGAAAAAGACAACGCCTCGTTCATCGGTTCGACGGGGCGGCGGTTTGACCGGGGCGAACCCGTATGGCTCCGATACCAATGTAGGATCCTGTCAAAACAACGTTAGGATCGATAAATGAAGTCGAGACTTATGCTTGCGTACGCGGCACGGTAATCTCGAAACTTCGCCCTCGGATTCGCCACAACGTTCGATACTTCGTCATCGAGGATCGAAGCAGAGTTTCACCGCCTAAATCTCTATTTAGAAGAGGATTTTAATGGAAGGGAGAAGAAGAACATAAGGATGCCTTATGCAAACTTATGGCATGGAAAGTGTGAATGAATGCCTTACCCTTGGGTCCTATTTATAGGCTTTAGGGGTGGTTATTGTAGGAAATAACCAATTATAAGCTTATTAGCCTATATTATCATATTCATTTATCTTCCTCTTTATCCACTTATCAAGTGCCATTTTGCACTTATAAAGTGGCTTTTTCCACTTATCGAGTGGCTTTTTCCACTTATCGAGTGGTCCTTTTCACACGAGAAAAGGTTACCTTCGCGCACGCCTTCGTGCACGCGACATCTGAGGTCCGTATACCCTCATACATCCCCTCATGGGTGTATTTATGTCGTCCATATCCAACATACATCTCTCAACATCTCCCACTTACACTTAGGCCCATTTATCACGGTATCTCATACCACTTTTACACAATAGTCTCTCCAGACGCTCACATGTCAGAGCCTTCATGAATGGATCTGCTATGTTGTTTTCCGTACAAACTCTTAGGAGTTCTATGTCTTTCCTCTTCTAAATATCCCGTATCAGGTGATATTTCGGAAGAATGTGTCTGGATCTTTTGTGGAATCTTGGTTCTTGAACCAGACTGATGGTTGCATTATTATCGCAATACAAAGGTATTGGATCCTTAACTACTGGCACCATCCATAACTGGTTTATGAACTTTCTCATCTAGATAGCTTCCTTAACCACATCATTGGACGTTATATACTTGGCCTCAATCGTGGAGTCTGCAACAGTATCTTGCTTGGAACTTCTCCAACTGACTGCTCCTCCGTTTAGAGTAAAAACATATCCAGAGATAGATTTGCTATCATCAATATCACTCTGAAAGCTGAAATCTATGAAACCTTCAACCTTGAGTTCTTCACTTCCATAAATCAAGACCAAATATCTAGTAAGAATTGTCTTGATGGCTTTCCAGTGTCCTTCTCCAGGGTTAGACTGATATTGACTTACTGCACCTAGTGCAAAAGCGACATCAGGTCTGGGATAGACCATGGAATACATGATAGATCCTACTGTCGAAGCATATGGGATCCTATCCATGCATTTATTTTCCAAGTCAGTCTTTGGGGACATCTTCTTGGAAAGGTTTATTCCATGATTGGTTGGTATAAAACCACCCTTAATGTTTTTCATGCTAACCCGCTTTAGCATGGTGTCAATGTACCTGGCTTGGAAGCGACCTAACATCCTTTTCGATATATGTCTATAGATCTTTACACCTAATATGTAGGATGCTTCTCCCAATTCTTTCATGGAGAAGTTAGTTTATAGCCATTCCTTAACAGACTTCAACATCTCTATGTTGTTGCCTATTAAAAGAATATCATCCACATACAATACGAGGATGACTAAATAATTTTCATTGGTTTTCTTATAGATGCATGGATCATCTTCATTTTGAAAAAACCAAACTCTTTGACTGTCTTGTCAAAACGGATGTTCCAACTCCTGGATGCTGCTTGAGTCCATAAATGGACCTTTACGGTCTACATAGTTTTCCTTTACTCCCACTGACTTCGAAACCTTCTAGCTGAGTCATATAAATCTGCTCATTTAAATCACCATTAAAAACACAGTCTTTACATCCATTTACCAGATCTCATAGTCATAATATGTAGCAATAACGAGTACGGTCCGGATAGACTTGTGCATGGCGATTGGCGAGAAAGTCTCATCATAATATATCCCTAGAATCTGACGATAACCTTTTGCAACGAGCTTGGCATTGTAAGTTTCTATTTTCATATCTGCACCGATCTTCTTGAAAATCCATTTGCAGGCAATGGGAACGTTTCCCTTGGGCATGTTTTCTAAGGACCATACCTTATTAACTTGCATGGATTCAATCTCAGATCTCATTGCATCCAACCATTTATCAGATTCTCTACTCTGAATGGCATCTTTGAAGCTAACAAGATCATCATCTATCATCCTCGACCCCTCCGTCTACGAGAAAACCGTAGTATCTTTCAGGGACTCGAGGAATCCTGTCAGAACTCCTAACGACTGGTTGGAAAATATCAGGTTCTGACTCTCCCACTAGTTCTAAAACATGTTCTTGTGTTAATTCTTTGTCCAGATATACCACCTTGCCAACAGCTTCCTTCACAAGGAACTCCTTTTCTAAAAAGATGGCATGTTTGGAGACGACAACCTTTTGTTGTTCCGGATGGTAAAAGGTGTACCCTAACAAATGTCTCTGGTACCCAATGAATTTACACAAAATAGATCTATCTTCCGGTTTGTCTGGATTATGTCTTTTGACATATGCAGGACAACCCCATACCTTTAAATATTTAAGGTTGGGTTTCTAGCCATCCGTATCTGATATGGTGTAGTTGTGACATGTTTCAATGGAACCTTGTTGAGAATGTAAACAGTAGTTTCTAGGGCATAGCCCTAGAGGGAGGTTGGTAACTCAGGTTCACTTATCATGGATCGCATCATTTCTAACAAAGTGCGATTCCTTCTCTCCGATACACCGTTATGTTGAGGTGTATAAGGAGGTGTGACCTGAAAGAAAATCCCATTCTCGTTTAAATATGTAAGAAATTCATGGCTCAAGTATTCTCCTCCTCGATCAGATCGAATAATTTTAATACTTTTGCCCGTTTATTTTTCAACTTCGTTATGGTACTCTTTAAATCGCTCAAAAGTTTCAGACTTGTGTTTCATCAAGAACACGTGTCCAAACCTAGAGTGATCAAGAACACATGTCCAAACCTAGAGTGTATCATCAGTGAACATAACGAAATATGCATATCATCCTTTGGCTTATGTAGACTTGGGTCCACATTCATCCGAATGTATGAGACCTAAGAGTTCACCAACTCTCTCCCCATGACTTGAAAATGGAGTTTTGGCCATGTTACCTTTGAGTCAAGACTTGCAAGTGTCGTATGCCTCATAATTCGAGTGGCCCAATGACCCCTTTTTATGTAACTTGCTAAGTCTCTTCTCTCCGAAATGGCCTAGTCTATAGTGCCAAAGATAGGTTTCATTATAACCCGATTCCTTGCGTTTTCGTGTATTAACATATAATACAACTTCATTACTCAAAGTGTACACACCATTATTTAGGGTCCCAAATCCTAGCAATTTACTATCAAAGAAGATGTTCACAACTCTTTCATTGATAGTAAAAATGTAACCCTCTCTAGCCAAAGCTGAGACGGAGATTACATTACATAGGAAATTGGGAATATAGTAATATTTCTTCAGAAGCAACTTAGTACCACTTGCCAATGTGTGTTGGACATCTCCTACCGCCACAGCACCAACACTTGCTGCGTTTTCGACCAGGAGAACGACCTCAATTTTTTCGAGCTTTCTATTAATTCTCATTCCATGTAACTTATTACAGATGTGAGAACCCGCACTGGTATCTAATACACATTCATTAGAAGTCACGGAAAGAACTACACTTGTATAACTATTATGGAAGTTGAGGTATCAGCATGCCCCTTCTTCTTTTGCTCCCGTACTGCTTTTGTTTCCCTTCCCCAGTCATTATTACCAGTAGATATATTCTTGTCTAGGATATATTTAATTCCACTTGCCATGCTGCAAAGAATAGAACTCCTAAAATTAGCATGCATTCATAATTTTAAATACAATTAGATTGGGTTTTATCCAATTATATTCTCCCACTATTATAATGATCATATTAAGCCATTACATTAATTAAACTTAGTGGGATAGGGATCCAACCACCCTGAGTCTCCCAACTTTGAGTGTGCTCAACAAGTTGTTTGATTCTATAGTCGGTAGATGAAATCTTCTTCAATCATCTCATATATAACCCCCTATAGATATTTACCCACAGTCACTTATGATCATGAGTGTGCTCATCCAAATCATAATGACTAGTCTAGTAAAACCCTTGCTTTCGTGTCTAGCATAACTTAAGTCGGTGCCCGGTGTTCTCATGACACGACGATTTGGGTTAAGTCTAGACTACATCACATGTAATTAGAAGTTGTTTCCATAAGGTTGTCATGCCATAGCTTGAGTGTGCTCAACAACTATACCACGGAACTTATAGTTGCCAAACTCCAAAACAAGGAGGGCTACGATTAATCTTAAAGAAGATTTATAACATAGTAGACAAGATGTAATCGATGGTTTCACATAATAAGAATTCGCATCCTTGTGGTCCAGCGGAACACGGCCAGGGATTTGGCTAGGCCATGATCACTATCCCCAGTCGAGCTAATGTGATCCACAACGCTAGGCAAAAACGCTAGACCGGATCATGACCTTTAAGGATTTGAATTATTTATATGTGTAACATCGATTTAAAATGGCTTCATTAAAACTAGTTAATCCTATCAACTAGTTGAATCCTAAAATTCAAAATTATTAGGATTGGTTAATAAATTTTATTAAAGTCCTTATCAACTATAAGGAATGAATTTTAAGGTGCTATTCTAATCATGTATTAGGTATTTAAACAAGTTTAACTCATAGCACAATAATCTAAAATTATCTTATAGTTTTAAGATAGCTTTTAATGGCTAACCTAAAAGGTTTTCTTGCGTTATCAAATAAAGAACAAGAAATTGAAATAACAGTTAAAACTAGCAGCTTAAGAGTATCACATAAAATTAAGTTACATCAATATTTTCAATAATTATCTCATAATTATTCCAAGTTTCTAATAAACATCATTTGCATATCATATCATTTGCAGAATTAGATGATGGTAGATTTGGCTTTGATACCAATGAAGGGTTTTGACAGACCCTCAGGGCATAAAACCTATCCCCGTCCTACGTCAGATGGACAATAGAAGCAGAAACACAGCGGAATAAAAATGTCATTAAACTATTTAAAGATAGACATAAGGATTTATTAACCCTAGCGAGGAAAATCTACTATCTTGGAGTGGGTCTGACCAACCCCAAAGATAGATCTAAACTACTGCAACAATATATGAAAGCATCGTAAAAGAAAACATACCTGGAACTTCGTTTCTGCAGAATACGAATCGTCCTTTTTAGTAACCTTCTTTTGCTCCCCGAAGCAAGCTGCCTCCACGCGTCCAAGACCAGACCACCCAAAGCGAGCCAACAACGTGCCTCCGAGCCAATCACCCGTCGAAGAAAGTTTCACTTGAGCACAATCCACATCAAAGACTTTGGATCCGATCCAAACCTCCTTGTTGTCTTGCTAGGACTCGAACGGAGGATCGGAAGGAATTTAGGAGGAGTGAATAATTTTAAGTTTTAGGTCGAGTGGGCTCAAAACTTTTTAGAGCTTCTCGAATCGAAGACTTGATACAACTTTTTCAAGGGGGGTTAGCCCCTATTTATATAGGGAGCCGGCCCCCTTTCCTTGTCTCACGAGCAATGTAGGACTAAAGAAATTAAAAGGGAAAAGTCAATTTAGTTTGCCTTACACTAAGGTTAAACTTTGATGAATTTTCTTTTCCTCACCGTTGAGCTTCGCAAGTGATATCATATATCAAATCGAAGAGCACTAAACGATGATCGCATAGAAACAAACGGCGCTCCAATCCGACTTTGTTTGACCCATCAAACATTGGCGCAAAGTAGCTCAAAAATCACAAAACACTGATAATTTGCAGCAGTCACCACAGGTTTCAAAAACCTAGAACGTGGGGCTCCACGCGCCCATCTGATTGGGCGTGTCCAAGGCACGTGCCCTACATTGGACATCTGGCGCCCAACATCTGGGCACCAGATTTGTGTTGGCCCGGCCCTTTGGGCCAGGCCAAATTTATTTGGCAGTTTTTTAATGTTTTGATATTTTTTTTTGACGAGTAATAAGCATCTTTATTGAGTATAAAGCAAAACAAAACAAGAACAAAACAAAACATTCACCATGAGGAACCGGTTGGGGATTAGGAAGATCGGGGATAGGGCACAAGCGCCGTCACCCAATACAATCCAACACCCTACCAGAACAACTCATGTGATAAATATGTACAAAACCCGCAAAAACTGTACAAGGAATCAATCCTCCTCGAAACCCCAATTTGCAAAGATGGTGGCATCCTCCTGGTCGGAATGGTCCAAATTACACAAAGATATATTAACATCCACAGATATAGCTTCAAATAGCCTTTCCTTGTCCACTCCTCTACCCTCAAAATTTCTGCAGTTGCACTGTTTCCAAATATGCCAAACAATGCATGCTAGGGCCGTTTTAGCTAAGATGCCGACACAGTCCTTCTTATTATAACGATAGAGGATGATGTCTCCCAACCCAGGAAGGTCAAAAGTGGAGGGGAGAGTAATGTTCAGCTTAAGTAGACTCCTGCAAATAATATATCGGCTGTAAGGACATTCAAAAAATATGTGCTTCGAACTCTCCAAAACTCCTCCATCACATAAGACGCAATATTGACTCGTAGTAATGCCCCACTTAAGAAGAATGTCCCTAGTCAACAGTTTGCCATGGAAAGCACGCAGAAGAGTAATATCCCACTTGGGGGTATGAAATCTGTGCCAGACAACATCATAATAGGCGAAAGGGGAGCCTCTCGAACGGGTACCCTCCCATGCATCACGAAAAGAGCAGGTAGATCCAAGAATCCAAGCCCAAGTGTCAGGACCAGGGGAAAGACGAAATGACTGTAAATTAGAGATAACAGATTGAGGTAGGAGTGCATCCTTCCAACCATTAGGGGACCAGTAGTCACTAACCAAAGCATTCTCATCACCCCAGGGAACCTCCTAAAGTAGAGTGAGTGGACCGCAAGGCAACCAATTATCATACCAGAAGGAACTAGTGGTACCGTCTCTAACAACACGCTTGATTAATTTCTGGGAAGTACCTCGATTCCGCAGGATAAATTTCCAAGTACTAGAGCAGTAGGGGGAGGGTTTAGCATTGTAAAAAGCAGTAGTTCCTGTTAGGTAGTGATGTCTCATGTATTTTGCCCAAGGCCCATCAGAAGAGAGGAGCCTCCAAGTAAGCCTAATACCAGATGCGCCATTGAGATCAGAAAGCAATCTAAGCCCCACTCCTCCTTCCTCCTTAGGGGTGCATAGGTCCCTCCAGGCCCAAAAATGCTGGTTCCCCCAAATGAACTTCCTACCAGCTGAAGAAATAGTGCGCGGAACAGAGGGGGGGATCCTGAATGCATACATCCAAAAAGCCACCATACCATAGATAACAGTACGCACCAATTCAATCCGTCCTGAAATGGAAAGTAGAGAGGAAGACCAGCCCTGGAGTCTCCTTTTGCATTTATCAACCAATCAGGCATACATAGATGATTTTGGATAAATAGAAGATAAAGGTAATCCAAGATAAACTGAGAAGGAGGAAACCTTCTTAATTCCAAGAATAGATGCAACAGTAGAAGGATCACGAGTACCTTTGCTAAAAATGACTGAACTCTTATCCCAGTTAACATTAAGCCCGGTTAGAAGATTGAGGCGTTCTAATAAATTTTGCAGGCCCAAAAAAGAGTGATTATTAGCACGGCAGAATACCAGTAGATCATCAGCAAATAATAAGTGGGAAATAGATCCCGATCTCCTCATAGGTTGTATTGTGCCCAGAGATTCTGCATCTGCCATTAATAGAGAAAAAGTTTCCATCACAAGCACGAAGAGGTAGGGGGATAGCGGGTCACCCTGTCTTAGCCCTCTATTTGAAGTGAAGTACCCTGCTGGGGACCCATCAACCAGGATTGAAAAAGAAGGGGATGAGATGCATTGTGAAATCCAGTTAATAAACTTGACATGAAACCCCATTTGGTGCATCATATAAAGGATGAGTTCTCTGTTGACACTGTCAAAAGCCTTCCTGAGGTCCAACTTCAAGCAAGCTCTGGATCCCATGGGGTTACTGAAATCATGAATCTGCTCATGAGCCAGGAGGGCACAGTCAGAAAGTAAACGACCTTTAAGAAAAGCAGATTGATTTGATGAGATCAGCTCGTTAATAACCATCTTCAACCTGCTACATAAGATTTTACTGATAATCTTATAGATGACGTTACAACATGCGATATGTCTGTAGTCACCTAGACCTGTAGCATTGGTATTCTTGGGAACCAGAGAGAGGAAAGTATGATTTATCTGGTACAACATATTCCCAGTTTTAAAGACGCAAGAAACTGCTGAACAACCCTCTTTTCCTATGATATCCCAATTATGCTGGAAAAAATGTCCATTGAACCCATCAGGCCCCGGTGCCTTATCTTTATCAATACTAAATACGGCATCTTTGATATCATTATCCGAGACATTTCTTTCAAGCCAACTTGCAGCGACATGAGTAAGCTTATGCTTTGGAATGATAGTTGGGAAAACATTCCAATAGTCATTCTGGTAGTAAAGCTTCTCATAGTATATATGATCCTCTTCCCTTAATTTCTCAATATTAGAAGTTCTGCATCCCTCCCCATTAATAAGATGATTAAGATTATTATAACAGTACCTGGAGTTCATTGCATTGTAGAAAAATTTTGAATTTCTGTCCCCAAGCTGGAGACAATCTTGCCTGCTCTTTTGTTGCAAAATAGACTCCTCTATATCCATAGCTTGTGCCAGGTTATTGATGGCTAAATGTTCCAATCTTTGCAAATCTGGGCAATTTGAAATGGCCGGATTTGACTGAATGGAATCCAATTTATTTCGGCATTCATATACATCAAACCTGCTTCTGTGATCCCCTGAAAATTCCCTTAGCTTAAGTTTAATCCTTTTTAATTTAGCCACCAGAATATACATAGGATATAGGCCCAGGTTTCTCAAAACTGGGGGAATACAGTCCCTATGATTTCCAGCCCAGGATTTCTCCAGTAGCTCCCGATAGCCGGGATAGGTACAACATGCGTTAAAATATTTAAACGGCTTGGGGAAGGAGGTTACCTTAGGGAGGAGATGAATAATCAGAGGGGAATGATCGCTTGTTCCCGCTGTAGAATATTCGTAATAGGAATTTGGGAGAATACGCATCCATTCCGCATTGCAAAGAGAGCGATCCAAGCATGCAGATATGCGGCCGAACCCAACCCGTCGGTTGCTCCAGCTAAAATTTTGTTCCACACTTTTAAGATCCATTAAGAAGCAGCTACTAATACAGTTATTGAAGTCATCCACCATCCTGGCATCCAGGGGCCTACCACCCATTTTCTCAGAAGAGTAGCGCACACAATTAAAGTCTCCTCCAACCAACCAAGGCAACGAGCTGAGCTTGGTAGAGTCCTGTAATAGAGACTTCCAGAGAGAATGACGAATGGAGGCAAAGTTAGAAGCATAGATAACAGAGAACACAATGACTAATCCGGACTTATTAGCAAGGGTCACAGATATATGTTGTTCTGAGAAAGAGACTGGGTTGCAACTCCAAATCGAAGTATCAACGTATAGAACAATACGACCCCCGGAGTGAAAGCTTCTGTTGTCTGTAGTATACCAACTTTTAGGAAAACATTTCGAAATCCTTCCTGCATGACACACTTCAACTTTAGTTTCCAGCAAGCCCATAATTGATGGCCGAAGTGTCTGAACTCTCTGTTTAAGATCACCTCTCCTAACAGAATTGTTCAGACCCCTAGTGTTCCAGATGAACACAGACATTAAATATTTATCGGGGCTGCTCCTTGACCTCCAGAGAGCCGAGAGCTCTTACGGATGGCAGAGGGAGAGACATTCTTCTTAACAACTTTCTTAGATCTATTTATAGACGCCTCATTTTTCAGATGAATTTGATGTTCCAACCAGTCTGGATTTAAATAGGACAGCTCATCTGGAAGTGCCGAGTCACTTGAATTGAGTAAGAGAGAAGGGAATATTCTGTCCTCCTCTATGACAACCTGCCGGGGATCTGACATTGTGCTCCCTCCTCCTGTCATAGTGCACCGCCTCCTGTGCTTGATTCTCCAACTGGAATAGATTGGTCTACTTGCTGTGAGTGGACCTGAGAAGGATCAGACACTGTGCTCCCTCCTCCCGGATATTGCCCAGTTAAAGCACACTTATCTGTGGCATTTATTGGGCATAGGCTTTCATCTCTAGCATCTTGCAAAAGTTAAACGCAAGCTAGCCCATCAGAGCTTTGCAAGCCGCTTATAGTAGATTGCTGCACCCCTATTATGGGAGTTAAATTACCTTGTCCTGTAGCGAGAACCCATGTGCTTCTTCCGACGTCTGAGATACTAGGGATAACTGGCTTTGGGATCTCTGAACCTCCCTCTGAAATATGAGAAGAATCACAACCCATCCCAATATTTGAAGATAAATAACCATCAACTGGAGTCTCCCCATCTACAGCTTGATGGATAGCATTACCCTGTACTGAATTAAGCTGTGTTACAATTTCACCCTCCTCATGTGCACTAACCTCGTCCCCAATTGACCCTGCAACATCCTCCACTTGATTAGGATCCCCCTTTTGGATTGAAGAAAGCTCTACATCCCCTTCCTTAATAGAGCACTGGTTAACAATATGGCCGAAACAACAGCAAGTTGTACACCTAGGAGGCTCGCCCTCGTATTTGACATCAGCAGATAGGGTAGACCCATCCTCCAATCTCACAACCACCTTCCTAGCCAACGACCTGCTCCCCTCAACCTCCACTAGACATCTCACATACATGATACGATCCAAATTCGCCGTTGCCCGATCAAGGAAAATTGGAGTACCCACTACACTAGCGACTCTGTTCAAAATGTCTAGAGTCCACATGTGTAATGGGAGATTGTGCAATTGAATCCACACCGGAACCGTCGTGAGAAAATCTCGGTCATGCTTAACTGTAGGGCTCCAGCGCTAAAGAACCACCAACCTCCCATCAAAAAGCCAGGGACCCCCCTGTAGAATAGTGTCACAATCTTCCTCATTCTCAAAGCGAAAATAGAAAAAGCCATTTTCTTTGGTGAAAACTTGGAGCCCCCCTTTTAGCTTCCACAAGCGATCCGTCCAAGCCTTAATCTGCCCATAATAGGGTACATCACCAAGCACATATCCTACAAGCGAGTTTTTCCAACGGGACGCTCCAGTTACTATTAGAGAGTTAGGGACCAAGGCTATGACGGTTCCGTCGTCCCCAACAGTCGGAGGAATGTGTGTCATTACCAGGGGATCTGCATATTTCCTCCTGGAAGAGCAGATGTCTACCCAAGATCACTTCCCAGCATCGGAATTGATATGGAATGTTGCCTCAGGTCTCACAGACCTTTTATCAAACACCTTAGGGGCAACAGGACCCTTTGATGGGTTTGACGCTACAGGGTTACTCTGAACGCGTCGTTGGGCAGGCCGCTTGAAATCAACATCCTCAAGACGCTGTGCATGATCCCCACGACGTGCTTGATCACCACTTGGCACAGAACGGGAGCTGGATGGCCGGCCTCCACCGCGCCTCTCACGACCAAACACAACCCTAGAAAACCCTCCCTTCATGGCCGCCCCCTTCTTCGTGTAAGTAACCTCCTGCTAGCCATAATTCGATTGGGGGGATCAGAGACAATATTTTTACCCTTGTAATCACTTGATTTGCTAGGATCGGGGGGCTTCAGAACCCCATCACCAAGATCACCAAGTTCGCCTGCTCCGGAAATTTCGCCAGTGTCACGCCCCGCTTCCCAAAAAATATGGAGGCGAAGCGTGAGAAGGTCCGCTCAGACTTGAAGCAACAAAGCCGCAAGTCCGATAAGCGTCAAGTATCACAAAGTAGCAGGTCCCTGTAATGTGACTCGGAAACGACAATAACAATAATAGAAAAAGAGGCAAATAATTAAAATTATTCAACTCAGAGTCCAGATATAAATTCAACAACCAGAAATGCCACCAGGCAAACAAAAGAGTCCAAAAAGAAAAGGCCTAGCGTGGCCAATAAAGAAACTAACAACGGGCTACTCACCGACAACAACACAACTAACAAAGAAGGAACGAAGGAACACTAGGACCGGTCGCCGGTGTCCTCGTACTCAACGTCAGCAACGGGATCGGGCACGAACTCCACGAACTCGTCACCCTCCACAGCAATCTCTGGCTCAGTAACTAACATGCGTCACCCAAAAAGAAGGGGCACATGTCAGCAAGTCTACAAGACTTGTGCAAGGAAACTAAAGAAAAGTGGTAACAACCTGGCAGTTCTAGAGTAAAGTATGACATGGCATTTTATGCAATGAGAACAACAGCAGTTTATGATATGGCATGATTATAGCATGGTAAGTAACATGGCATGGCAAGTAAACAATTACAAGACAAGTACAAGAATTGTAAGCACGTCGTGCACAGAGATTCTGCCCTTTGGCTAGAGTGGCTGTACATGCCAACTCTTACGCTCAAGTGACCGTTTATCCCTACCCCTCCACGTGTGTCGAGCCAGGGCATTACCCCGAACACGTAATGCTCGCTTCTGGATCACGAGCCAGGAAGTGTTTTTAACACGTATGGCGTAGGGTTATGCCCGCATAACGGGTGCCTAGCTGGTAACACAGAAACACGGATTTGTACAAGGATTTGTAGCGTGTGCTACGATGCAACATGCAACATGATATGTAAAATGGATGCACATGACAATTATTTGAAATGAAATTACGTACCGTTAAAGAAAATTAAACCTGACAAGCAATTGTATGACATGGCATGACAAGGGGTATTCTAGCTTCGTTGTCAAGCTAGAATTGAATTTGCGCCTAGACCGCTATCATTTCACGGTCTAGTCTCTTTCATGCTAAAACAAGGTATTGGCCTAAAAACGTGGCCTAAAGCAAGGTTGGCAAGTTTCACTTGCCTGGTACCGAAGTTGTTGTTCGACGAGAGTCACAAGATCGGTATCCTACGGAAATTGGGTTTGCTGTTATGGAAAAATAGAAAATTAGATTTAGAGTTCTAAACCGGTTTGCATTGGAATCCTATGACGTCTAGTAATCCATTTTTTATTAGGGTTTCTAATTTACAGTGTGGGTTACAGAGAATTAAAGGTAGATCACTAGCCGTTTTTGTAGCGGAAGAACGACGATTACGATGCCTACGAATTGCAGGTAGAAGAAGATCTCGACGATTTCCGGGTTGCCGTCGCCAAACCGAGCTTAGCACGACAACAGAAGAACGATCCGAGGGAGATGTTGCGGCTGAAAGGATCTCCAGCGGCTGATCTAAAATGGATCTGGAGAATGGGGAAATATAGGGCAAATCTGGAGCAAAAGAGGATTTTGGGGTTTTTTTGGCGATCGGCCGACGGCCTACGGGGGTGGTGCCGGTGCAAAAGAGAGTGAGGGGAAGCTCGGGAGGATGAAAGAATGTAAGAGGATGATTGGGGGATGATTGGGGAAGAAGATGAGCTAAGAAAAGTGAAGAAAGAATGGGAATGGTCGAGGGTTTACATAAAGAAAAAGTGCGGCGGCTACAACTTAACCTAGGTCTACTGGGAAATTTAGTCGGTCAGAGAAGGGTGGTCGATCGACTAGTTTAGGATCTAGTCGGTCAGTCGTCCAACTGACACCGACTAACATCAAACAGTGAACAGTGTCTGTACAGAGAAGGCGTGATTAGTCGGTCTGTGAAGGCCCATCGACCGACTAGTTTGGGATCTAGTCGGTCGGTGAACGTTCACGAACCGACTAAAGGTCGAATAAGATAGATAATGAGTACTGACAGTTAGTCGGTCTGAGTACAAGACCTGACCGACTAGTTTGGAAACTAGTCGGTCGGAGAACATGCTTAGACCGACTAAACGTAAACAGTAACTCAGTCGAAATTTACTGACAAGAACTAGCCGGTCTGAGAAGCGTTGTCGACCGACTAGATTGCAATCTAGTCGGTTGGCTCTCCTTCATGAACCGACTAAGATGCACGAAAAGTGCCGAATCGAAGCACGAAGCTTCGGGAAGATTCCTATTGCCTCTAGGATCACCCTAGCACTATGATTAAGACGCTATGAAGTTAATCGTAAGGATTTCTAACGGGAAAAACACACAAAGAGGGAAACATCCAATATTATTCATATAAAAGTCATTACAAAAACCGGTCGTTACATCCTGTCATTATATATATATATATATATATATATATATATATATATATATATATATATATATATATATATATATATATATATATATATAATGTTTTGATATTTAAAACCACCATTTTTTATATCTTTTGAGTGCATGTTTGTATCCGACTTTCGTAGAAAAATCCCTTTTAATTTCTTTTCATAATATGTCCTTGACATATTATAATCACATTTAATTATTCTCATGCACCCGAGTGCACTCCTCCTTTATTCTTTCTATTACTAAGACGCAAATCCTACTCGGTGTGAGACCCTACAGCCTGACCATACTACAGGTTGGGAGTCGAAACCCCTAGACGACAGTGACCATGAGCAGCAGGTGTCATCCATGTTTCGGCATCATAATTACGTAATTGATCCATTGACTAAAGTGTCGTTGGGATCACTCTGACTGTGTCCGTGATGAATACCACAGTTTTAGTCCCTTCGACTTAACTATGTCACTGCGCAGCCTAGGGTATGGTAAACTGTCAACTCTACTAGCTAGCATTGGTCAGTATACTCTGGTCTTTAGCATGTCCATGTTGTACTTCCTAAAACATTCCTTGGCCAAGGTTTTTTACCAAGAACCGTACTGAGCCTGTGACACTAACTTCCCATGAACGATAGAGATGAATCTTCTCTTGTTCACTACTCATCTCGTACGCTTCAGGTGTCCCCCAAACTAAGATCTTTCAGCCGATATTGCTTCGAAGCTAGATCATGGATCTAAGTGACACCATTCATGCACAGGTTCGTACAATGACCTCAAGTCTTAAGGACCAACTTTCCTATCATCACTAGAAAGGTATCAATGACAATTTAGTTAATGTTAACCATTTGATAACTCTTTCTCAGGTCGGTCAGTGGACTCATTCTCTAATGAGCACATGTGTCTTGTCTCTGACTTTGCCAAGTCGAAAGATTACGAGATTATAGTCATCCTTTTGGTTAAGATAAAGACACAATGGTCTGTGCGAAATGCCGATGTCCTTCTCTCGACACATCTATGACCTTGAACGCTTTAAGACTCAAGCTACTATCGGTCAGAAATTTTCCATAATCGAGATCTCCATCTTGATACGTGTATGACATTGTTATAAGTCTAAGGAAATTATCCAAGTATTTTAATGAAAACATCATAACAAAATTACGCAGAAAATTGATACCAGAAAGCATACTTTCATTTATGAACAAGATGATTTACATAGATAAATTGCCTCGAGGGCATACATCTCTCAACATGGTGATACTTGAAGCATGTGATGAGAGTAATGACCAAGAGATGATTCGTGTCACTCGTTTATGGGGAGTTAGTGTCGCACGTGTTAGTTCGATCTTTAGTGAAAACTTTGTCCAAAGTATGTGAAGAAGTCCAACATTGATAAATTAAAGACTGATGGAGATTAACTGAGTTCAAACTATTAGAGTTGATAGTTGAATGTACCCTAGGCTTGATTAAGCGACATAGTTGGCAAAGGGACTAAAACTGCGGCATTCATCACAGACACTGTCACGCCCCGCTTCCCAAAAATATGGAGGCGAAGCGTGAGAAGGTCCGCTCAGACTTGAAGCTACAAAGCTGCAAGTCCGATAAGCGTCGATCAAATTTAAAACTGCAGGTCCTTGCAACGCGAAACGAAACAAAGATAATAATAACGAAAAGAGACAAAAGAAACATATCAGAATATCCATAATAATAAATCTCAACATCGCAGAAAAAGCCACCAGGCTAAAATAAAAGAGTCTAAAAGAGGCCCAGCATGGCCAACAAAAGTACAAAGTACGAAAGCAAAGTAATGGTGCAAGCACCGACAACTAACAGCAAGCTAAAGTAAAACAGCTCAACAGCCACTAAGACTGGTCTCCGGTGTCCTCGTACTCCTCAACGAATGTAGGCTCAGGCTCAGCGTCAGCAAAGACCTCGTCCTCAACACCTGTCTCTGGCTCAGGGTCTAACATGTGACACCCAAAAGAGCAAGGGGCACATGTCAGCAAGTCTAAAAGACTTGTGCAAGTGAAACTGAAAGTACAAGTAAGAGCAACCTAAAAGTTCTAGCATGATGCAATGACATGGCAGTTAAAGTAATGGGTGCAACAGGTAAAGTAAAGCGAAGTAAAGTACGAGCATGGCATGACATTCACAAGACAAGTACAAGACAAGAAAAGTAAGCACCTCGTGCACAGAGTTCACGCCTTACAGCTGAAGAGGCTGTACGGGCACACTTTTACGCTGAGTGGTCGCTCAACCCTACCCCTCCATGTGTATCGAGCCAGGGCCTTACCCCCGAACGGGAATGCTCGCTTCTGGATCACGAGCCAGGAAGTGTTTTAACAAGTATGGCGTAGGGGTGCACCTAGCCCGGGACAAGCAAGTACAAGTATGTAGCGTGTGCTACGAATGCGACATTCAATGCATGGATGACATGACATGGCAAGTAGTAAAGCATACAGGTAAGGAAAGTAAACGTGACAGTTAAGCATGCATGATCAACAAGTTTAAGGGGTTGGATCTAGCTTCGTTGTCAAGCTAGATCATTTAGGTGACGGATCTAGTTTCGTTGTCAAACTAGATCAAGTAGGCGTCTAGCCAGCTATCATTTCACTGACTAGTCTCTTTTACGCTAAAAACAAGTAAGTGGCCTAAAAACATGGACCTAAGCAAGATTTGGCAAGTTTCACTTGCCTGCAATTATCACGTCAAGAAAACACCATCCAACGAGTCCAAAGTCACGATTCCTACGTGCACAAGTCCACCGGCCTACATCCGTTTTATTAATCTTGATTAGTGATTGCTAAAACATTTAAAATACTTTAAAATACTGATTTTTAGTCTTGATTAGCATGCAATTGGGTTGGGGGGTCCTAGGGGTGCAAAACGTTACCTCAACACGACGCGAAAGCTACACCGGCGTCGGGTAGCGACGCCAGGGGTTGGAATAAAAGATCGCGCTCCAAGTCATGATTCCAATTAGATTCCTCGCTGGGAATTTTAGAGCAATCAACCCGGGCGACGATTCCAGATTCCAAAGCTAGCACGTGCGACGACGGGCTACGGCGTGCGACGACGTCGTACGCGACGAATCCTCGAAGAGCAAGCACCTAGGTGGGGCCCACAGTACTCCTAGGGGCCTTTGGGGGACCCACAATAACTCTGGAGAACTTGGGGGGCCCACGGAGGCAAGTGGTGCGACGGATGCGGGGTTGCGACTAGTGGCTCTCGGTCGTACTCAGCCAATGCGGGGAGATCTCTCGGTCGTGCGCTGAGAATGCGGGGCTGCGACGATTTGGGGTGTGCAGCGGCTGCGGGGGCTATGGTGCGAGCCAATCCGTCGGTCAGGTCGAGAGAACAGGTCGGTCGTGCGGGGTGCGGAGCGGGGCGACAAGCGGGGTCGATGCGGGCGCTGTGCGGAGCTTGGGGCCTCGGTCTGACCGAGAGCCTCTCTCGGTCAGAGCGGGGGAACGGGGGCGGCGGCGGCTGCAGCGTGCGGAGCGGGGCGGAGCGGGGTTGGGCTTCGGTCTGAGCGGGGGAACGGGGCCGTTTCCTTCGGTCGTGCGGTGGCTGAACGTCGCAACGTTGCGACGAATCGTCGCAACGTCCAATTTTGGTTTTGGAAGAGGCTAGGGCTAATTTCTTGCGAAAATAGGTCTTGCTAGGGGTTGCTTATATAGTATAGATGGGTTGACTTGGTCTAGGGCTAAATCTAATAGGATTAGAAGTTTAAAATAATTTAAAATTTGAAATCAACTTCTCCAACTCACCCAAGGATTTGACCTGGTCCAAATGAGCTGGAAATTGGCTCAAAAATTCTTTAAAACGTTTAAAACTCAAATAAATTTTATTTGGCCGTAATTTATTTAAAAATAAATTATTAAAAATATTATAAAACTTGTTAAAAATATTAAAGTGGTCAAATAAACTCCAAAAATTATAAAATAAATATCGGGGTGATCGTGGCGACTAAAGTGAGCTAACTAAGAAGACGGATCTCAGTTTTGACGTCGGACGACGAAACTAAAAATAGAAACGTCTCCCGTCAAAAGCGAAAATCGTCACGTCTCATCGAGTAAGTTTAAATTGTGGGAAAACGACTCGAGAAGTGTCGTTCCAAGATAGTGCCACTATTTAATGCTCTCAGAGATGTTCACAACGGCATATCACACAAAAGTGTTCACAATCAAATAAAGTCTAAAATAAACACGTGCACGGCCAAAAGCACGTGCACGAAAAACGTACAACGAAAAGTGGTCGTTACATCCTCCCCACCTTAGAATAAAGTCCGTCCTCGGACTTTCTAATATATCTAGTCGCTCTATTAACTACCCCAATCAAGTCACATTATATTTCAAACCAGGTATAGCTATTACAAGTGCTTATATACGCACTAGGTAGTCAAACATTAACACTACCAACACGTATATATATACATTCACGTATGTTATCACTTATACTTATTATAGTCAGTCAATTTCATACATGTATTTCAATCATATATATAAGCATACATCCCTTATATAACTACTACTCACAAAACAATAGTTCAGATACTTATATAGGATAGTCTCACACTTAGCCAATACAATTATTGCTCTACCTATATGTAGCTACCTATGCGCAAACATCAAGGGTATACTACCCTCTAATAATTTCTTAGTACGCATCCCATACCAAACACATCAATTCATGTAGTCACACCATACCATTATTATTCAAGTTTCACTATATCTAATATATATTCACTACTACCATATTCTCACAATGTATAGTCATTCAAATACATGCAAATAGTTCACCACGTATTCACATCACGTACGGTCCTATAACTGTATTTACGACACGCCACATATACCATAGTCATCAATACCTATAACTAAGCACATACTTACCCGTGCATGGTGCACACCCATACACGCTAACAGTTCATTTACGCATACCAATCATACCATTATATTACTAGCACATCTATGCACCTAGTTTAGCTAGTATACATATGTGCACACAACAAGTCCTAATAAATAGCTATACCACAAGACCAACCCTATAACTATATACTGGTATAGAGACCCACAACCATGTGCGTAACACAACCAGGCACAAACACTTCTATCACTATACATACATCAAACATCGCTATATTCAAACTTCAGACATACATTCAATGTACTTAGAGTATACCCACTCAAGCTTGAGTGAGACTCAGTACATATATCAGAATATTCTATTTACATAACACGGCATTCATACATATACCAATATCACTCCAATATTTATACGTCTACCATTACAACCATATACATTCCATAAATCAATCACACTTAATATTTAGTCAGGTAATACTCACATAGTTAAATCAATTTATATACCATACTAATAACATTACAGACATCAGCACCCACATATTTATAATACCCTCCCTAGTACAAACATTATAGTCACACATAAGTAATGTACATATTCATACCATAGCCTACTACCTATAATTAGTATACTAACACATCCACACGTACATAATTAAGATGTGCAATAGTCGTGTATACCTCACGGTATGCACGCATGCAACATCCCGTAAAAGTAAGCAATACCAATCAAAATTATAATCTACTATCATATGCATATCGCCTATATACTCAGGCAACGAAACATAACTACTTACATCTAAACACTATATATATCTACCTACGAGCACATTCTCATACGTACTAACATATGGGTCACTCAATAGGCCTACTTACGTAATTATACATATGCTTATTATTATCACACCTATCATATTCATAGCTTTACCAATCATTTTATTTCAACCATTATAAGTATCTCTTACTACATTCACAACTTAGATATTTCCACGCTAACTCTTATATACACAGGCATCCCTAGTATAGTATAGCTAACTACACACAAATCTATAAATACTAACACACAACAAATTCATAATATCACGAATAACTCCGAGTATATATTTATATCACACCATAGGCAAGCACCAATATACTATGGGGATTCTCATTCAAGCCCACGTACACAACTTAGGTACGTGCACCACGACAACATCACAAGGGTCCAAGGGCCTACTAACAACTTAGAGTTGACAGAGACATTGACGAGCACTAAAGCCTAAGCAATAGAGAGAGGTCGAGAGCGTGACGAGGGAAGAATCGATAAGCACGAGTTCAGATAGGACGAACACAAGGAGACAGCTTGGTTAGACGAAACGTTGACTCAATGGTGGTGCTTAGGTTGGGGGAAAAGGGGGTGTAGTGATGCTTACAAAGGATGGAGAAAAGAAAATAGGGTAAAAGACACAAGCTAAAACACGCGAAATCTGAAAACTATTGTATCTCAAAAGTTGGAATCCTCATCTGTATAAAATATTTGAAGATCGATAAGGCGGGTTGTTCAAAATAAGTTTGAGTCAAATATTCATAGGAAGAGAAAATGTTTTATTGGTTTATATAAACTCATTGTAAAAGGGAAGTAAAATCATTTACACGAATATTAAGGACATGGTTTAGAAAATTCTATACGTCAGTAATTTAATATAATGTTGTCAAAAGTTTTTGGAAAGTCAAGAATGAAATCAAGTAACGGAAGAATTTAACTTATGTTAAATGCTTTCAAAATTTTTTTTTAGGCTATGGAAAAATTTAAAATAATCAATATTGAAACTACTTTTTAAAGAACCAGGGTGTACAAAATTAAAGCTGGTTTACACAAAGCTCCTAGCATACAAGAACAACGAGCCTGGTACGGATATAAAAATAATTGAAATTCAATTTAGTTTAGAAATTTCCTAAAAGTATGTATGGTGAACGGAAAAATAATAATAATGACTTAGTATAAGAATATCAAGATCGAATAGCAAATCTTTAAAATCAAATCAGGGAGGGTATAAAGCAGGAAGAGGCTATGAAAATAGTAATTTTGCAAAAATCTGAAGTAGCGAAAACGACGAGCAAGGACCAACTTGCTGAAAGCTGAAATTCCATGTGTCTTGAAAGTATATTAAAGTAAACACGGCGTATCATTCGTATAACACAGATAAGAAGGAGAATTATAAATCGAATTGGGCAAAGCAAAAGTACGGTTCAGAATAAAATTAATATATGAAAGGAAATATGTATTTTCATAGGTACGAAAAATATAGGCTGGAAAAATATTATAAGCTAGAGTTCAAAAATTTTCGCCAAAAGTTTAAAAAGAAGTAAATCAACGAGGAGTACAAAGTTAAGTATATTTATATAAAAAATTTTGTACAAATTTAAACTTAGGGAAAGAGGAAATCGAAAAATACTTTCAGAAAATTCAAGACTTGTAATGGAGAGGTTCGAAAATGGACGACGATCGTCATGAGGCGATCTCGTGAATCGAGGCAAGGAAATTGGTCGGAGATCAAAACATTCATATGCCTAGGATATGAATCAGAAGAGTCTACGGGAAACTCCTACGGTCGACCAACCAAAGATTAAAAACTAAGCGATAAGACTTCTAAAGGTTAGACGGTAAAGAAATGCGTTCAGCTTGGTCCGAAATCGATGAACCCAAGCGAACGACTGAAGGGAATTCTAGAAGTCTAATATGGTCGGGGTTAGACAAGAACCACTAAGGTAACTCCTACGACGATTAAATCAATTGCTGACAGGGGGTCTAACTAACAACCAGAGGCCTCTAACTAGCAAACACATGCGTCTAACTAAGTCTTCTTACTCCTAGTGACATATGAAAACGACTATACTCAGGGCTTATGACTCGGATGTTGCAATTTATTTAATGGACATTCCGTCATTATCGTTGTTTCGTTAATTCGCAATTGCAAGACCGGACCTGCATGGGCCACCAACAAAACCTGTCACGCCCCGCTTCCCAAAAATATGGAGGCGAAGCGTGAGAAGGTCCGCTCAGACTTGAAGCTACAAAGCTGCAAGTCCGATAAGCGTCGATCAAATTTAAAACTGCAGGTCCTTGCAACGCGAAACGAAACAAAGATAATAATAACGAAAAGAGACAAAAGAAACATCTCAGAATATCCATAATAATAAATCTCAACATCGCAGAAAAAGCCACCAGGCTAAAATAAAAGAGTCTAAAAGAGGCCCAGCATGGCCAACAAAAGTACAAAGTACGAAAGCAAAGTAATGGTGCAAGCACCGACAACTAACAGCAAGCTAAAGTAAAACCGCTCAACAGCCACTAAGACTGGTCTCCGGTGTCCTCGTACTCCTCAACGAACGTAGGCTCAGGCTCAGCGTCAGCAAAGACCTCGTCCTCAACACCTGTCTCTGGCTCAGGGTCTAACATGTGACACCCAAAAGAGCAAGGGGCACATGTCAGCAAGTCTAAAAGACTTGTGCAAGTGAAACTGAAAGTACAAGTAAGAGCAACCTAAAAGTTCTAGCATGATGCAATGACATGGCAGTTAAAGTAATGGGTGCAACAGGTAAAGTAAAGCGAAGTAAAGTACGAGCATGGCATGACATTCACAAGACAAGTACAAGACAAGAAAAGTAAGCACCTCGTGCACAGAGTTCACGCCTTACAGCTGAAGAGGCTGTACGGGCACACTTTTACGCTGAGTGGTCGCTCAACCCTACCCCTCCACGTGTATCGAGCCAGGGCCTTACCCCCGAACAGGAATGCTCGCTTCTGGATCACGAGCCAGGAAGTGTTTTAACAAGTATGGCGTAGGGGTGCACCTAGCCCGGGACAAGCAAGTACAAGTATGTAGCGTGTGCTACGAATGCGACATTCAATGCATGGATGACATGACATGGCAAGTAGTAAAGCGTACAGGTAAGGAAAGTAAACATGACAGTTAAGCATGCATGATCAACAAGTTTAAGGGGTTGGATCTAGCTTTGTTGTCAAGCTAGATCATTTAGGTGACGGATCTAGTTTCGTTGTCAAACTAGATCAAGTAGGCGTCTAGCCAGCTATCATTTCACTGACTAGTCTCTTTTACGCTAAAAACAAGTAAGTGGCCTAAAAACATGGCCCTAAGCAAGATTTGGCAAGTTTCACTTGCCTGTAATTATCACGTCAAGAAAACACCGTCCAACGAGTCCAAAGTCACGATTCCTACGTGCACAAGTCCACCGGCCTACATCCGTTTTATTAATCTTGATTAGTGATTGCTAAAACATTTAAAATACTTTAAAATACTGATTTTTAGTCTTGATTAGCATGCAATTGGGTTGGGGGTCCTAGGGGTGCAAAACGTTACCTCAACACGACGCGAAAGCTACACCGGCGTCGGGTAGCGACGCCGGGGGTTGGAATAAAAGATCGCGCTCCAAGTCCAGATTCCAATTAGATTCCTCGCTGGGAATTTCAGAGCAATCAACCAGGGCGACGATTCCAGATTCCAAAGCTAGCACGTGCGACGACGGGCTACGGCGTGCGACGACGTCGTACGCGACAAATCCTCGAAGAGCAAGCACCTAGGTGGGGCCCACAGTACTCCTAGGGGCCTTTGGGGGACCCACAATAACTCTGGAGAACTTGGGGGGCCCACGGAGGCAAGTGGTGCGACGGATGCGGGGTTGCGACGAGTGGCTCTCGGTCGTACTCAGCCAATGCGGGGAGATCTCTCGGTCGTGCGCTGAGAATGCGGGGCTGCGACGATTTGGGGTGTGCAGCGGCTGCGGGGGCTGTGGTGTGAGCCAATCCGTCGGTCAGGTCGAGAGAACGGGTCGGTCATGCGGGGTGCGGAGAGGGGCGACAAGCGGGGTCGATGCGGGCGCTGTGCGGAGCTTGGGGCCTCGGTCTGACCGAGAGCCTCTCTCGGTCAGAGCGGGGGAACGGGGGCGGCGGTGGCTGCAGCGTACGGAGCGGGGCGGAGCGGGGTTGGGCTTCGGTCTGAGCGGGGGAACGGGGCCGTTTCCTTCGGTCGTGCGGTGGCTGAACGTCGCAACGTTGCGACGAATCGTCGCAACGTCCAATTTTGGTTTTGGAAGAGGCTAGGGCTAATTTCTTGCGAAAATAGGTCTTGCTAGGGGTTGCTTATATAGTATAGATGGGTTGACTTGGTCTAGGGCTAAATCTAATAGGATTAGAAGTTTAAAATAATTTAAAATTTGAAATCAACTTCTCCAACTCACCCAAGGATTTGACCTGGTCCAAATGAGCTGGAAATTGGCTCAAAAATTCTTTAAAACGTTTAAAACTCAAATAAATTTTATTTGGCCAAAATTTATTTAAAATAAATTATTAAAAATATTATAAAACTTGTTAAAAATATTAAAGTGGTCAAATAAACTCCAAAAATTATAAAATAAATATCGGGGTGATCGTGGCGACTAAAGTGAGCTAACTAAGAAGACGGATCTCAGTTTCGACGTCGGACGACGAAACTAAAAATAGAAACGTCTCCCGTCAAAAGCGAAAATCGTCACGTCTCATCGAGTAAGTTTAAATTGTGGGAAAACGACTCGAGAAGTGTCGTTCCAAGATAGTGCCACTATTTAATGCTCTCAGAGATGTTCACAACGGCATATCACACAAAAGTGTTCACAATCAAATAAAGTCTAAAATAAACACGTGCACGGCCAAAAGCACGTGCACGAAAAACGTACAACGAAAAGTGGTCATTACAGACACAGTCAAGGTGGTTCCGACAATACTCATGTCAATGAGTTAACCACATAATGATGATGCCCGAAACAGGAACAACCCATGCTGCTCGTGCTCACTGCCATCTGGGGTTTCGAGCCCCACTTGTAGTAGGGTCAGGTTGTAGGTGATCACATAGAGTGAGACCTTCATCAAGTAATAGGAAGTTTTAAGGGAGATTATACATCGGATGTATGGGAATTGATTGTGTCGCAAAATTTTTGCGATATATATACTTTGGATATTATTGATGTGGATTATTGCATATGATGCAAAAGGAATAAAATATATCGTAAAACATTTACGAATGTATTTTAAAATAAACGCATGGAACAAGCTTAATCAAAGAAGTCAAGGAATGTCCTGACCCTTTTGTTTTAGTTCAGGCCCAGTAGAGCCAAAAGAAGAACAAAACAAAAGGTAAAAAGAAAAAACGGGGTCAAAAGGGCATTTAGCCCAGCCCATTTGGAGCTGGGTACCCCAGCCTAGGCGGGCGGGGCCCGCCCGCCCATGTTGGGCGAGACGGGCCCGCCCGAAAGGGCGTGCACCTGACCCGCCCAAGCGGGCTGGGGCCCAACTATCCATGCGGGAGCCTAGCCCACAGGTGGTTTGACTAGGCAGGTGGGGCCCGCTGGTAGGTCCCACCAGCTATGGCTTCATGCCCTGTTGTTCTGGCGGTTGCGTTTCTGCGAAAATGCTTGTTTTTGGAAAACTTTGGACATACGTTTGAGTGGTCAAACGGAGTCGAAATGGAGCCATATTTGTTTCTTTTCGTTCACCGTTCAGTGCTCTTCAATTTGATATATGATATCACTTGTCAAGCTCAATGGTGAGGGAGAGAAAATTCATTAAAGTTTGGCCTTCGTGGAAGGCAAACTAATAATTAATTTTTCATCTAAACTTTTAGTCCCACATCAGAAGTTGAGTGAAGAGGAGGGGTCAGCTGCCTAAATAAATAGCGCGCCAACCCCTTCCTTGAAACTTGTATCGGTGCACCCTGCACCAAGCCTTGGATGAAGGAAGCTCTCAATAGGTAAGAGCAAACCTAGATCGAATAGGATAAAGTAAATTCTCTCTTTCTTCCTTATTCTTCCTTACTCCTTATCAGGCTCTAGAAAAGCTACGAGGAGTTCGGATCGGATCCGAATTCTTGACAGAGTATCCACTCAAGGTGAAACTTTCTGGAGCGCGTGTTGGCTCGGCGACGAGGAGATTGTTCGGCTTGGGATGCGATTCGGCTCAGGTGAAGCGGCTCAGCCCCAATGCGGGGTATTTGTTCGTGGGATTTTGCATCTCGCTAACGTGCGAGCAAAGGTTAGTAGTTTAATATTCATGCCTTTATAATTGCAGTTATATATTATAGATCTATAATTAGGGGTTGGTCGGACCAGGATAATAGAGATTCTGGCTACGTTTTATGTGACGCCCCGCTTCCCTAAAATGGAGGCGAGACGTTAAAAGGTCCGCACGAGAGTGGAGCTGTGAAGCCCCAAACCCGATAAGCGTCAATAAAACATAAGCAGGTCCCTGTAACCACAACGGAACAACAATAATAACACAAGGAGAGACTGAAATAAAATCTCATATCTCATAAATTGTCCAACATGAAAATAAGTCCAACATCCAGAAAAGCCACCAGGCTAAAGGAAAGAGTCTAAGGCCCAGAACAAGGCCAACAAAAGCAACAACGCTACAAAGTATAGGTGCCACGCACCGACAACAAAACAGCAGTCTAAACAAAGGAAAAACACAACGAAGACACTAGGACTGGTCCCCAGTGTCCACGTACTCCCCGTCAAACACAAGCTCGGGCTCGGTGTCAGCAAACACCTCGTCCTCAACAAGGTACTCAGGCTCATGATCTAACATGTGTCACCCAAAAGAGTAAAGGGGCACACGTCAGCAAGTCTAAAAGACTTGAGCAAGGAAACTGAAAGTAAGGCAACTAACAACCTAGCAGATATAGTATGCATGACATGGCAGTTATAACATGAGTGCACAAGCAAGGCATGGCGAGACAATAAGTACAAGAGAACAATTATCGGGACAAGACAAGAGTAGCCAAGCTACTAACAATCTCAATCAATTCACTATTCACGTTTCACGTTGTTTTGTAGATGTTTACGCCTTACAGCTGAACGGTTTCACATTCACGCTGATTGGCCGCTTAACAACTACCCCAAACCCAGAGTTTACGCCTTACCACTGCAGTTGCTGATCGGGCAGACTCCCAGTTGATTGGCTGCTTAACTCTTACCCCCAATACCCACACGTAATCGAGCCAGGGTCCCCACACATGAGCTCAGTAAATGAACCGGGGTTACCCCGCACAGGAGCTCGCACTCTATATCACGATTCATAAACAATTAGCGTAGGGGTGCACCTAGCCAGAAACAAGCAATTCGGGCATTGGCTATCAACCAACACATGGCCCGCTTCTGGAACACGAGCCAGGAACACAAGCATTGTAGCGAAGCTACGCAATCACAGAAACACTTAACGAATGCAATGACATGATAATTAATTTACGTACCGTTAATGGAAAGTAAACGTGACATGGTAAATGTGCAACATGATATATGTCGGAACTAGCTTCATTGTCAAGCTAGTTCCCCAATTTGCGCCTAGGCGAGTATCATTTCGTCGCCTAGCCTCTTTTATGCCTACAACAAGCAAAATGGCCTAAAACATGGCCTAAACCCTAAGTGGCAAGTTTCACTTGCCTAGCACCGGGGATGACGATCACGAAGGTTCGTCTCGCGGATGCTAATCTACGGGGGAAATCGCTGTTATGGGGAAACAATCATCAAACAACATGAAATTTCATTAGGGTTTCATAAAAATACAAATAGGTTATGAAAACATCGAGAGATCGATTTCTTACCGAGAGGAGGCGGAAGAAACACTCCGGAGAACCTATGGATCAGATCTGGAAACCAATGGAGAAGTTTGGAGAACTAGGGTTTTTGGGGGATTTTGGGGATTTGATGAAATTTTGGGGAAGATGAGAGGTAGAATGAGTTGATGGATGGTTTGGATGATGGATTTAGGGCTTGGAATGAAGGAATAAGGGTTTGGGGAAGAATGGGGCTCAATGAGGAAGAAACTAGGGTTTTGGGTCGAGTGGAGGAAGAAGAAAACGTTTGGGAGGGGTATAAATAGGTTGGGCTGGCGGCTGCCCAGAAATTAGGGTTTTAACACAGATTAGTCGGTCAAAGAGCAACCACTGACCGATTAGTTTGGCAACTAGTCGGTCGGTCGACCAACGCAGACCGACTAAGTGTAAACAGTAACTTCTGAACGATAATAGGTTTTAGATTTAGTCGGTCGATGAACAACTACTGACCGACTAGTTTTACATCTAGTCGGTCGAGAGATGAACTTAGACCGACTAAGAGTGAACAGTATAGATACTAAAATTAAGATGATGTGTTAGTCGGTTAAAGAAGCATTGCTGACCGACTAGTTTGCAACCTAGTCAGTCAACCAACGTTCTTAGACCGACTAACGATAAACAGTAACTCTTGAATAATTTAGAAAGCCAACTAGTCGGTCCAAGAAGGATTGCCGACCGACTGGATCGTCATCTAGTCGGTCGGTGCCCCTTCTTATACCGGCTAATAAGCACCAAAAGTACCGATACGGAGCGCGGGGCCCCGGGATCGATTCCTAAGACTCCTAGGCTTGATCCAATAGTAAGATACGACCGTTATGAAGTCCGTCACGAATGACATACTTCGAAATCGACGATCCTAAGGAAGAAACGAGAAAACACGACGAAACGATCGAAAATGAAAGCTACGGAGACGGAAATCACACAAAAGGAGAAAATCCACCAAAACATATATTATAATATAATAAATCCGGATACAAGGAAACCAGTCGTTACATCCTCCCCAACTTAAGAAAAATTCCGTCCTCGGAATTTCCAAACACTCACGTGCCCGGAAACAAAAGTGGGAAACGCTCTCGCATCTCATCCTCATTCTCCCAAGTAGACTCTCCAGGTGAGCCGTGTCGCCACATCACCCTCACAAGATTGACAATCTTGTTCCGAAGCGATTTCTGACGCCTGTCCAGAATCTGCACTGGATGCTGGTCATACGTCAAATCTGGGCGAACGGTAATCTCCGAAAAATCCACAGCATGAGATGGATCGCTAATGTATCGACGAAGCTGCGACACATGGAAAACATTATGAACTCCTTCCAAAGATGGCGGCAAGGCCAAGCGATAAGCTACCTCGCCAACCCTCTCCAAAATGTCAAACTGTCCAATGTATCGCGGGCTCAACTTCCCTCGCTTCCCGAAACGAATCACACCGCGATTCGGGGAAATCTTCAAGAACACATGGTCGCCCGGCTGAAACTCCAAAGGACGACGTTTAGCATCTGACCAATGTTTAAAACGGTCCTGAGCAATTCTCAACCTCTCCCGAATATTCCTGACGATATCCATGGCCTCCACGATCATCTCAGTTCCCAACAGCTCCCGATCACCAACGTCATCCCAACTCAATGGCGATCGACTTTTCCTCCCATAAAGAGCGGCGAAAGGCGCCATGCCAATACTCGCCTGGAAGCTGTTGTTGTAAGAGAACTCCACCAAATGCAGATGGTCCTCCCACGAACCCTTGAAATCCAACATGCACGCCCTCAGCATGTCTTCCAAAATCTGAATTGTCCTCTCGGACTGGCCATCCGTCTGCGGATGGTACGCCGTGCTGAAACTCAGATGCGTACCCAAGCTCTCCTGCAAACTCTGCCAGAACTGAGATGTGAACCTCGTGTCTCTGTCCGACACGATACTCACGGGGACTCCATGAAGTCACACAACCTCCTGCACGATTCACGTTACATCACTATCCAAACTAGGAAAAGGAAATAAAACGGAGAGTAAAAGAAATTTACCTCCATATATCTCCTTGCTAGCGCCTCAGTGGACTGTCCCACTCGGAACGGAATAAAGTGCGCGGATTTGGTCAATCGATCTACGATCACCCAAATCGCGTCATTCTGCTTCGGACTCCGAGGTAGTCCAGTCACGAAATCCATTGTGATGTGTTGCCACTTCCACTCCGGAATCGGAAGCGGTTGTAGCAACCTGGCCGTACGCTGATGCTCCGCCTTTACTTGCTGGCAAATCAAACACTTGGCTACACTCCGAGCCACACTCCTCTTCATACCATGCCACCAATAATTCAGACGAAGATCCTGGTACATCTTGGTGCCACCAGGATGCACAAAATACGGCGAACTGTGTGCCTCCACCATCAACTCCTCTCTAATATCCCCAGCTGGCACACACAACCTGGCTCCAAACCTCAGCGAGCCATCCTCATGAATCAAAAAGTCAGTCCGCAGACCGGCTTCCACCTGCTCCCGAATCTTCACCAGCTTCAGATCCTCAGCCTGGCCAGCCTTAATCCGATCCACGATCGTCGACTGTACCTGCATGTACATCAATGACGAAGCCTCCCCAGGAAGGACAATCTCCACGCCAGACTCGCAAAAATCCTGCTGCAATCTCCACTGCGAGGTCAAAATCATCACCGCTGGAAGCCTACTCAGCGTATCCGGAACCACATTCACCTTACCAGGGTGAAACTGCAAATCAATCTCATAATCCGCCATAAGCTCCAACCATCGACGATGTCGCATGTTGAGCTCCTTCTGAGTAAAAATATACTTCAAGCTTTTGTGATCGGTGAAAATCTTCACTTTCTCACTCAACAAGAAGTGCCTCCAAATCTTGAGCGCAAACACAACAGCAGCCAACTCCAAATCATGGGTCGGATAATTCTTCTCATGAACCTTAAGCTGACGAGACGCATAAGCCACAACGTGCCCGTGCTGATGCAACACACAACCGAGACCCTTGCCAGAAGCATCGCAAAAGATCTCAAATCCACCGCTGCGATCAGGCACCACAAGAATAGGGGCAGTCGTCAACCTCTCCTTCAGAATACCAAAAGCACTCTCACAATCACCCGACCAAACAAAAGCAACATCCTTCCGCGTCAACCTGGTCATCGGCTCAGCAATACGTGAAAAGTCCTTAATGAATCGCCGATAATAACCAGCAAGTCCAAGGAAACTCCGAATCTCAGACGCAGACGACGGAACATGCCACTCTCTGATGGCCCTAATCTTCACGGGATCCACTGAAATACCATCTCCAGTCACCACATGCCCAAGAAAAGCAACTCTATCCAGCCAAAACTCGCACTTCGAAAACTTAGCATACAAACGATGCTTCCTCAAAATCTCCAACACCGTCCTTAAGTGCGAGGCATGCTCTTCCTCCGACTTCGAATAGATCAGAATGTCGTCAATAAAGATAACGACAAACTTATCCAAAAAGTCGTAGAAAATCAGGTTCATCAGATTCATGAAAACTGCGGGCGCGTTAGTTACGCCGAAAGGCATAACCACGAACTCATAGTGTCCATACTTCGTCCTAAACGCTGTCTTCGGGACATCATCCTTCTTCACCTTCAACTGATGGTAACCACTCCTCAAATCCAATTTAGAAAACACCCTCGAACCTCCAAGCTGATCAAAAATATCATCGATGCGAGGCAACGGGTATTTATTCTTAATGGTCACCGCATTCAACTCCCGATAGTCCACGCACAGACGACGCGAACCATCCTTCTTCTTCACTAGCAGCACCGGTGCTCCCCACGGAGACACACCAGGATTAATATAACCCTTCTGTAAAAGCTCATCCAGCTGCTTCCGCAACTCCTCCAACTCCGCAGGTGCCATACGATATGGTGCCTTCGAAATCGGCTGCGCTCCTGGAACGAGATCAATAGAAAATTCTAGAGCTCGATCAGGCGGCAAACCAGACATCTCCTCGAGGAAGACATCGCCAAAATCACGCATCACAGCTGGCCACTCCAACTCCATCTGCATAGCCACAACCTCCACCGGCCTAGCCCGAAATCTGACAGGACCAAGCGAACTGCTACCACGACTGAACTCAAACACCGGATGTCCAGGAATCTCGAACACCACCTTCTTCCTTCGACAGTCGATCGTAGCATAGAAGCTCGCAAGCCAGTCCATCCCAAGAACTGCATCATAGTTGATGATGTCGTGGATGATGAAATCAGCGAAAAGCTCATGTCCACAGACCACCAACGAGCAAGAATTGCAACCACGATGCACCGAGACCACGCCATTCCCTGTAACGATATTCCAACTCTTGGGAAGAGGGGACGTCGACAAGGAATGCCTCTCCACGAAGCTCCGAGAAATAATACACATCGATGCACCAGAGTCAAAGAGGACTCGTGCAGGAAATGTGCAAACCAAAACCACACCTAACAATCAATTAACAATCAAACCCTAGTCTAGCAAACAACCATGTTCAAGCAAACAACACAATCTAACAATCAAAACCAGCTAGAAAAGTAACAGCTAGATTGAGGATTACCTGCGATAACCTCATCCACAGCCTCGCTCTCCACAGCGGTCATCAGAAAAGCCTGCCTCCTCGGCGGAACAGCCTTCCGAAAAGCCTGTCCCTATAGAACAAGAGCCGCTCCACGTCCAGCAGGAATAGACGCTCGCTGCTGCAACGGCTGTGCTGCAACAGGTGCCCTCCGCAGCTGATTCGCATGCCGACAATCCTTCGCGACATGGGAAGCATCACCACAAACCAAACACTGGCCCAAAAACTTCCGACACTGATCCTTGATGTGGCCAGGCTTGCCGCAGAAATGGCAAGTCTTCATAATAAGCCCTCCTGACCTCTTAAACTGAGCGGGCTGATTAGGCTTGAAACCAGGCCTAACCACCGCTCTGGCCTGCTCCATAGGCCTCTTCCCAGCACCAACAACAGACCCCCCTCCTCTGACTCAGGTTCAGCTCCTGCCTCCTGGCAGTGACCAAAACCTTCTGATAAGAGTCCAGATCGGAGGAAGACACAAAACTCTGGAGCTCCAAAGCAAGTCCCTGCAGGAACCTCTGAGCCCTCTCATCGGTATCCTGCACCATCTTCGGCGCGAACCGACTCAGCCTAGTGAACTCTTGGTGGTATATGTCCACCGTCAAGCTCCCTTGCTTCAGATCAATGAAGCGCTGCAGCATCTCCTTCTTCGCAGCCTTCGGAAAGAATTCCTCATCAAACCTGGACTTAAAGGTAGTCCAAGCTATCGGCTCCACCAACATCTTCTCTTCCGCATCCCACCAATTTCGAGCATTATCCTTGAGTTGCCTCTTCGCCAAATCGACCCACCCAGCCGGGGTGATCTTGGCCATCTTCAGATTGTCCTCGATGTTCCGAATCCACTCATCGGCAGCCAGAGGACCCTCAGACCCATCAAAATATGCGGGACCCAGCTCCCGAAATTGCTTCGCTCCTGGCTCAGAGCGAGGGGCATCCGGAAGAGCCCGGGCAGCTCGAGCAAGTGGAGCATTCTGGACTTGCAGGAGCACGCCCTGCTGCACTTGCATCATCTGGAGCATCATCCGCATCATCTCACCGTTGGTGGGTTCCCGCTCAGGCTCCTCATCATGAGGAAGCGCACCACTGCCCCCACCACGGGTGAATCGTCTTCTTGCCATCTAGTGACACAGAAAACGAAGCAGATTAGACTCATAGCTTATGACTCGGACGTCGAACTTAGTTTATTGGACATCTAATATTATTATCGTCATTCCAAAAATCGCAGTTACAGAAGGACCTGCATGGGCCACCAACAAAACCTATCACGCCCCGCTTGCCTAAAATGGAGGCGAGACGTGAAAATGTCCGCACGAGAGTGGAGCTGTGAAGCCCCAAACCTGATAAGCGTCAATAAAACATAAGCAGGTCCCTGTAACCACAACGGAACAACAATAATAACACAAGGAGAGACTGAAATAAAATCTCATATCTCATAAATTGTCCAACATGAAAATAAGTCCAACATCCAGAAAAGCCACCAGGCTAAAGGAAAGAGTCTAAGGCCCAGAACAAGGCCAACAAAAGCAACAACGCTACAAAGTATAGGTGCCACGCACCGACAATAAAACAGCAGTCTAAACAAAGGAAAAACACAACGAAGACACTAGGACTGGTCCCCAGTGTCCACGTACTCCCCGTCAAACACAAGCTCGGGCTCGGTGTCAGCAAACACCTCGTCCTCAACAAGGTACTCAGGCTCATGATCTAACATGTGTCACCCAAAAGAGTAAAGGGGCACATGTCAGCAAGTCTAAAAGACTTGAGCAAGGAAACTGAAAGTAAGGCAACTAACAACCTAGCAGTTATAGTATGCATGACATGTCAGTTATAACATGAGTGCATAAGCAAGGCATGGCGAGACAATAAGTACAAGAGAACAATTATCGGGACAAGACAAGAGTAGCCAAGCTACTAACAATCTCAATCAATTCACTATTCACGTTTCACATTGTTTTGTAGATGTTTACGCCTTACGACTGAACGGTTTCACATTCACGCTGATTGGCCGCTTAACAACTACCCCAAACCCAGAGTTTACGCCTTACCACTGCAGTTGCTGATCGGGCAGACTCCCAGTTGATTGGCTGCTTAACTCTTACCCCCAATACCCACACGTAATCGAGCCAGGGTCCCCGCACATGAGCTCAGTAAATGAGCCGGGGTTGCCCCGCATAGGAGCTCACACTCTATATCACGATTCATAAACAATTGGCGTAGGGGTGCACCTAGCCGGAAACAAGCAATTCGGGCATTGGCTATCAACCAACACATGGCCCGCTTCTGGAACACGAGCCAGGAACACAAGCATTGTAGCGAAGCTACGCAATCACAGAAACACTTAAAGAAGGCAATGACATGACAATTGATTTGCGTACCGTTAATGGAAAGTAAACGTGACATGGTAAATGTGCAACATGATAGATGTCGAAACTAGCTTCGTTGTCAAGCTAGTTCCCCAATTTGCGCCTAGGCGAGTATCATTTCGTCGCCTAGCCTTTTTTACGCCTACAACAAGCAAAATGGCCTAAAACATGGCCTAAACCCTAAGTGGCAAGTTTCACTTGCCTAGCACCAGGGATGACGATCACGAAGGTTCGTCTCGCGGATGCTAATCTACGGGGGAAATTGCTGTTATGGGGAAACAATCATCAAACAACATGAAATTTCATTAGGGTTTCATAAAAATACAAATAGGTTATGAAAACATCGAGAGATAGATTTCTTACCGAGAGGAGGCGGAAGAAACACTCCGGAGAACATATGGATCAGATCTGGAAACCAATGGAGAAGTTTGGAGAACTAGGGTTTTGGGGGGATTTTGGGGATTTGATGAGATTTTGGGGAATATGAGAGGTAGAATGAGTTGATGGATGGTTTGGATGATGGATTTAGGGCTTGGAATGAAGGAATAAGGGTTTGGGGAAGAAGGGGGCTCAATGGGGGAGAAACTAGGGTTTTGGGTCGAGTGGAGGAAGAAGAAAACGTTTGGGAGGGGTATAAATAGGTTGGACTGGCGGCTGCCCAGAAATTAGGGTTTTAACACAGATTAGTCGATCAAAGAGCAACCACTGACCGACTAGTTTGGCAACTAGTCGGTCGGTCGACCAACGCAGACCGACTAAGTGTAAACAGTAACTTCTGAACGATAATAGGTTTTAGATTTAGTCGGTCGATGAACAACTACTGACCGACTAGTTTTACATCTAGTCGGTCGAGAGATGAACTTAGACCGACTAAGAGTGAACAGTATAGATACTAAAATTAAGATGATGTGTTAGTCGGTTAAAGAAGCATTGCTGACCGACTAGTTTGCAACCTAGTCGGTCAACCAATGTTCTTAGACCGACTAACGATAAACAGTAACTCCTGAATAATTTAGAAAGCCAACTAGTCGGTCCAAGAAGGATTGCCGACCGACTGGATCGTCATCTAGTCGGTCGGTGCCCCTTCTTATACCGGCTAATAAGCACCAAAAGTACCGATACGGAGCGCGGGGCCCCAGGATCGATTCCTAAGACTCCTAGGCTTGATCTAATAGTAAGATACGACCGTTATGAAGTCCGTCACGAATGACATACTTCGAAATCGACGATCCTAAGGAAGAAACGAGAAAACACGACGAAACGATCGAAAATGAAAGCTACGGAGACGGAAATCACACAAAAGGAGAAAATCCACCAAAACATATATTATAATATAATAAATCCGGATACAAGGAAACCAGTCGTTACAGTTTATTTCTTTAGGGCCTTTCTTAAAACTGTTTAAGATATTTTTTTCGCTGCTTAATAACTTTTGTCATCCACCCGACTTAGGCCGGACGTCGATTTTATTGCCTTAAGGACCCAGAAAACCCTTCACCCACCTCGTGGAGTGGGGCTAAAGGAGCCAACATTATGGAGAGGGGCTGAAGTATCCGGCGTCGTGGAGAGGGGCTTAAGGAGCCGACCTTGTAGAGAGGTCATCCTGAAAAGCTATGCTGAGGCCATGCCATGCCAACCTCTCAAGTCACTGGCTGGGTCCCACTACTGGCGAGCCCAAGTCAGAAATGGTATTTACAATGGTCAATCATCATCTTTTGGCTCAACACTACCGACTTGAGCTGAAACATATGGCTGGGAGTAGAGTGAAAAGAAGATGAAACCAGGACAAGCAGGCACTAACATTGTCAGGTAGTCCAACTTTTTCTTGGGAGTGAGGAGTTCGAGAGGGGGGGAGATTCAACAGTAAAGGTGCTCTTATTTATGACATGCTGATGTGGCTACCGTCATTCAGGAATCAAAGAGACGGTACATCATATCGCCCCTCGGGACTGAAGAGGCTGGCTCGAACCTCGAGTAGCAGTTGATGATGTGGCAAGGTCTGATTTGTTGACGATAGATAGTATGGAAGCTAGGCAGTCATGGAGGATTGCACAGTCACATGTGCTTCTTGTCAGTTCTTACCAGGAGTAGGTTAAAATGGGAGATGAAGTCAGTAGTGGCATGTACTTGCACTTTGCTTCATTGTCTTCTTCCTTCTATGCTCTTCTTTATGATGAGACCATGTATAACTACTTCAACTACACCGACTTCCAGGCCATACCACCCGAGCCTTGGCCACCGTCGTCGTCGGAAAGTGTGTCGACTTCGGTTGAGACCTCTTCGAGCAAAGAGGAAGGCCCTTCTCATAAGGGACTAGGGGAAGATGAAGCACACTTCGAGCACAGGAGGTTAGATAAGGGTGCTTCTTCGATAGGGAGTTTATGGCCCCACCATGGCAGTGCTTGAGCTGTGCGGTCTTCTCTTCATCGACCAATTATTGAGGTTGGAATGCGGCCTCTAGTGATCCATCTTGACTCAGATCAAGAAATTGAGTCACATCGACTTGCCCTAATTGAGAGTTTGTGGAAGGAGAAAGGAAAGGTAGACGAAGGGGTGTCTGCTGAACCACCGCAGAAGAAACTTCTGGTGGCGGCTCCCAAACAAGCATCGAGCCCTCCTTGCCCTAAGGCAGGACTGGCATAGGTCACCCAGTCTGGTATGGGCCCTAGGTCTGATGACGAGGTGCTGATCCGTAGGGGCATCACTAAGATTTAGGACTATTGATGTCGAGCTCCTTGAAATAGGGACGCTTGATTACATGGTGAGGGATACTGGGAGACAAGTCACTGGTTTTTCTGAGCCAGAGATCGATGGGTTCCCCCAGGTGCTCTAATGCATCAGCCAGGGCTAAACACACATGTGCCGTTATTTCCACAGCCTCTGATATTGTATGGATCATGTGAAGTGTTTAGAGGAGGAGGCCCCTTCCTCCAGGATATGGTTTGCATGTTAGAGGAAGAACTATGGGGGGACAAGGCCCAACTTCAGAGAGTTATGTTTTGACTCGAACTTCGAAGTTAGGCCAGACGGGCAGCTGGACCTGATGGCATTGACACATGGGTTGGAACTTTCGATGAAGGCACTAGCAGATGCCACAGACTGTGCTGGGGGGCTTGGTAGAAGCATAGATTTGAACCGGATTTTTGATGCGAGGTTCTTTGCTTTAGAGGGCCATGGGCCAATATCATCTTACTGAAACAGATTAGACAATTGTTAAGAGGGAATGTTTGATGATGTTATGACACCGAGGTTGGACCAGCGGGGGCCCTAGCTTGGGCTGGGGTTAGACTTAGTATGATTGGAGTCAAATGTTGTTTGCCAATGTTGGGACCTTGAGGCAGACCAGCAGGGGCCCCAACTTGAGCTGGGGTTAGGCTTAGTATGACAGGGGTCAAATGCTATTTGACTATATTGGGACACTGAGGTTGGACCAGCAGGGGCCCCAGCGTGAGCTAGTGTTAGGCTTAGTATGACAGGGGTCAAATGCTATTTGACTATATTGGGACACTGAGGTTACACCAGTAGAGGCCCAAGCCTAAGCTGTGGGTTGGGCTCACACGACTAAAGTCTAGTGCAATTTGATAGTTTAGACGTGGCCGGATGCCAAATGTCAGTGTTGGGACCGTAGGTCTTGACAGCTAGACTTGGACGTGACATGACATGAGTTGAGTGCAAGAGGTCAGTTTAGACATATCATGGCCTAGCAGGGTCAAATGCTAGAGGCCAGAGCCATAGCCATGGATTGCACCAACTGAGTTTGAATGTAGCATGACCAGGGGTCAGCTAGAGGTCAGAGTTCTAGCCATAGGCTGTGCCAGCTCGGGCCCCAACATAACTGGTGGCCTTGTTTGTACTTAGCATAACCACGCAAGGTCGAATTCTAAAGGTTAGAGCCATGGCCATGGGCTGTGCTGGTTGAGTTTGGACATAGCACAACAATGGGTCGGCCAGAGGTCGGAGCTGTAGGCATGGGCTGTGCCAACTCGGGCCCCAGTATAACTTGTGACCTGGTTTTGACATAGTATGACTTTATGGAGTCGATAGCTAGAGGCCATAGCTGGGGCACTCGGGGGAGCCTCTCCAGGAGAAGCCAATTATGGGACCCTGAGGTCTAGATAGCAGTGGCTCTAGACCAAGCTGGGGTTTGAAGCTTTAGCATGACCTAAGCCAGATGCAAAGTGTTGGAGCTGATTGCACTGCCAGGTTATTGAGGTTGGATCAGCGGGGCCCAGCCTAAGCAGGAGGCTATCATTTGTGGAGTTAAAAGGGTAGACTGATTTTGTCACGGAGCTATGATAGGAGCTTGGCTAGGCTGGCCCCCAAAACCATTCTCAGGTGTCTGCCTCTGCAATCGTTCATGTAGAGCATGGCTGTTAAGGAGATAACCTCAAGTGTAACTGCTAGGATTATCCTTGTAGGACGTAGTCTGTTAAGGAGCCGATCATGGGCGTAATCGTTGAGGTTATTGTTGAGATATTGAGTCTCACCCATGTGGTTTTGATGATGAACAAATGTGCATTTAACATCTTTGAGTGCAAGAGCTTAATGAAAGTCAAATGAAGTACTCAAGGCATTTGTGATGAGCAATCAAGGCCATGGATCAAATTGAAGCAAGATATAAGCTTGAAGACTCAAGAATACATCATATTAGACTTCATTGTAATATATTTATTGATGTATTTTCATTTATTTTGTCTTAGCATGTTAAAGCCTTGTAAAAGATCACACATACCCAGGATCAATTTACAAATGTTTTAAAAATGTTTTAAAAATTTTTTAAAAGGTTTTCAACATGGTATCCTAAGTTTCAGATAGTTAGCCGACTGCTCCTAATACATGAGTCGACTACTTTCATGGAGATCCCTATGTTCCCAAAAATAGTTGACTACGGTTGTTCTGATAGTTAACTACAGTTGTCTGAGTAGTCAACTAGTATTGTAATCTGTTTGATATTGAGCACCCCTAATGATGTTTTGATGATGATCAACAAACGATTAGTACTAATCTCTTTCATCAAGTGTGTAGATATTACAAATTCAAGGAGAATAAAGCTTTGGGTCAAAAAGTCAACATTACTCAACAAAAGCAAAGGAGCTTAGCCAAAGAAATGAACTCAAGTTAAAAGCTTTAAAGAAAGGTGTGGAAGCTCTAACCAAGGCCAAGAAGCTAAGTTGGAGCTAAGGCATGAAGTGGAAGTCATTCAAAGCATCAAGAAGCCAAAATTGGGTATTTTTGATGTATTTATTGTTCATGCTCTTATATCTTTTGTAAGCCTTAGGATTGGAGCCACACACACAACACAACACAACATAACACACACACACACACACACACACACTCTCTCTCTCTCTCTCTCTCTCTCTCTCTCTCTCTCTCTCTCTCTCTCTCTCTCGTTCTTAAAATGTATTAAATGATTTAAAAATGGTTTAAGACTATTTTGAAATAATTTTTTGTAGTTTTATGGCCCAAAAACACATGTATCAATATAAGGAAACCATTTTCCAAGCTTTGAAATTTTTTAAGTATATTAAGGTAATCATTTTCCAACACATGTATCAATATAATGTCTAGTATATTAAGGTAATTAATGAAAAATTTTAAGTATATTAAGGAAAGCATTTTCCAACACATGTATCAATATAATGTCTAGTATATTAAGGTAATTAATGAAAAAATTTAAGTGTTTTATAAGCTTTGAAAGCATTTTCCAAGCTCTCTCTCTCTCAATTTCAAAAGCCAAGTTCATTTTCAGATCTAAAAGTTTTTAAGTATTGATTCCTTGGCTTAACTTGATTTGATTTCTCACTGTTTTGATCTTCATTTTTAGAGAAACAAATCAAAAATCTTTCTTTGATTCTCTTGTGATTTAATTTCAATTTTCTCAAGAATCAAAGAAGAAATTTTTTTCCATAGCCACACTTCAAGCTCCAATCTTTTGGCTATAAGACATTATGAGCACTACCATCATTCATCAAGAGGTTTGTAAACCCACTAAGAAAGTGGTAGTAAGTGCATTAGTGAGTTAATTCACGTGTTACATTTGTTGTTTTGGGAAAACCTTATTGAAGGTCCTCTTAAAGAGAGGTAATTGTTGTAAGTTGGAGCCCTAGTAAGTAAAACTAGGCAAGTGTATTGGAAGCTCTAAGAGAAAAAACACTAGGAGAAAAAAACCACGATCCAATTCCTTAAAGATCACCAATCAATCCATTCAATAAAAAAATACCATGACACATGCAGCACGTGGAGTTATACGAGAAAAAATTAAGTGAAGCCATTTCGAGAAAACATATCATGGAAACTTTGAACATGTTTCATACAAGGCATAACAACATATCATTCTACATGAAAAACACACTCCAAATCATGTCATAGCCAATTTCAAGATTTTGAACGAAAATACACAACAATTAGCAGGAGAGACTAGGCAAACAAGCTAGTAGACAAGGTTGGAGGAAAAAATGATATGCATGTACAATGATTGGGTGCATGTATACAACTCAAGAGATCTAACTACCTAATACTGTAATGGCCTGTTTTCATTGTGCACGTATTTCCGTATTTGAAATAATTTCAAACGAGTTCAAATATATTTAAAAAAATTTCTGTAATTTTTTCGTAGCTCAAAATCTAGAACGGTCATTATTTTCATGAGCCTCACGATGATACGATCCCATGGTATTTTTTTGAAATTTTTGAACATGTTTAGTTCGAGGGGCAAAATCGTAATTATATATATATATTATTATTTAATTATTATTTACTAATTACATTTTAACTTTTAACCTCACTTAATTAATTAACCTAATCAACTAACCCACCCCGTAGGCAGCCCATGAGGTGCATTAATCCACTTAGTCAATAAACCACACCTATAATATTAATTAACATCACTAATATCATCTTATATAATAAAAATATAATTATGTTATTTAATCCCCCTCCCTCGACAGCCAAAACCCCTAAAACCAAAGAAGCCTTCTCTCAAACCTACCCCACGTTCTCCCTCAACCTCTCCGATCTCCCCTTGCTCTGGCACCCTCACAGCCGGCCCACCCTCTCCCTCTCCTCTTCGGTGCCTTCGCCAACGTCAAACCACCGCTAATCAACGCCACGAATGCCCCGTGCCTCTCCCCTCTGCTCAAACTCGTTGTGGGCTCCTTGCCAAGCCATTGCTGTCTGCGCCGTCGTCGCGCCACCGTGGAGACCCTTGCCGAAGTCATCGACATCGCCACCCCCAAAGCCTTAACCGAAGCTCCCCTGATCACCTCAATGCACGTGCTCTCCTTGCTGCCGTGTGCGTCGCTTGTCGGAACTGCTGCCGCCACTGGTGCCACTCCCAGCCACCGGCCGACCCGCCTCCCATCGTCGCGCCGCACCCTGCCGCCCCCCAGCTATCGCCTGTAGCTGCAATGAGCACGCACAACAGCAGAACGAAGAGAAGAGAAACACAGTTTTTGAGAAAAGGAGGGGGGAGATAGAAGAATAAGAAATAGAAAAAAATTGAAAAAGGAGAATCTATGCATCGTAAAAATAATCTAAGAATATAGAAAAATTCTATGTGTTGTCACGAACGCGTAGGCACCGGAATCGTTTCAATCGGATACTTATTTTTCAAGTTATGAATTTTCAAAGTTTATTGTATTTAATTCTGATTTACTAAAAATACGTATATTTTTCATACTATACGTAACCCCAACATATAAAAAATTACCTTCATATTCTACTAGTCGAGAGTAAAATTTTGACATATTATATGTAAATTTCTTGCGTATACATTTTTCTAAATAAATCGTCGAACATTTACGATAGTTAATTTTTAATATCGAAAATTAGTTTTTAATTCGTTTAAAATCTAGAAAACTTATTTTAAGTGTTTAAAAATTATAAAAAATAACAATGAACTTCAGAAATTCATTTTCCACCTAGATAAAATTATATTCTTCAATTCTAGCATGTTTTAAAATTATTAGTACGTATTTTCTACTATTATAAAAATAAAAACGATTATGAAAAATAGTTTGAAAATAGAATAACATATAATCGTTTGTTTTTTATGTCCGCAGGCACCATTTCTCGTGCACGACCACCTCTGATAGCCTTAGCTCCAGCCTCGTCTCCTCCACCGACCTAAAACCCCGTAAGTCACTTTAATTCTAAATTTAGAAGTTTAAACGAGTGTACTAGTATGAACTATAGGGTAATACGTCAACATAGCCTAGCAATGACTATCGTCATGATGGAAACTAATATCGACTTAGACTTATGCCTTGCGAACTTAGAGACCTAAGTAAATATGGTAATACTCAATTCCATGTTAATTATGTTTGCGCCTATCATAATTACGAAAGTTACCCATAACTATAATGATGGAGAAAAGTTGATAATCGACGTTCTTAAAATTGATCCTCGAACCAGTGTCTAGGATCGTTTGATGTCAAGGTTGTATCACCTTAGTACGGCTCGCCCTATCTAGGGATAGTGATCCTACTTGGCCAAACCTGACTGGCCGTGTTCGCCTGGATCAAACTAGAATTCCAATTATCATCAAATGCAAACATTGATTATATAAACCTTGAATTCAGCCTTTTGCAACTTAGATTCTTTTGGTAAGAAGTTTCTTCGATCCTTTATGTGCATCTCTCGAAAGCACATATAGACCCATGATCACGATGTTATCATATTTGTTACGTTCACTATGCATGTTATGTTACGATGCTTGTCACCATGTTGGCCAAGTTAAATGGTCACAACACATGTTGCATGACATCTATGACTCAGTGCATGCTATTGAAATAACATTTGTGAACTACCGTGTGGAACATCATGTGGAATACCGTATGGAAAATTGTGTGGAATATCATGTTGGAATCTCATGCAAGAATATCCTGTTTGAAACATATACTTGATACACCTGACACTTCACAGGGGTTTGGGGTAACTCATTATAGAGAGTGTGATGGAGTGACTGTAGTCACTCCTCCTGTCATGTCCTGTGCCGTTTCAAAAGTGTATTCTCCCGTCCTATTTCCAAAAGTATTTTGTACGTAGACGCTCGAGATTAGCTCACCATCGAAAAAGAGGTGGTCTCATTGTTGCATACTGTACTCTCCTATATGAGTCACGAGATAATTTAGTTAGCACCACAATAATCATTGAAGTACATGCACATCTTGTTCTGTACTTTGTATGTTTACTAATTTTACAGTCCGTGCATGCTTGTCTTACTATTGCTACCATAGTTATTGATCTCGTACGCTAATTATCGCACTCGCACAGTCACTTTTACTTTACTTGTCGCACTTGCATAATCATCTTTAGTTACTTTCCTTATCATATTCCTTGCTCCTGCACTGCTTTACTACTTTTTATAGAATTGTTGTGACTTACCTACGGTTCCACTTCGTGGCACCGCAGAGGACGCACATGTTGGTGAAGAGGCTCTTGAGTTTAATGTACTTGAGTTTGACTTATAGACGGAAGATTTCTAGACTTAGAGTTGTGTGTGTGATGTTCATTCATATGTATTTCTATTCTGCTTTTCCTTTCATGTATTTGATGTGAGAGATTGTAATACATGGACGCTTGTTTGCATATTTTGTATATCTATGTATCATATGCTATATTATTTTCACTGGTTAACTATAGGACCTGCAAATATATCAAATAGTAATGGCCCCATGAGAGTGGGCCGTTACAAGTTTGGTGGCCCACATAGGTCCGCACAAAATACCTCATGAATAGTATAGTAAGATCAAGATTTACAATATTTAATACTCAATAAACTAACCTTTCCCTACGAATGCAGGTAACATCACCAACGATGGACGGAAACACCTTCAGATGTCCGAATGGAGCTGATGGGTCCATCACTAGCCATAATAGTGGCACTGACAATGCACAACACCTGCTTGGACCCATGATCTAAGAAGACTTCATGAGGGGCATCTATGCTCTACAACAGCAACAGGCCAGCCTATGAGGTAGGCCCTACTGAAAGAAAATCGTGCTGAAGGAGGCGTTCGCCAATTTCGAGCGCTAAACCCAAAGACCTTCGCTGGAACAGAGGATCATCTTCATGCAGAGGAGTGGCTAAAAAGTACGATCGACAACTTCTGTGCCGCTCAGGTTCCAGAGGACTCATGGGTGTCTGTGGCTAAGATTCAATTGACTGAAGGAGTCAGAGACTAGTGGTTGCAGCAGAAGATTGCTTTGGATTGCCGATCAAGTGGACCATCTTTATCGAGACATTCAACGAGCAGTTCTTCCCACCAGAGGCAAAGATGGTGATGCACGCCAAGTTCATTAATTTGAAGCAAGGTTTGATGACCGTTGACCAGTATGATGCTGAGTTTTCTCGACTCGGTATGTTTACCCCTGAGATGGTGGAAATGCTGTTGAACCAAGCCAGGCGGTTTCAACAAGGGCTGAACATCGACATTCGAAGAAAGATGGTCACGATGGACTTGACCACTCATGCTGTAGTTTTATCAGTGGCTCGCAATCATGAGTATGTGGAAAAGGAAGCTGAGTAGGAACAGCTACAAACTGCCCCTCCAAGACGACCACCCATCCAACTTTAACGGGACCCAATCGATGACCCTTACCCCCATCCAGACAAATGCATCATCCAGTGCAGTCGATCCAATTCAAAAGGCTGGCGCCGCAAAAACATTTAGAATGCTACTATTATGGTAAACATTGGCATATCAAAGCGGACTATCGGTCATACCTGAAACTATTCTAGAACTATGGATCCAATGACCATGGAGAAAAGGATTGCCCAGAAGAAAGAAATCGAGTTACTGATAATGCCCCTACTAGGAACGCTCCACAATGACCGTCACTTTCTTCGCAACGACCACCACTTCTCCCTCAACAGAAGGTGTTCTAGCAAGCACAATAATAGGAGCCACCCCTGTAGCGCCAAGCTTTTACTTTGACTGCAGAAGAGGCCGATGCTACTGGCCAAGTGATTACAGGTACGAGATATCGATTTTAATATCATAGTCATTTATTTATAAACCATTGGCTCATATGTAATTTTGTTAATCATAGGTATCGTATTAGTAGCTGGTAGGCCCGCTTTTACCTTATTTGACTCAAGATCTACACATTGCTTCCTGGAAAGTCGATTTGTCAACACCCATGTTGTCCCTATTGAACTTCTGACTTCTCGTTAGAAGGTCAACACAGTTGGTGGTGGCTACCAATAACTAGCGGGTATCTTCAATGACATGTAGTGGTCTGTGGACGTGAACTATTCCCCGACTTCATGGTGATCGAGATGCCAAGCTTCGATGACATTTTGGAATTGATTGGTTAGGGAAATTTCATGCTACCATTGACTGTCGTCAAAGGAGGGTAGTGTTAGAGATAACAAACCATCCTAACTTCAAATTTTCCAGCGGAAGCAGATCAGAAGGACCAGTGAAGTTCAAGGCCAGACCTACGGAGGCAGTGGCGACTATAACAGAAGTTGATCCAAAGAAACATGAAGTGGTTTGAGAACTCATGGATGTATTTTCGGGTGATCTCATGGGACCGACTACCCCCAGAACGCATCCTAGATTTTTTCTAGTACCAGACAAAGGCACTTTACGCACAACGCCACCTGAGATTCTCGCTTAGTTGGATGATCTGTTGCAAAGTGAATGGATATGCCTAACGTGTCTTCTTGGAATTCTCCTATAATATTGGAAGAATGGATCTGGGTGCATGTGTATCGACTATCGATCGCTGAACAAGATGACTGTGAAGAGTGAGCATCATCTTCCTCGCATTGATAATATTTCGATTGACTTGGAGGATCAAGTAAAGTCAAACTTAATAAGAGGATATCATCAATGAAAGTCAACGTCTCGAAGACTGCTTTCAAGACCAAGTTTATACGCTACATATACTTGATGATGCCATGGGTGTGGTCATCGCACTGTTGATATTCATGAATCTCGTAAACCAAGTATTCTATGAGTACCTTGGTGTATCCATCCTCATCGACAATATTTTAATGTAATCGAATGACGCTCAAAAGCATGCCAAGCCTTTAAGGATGGTGCTAGACAGTTTGAGAAAAACCAAAATGAGACATGCAAGCAGAAGCAGCTACTTATTCTTCATCTTTCTTCAACTCATAGCCTTTTTCCACGAGATTGATTTCACTTTGAAAGTGCTGACATTACTATACTGTCATGCATACTGTAATCGTCAATCATAATCCAAGAAGTGGGCATTGGCTGGTTGTTGACTTATCACCTCCAGTTCCAAGATAATAGCCCTCACTTCCATGTGATGCCAATATCTGATAGTAACTTTGGCTACTTGAGAAGTCAGTGTAGTTACTATGATGATACTAGTCTTTGGACTAGCTACGGAATCGATGGTGATGTTAATAGCATAACATCTCTTGTTTTCTTGATGTTATAATGTCATATTATATTTCATACTATTTACAAATTCTTATACTAGGTCACTACCATTTATTTTCTTAAGCTTCTTGATAACAACAATGATATGTTTTCTCATATTTCGAGAAATTCCGATGACGAGATTTTTGTAAGAAGTGTAGGATGTAACGGCCTGTTTTCATCGTGCACGTATTTCTTATTTGAAATGATTTCAAACGAGTTAAAATATGGTTAAAAAATTTTCTGTAATTTTTTTCGTAGCTCAAAATCTAAAACATGTATTAATTTCATGATTCTCGCGATGATACGATCCAGTGATAATTTTTTGAATTTTTCAGACACGTTTAGTTTCAGGGGGCAAAATCGTAATTTTATTTGTATATTATTATTTAATTATTATTTACTAATTACATTTTAACTTTTAACCTCACTTAATTAATTAACCTAATCAACTAACCCACCCCCTGGGCAGCCCACGAGGTGCATTAACCCACTTAGTCAATAAACCCCACATATAATTTTAATTAACCTCATTAATATCATCTTATATTATGATAATATAATTATGTTATTTAATCCCCCTCCCTCCATGACCAACACCCTTGAAACCAAAGAACCCTTCTCTCAAAACCACCCCATGTTCTCAATCACCCTCTTCGCTCTATTCGTTGCTCTGGCACCCTCACCGCCTGCTCATCCTCACCCTCTCAATTTCGACGCCTCCGCCGACATCAAACTGCTGCAAACCAACGCCGTGACAGTCCCATGCTTCTACCCTCTGATCAAACTCGTCGTGGGCTCCTCCCCAAGCTGCCGTCGTTCGCTATGCCTCCGTGCCTCCGCGGAGACCCTCGCCGAAGTCCCTGACGTCGCCACCCCCTCTGTCAACCAAGAAGCCCCAGATCCACAACCGAAGCTCTCATGAGCACCTCCACACACGCACTCTCCTTGATGCCACATGCATTGCTTGCCAAAGCTGCTTGCCGCCATCAGTGCCGCTCCCCGCCACCGGACGACCCGCCTCCCACCGCCGTGCCACTCCCTGCCGCCCCCCAGCTGCCGCCTGTAGCTGCAACGAGTGCATGCAGCAGCAGAACGATGAGAAGAGAAACACAGTTTTGAGAAAGGGGGAGAGGGGGGAGAGAAGGGTAAGAAATAGAAAAAATTGAAAAGGGAGAATCTATGCATCGTAAAAATAATCTAAGAATATAAAAAAATTCTATGTGTTATCACGAACGCGTACGCACCGGAATCATTCCAATAGAATACTTATTTTTCAAGTTATGAATTTTCAAATTTTACTGTATTTAATTCAAAATTACTAAAAATATGTATATTTTCATACTCCACGTAACGCCAGCTTATAAAAAAAATACCTCCATATTCTACTAGTCGAGAGTAAAATTTTGTCGTATTATATGTAAATTTCTGACGTGTACATTTTTCTAAATAAATCGTCGAACATTTACGAGAGTTAATGTAACGACCCGCTCTCAGGGGCCATTACTTATTTGATTTATTTGCAGGTCTGTAGTTTACCAGTAAAACCAATATAGCCACGATGCAGATACGTACAATGATACTCAAACCAACGTACATTATTGCAGTCCAAATTAAAATACAACACCAAACAGCACTCTCTCACCAAATACTTGAAAAGTAAAGCGGAATGGAAATACATGGAAAGTACATCACACATACACTCCAAATCTAAAAGTCGGCAGTCTCAGGATCGAGCTATGGATCTGCGAACTTAGGAGTGCCTAAGTCAACCTGTGCAGCATCTGCGGTGCCACGAAGATGGAACCATAGGTTAGTCACAACAATTCTTTCAGTAGAAATTGAGTAGTGCAAAAATATGGAACAGGCTATAGTAAACAATTAAGGATGATCATGCAAGTGCAGAAAGTATGGTAAGAGCAGACATGCATGCAAGAGTGATAAGTAAAGTATTGGTGGCTACTCAAGTGTGGTAAGTAAATTGCAAGTAATGCATATAGTAAAGGTGACGGTGCAAGTGTAAAAAGTAACGTACAAGAGCAACAACTGTGGCATGGCATATGTAACATGGTAGCAACAATATTTTAACCAGCATGCAATGTGATAACAATGGTAGGACAACCAGGTAGATGAAGTAACAATAAAAGGACAAGTAAGCAGTAGTAAAGATAGAAACTACGTGACTTATATAGGAAAGTATAGTGTGCAACCATTGAGCCCATCTCCTGCCACGGGGCCTTTCACCCGGGCGGATCTCAAATCACTTTAGGCGGTACATTTCATTTTAGACGGTAGGTACTATACGGTGCAATGTGTAGATGGCTCATGGTCACTCCCACACTTTCTCTAATATAAGTTACCCCAAAAACCCAGTGCAGTGCCAACTACTTTTAAGCATTCAATTTCGATATGACGTTCATGTCAACACAGTATATCATTCAATCATTATGTTCTAATACGGTATGTCAATCCATTGTTCCAAAGGTAAAGATGCTAATGGTAGTTGTGCTAGACCGACTTACATACCAATAGATTTATGCACAACGGTCTCACTCCAGAGATATTCAAAGGCATTAACAACACTCCAAAGAGCTCCACTTATTGAAAAGTCAAGGCAGAAGCCTCAACAGAGAATGCCAGTCCCGAGTAATTGTTTGAAGTCCAACAACTATGATACCGATCCCATGCTTCGAGCATGCAGTATTTCTATTAAGTACACTATCTAAATTTCTAAAGTTAGAATTCATTGTGACTTACACTATCGAGATCGTTGTAGTAAGACGAGGTTGGATCTAGAACTTTCAAGGGAGCTGGTGCACGAGAATTAGTACTTGTAAACACAAGAAATCATTAGTTAAAGACTACACTATTTCCTATCTATTTTCTTAACATGTTCGTATTTTTATTATAGCTTAAAACTCGTCGAAATACATACTAAATATTTTTAGATGGGCTAGATGGGAGCAAAAATAATATTATATAGGAAGAAAATATTTTTCCACGGCTCCTAGGTATTTTTTTCATAATCTTAAAAAGCTTAAAATCAATTAAAACTAATTAAAAATGAGAAAACGATTTTTCATTGTATTTTTCAAAGATTTCTCTATGGCAAACCATACTGAAATTCTTCCAACAAGGGGTCAAAACGACCATATTAACTAGTACTACGACATATATATTTTTCGTACATTAGTGTACGTGAAATATTAAAGATATTGATTTTTAAATGAAAACATCATAATTAGATTTAAACTTTAAAAATTTGCTGAGGAAAATATACTTGCCCTTTGGTGATGAAACAAGCACCAATGAGTCTGTTTATTCGTTTTTGATTTTCTGGGGCTGGTCTCGTATTTTTTTAGGCCTGCACGAATTACTATCAATTTGTTACTATCTGAGTACACGTATACAAATACGTATTATAATATGTATTTCTTATTAACATTTTGACATTACCTTTTAAAAAGAAACACGACGAAGCAGCGGGGGGTTCTCCTTGAGCTCGTCGACGGCATGGGCGACGGGGTGAAGGGAGGGCGGTGCGGCGACGTCGGATGCGGCGGTGGGTCGTGGTGAAGGGGGCGACGGGGGCGGCGCTGCTATCTGAGGGAGACGGAGGTGGCGAGCGCTCGAAGGAGGGAGCTCGGTGGCGGTCGGTTGGGCGACGTCGGAGCCCAGGCGAAGATGGCGTTCGGGGGCGGCAGTGACGTCGGTGGGGAGAGAGGAGGGGTGGCGCTTCGGGGAGGGTGGCTGAGCAATAGTCGAAGCACCGTGGTGGCGGGTCGCGGTGAAGGGTTGGGTTCCTCGTCGGAGGAGGCGACAATGGCTCCGTGCGGGTGCTCGATGTGGAGCGTGGCTGGGAGAGGAGGTAGCATGAGGTGGTGGGCTCGCTGAGGGTAGGGACGCCGGGAGATGGCAGCGGCGTGCACGGCGCTCAGGGCGAGCTCCGATGGTGGTCGGGGTGCTTCGAGTGGCGGTGGAGCAGCGTCGGATTGTGATGCGTGGGTTCGTCGAACAGCTCCGAGGGAGCTTGGGGCGAAGTGGGGGGTGAGCTCGTCGGAGAAGAACAAAGAGGGAGAGGGGAGTTCGGGCCTGGGCTTCAAAAGAGGGGGTGGGTTTCGGGGCTTAGAGTATGGATTTGAAAGGGAATAGGTTGGGCTGCCAATTATGAGGAGAGGGGAAGGGTTCTGTGTGTTTTTAAATGGGGAAGAGAGCTAGGCTTAAGGGGGAGCTGATGTGTGCGTGGTATCTGATGGGATCCAACATGCAGAGCATGATACGGCCTGTTTGAAAGTAGCAGGCTCGTCATCTTCTTGTAGTAAAGTCACAAAGGTTTGTGGGAATTCATCCTCAAATCGTAGAGGAGCTAACCTTGTACGACTACTACGTCGTAATTGAGATTCTTCAAGTCCTTGTTGGCTCGAAGTTGGATCAATTCTAATATTACTCCCACTTGGAATGTGATTAGAATTACTCCCACATGAATCATTATTCCTATATGAAATATGATTCACATCATTCGTATCATCCATTGGTGAAGGTTGAAATGTATTTTCGTCTTCACCAAGAATTCTCCCACTCGAATGAGGTAATCCTTCTTGATCATAAATCTCAACTAGAGATAAGTCCTGACTTATCTCGCCCTGTCTTGGAAACTCATTTTCCAAGAAAGTAACATCCCTCGACTCAAATTCAATTAGTCCTCCATTGTCTTCCTGACCAATGAAAACATAACCTTTGGAGTTTTCTACGTATCGTATAAAGATACATTTCCTCCCCCTTGGCCCAAGTTTGCCATAATTATGGGAGGAAATATGTGCATAGGATGCACACCCCCAAGGTTTTAAAATGCTTAAGTCAGGAGACCTTTGGTTCCACAACTCATAAGGAGTGGAGCTAACTGATTTCGAGGGTACACGGTTCAAGATGAAAGCAGCCGTCAATAATGCATCACCCCAAAAGGTGATAGGCAAGTTAGCGTGCGCCATCAATGAACGGACCATTTCCATTAAAGTCCTATTCCTCCTTTCAGCAACACCATTTTGTTGCGGAGTATAAGGCATAGTTATTTGATGAACTATGCCCTTTTCATCACAAAGTTCCTTAAAACTTGCTGATTGATATTCACCGCCTCTATCGGTTCGCAAGACCTTAATCTTGCGATCTAATTGATTTTCCACTAAACTCATATAGTTTTTAAAGCAGGTTAATGCTTCATTTTTTGTGGGATATCAAATAGATATGTCCGAATCGGGTGAAGTCATCAATAAAAGTGATGAAGTAGGACTTCCCGTGTCTTGTCTTGACATTCATCAGACCACATATGTCCGAATGGATGAGATGTAATGGAACCTCGGCCCTTGTGCCGGTTCCAAATGGCTTGCGACAAGATTTCCCTACAAGGCAATGTTCGCAAGTCGACATTTCGACCTTTGAAACATTGGATAGAAGGCCACGTTTGACAAGTCTATCCATACGTGTTGGTCCAATGTGACCAAGCCTTGCGTGCCAACAAATTACATCTGACTCATAAATCGAAGAATTTGTAACAATGAAATTTTCATTAAAATTTGAGGATTTGTACATCGTATTCAATACAATGAATCCTTTAAAAACATACCCAGAACCAATTAAAGAATTATTATAAGACAGATCCACTTTACAATTATGAAAGAACCAACTATAACCAAGACCCATTAAAACGACCACAGATATGATATTCCTTCGAATATCCGGAGCGAAGAGAACATCATGAAGTAAGATAGTGCGGCCGTTGTCAAAGACGAGCTTGCACGTCCCAACGCCTTTCACTTCAACACGTGTGTTGTTTCCTACATATATCCACTTCGTTCCTTGGGGTATCCGGTGATACTCCACGAAGGACCGTATGTCCCTTGCTATGTGGTCGGTGGCACCTGAATCAATTATCCAAAAGGGATTAGATTCTACAAGAAATATTGAACAAGAAACACCTATGTACTTAGTATTATTACAAGTACCTTGTCACCTCCATCCGCACATGAACGGGCAAAGTGACCTAACTTGTTGCACTTGAAGAACTTAATCTTCTTCAAGTCCTTCTTCTTGTGCCATTTCTTGTTCCCACCCTTTTGTTTGGGTTTCTTGGTAGACACTGGTTGCTTTTTATGGTCATGAGCAAACTTCGAGTGATGTTTACGTTTCTTTCCCCCGTGTGAGGAACTAGCAACCATGTGCACTTCAGTACTTGGCTTGGCGGCAGCAAGCCGCTCTTCCTCTAACTCGAGGTGCTTAGAAACATCGTTGAAGTTCTTGATGTTCTCATTATGAGTGCGATGCATCTTCATGTTATCCCATTCGATTGGTAGGGAACGTATGACCGCTTGGATTTTTTGCTCATCAGTGATCATATGACCTGCATCCTTTAACTCTGAAATAAGATTCGCCATGTGTCGCAGATGCATTCCCATGGAATGATCTGGACGTTTTTTGTACGAATCGAATTTTATAGTTAAAGAGCGAAGTTTGGTCACCGAGGTGCCACCAAACTTCTCCTCTAGCTTGGACCATATGTCCATAGCTAGGTCATATTCTCGGAAGATTCGCATTATGTCGTTGGCCATACTTGACAACAACGTAATGCGATCAATTTTGTTCTTCCGAGACCAAGCATCGAAAGCTTCCTTGTCTCTTCTGTGTTGGGCCGTAGTGCCTAACTCAGGTTCAATCATTTTGTTCGTCAGAGTTTCGAGCACATCTTGCTCCTCTAGAACATATTGTATCTTCATGGACCATAGTTTGTAATTATCGTCGTTGATTTTTTCACCTTTGTTCAACTCAGCGATGATGTTCTTAGTAGCGAAAGACATTTTAGCTTTAAAATGCTGCAAAAGACATAAAAAAGTTCGATAAAAAAACATTGCATAAATTTTACATTTGATAAGTTACTTTCGAAAAATATTGAAGATGTTGCTCTAGAATCGGAAAGGTCATTACGATCCCAATCACCATCTAGAACAACTTTCAATATTTCCCCATCACTTATCAAACAATAGTACTCTTATAGTACTTGCAGCGGAAAAGCGATTTTGAAAAAACGTATTTTTCATACTTGCAGCGGAAAAAGCGATTTTGAAAAACGTATTTTTCAAAAAAAATAGGGAAAGCCGGGAGGTAGTGGCTTTCCCCGGCCATTGCCGGGGTCGAGCCGTGGCCGTGCCAAGGCCGGATTCCCCTTGCAGGGGGTTTTGCAACTGCAGTCGGCCCCGAAGGGGCCGGCCATGCAGGTGGCCGGGGCCGAGGCCGCTGGCACCGTAGGTCTCCTCGGCCTGGCCCTGTCAGAGGCCAGGGCGCCTCTGCCCCGGCCTCTGCCAGGGCCGGCCATGGCCTTGGCAGAGGCCAGGGCCGGCCTCTGCCCTGGCAGAGGCCAGGGTCGGCCAGGGCCTGGCCCTGGCCGAGGCCCTGTCCGACCGGCCGGCCTCCTTGGAGTCCGACCGCACACTCCCCCTTATGGGGGGTGGTCTTGGTTGTCATTGGCCGAAGCCAATCCCTTCCCCAATGGGGAGGAGGGGTGCATAGCCACCATGACCCGCATGGCCATGGTGATCATGCACCAAAGAGATATGCTATTGCCATACTACATGGTGACAATTCACCATGCCCTTCCATGGCAATCTTCTTCTCCGATGAGAAGTTTTGTAACCACCATCTTCTCCGATGAGACACCCGTTCATCGAGAAAGTGGTTATGCTTTAATGGCCGTGTGCCAAAAAAAATAACACACTTTTAAGGCCGCAAACTTCACGCTCTACATGAAGAGAGTGCCCATTCCCTATTGAATGGAGACTCAGCATCCATGAGGAGTGCGAGTTTGGCGAGATGAACGGTCAGTTCTTCCCGTCACGGAGAGTTCGTGCCATATCCGTAATGACAAAAGACCCTAACGTGAAAAGAACAACTTTTGCGTTCTCTCCGTCACGATGCGCTCCTACCATATCCATAATGGAAGGAAACGCATTCGTGAAAGAGACAACGTGTCATTCATCGGTGAGACCGGGGCGAACCCGTGTGGCTCTGATACCAATGTTGGATCCCATCATAAGACGATAGAGGATCGAAAGAGAGAAGATACTTACGTTAGCGCTTCACTATAGTCTCTGAACTTTGCCCTTGGATTCGCCACAACAGTCGGTACTTTGTCACAGAGGATCAAAGCAGCGTTTCACCGTCTAAATCTCTATTTGGAAGAAGAACTTAATGGAAGGGAGAAGATGAAAAATAAGTTGCCTTATGCAAACTTATGGCATGAAGGATTAGCCTTAAAAGCCTTACCCTTGGGTTCTATTTATAGGCCAAGGGGGTAGTTATTGTAGGAAATAACTACTTATAAGCTTATTAGCCTATATTAGCACTATTCCTTATCCTCTTCTTTATGCACTTATCAAGTGCCTTTATGCACTTATAAAGTGACTTTTTCCACTTATCGAGTGGTCCTTTTCACACATGAAAAGGTTCCCTTCGTACATGCTTTCATGTACGCGACATCTGAGGTCCATAGACCCTCATACATCCCCTCATGGGTGTATACATGTCGTCCATATCCAACAGTTTCAACGTGAAGGGAATAGAGAGGGGGTCGGGCCTGGGTTGATTCGAAGAGAGGTTGGGTTCGGCCTGGGGTTTTATGATGAAGAGAAGAATAAATGGGGTTTATATAAGTTTTAACTTAATATAAAACTAATTAATTTGTCAATGATAATTAATACAAGCAATTAAGAGTTAGGTAGGTCTTTTGACTAATCAAAGACAATTTGCATCCTACGTTTCCATTAACTGGTGAATGGGGCTGCCGACAATTTAGGTTAGGGTAATTAGGGTAAGTTAAAAAGTAATTACTGATGGTCATTAGTAAAATTTAGTAACGAATTTACGGTTTTGCCCCTGAAGTTAAACGACTCCGAAAAATTACAAAAACATAGCCACGGGTTCATTTTGTCGCGAGAATCACGAATACGATGTCCATTTCGATGTCTGAGCTACGGAGATATGAGTTTTGGGCCAAAACATTTGGGATGTGGCTTTGCGGGTTCTAGGTCGATTTGATTCCAGAAAATTACGAAATTAATATGGGGAGCCCTAAATGATCATAGAATGACAATGTAGAAGTTTGAAAATTTTTTGATGATGTTTATATAGAAAATTAATTCATTCAGTTAAAACAGTAACAATTGAAAATGAATTATTATCAAAATTATTTAGAGGTATTTGATGAAATCCAAACTTACTGAAATACACTATAACTAGTTTGATGCTTCAAGATATTTTTTATAAAGAATTTTGAAATCATTTTTTGATATAAAACTCCTGACCAACCCTTATAAAATACTTTTAAAAATGTGAAAATACGTGAAATACGTAAATAGATGTATGGACAAATACTGGTCGTTATAGTTAATTTTTAATTTTGAAAATTATTTTTTAATTCGTTTTAAATCCTGAAACTGATTTTAAGTTTTTAAAATTATAAAAATACCAATGAGATTCAGAAAATTATTTTCCACCTAGATAAAATTGTATTCTTCAATTCTAGCATGTTTTAAAATTATTAGTACGTATTTTCAAACTATTATTAAAATAAAAAAGATTACGAAAAATAGTTTGAAAATATAAAAATCCATAATCGTTTGTATTTTATGTCTGTAGGTACCTTTCTCGTGCATGAGCACCTCTCATAGCATTAACTCTAGCCTTGTCTGCCCCAACAACCTCAAACCCCGTAAGTCACTTTAATTCTGGATTTAGAAGTTTACATGAGTGTACTAGTATGAACTATAGGGTAACACATCGACATAGCGTAGCAATGACTATCGTCCTAAAGGAAACTAATATCGACTTGGACATATGCCTTGCAAACTTAGAGACCTAATTAAATATGGTAATACTCAATTCCATGTTAATTATGTTTGCACCTATCATAATTACGAAAGTTACCCCTAATTATAACGATGGAGCAAAAGTTGATAATCAACGTTCTTAAAATTGATCCTCGAATCAGTGTCTAGGATCGTTTGATGTCATGGCTTGATCACCTTAGTAGGGCTTGCCCTATCTAGGGATAGTGATCCTACTTGGCCAAACCTGACTGGCAGTGTTCGCCTGGATCAAACTAGAATTCCAATTATCATCAAATGCAAACATTGATTATATATACCTTGAATTCAGCCTTTTTGCAACTTAAATTCTGTTGGTAGGAACTTACTTCGACCCTTTACGTGCATCTCTTTACAACGCATATAGACCCATGATCACGATCTTATCACATTTTTCACGTTCACCATGCCTGTTATGTTACGATGCTTAACACCATGTTGGCCAAGTTAAATGGTCACAACACCTGTTGCATGACATCTATGACTCAGTGCCTGCTATTGAAATAACGTATATGGAATACCGTGTGAAAAATAATGTGGAATACTGTATAAAAAATTGTGTGGAATATCATGTTGGAATATCATGCTAGAAGATCATGTTTGAAACATATACTTGATACACTTGACACTTCACTGGGCTTTGGGGTAACTCATTGTAGATAGAGTGTGGGAGTGACTAGAGTCACCTCTCCTGTCCTGTCTTGTCCCGTCCCATTTCAAAAGTGTATTCTCCCGTCATGTTTTCAAATGTATGTTGTACGTAGACGCCTGGGATTAGCTCACTGTGGCGAAAGAGGTGGTCTCATGGTTGCATACTGCACTTTCCTACATGAGTCACAAGATAGTTTGGTTAGCACCATGATAATCATTGAAATATTTGCACGCCATTTTATGTACTTTGCACGTTTACTGTTGTTATAGTACATGCGTGCTTGTCTTACTATTGCTACCACAGTTGTTGCTCTCGTACGTTACTTATCACACTTGCATAGTCACTTTTACTTTACTTGTTGCACTTGCATAATCTTCTTTAGTTACTTGCCTTAGCATGTTCCTTGCTCCTGCTCTGCTTTACTACTTTTTCTAAAATTATTGTGACTTACCTACGGTTCCACTTCATGGCGCCGTAGACGACGCACAAGTTGGTGAGAGGCTCCTGAGTTCGAGTAGCCTGACTTCGACTTAGAGACTGCAGATTTCTAGACTTAGAGTTATGTGTATGATGTACTTTTATAAGTATTTCTTTTCTGTGTTTCCTTTCATGTATTTGGTGTGAGAGATATGTTATACTTCAGTATGGATTGTAATAAATTGACACTTGTTTGAGTATTTTGTACATCTCTGTATCATGTGCTATATTGTTTTCACCGGTTAACTGCAGGACATGTAAATATATCAAATAGTAATAGCCCCCGGAGAGCGGTTCGTTACAAATACTCTCCCCCAACTAAAGACAAACATTGTCTTCAATGTTGAAAGAGTATAGGTTTATTGAAAAGAAACTAACCTAGAATGCATAAAAATAGAATCCATAAATAAAAGTTTATGCTTATAGAAAGAACACACAGGGGTCAAAAGGCGGATCATGGATTCCCAATGGTGGAGGATGGTGCTCAAATAATTCTTTGCGCTCCTCAGCGAGCGTCTACAATCCACGAATCACTTTGGATTCCAGCAACACAACAACTAGTGTTCTCCTTAAATCTTATACTACTACATGCGAGAGAGATGTTGTGTCAATACAAAGTGGGCATCATTGCCTTTCGACAAAGTTTCACTAAATAGGATCATTAAAATAAATTAATGAAATTAAAGCATGGTGGCAAAAACTCCCTGAAATAATTACACCATTCTTGATATGATGCACAACAACAGGGAGAAGAGTATTGGATTTTCGGGAAAAACTAGGGGAGAGCATGGTTCGGGCTCCATCAAGATGATATCAGAGCTCATGTCCCTACTTGTCTCCTCCTCCTGTTCATCCAAAATTGTTCGCTCGTCCTCTCTTTCTTTGCACACACCTCCTACAAGAGAAGAAGAATCCAAATCAAATAGTTGCGATTATTGTGTGGTTAATTACCTTCTCCTAAGCTAGAGTCTTTACATGCAAGACTCGCTAAGATTTATCGAATGTGCTGGATTTGAGCATGCATGCCCTGCTGATAGTGTTAGGATTGAGCTTCTTGTGTCTAAATGAGCTGCTGAAGTTCCTCGGCCAAGGGTTGCAATGGTGCGGCCACGCTTGACTCTCCTTGATCAAGGCATGCTTCACTGTCATTGCAATATGGTGCTAATGGCTTGCTCCCTGAAGTTCCATCCAATGGTTGTGCAATTTCCTTCATGAACTCCAGGTACTCCCAAGCATCTACAGGTAACCTGTCAAAGAGCGCTCCCTCGTCCAACATCACCATGAAGTACCACATCTCCTCCTGTAATCCCATGTAGAAAAACTAGAAGAGATCGAACACTGTGAAACCATGATGTGGACTGCTGCTTAATAAATCTGTAAACCTCCGCCAAGCTTGATAGAAGGATTCATCGTCGTTTTGAGCAAAGTCTGCAATTTTGGGCTTCAATGACCTGTCACTGTGCAAAGAAGATGAATATGCATCATACATAAAATTTGTGCCATTAAGCTCCATTTTTTGAATTTTTAAAAGAAATGAAAATAAAAATAGCAAAGGACTGAATAAATAAAAAATAAGAACATAAAAGACTCAACACTAAATAGATGGTATCATCACACCAAAATATCCAAAATCAATCAAAAATGCGAATAATAGAAACTATTGTCCCCGGTTACGGCGCCAAAAACTTGATGGGTACACAATGTTGCACACTACTCCCTAGTATAGGAGGTCATCAAGTAGTAAATTCTGGTGAGTCCAGTGTTGAATTCACGGCCAAGTTGTTCTTTGCTCACAAGTTCGATCGATTAAGGAACTGTAATGGTAGAAGAGTACCGTCTCAACTACAAAGTTTGGTGGATAGAATGGGAAAATGTGGTTTTTGATTTAGGGTTCACTAAAGTTGGATGGCCTGTAGGAGGGAGAGATAGGAGGATGTGTATGTGCTATGGGTTCATCTAGGGCAAATGCTAGTCATGATTCCTATGTTCCTAAATATAACTCGGTAGTGGATCCCTTTTGGGCAAGTGCCACCGGAAGATACCCTAATGGATGTGAAGCTCAACATATAAGTCATTTGCATAGCTCTTTCGAGTGCACAATCGGACGATGGAGCGATTAAATTAAAGTGGGTTTGCAATAAGTGATTCATCGTGTCATTAATCATATGGCATTAAAACAAATCAAGATGGACCTCTCAGATTAATCCCCCTTGGATCATAGCCCCTTTGAGTGATCATCAAGCAAATGTAGAGATTAATGGCATGATAAATCTAACATTAAAATATGCAAGAGAAAAAGGAAATCACAACATCACAGAAAGCCCTAAATTTAGCAACTACACACACAAAGATAGATCTAGCTCATCATAATAATAAAGGAAACATTTTACTCAATCCCAAATCATTAATACAATGCTCTAGAACGAAAATACACAAGTGAAAGAAAGAGGAATCAAATCTGTAATTTCTTGATGAAGAAGAAGCCCCCAAACCCTTTCTTGAGCTCCTCCAAACACTTGCATCCAGTGGGTTCCCAAGATTTAGATCATCCAAATATAAGAAACTAAACACTAAGGACTCCTATTTATACTATCCAAATTCCATTTACATCATGGCCCTTGATTACAAGATCCAACGGTTTGAAACATTATTGGTTTGGCTAAAAAATGCTTCAGAAATGGCCAAATTTGGGCATTTATCAAGTCTGTCAGCCTACTGGCCAAGCTACCGAGCTATTGGGCCATGCTACCGTGCTATGATGCTGAGCTACCGATCTATAGGAACGAGCTACCGAGCTATTGGCCAAGCTACCAGGCTGTGACATGGCTATGGCCCTACTGTATGGCTCCCTGGTCGAGCTACCGAGCTATTGGCCAAGCTATGGGGCTGAGCTATCGAGTTATTGGTCGAGCTATGGGGCTGAGATACTGAGCTATTGGCAGAGCTATGGGGCCGAGCTACCCAGATGTCGAGCTACCAAGCTTTAGCGGGAGAAGAAGCCTATTAGCTATTTTACCTTCCAAAAATGCAGAAAATAGCCCCGAGATCAGAAAAATACGTAAAAATATCTGTTGGAACCAGGAGATTGCTATATTCAATTTTAAAAAAATAAGAAAAGACAAAAAAGACTTAAAAATTATATTTTATGCATAAATAGATGATAAGCTCCAAAATTGTATGATGTTACAAAAATGCACATATCGGAGCCAAAATGAACATGGAATATGCACAAAATGCCACCAAAACATGTGGGTAAATATGCAATTTTTCTCCGTAATCACTGGGCCAGCTCGGGCCCCAACATAAATGGTGGCCTGATTTGGACTTAGCATGACCTCAAAAGGTCGAATGCCAAAAGTCAAAGCCATAGCCATGGGCTGTGCTGGCTGAGTTTGGACATAGCACAACCGTAGGTCAGTCAGAGGTCGGAGCTGTAGGCATGTGTTGTGCCAACACGGGCCCCAACATAATTGGTGTCCTGGTTTTGACATATCATAACCTTGTGGAGTCGAATGCTAGATGACATAGCTGGGGCACTTGGGAAGACTCGCCAGAAGAAGTCAGTGCTGGAACTCTGAGGTCTCGACGATTGCCCCAGCCTGAGCTGGGGGTTTGAAGGTTTTGCATGACCTAAGCTAGATGCTAAACGTCGGAGCTGGTTGCCCTGCCAGGTCATTGTGGTTGGTTCAACGGGGCCCCAGCCTGAACATGGAGCTATCATTTGTGGAGTTAAATGGTAAACTAATTTGTGTCACGGAGCTATGATAGGAGCTTGGCTAAGCTGTCCTCCAAAACCATTCTCAAGTGTCTACCTCTGTAATCGTCCTTATAGAGCATGGATGCTAAGGAGACGATCTCAAGTGTAACCGCTAGGATTATCCTTGTAGGACATAGTCCGTTAAGGAGCCGACCGTGGGTATAATCGCTGAGGTTGTTGAGATATTAAGTCTCACACCATGTGGTTTTGATGAAGAAAAATATGCATATAACATCTTTGAGTGCATGAGCCTAATGAAAGTCAAATGAAGCACACAAGGCATTTGTGATGATCAAACAAGACATAAGCTTAAAGACTTAAGAATACAACATATTGGGCTTCATTGTAATATATTTATTAGTGTATTTTTATTTATTTTGTCTTAGCATGTTAAAGCCTTGTAGAAGCGCATGCACACACACACACACAATATCACTTTACAAATGATTTAAAAATGTTCAAAAGGTTTTAAAAGGTTTTCAACATGGTATCCTAAGTTTTAGACAGGTAGCTGACTACTCCTAACGCATGAGTCAACAACTTTCATGGAGATCTCCATGTCCCCAAAAATAGTCAACTACAGTTGTTCTGTTAGTTGACTACAATTGTCTGAGTAGTCGACTAACAGTTGTATTGTAGTCTGTTTAATATTGAGCACACCTAATGATGTTTTGATGATGATCAAAAAATGATTAGTACTAATCTCTTTCATCAAGTGTGTAGATATTACAAAGGCAAGGAGAATAAAGCTTTGAGTCAAAAAGTCAACATTACTCAACAAAAACAAAGGATCTTAGCCAAACAAAGGAACTCAAGTTAAAAGCTTTAAAGAAAGGTATGGAAGCTCAAACCAAGGCCAAGAAGCTATGTTGGAGCTAAGGCATGAAGAGGAAGACATCCAAAGCATCAAGAAGCCAAAAATTGGGTATTTTTGATGTATTTATTGTTCATGCTCTTAGATCTTTTGTTGGCCTTAGGATTGGAGCCCCCCACACACAAAACAGTTCTTAAAACATATTAAATGATTTAAAAATGTTTTAATACAATTTTCAAATATTTTCAGGTAGTTTTATGGCCCAAAAACAAATGTATCAGCATTAGGGTCGACTACTTTTTGATAATAGTCGGCTATTTTGAATGTGATGGAAGTTCTGCTGACTAGACCCCAAAGGAATCGGTCGTAGTTCATTTGTGAGTCGACTACCAGCATAAGGGGGGTCGACTATTTTGAGCTTCTAGACAGACTTCCAGATTTTACGGGATTGTGTTTCTCTAACCGTTACAAGGGCATTTCTGGGATTATTTTTCAATGGAAAATGGCTTATAAATATGGGGAGATGTTTGGAGTTATTAGGGTAATGAAGGAACAAATTTTAAGTGTTCTACAAGCATTGAAAGCATTTTCCAAGCCCTCTCTCTTAATTTCGAAAGCCTCGTTCACTTTCAGATTTAAAAGCTTTTACGCATTGATTCCTTGGCTTAACTTGATTTGATTTCTCACTGTTTTGCTCCCTTAGAAAAACAAATCAAAATTCTTTCTTTGATTCTCTTGTGATTTAACTTCAATTTTCTCAAGAATCAAAGAAGAAAAGTTTTTCCATAGCTACACTTCAAGCTCCAATCATTCGGCTATAGGACATTGTGAGCACCACCATCATTCATCAAGAGGTTTGTAAACCCACTAAGGAAGTGGTAGTAGGTGCATTGGTGAGTTGATTCACTTGTTACATTTGTTGTATTGGGAAAAGCCTTATTGAAGGTCTTCTTAAAGAGAGTTCATTGTTGTAAGTTGGAATCCCTAGTAAGTGAAACTAGGCAAGTGTATTGGAAGCCCTCATTGGAGGCATTTGCTTTCTTGTTGAAGAGAGTCGGATGGTGAAAATCCCAACAAGAGGTTGGAAACTGGAGTAGCAGACGGTGGGTGAACCAGAATAAACTTCTGGGTGTTTGAATTGTGATTGTCTCTTCTTTCCACTTGCTTGTATAATTGTGTTTATTATTCCGATGTACTACTAACTCTAAGTTCATTGCAAGCATCACATTGTGTTGATTATGCTCTTGAGTAGGTAACTCTATCAAGTAGCTTAGGTTAAACTTGAGGGATTAATTTTATTTCTGTCTAAATCCTTGAAATACTAATCACCCCCTCTTCTGTGTTTAGTTTGTCATCTACAAGATCCTACACGTGGTATCCGAGCTTAGGCTTACAAGATGGCATTTGTTGGGAAATGTGTGCCCTCGAGGCCAATTATTTATAATTGGAAGATCTTGTTCAAAATGATAGTATGATATCTAGTAATATTTATCTGAGTATAATTATAATATTTCTCTGCATTTTATACATAAATAAAGTCCTGAGATTTAGTGCAAGGTTGAACATGTATCGAGATGAGGAAGGACATTGATGCATCAGATAGACTATTATATGCTTAGTAGCATAAGTCTAAAACTGTTATTAGTCGTAGATGCATTGAGAAAGGACATTGATGCATCAGATAGACTATTATGTGCTCCGTCTTCACCAAGTGTTAGTGGCAATGATCTCATGAACATTTGATTTAGCGAAATTAGAGACGAGACACATGTGCTCATTAGAGAATGGGTTTGCAGAATGACCTAGCGAGAGCTGCTGTACGGATGGTGCATACTAAACTATCAATGGTAGCTCTCAAGTGATGATATGCAAGTTGGTCTTTTGACTTGAGGCTATTGTATGAGCATATGCATGGACGGTGTCACTTAGATCTCTGACCTAGCTTTGAGACATGGCCTGTTGAAAGGTCTTAGGTTGGGTGACACTTGAAGCATACGAGAAAAGTAATGGCCAAGAGAGGATTCGTTACTCCTATATGTGGGGAGTTAGTATCGCAGAATCAGTACGGTCCTTAGCGAAATCCTTGGACAAGGTGTATTGGATATGATTCAACAAAGACAAGTTATGACCAAACAATACTGATCGATCGTGAAGCTATTAAGGGTTGACAGTCAACCATACCCTAGGCTTCGCAACGACATAGTGATGATGAAGCGATTAAAATTGCAGAATTCATTACTGACATAGTCAAGTATAGTTTCGATAATGTTTACGTCAAGGGACAGACCTTGTAAGGATGATATCGAACCAAGGACGTCATCTGCTTCTTACGGTCACTATCGTCAAGGGCTATGAGTCCCACCTATAGTAGGGTCAGGCTGTAGGGTCTCACACAGGTTGAGATCCTTGTCTAAGTAATAAGAGGAAAATGCATATGATGTATTGGAATTAATATGGTCGCAATTGTTGCAAAGAGGATTACGGTCACATATGATGTGACACAAAAATCGAGCCTTGAAAAGCATAGAGAAGTTCAAACCAGGGTACATGAATGTCTCGGACCCATCAATATTGACCCAAGCTCCACAAGGGCTAAATAGAAGCTGAAAAGCCAAAAATAAAAAACTCACCAAAGCCCCGGTCGGGGGCTAGGCTCGAGCCTAGTAGGGTCTCGTTGGGCCTAAGCCCAGCAAACCTGCTGGGCACAGGGTCCTGTTGGGCCTGAGCCCAGGAAACCAGTTGGGCACAGGGCCCAGCAGGTTGGACCCAACCGGGTCGGTCGCCCTCCTGACCCAAGCAGGCACCCAACCTGGGTGCCAGCTGACGGGCATGCATCTGGGGCATGCCAGCTCCAAACAGTGGTGTGGCCCAATGTGGACCCCACCAGATGAATATCACGACTGTTTATGGGTGAAGTTTTTTTGGTAGACTTTGGAGCCTTGTTTGAGGGGTATACAAACTCAGAATTGAGCACTGTTTGTTTCTATACCATCTCCATTTAATGATCTTCAAAATGTATATCATTTTGATCCAGAAGCTTAATGGAGAGGAAGAATAAATTGCTCAAAGTTGAGTCCTCGAAAGGGGAAAATTATGAGTCAATTTGAATTCTGTTTATTTGTACAACATCGGATGTGATACTCCTCTGAAGGCTCAGCTCCCTCTATAAATAGGGAGCCCTTCTTCCTCCTAAACTTTCTGTAACGGCCACTTTCCGACCGTGCGTAAGTTAGCACGTATTTGTGTTTTGTGTGCGTTTTGTGTATTGGATTTTTATTATAGTCATCCGTAGTTCAGACGCGTGACCGCACCCCGTTCTCACGATCGTATCGGAGGCGCGAGTGCCCCGGTATTTTCCTTGTAATTTTTTTGACGCCGAGGGACCAATCAACAAATAACTCATTATTAGTTATTTAAAACTTTCTTTTATTTTATTAATATTAGGGTCTGTACGTTGCTTTTGTTTTAAAACAAACTTACATTATTAACTCCTTTTTAAGCCTTAACTAAGTTTTCCTAATAAACAAATACTACAGCATTGTTTTTAAATGAAATCAAAATTAAATCAATTACACAAACGGGGATCTTTTGTTATCCCAACTACCGCAGATATTTTTTGGGAATCAAATCTCTTTGTTATCACAACTGACCCCATGGATCTCTCCCCCACGTCACATCTTTCCCCCCTAATCTACTCTATAAAGAGAAAACTAAAAGCCAACCTAGGACAGCCCAAGCTATATATATTTATATATTAAACCCTAGGTACCTTTGTTTCTCCCTACCCTCAACATACAGCAGCCGCCCCTATCCTCTATTTTTTTCTCCACGCATCAAGTCACGCGCAGCATCTCCTCCCTCGCGTTCGGCCCCTTCCCCTCCGAGACCCACACACCGGCGACTTCACCCAGCGCACGGCCTTCTCCCTCCTCGCGCGCATCTCCTCCGATCTGCACCCAAGAGCACGCGAAACCAGCACCGCTGTTCTCCTCTGCGTGGCCTTCTCGGCGGCCAGTCCGACTGCCCAACACCCTCTCTGGCGGTGCGGTCCGCCGCTGACCCTCTCTAGACGGTGCAGTCCACCGTCCGCCTCTGTTACTCACTGTTTCGGCCTCATCTCGCCGTAAGATCCGGCTGTCCCCTCTCGCGTGGATCTCACCCAGGCCGCACAAGGCCCTCCTCCCACCGACCGTCGTTGTCCCATGTCTGCCGTGCTACGAGGGTCCCAATCGCCGGTCATCTGCCTTCAACCGCACATTCCTTCGACGTCGTCTTCAACCTACGAGAGCTCACAACCGTGAGTTTTTTGCGGCATCCAAATTTCTAGATGAGTATATTTTAGTTTTTATTAATAATAGGTATATTAATTTATAATATGAGAGTTTGTTAGGAAGCTGTACACTAGTAGTTGCCTTAGTTGTTACAGTTAGTGGATTTACTGATGTTAGAACTATGAATTGTTAGTGATATTTGTCAGATTTACAAATAGCTTGTTAGTCCTTATATAAATTATATGAAGTACTGAAGTTATTGTCCATAGGTTATATTATTTTGTGGGTTGTACCATTTGATGTAAGTCTTTACTATATTAGTGTATTAACACTGCTTAAGCCTACTTATATTAGAAACATTTAGTTATGACAAATAATAACGTGCACTACCCAAACCTATTTTATCTGCTAATGAACATGATGGTGCATTATAAGTGGGCTCTTATCACTCTTTGGTTTGACGTCAATCATATGTCGCAGATAAATCCGCGCTACCCTATTCGAGTAACTGGAGCCGCGACGTGAACTGTTGTTTCGGAATCAACGTCAAAACTACACGTGACCGTCAGACCAGGTTGGTGACCCCTAACTCGTAGCGAAACCCACACCGTAGCAAACCAAACTTTAACTAAAACTGGACAACTACAATTAAATTTACTTTTTCGCATCAGTAAAATGTTGTCACTGTAGAAAATCAACCATCGGACAATTTTCTGTGCATATAGGGTAGTGGTCGATTTAGGCTGAACAAGAACACCAAATTGTGACTTTGACGAACAGGATAGTCCCGATAAACTAGAAACGAACCTAAATAGGATTTGATGGAAATCGCGACCTGACACCGTCGCCGTGACACTGTTTCAGACAGACTACCGCGGACGCGACGACTGGACGAGACGCCTCGGACGGACGACAAACTCGCCATCGCAGGCAAGTGTATCCCACTTGCACTTTTGGCCGTGCTTAGGCCTTAGTTGGCTAGAAATTTTAACTGTGAACAAAAAGAACCGGACGTGAAATGATAGCATTCGGGACGACTCCTGACGGCTCAGACTTGACGACGAAGTCTGAGCCTGACAAAAACAACTTGATATTGTAGGGCTATCATGTGTGTGCGTGTGTGTGGACACCCTAGAATAACCCTTCCTGTCTTGTCACGTCACGTCCCATCTTGCACAGCCCGCTGGGCAATAGGGCACTCTTCGAGTGATCCCTTGTACAGATTCACAGCCCGCGAGCAATAGGGCACTCTCCAAGCTAGAGAGAGTGATCCCTTGTACGGATACACAGCCTGCAGGCAATAGGGCACTCGCCAAGCTAGAGCGAGTGATCCCTTGTACGGATATCTTGTTTTGTCTTGTCTTGGGGTTTGGGGTTGGGTTGAGCATGCGCACGGTAAGAGGGTCTGATCCCCCTCGAACCGTAAGGCGTGAACCCTTTCGTGTCTCACTTGTCTTGTCTTGTCTTGTCCCGTCACGTCCCGACTTGTCTTGACACCTGTAGGTTAGTCCCGTAGTTGGTAGCACACGCTACGACTACTACCTGTCCCGTTTTACCTTCCTGCTGCGTTACTTCCTGTTGTGTTACTCTGTTACAACCACAGCATATTAATCAACCAGTAAACTATTGTGTAATAGAACCTCAGCATGCTAATCAACCAGTAAATCGTTGTTTAAAGTTCGGTGCACTTGCAGTAAAGTCTAACCCTTTTTGTAGACTTTACCTGACGTACAGTTCTTTTTTCTTGGGTGCTGTACGTCAGGTGTTCAGCTAGAGTTCGTGGACGAGGTAGACTCACTGGAGTACGAGGAGCCGAGGATGTCGACACAGAGTACGTGCCTGACGAGGACCAGACCTTGAGGTCTTTTTAGTCGACACTTTCAGAGGTTGCTGTTTTATTTTGCTATAGATAGGTTGTTGCCATGCTTAGGCTTCTTTTTAGACTTTTTAGTCGCTGGATATTATATCTCTATTTTAATGAATGCCTTTTTCCTTTCTGTACTTCCCATTGTTTCGAACTTTATTAATGCAAGAACCTAGAACTTTCAAAATGGTACCCCTACAGACACTTATTGGGTCTGAGTTTCTCAGCTCTGGCCTAAGAGGGCCTTAGTCATGCTTCGCCTCCGTATTTTTGGGAAGCGGGGCGTGACAGGTTTTAGTGGTGGCCCATGCAGGTCATGCAAAAGTTCGAAACAATAAGAGTACTGCATTCATTTAATATCCATGTACAAGTCTAAATTAGGTTTCCCAGTCCTAGATAGTAGGAAGACTTAGGTAGACGTCCCAATTTGATAGTCTGACGCCTTAGTTAGGAATTAGTCATCCTCGTCCTAGAATACCTTAGTAGCCACTTGACTCTGACCGTGTTAGATTTCCTGAGCCCTTCTTTTAGTCGTTCGCTCGAGCTCATCGACTTCGGGCCCAGCAGGACTAACCTGGATTCTCTTAGGAACCTTCCCATTAGATCCTGGTTACAGTCTAGTTCACTAGGAAGTCTTAGTGTTGAGCTTTCCCTGATCTTTAGACAGCTCGATAATTAGGAATCTTGGATTTCTAGCATTTTCCAATCATTACACTTTTGTGTTATCAGCCGTAGAGTTCATCGTAGCTTTCATGAATCATATCTTAGGCGTATTCTTCATACGATCATGCTTCGATTCACGTGATCGTTTCATGACACTTGTCGATAATTCGTCGAATCCCTCTTTTACAAATCCTGCTTCCTTTAAAAAGTGTTTTCGAAACTCATTATTAAATTCTTCGCTCGGTTTAACTCCTTTGAAAACCCTTTATTATATATATAATTAAAAAAAAATTCCTTGCTTTTCGGTTGAAATTTCCTTCTTGGATTTTTAATTCTCCTTGGTCGTCAATTTTCAAGTTACTATCTGGTAATTATTTCTAAACGGTATCTCTCATATTTTCAGTTTTAAAACCTCATTAACATTCTGATAATTCTATTTATACTTTTCTGGACTACAAGATCTATTTCTAATCGCTTACCGTATATATATATATATTTAAAAATATTTTCTAAACTAGAGGGAACGCCAATTGTTTTATTGTTATTATATCAGTCCTATGTCCTTCGTGACCACATTTCAAAATCCTTGTGTAAACTTATTTTCGTTTGCAAAATAATCGTTTCTCACCTTACCCATCCTTCTTTCATCTTACTTTTTCCAAAATTTTAATTTGCTACATCTGCTCACTTTTAAGTATATGATACCATATTTTACACGTAATTCTTCCGTCATCAATCTAGTTATTTTGAAGAATATTTTTCGTTCCATCCGACCACTTATCTCCTTGCCCCGCCTTACTTGAACTCGTCCTTTCCGATTTATTTCGTTACACTTTTGGTTTCTGTTTCCTTTATTTTCCGTAGATATTAGTCCTTGTAGTTGCCAATGTTATCTCCGGTTTAGGAATAGGCCCTTTGGTAGGTGATGTCGTCGTGGTGCATGAGTATAAGTAGAGTGCGTAGACCTGTATGAGTGTGTGTTCTTTAGGATCCCGATGAATGCCTTTTGTGTCTTGAATGTGTACTCCGTGTTAACCATGATATGATTAAAGTTGTCAGAATGACGGTATTCATACGTACATGAATAGGGTCATAGCAGGCAATTTCCTTAGACGTAGTTTTTCGCGAGTATATAATAGCTTATCTTTGACTACATGTGATTGTATCAAAACTTTGTTTTTCTTTTAAACCAAAACTTTAAAAGTTTTTGAAACTAGCTCACAAGATCACAAATCACATATCCTCCCTCATCCATTACCACGACACCACACGTTTTTCCAAATGTTTTAAAAATGTGTCACTGGTTTTAAGTTTCCCTTTCTCTTCGCCCTCTCTATTTAGAAATGTTATGGTTGTTATGGTTTTGGGACTAGCTATTATTGTTGTAGGATTTTGTTTGCAGGTAGGCTCAGGGAGAGATGAGATTTGTTATATGCTATGATTAGCCGATTTTGGAACAATAGGATATTGGAAATAGATTCCTTTCGGATGAAAGGAATGGACTGTCCATGACTTATTTATGAAACCGAAGTGTGGCGGACTCAATGGAGAACTCTGGTTGAATGAGATTATATGCGTGGAGATGAGAACTTATCAGATTTGGGGTTTAGACGAATGGTAGATAGGGATGGCTACGGAGTATGGTAGGAGTTAGGATGATCATGAGATTGAGTAGAGCTTTATTAGCATCGACACTTGATTGTTGAGTTGACGTGAGAAGACATTGGGAGTAACACGACGTGTTGAGATAAATGGATGGTTAAGTTGTCGGATTTAATATTGGTTGAAAATAACTATAATAAGTAGGAGGAGATGTAATTTTGATAGTTCGATTATTTGGCGGATAAATTTATGGGAAGATATGGCAAGAATGTATTGAGGACACGGTGATTGTTGATTTGCGAAAGATGTGATGAGATAGACAAAATCTTCGTCTTGGATGGGTAATCGACTAGGGCATAAGTTTGGCGATTGATTAATATTGGGAAGAGAATAGAGAAATTTAAAAGATGGTTTTGAGCGATGATGTTTAACGGAGTGGTATGGTATGAGAAGATAATTATTATTCATTTGTGAGGACTTAGGAGTTAGAAATTTCAACAGCGGTGATGGGTCTATAGTTAAGTATTAGGAGGTGAGTTTAGTCGTGGCATTGTCCAGTGAAAAGAAGGATTATGATGGATTATTTGAGGAACGATGTTGAAGTTATAGGATTAGAGACCATTGTGTGCAGGATGGGAGTCGTAGGCATCCGTGTATACAGATATTATTATTATTAATGTAAGTGATTCCGAGGGCAGAATCATTTCTAAGGTGGGTAGAATGTAACGGCCACTTTCCGACCGTGCGTAAGTTAGCGCGTATTTGTATTGTGTGTGCATTTTGTGTATTTGATTTTTATTATAGTCATCCGTAGTTCAGACGCGTGACCGCACCCCGTTCTCACGATCGTATCGGAGGCGCGAGCGCCTCGGTATTTTCCTTGTAATTTTTTTGACGCCGAGGGACCAATCAACAAATAACTCATTATTAGTTATTTAAAACTTTCTTTTATTTTATTAATATTAGGGTCTGTACGTTACTTTTGTTTTAAAACAAACTTACATTATTAACTCCTTTTTAAGCCTTAACTAAGTTTTCCTAATAAACAAATACTACATCATTGTTTTTAAATGAAATCAAAATTAAATCGATTACACAAACGGGGATCTTTTTTTATCCCAACTACCGCAGATATTTTTTGGGAATCAAATCTCTTTGTTATCACAACTGACCCCATGGCTCTCTCCCCCACGTCACATCTTTTCCCCCCTAATCTACTCTATAAAGAGAAAACTAAAAGCCAACCTAGGACAGCCTAAGCTATATATATTTATATATTAAACCCTAGGTACCTTTGTTTCTCCCTACCCTCAACATACAGCAGCCGCCCCTATCCTCTATTTTTTTCTCCACGCATCAAGTCACGCGCAGCATCTCCTCCCTCGCGTTCGGCCCCTTCCCCTCCGAGACCCACACGCCGGCGACTTCACCCAGCGCATGGCCTTCTCCCTCCTCGTGTGCATCTCCTCCGATCTGCACCCAAGAGCACGCGAACCCAGCGCCGCTGTTCTCCTCCGCGTGGCCTTCTCGGCGGCCAGTCCGACCGCCCAACACCCTCTCTGGCGGTGCGGTCCGCCGCTGACCCTCTCTAGACGGTGCAGTCCACCGTCCGCCTCCGTTACTCGCTGTTTCGGCCTCATCTCGTCGCAAGATTCGGCTGTCCCCTCTCGCGTGGATCTCACCCAGGCCGCACAAGGCCCTCCTCCCACCGACCATCGTTGTCCCATGTCTGCCGCGCTACGAGGGTCCCAATCGCCGGTCATCTGCCTTCAGCCGCACATTCCTTTGACGTCGTCTTCAACCTACGAGAGCTCGCAACCGTGAGTTTTTTGCGGCATCCAAATTGCTAGATGAGTATATTTTAGTTTTTATTAATAATAGGTATATTACTTTATAATATGAGAGTTTGTTAGGAAGCTGTACACTAGTAGTTGCCTTAGTTGTTACAGTTAGTGGATTTAATGATGTTAGAACTATGAATTGTTAGTGATATTTGTCAGATTTACAAATAGCTTGTTAGTCCTTATATAAATTATATGAAGTACTGAAGTTATTGTCCATAGGTCATATTATTTTGTGGGTTGTACCATTTGATGTAAGTCTTTACTATATTAGTGTATTAACACTGCTTAAGCCTACTTATATTAGAAACATTTAGTTATGACAAATAATAACGTGCACTACCCAAACCTATTTTATCTGCTAATGAACATAATGGTGCATTATAAGTGGGCTCTTATCACTCTTTGGTTTGACGTCAATCCTATGTCGCAGATAAATCCGCGCTACCCTATTCGAGTAACTGGAGCCGCGACGCGAACTGTTGTTTCGGAATCAACGTCAAAACTACACGTGACCGTCAGACCAGGTTGGTGACCCCTAACTCGTAGCGAAACCCACACTGTAGCAAACCAAACTTTAACTAAAACTGGACAACTACAATTAAATTTACTTTTTCGCATCAGTAAAATGTTGTCACTGTAGAAAATCAACCATCGGACAATTTTCTGTGCATATAGGGTAGTGGTCGATTTAGGCTGAACAAGAACACCAAATTGTGACTTTGACGAATAGGATAGTCCCGATAAACTAGAAACGAACCTAAATAGGATTTGATGGAAATCGCGACCTGACACCGTCGCCGTGACACTGTTTCAGACAGACTACCGCGGATGCGACGACTGGACGAGACGCCCCAGACGGACGACAAACTCGCCATCGTAGGCAAGTGTATCCCACCTGCACTTTTGGCCGTGCTTAGGCCTTAGTTGGTTAGAATTGTTAACTGTGAACAAAAAGAACCGGACGTGAAATGATATCGTTCGGGACGACTCCTGACGGCTCAGACTTGATGACGAAGTCTGAGCCTGACAACAACAACTTGATATTGTAGGGCTATCATGTGTGTGCGTGTGTGTGGACACCCTAGAATAACCCTTCCTGTCTTGTCACGTCCCGTCCCATCTTGCACAGCCCGCTGGGCAATAGGGCACTCTTCGAGTGATCCCTTGTACAGATTCACAGCCCGCGGGCAATATGGCACTCTCCAAGCTAGAGAGTGATCCCTTGTATGGATACATAGCCTGCGGGCAATAGGGCACTCGCCAAGCTAGAGCGAGTGATCCCTTGTACGGATATCTTGTTTTGTCTTGTCTTGGGGTTTGGGGTTGGGTTGAGCGTGCGCACGGCAAGAGGGTCTGATCCCCCTCGAACCGTAAGGCATGAACCCTTTCGTGTCTCACTTGTCTTGTCTTGTCTTGTCCCGTCACGTCCCGACTTGTCTTGACACCTGTAGGTTAGTCCCGTAGTTGGTAGCACACGCTACGACTACTACCTGTCCTGTTTTACCTTCCTGCTGCGTTACTTCCTGTTGTGTTACTCTGTTACAACCACAGCATGTTAATCAACCAGTAAACTGTTGTGTAATAGAACCTCAGCATGCTAATCAACCAGTAAATCGTTGTTTAAAGTTCGGTGCACTTGCAGTAAAGTCTAACCCTTTTTGTAGACTTTACCTGACGTACAGTTCCTTTCTCTTGGGTGTTGTACGTCAGGTGCTCAGCTAGAGTTCGTGGACGAGGCAGACTCACTCGAGTACGAGGAGCCGAGGACGTCGACACAGAGTACGTGCCTGATGAGGACCAGACCTTGAGGTCCTTTTAGTCGACACTTTCAGAGGTTACTGTTTTAGTTTGCTATAGATAGGTTGTTGCCATGCTTAGGCTTCTCTTTAGACTTTGTACTCGCTGGATATTATATCTCTATTTTAATGAATGCCCTTTTCCTTTCTGTACTTCCCATTGTTTCGAACTTTATTAATGCAAGAACCTAGAACTTTCAAAATGGTACCCCTACAGACGCTTATTGGGTCCGAGCTTCTCAGCTCTGGCCTAAGCGGGCCTTAGTCACGCTTCGCCTCCGTATTTTTGGGAAGCGGGGCGTGACACTTTCACCGAGCCTAGATCAAAGGAGCTCACCCTAAATTAAAGTGAGCAAACCAGATCTAAAGGCAACCAAAAGTTTTTCTCTTTTCCTCTTTGCTTTCTTGCAGGTTCTTGGAAAACTAGAAGGCAATTCGGATCAGGCATGGGGTGAGGATTCAGCTAAGGTGAAACTTTCTGGAGCAACTGGTCGCCTCCTGACAGAGGCATTGGATCACTTTAGGGCGTCGTCCTAAGGAAGAGTGTTTGCGACGGCAAAAGCTAAGGTATGTTTTTATGTTTGCAGAAAATATTTTAGATCTATCTAGGCGACATCGGTTCACCCTTCTCCTTAGATAGTAAAAGATCCTGCAAAGGAGCATTCTTTTTGTAGGGAGTTTTCATAAAAGCATTTTATGATTTTGTTTTTATTCTGCCACTACTTCCATGTCTGCTAAGCCTTGGGCTAGACGATGGAAAAGCCTTATGGACGCTTGCTCAAAACCCTTCAGTGGTATCAGAGAAAGGTTTTCCTAGGATTTGATTTATTTTCTACTATTCATAAACATGTGTGCAGATCATGTTTGTATTACTATTGTAGCATGTAATCTCTTTAGGTTTAATTTTTAATTATATAATTTATAGTGCATGCACGCATTAATTTTATGTAATTAATCTTGGCCTCTTTTGCATTTATTATTTTTCCAAGGGGGTGCCCTTGTGTAAATATATAGTAAATTTAGGAGGTGGAGCTACCCGAAGATTGCTAAGAGCACGAGATCCATAGAGCTGAGATGGGCTAAAGAAGTGCTTTGCAAGGTGTTGCTAGGTGGTGGCCATCCTTCTTGGAGCATGGAGTCCCCTTAGTTTATTAGGGTATACTATAGAGCTTACATGCATTCTGTGATGTTTGTAATTTAATTCATGTGATAGTTACTATGGTTTTTTGGTTTTATAGCATGACATATAATTTTATATTGCAAACGTCATATCGTTGCTCTGTCATAGTTAGCTAACTATGGTGATGACATAGTCACATGGCCTTGTGAAATAATTATATGTGCTTTTGGTTTTTTGAAAATTGTTTTCGAAAATTAGACTTCCTTTTTGTTATATCATAACTACGTGGGATGTTTGTGATGTGATGGATGTTATTTGATTCTTAAAATGTTAGTTTTAAGAATCACATAGAATTAGGGTTAAATAATTCGAAAGAACCCATAAACATATCAATGAAGCATATTTTAATAATCGACATTCTTAAGGTATCCACGAGGCAGTGTCTAGAATCGTTTAGTATTTAGGCTTGGATCACCCCAGTAGGGCTCACCTTAGCTAGGGATAAGTCATCCTTCCTAGCCAAACCTACCTAGCCTTGTTCAACTAGATCAATCTAGAACTCCAATTATCTATAATGCAGGCATTGATTATATTCTAGTCAATTATGTTTAAATCCTTTTCAGGATTAGCTGCAGCCCTCCTTGCTTTTGGAGATTGGTAATTGGGGATTCTTGTTATGGTTGTTGGGCAAACTCAAAACATAGCATGGTTATATTTTAGGAACTAATTCCCTTATACATTTGATGTAGTTTAGCTTAACCCAAATGGTCGTGTCGTGAACATAACCGAGCATCGGTGTAAGTTATGACTGGACAAGAAAGCAATGGTCCGATTAGACTAGTCTTTATGGTACGTTGGGCAAACTCAAAGGCCATAAGTGACTAGGGGTAAAAACTGATGTGGGAATCACATATGATGTGATTGATCAAGAGTCATCTACTGATCGCAGAGTCAAGTAACTTGTTGGGTAAACCCAAGGTTGTGAAACTCAAAGTGGTTGGATCTCTTTCCCACTAAATATCACTATTCATTCAATCTCTATAGGTTGAGATGATCACAAAAATAGTGAGAGGATATGTTTAGATAAAACCCAATCTAACTATATTTAAAAATAACGAACATATGTTAAATTTGGGGTTCTAATCTTTGCAGTAATGTCATCTGGCTTTAAGCTTATCTTTGACAAGAATAGAGTCACTGTTAATAATTAGGAAGAATGGCTCCGAAATATCAAATTTTCTCTTTCTTTTGAAAGACTTATTTATGTCCTCAAAGACCCTGAACCCATAGAACCATCTAAAGGGGGACAAAGCTAAGATTGTTAAATCTTATAAGCAATGGCTCCTGGATGACGAAAAAGCTCGCTACCTTACTCTGGCCTCTATTAACAATGAGCTCCAAAGGCTACACGAGCATATGGATGTTCATAGTATTTTTCTAAATGTTAAATAATTGTTTAGGAAGTCATCGCATGCTGCTAGGTTTGAAGCTTCGTGTAAATTGCTTAACAAAAAGATGAGTGGCGACACGGTCTAAGATTATGTACTCAACATGATTGCGTACATTGATGATCTCACAGCGCTTGGTTTCATATTGGACCATAAGTTGTATACAGACTTGGTCCTTAATCCCCTTACCCCAAAATTTGCCTCGTTCATGAGTAGTTTTATTATGAACAAGATTGGGGTTGAACTTCCTGAACTTCTCAACATGCTTCGGCAGTTTGAGGAAGGCTTGAAGGACAAGTCTCCTGCTTTGGTTGTTGACTCTTCTTCTTCCTCCAAGCCCAAGGGCAAAGGAATGAAGAAGAAGGTCCTTCAACCTAAGAAGGGCATAGATAAGGGTAAGGGAAAGGTGAAAAGGGGGGCATCGGTTGAGGCAGAGTGCTATTTCTGACATAAGAAAGGACATTGGAGGAGGAACTACAAGACATTCCTGAAACAAAAGAAGAAGGGACATACTGATGCCTCAACTTCAGGTATAATTATTATACAAAGGATAATTCTTATCATGACTTCTAAAAGCATGGTATTTGATACCAGTGTGATTTCTCATGTCTGTAAATATTACAGGATCTAAGAAGGAATAGAAGGCTGAAAAGAAGAGGTCTTTCTCAAAGTTGGCAACAGAGCAAGCATTGCTACTGGAGCTGCAAGAGACGACCATCACACCTAGGCGAGCGTCGCCACTTGCCTGAAGCAATATTACGTTCCCAAATTTTACATGCAATGTAATCTCCGTATGACGGAAATATATTTAATATCAATAAAAGTTGTGAACTTATTTGATGGTAAATTTGCATGAATATGGGATTATGGTTCATATATACTTTGAATGACAATGATGTATTAAGAGTTAATACAAGAAAATGCAAATAAACTAATGAATCATGTTCTGACATAGTAGACAAGGTCATCAGAGCGAAGAGACTTACAAGTTACATAAAGAGGTGTCTTTTAGACTTCTCGAATTATGGGTCATACGACACTTACAAGTCTTACCTCAAAGGTAAGATGACCAAAACTCCTTTTGTATGACAAAGGGAAAGAGTTGGGAAACTCTTGGGTCTTATACATTCGGATGTATGTAGATACTCGTCTACATTGGCCAAAAAGAATTATTCTGTTACGTTCATTAAAAGATCGTTGTAAGGATGGACACGTGTTCTTGATGAAACATAAGTCCAATACTTTTAAGCAATTTAAAGAATGTTGTAACAAGATGGAAAAGTATTAGAATCCTTTAATTTGATCGAAGAAGAGAATACTTAAGCCATGAATATTTTGCATATTCAAGAGTATATGATTCTCTATCAGGTCACATATGGAATCACACGTTGTTTGACATGGTGCAATTCATGAAGAGTGACGTTGGATTATCAACCTCCATCTAGGGACATGCCTTAGAACTTCTATCTAAAACCCAACAAGTGTTGGAACCAGTGGAAGATGCAGAACTGATATTTCAAAAGTTGTCGTTAGGAAGTCTAACAAGATTCCTCGAGCCCCTAAGAGGTGCCATGTTTTTTCATAGATGGATGGGTCGAGGATAGCATCATGGTTGATAATGATAATGTTAGCTTCCTGGAAGCCATTCAGAATAGAGACCCTTAAAAGTGGCTTAATGCAATAAAATCTGAAATATATTCCAAGCACATAAATAAGGTATGGACCTTAGTAAACGTGCCCAATGGAAAAGTTTCCTTTGGTTGTAGATGGATCTTCAAGGAGAAAGATCGTTGCATATGGAAAAGATAGAAATGTGCAAAGCTAGGCTGGTTGTGAAATGTTCTTGCCAGTAGCAATGCACAACTCTACCGGGATTATACTCGTTGTCGCTTATGACTACGAAATCTGGCGAAATGACGTAAATGTTATATGGCTCAGCCAGACGGTCTCGAGATCAGTGCGAGTGAAAGGAAAGCATGTGGATTGCATAAAACCAGTTGCAATTCTTAAGTCATCCTCGTATTGTATGTGGATAACATGAATTTTGATGCGGAACAAACATTGAGATGTTGAACTCTATCAAAAGGATGGATGTCGAATAAATTCTCCATAAATGACTTGGGAGAAGCATTTTTACACCCAGGAGATAGATTTGACATGATGCTGAGTCTCTCTGAGACCTAGGACATATACAGCGGGCTAAAGTGATTTAGCATGACAGTTTCATACCTGCCATCATGGTATAAACTCTTCCAAGAAGATGCCTTTAATAACTAACTTGGAGAGAGATTATGATAGTGATCTTTTGTGCTTCGGTAATTGGATCTATCATGTATACTGTGATACACACAAGACTAGATGTCACTTTTGCACCTGGTGCAGTAAGTCGATATCAGTCTGACTTTGTAGAAGGACGCTGAAAGTGGTTAAGACAATTCTTAAGTACTTGCAAAGGACTAGAGATTATGTAAAGGAAACGAGGCTGCAAAGATATTCTTCATAGTTATCACTTCATATGAGATATAGAATTGAAGAAGGGTATATAACTCATGTGTGTCTCAGATGAAGACAAATTTTGCATATCCATTCATGATGGCTCTATCATGTGATCATCTAGAGAGACTCATATGTAAAAGTGGTATGTGATAACAGGATAATTGGGCCTGAGTGCAAGTGAGAGATGTTGGAAAATGTGTGCCCTCGAGGCCAATTATTTATAATTGGGACATCTTGTTCAAAATGATAGTATGCAATCTAGTAATGTTTATTTGAGTATAATCATAATGTTTATCTACATTTTATAATTAGAAAAAGTCCTGTGATTTAATGCAAGGTCGAACATGTATCGAGATGAGGATGTCGATCATGGAGAAGTGTTTCGATCGCTAGTAGCATAAGTCTAAAACTGTTCGTAGTCGTAGATGTATCGAGAAAGGAATCTATGCATCAGATAGACTATTTTGTGCATTGTCTTCACCAAGTGTTGGTGGTGAAGATATCATAATCGTTTGATTTAGCAAAATCAAAGACGATACACATGTGCTCATTAGAGAATGAGTTCACCGAACGACCCAACGAGAGCCGCTACATGGATGTATCATACTAAACTATCAATGTTAGCTCTCAATTGATAATAGGCAAGCTGGTCCTTTGACTTCAGGCCATTGTATGAGCCTAAGCGTGAACGGCATCACATAGATCTCTGACCTAGCTTCGAGGTAGGGCCTATTGAAAGGTCTTATGTGACGGCATGTATCTATCAGTACATGTATTTTGGTATTCTACGTATTTTATATTTTAAAGGCATTTTAAAATTATTTGTTAGGAGTTTTATATCAAAAATAGTTTCAAATCAATTATTAAAAAAAGAATATTTTCGTATCATTGACGCACCCGAAACCTACACCTAGATTCCACCCGGCGGTGTCACGATCGCCAGGCGTGGTATGGCCCCTAGGTGTCAATTTCGGGCTCTATCCGCAAGTGGATGGTGTCAAGTTGTAGTATAAAAGATATCGAATCCCACAAGGACGGTGATAGTGTATTTGGGTTCTCAGTTTAGTTCTATATCTCGAAGTCAGATAGCTATCGGGTTGAGAGAATTGATTATTGTGTTGATGTTGTTATAATAATAAAAAGGACTAGGGTGTTAAGGATCACCGCTAAGATCGTCGGAGATCGACGTTGGAATAGAATCCTTACATTGCATTAGGGTTAAGAGATTAATCTTCTAATTCGTACCACTCTCGTGGGTTAGAATTACGAGGTATTTTGGTGGCTCTCGTTGACGCAATAGTGGTAGCCATCAACGTAGCGATATAGTTCTTCGGGGGATCCTCTCCAGGCACGAGCCGGGCATGGTCACAAGCCTTGGTTGGATCCACCGATTTCCCTATTCGAATCCCACGGATACCCCTTAAGCACATCAATTCCACAGACCGTGGGCATGATCTCAGATGGGTTATCTAGGGATTCGGTAGGATCGACCGAAATACTCCCATAAATTCCTAATTCAATATAGGGATCCAGATCTACGTCTTCCCCCTAGGATCTTAGGGATAACCCATCAACCCTAGAATGGACTACTCACTCATGGCAATATTAACGAATAAAAACACCATTTTTAGAGATGAAATCATCATAACAAATTGACAAATGAAGATTGAGAACTTACAACAAGAAACAGATCTCAAGAGAAAATAGGATTCCAAGAACGGAGAAATAGCGAAGCAAAATTACAATAAATCTCGATCCAAATAATATTCGCAAGTTTTTAATCTAGATCTAACAAAAATTATTCTCTAATCTCCTCTCTAATTTTCGCTCCAAAAAACAACTCAAAAAAACTCAGAATGAATTCGCTCCCCAAACGCTTCGCAGCTGCTAGCCTTCACTCCCCAAAGCGCAACAGCCGCTCTGAAAATTACTTCCAAAAATAGCCCCAGCATCGTTGACCGAGTCTGTTACTCGATCGAGCAGCGCGTTGCTCGGTCAGTTGCTCGGGCCGAGCAGCTATACTGCTCAACCGAGCACGACAGTAAATCGAAATCCTTCAAAATCTTTACTCTGTCTGCACGGGCCGCGTCAGCTCTACTCGGTCCGAGCAGAGCGCTAACTTGGTCGATGAAAAGTTGCTCAGGCCGTGCACAAGATGTGTCGGGCTTTGGAATGAAAGTCTACTTGACCGAGCACTATGAGTGCTCGATCCGAGCAGGCTGCGTATCTGCACGGTTGTTCTTCTTTGCATCTGCTCGACCGAACAGCTGCTCTACTAGGTCTATTCATCTAAGAAAATCCTTGTTGTAGTTTTTGAAACTCTTCTCTCCTTCCTGCTCTCTCCTCCACTCCTCCCATGGCTCCCGGAACATGGCGAACTCCTGTAGAGCTTCGCCAACGAGCTCACGGGCATGTCAGATGTGTCCATACCCAGATCGGGTCCCAAATCGCTCCAAAATCCCTGAAAACTCATAAAATACTATGAAACTCGAATATTACGTCAGAGATGCAATATCGTAGGAAAATATAGGATTTGGATGCGAAAATGGCATGGAATGCGATGTCATGATGATATGAAAAAGGTAGAAAATATGGACACATCAAAATTCCCCAAGCTTACCTCTTACTCGTCCTCGAGGAAGACGAATACTAGGTACTGGGAGGAAAACAAAAAGAAATAAGAAATAAAAATAAGAAAAGAAGAGAATGGAAGGGGATGGAGGGTGCTTAGGATGTTCGGTCAAATCTCAGGCCTAAGAAGTATATCGCAATGCTCTGAATAGTAAAAAGTACATGCTAATTGTATTTTCACGTTTTACAAATCATATGTCTAGCATGCAATACAGAGAAAAGACAGGGATCTACTGACATAATGCTATCAACTCATATCAACCTCATGCAGTCCATGGAGTCTAGTATAAAAAGAGTTGGCAATGCACTTTTCAATCACAGATACACATGGAGCATATAGAAATCACAAAACATGCAATAGAGAATAGAAAGGATCATGCTATTCAATTATTCATTTCAATTCATGAAAAATCTCCAAAAACTAAAGTATTTCGTAAAGTTTAAGTATTACTAAATCTCCCTGTCATGCACCATCTCCACTCTAATGTCACACTCACTCATGTGATCAGTTGGTTCACCCCCCAAGCTTAGCTTGAGGTATCGCATCTAGGAATAGGATATGGAATTTTTCTTCTTCTTCCTAGTATATGTGATAGCTTCTAATGAAAGGATACAAAACAATTTTTATTCCTTCATTTTCTTTCTTTTTCTTTTCTTTTTCTTTTCTTTTTCTTTTTCACATGTATGTATATACACATTTTTCTTTCTTTCTTTTTCTTTTTTTTCTTTTCATTTAGAAGCTATACTTTTTCTTTTTGGGTTTGCAAAGTGAGATGCGGTAAAGATAGCTGTGGGGGTGTAACCAACTGATATGTAGAGAACTATATAGATATGTGGAGAAGGAGAATAAGGGATCTCTCGGTTCACTCATAACAGGTGCACAACAGTTTAATAAGATAATACTCTAACTAAACTCATAAATAGCATGGATATTTTCATTCTTCTAGATGAACACTGAAAAAGCATACAGTAATAGGCACAATGATATCAAGCATGCAAACAGAAGTGAATAAGATATAAAGCAGATGCTCCAAGTGTTCTAGTGATGCGTGAACCTAGGTGCATTACCCAACATAGCGCATACTAGATACTAATTCATGCATTTGATTTTCAATTCATTTCAAGCATTAAATCAGATAGATCAGCAAAAGAATGTGCATGCATATAGATAGTAAAACTGAAACTACCCTAATAGCATGTCAACAGATAGTAAGCATCGTGAATAACTACTAAGGCTATGAGAGATATCATCATGCAGAACATCCTTAGCATAAAAAAGGAGAAAGGCGGAGAGATGCATGCATGATAAAAACAGAAAATATGATGCAGAATGAGAAAAAATATACGTGGAAAATGGTGAAAAAAGTGAAATAAAAACTGAAATAGGGAAGAAAATGTAAAGAAAAAAATGAAAAATAAAGCGGTAGCGCTCACCCCCAAACTAAACCTAGCAGTGTCCTCAGTGCTAAGAAAGCGCTGGTAAGCGGGAGATGATGCTAACTGGGGTGGGGTGGGGTGGGGTGGGGTGGGGGAAAATAATATAAAAACTGTGCAAAAAGAAAGTAAAACATGATAGGATGCAATGATGAACAAAAATGATGCATGAGTGGGTCCTCCCCCAAGCTATCTAAGTGCAGGGCCTCGAACAGACAGATGAGCACAATAATAAATGAGGGAGGCAAAAACGGGTAGGGACGACGTCAAGCAGAGGCACCACCCTCTGGGGGTGGTGATAGGTCCCTCTGCTGTGGACCGGGTAGTATGGGGGTTGCTGTGGATCAACAGGTGGGTCATCTCGCCAGTGTCTAATAATGTTGCAAAAGAAGGGGAGGTCCTGCTCGATGTATTGTTGAGTGGTGCTGCCCCCTTGACCTAAAAGTAGGAGCATGGCGACAAACTGGTCGCCCTGGTTAGTGTCTCGAAAGGTAACTTCATAGTCTGCATCACCGATATAAAGAGGTTCAGGGGGGAGTGGGGTGGTGGGTGGCAGAGGGGGAGTGATGGATGATTTGCCAACAGTGTTGGTTTAAGTGGGCGAGCGTGTACGACGGATACGCCGAGTAGGCCTAGGGTTTGGTGTGCCAGTGTTGGTGGGCCTAGCATGGCAAGGCAGCATCGTGCAAGCGGTATAAAAGAGTGCGGCAGTATGTAAAGTAAATAGGTGAACGAATGTACCGACTAGAATGAGATGGCGTTGCGATCGGTAACGTGATTCCCGCTGATCTAGAGTATCCCCCAAGCTGCTCCAAGAAGAGCCCTTTTATGTGGGCGATGCGTACCTGAAACGATAGAAAGTGATGTCAGTTGAAGAAGATTAATGTGAAGAGATATATTTGGTGATAGTCGTGCTCGGATGAGGATTTGGAGGGGTGGGGGCGGCGGCTGGGAAAGGTGGCGGTGATGGAGAGTTTTTGAAAGGAGGGAGGGGGAGGGGGGGAGAGAGAGAGAGAGAGAGAGAGAGAGAGAGGTTGACCGGATTTTTTTTGGGGGGTGCTGGGGGGACGTGAATAGAGCTGGAGGAGGGGCGGCGGCTGTGAGGTGATGATCTGTTCGATCAGATGGGGAGCTCGGGGTGATTTGGGTAGGGCTTTTAAGGGCAGGCGTGGGTTTGGGTTAAAAAAGCAGCTCGAACCCGACCGAAAGAACAAGCCCCGAAATCACCTACAACCAGCTCGGACAGAGCAATATGATTGCTCGATCAAGCAAGCTGCACGATAATTCAAGAAATAAAAACGAATACTCCCTTAAGCCTGCTCGGTCGAGCAGGATGCTACTCGGTCGGGCTCGAAACCGCTCAAATCGAGCTGCTATCGCTCGGACCGTGTAGACAGAACATCGTTTTCTCCACATTTCCAAAAGCCGGTCATACTCGATCGAGCAGTAGGCTGCTCGGTCGAGTCACCTTCTGCTCGGGCCGCACCAATACCACTCGGGCCATGTAGACAGAGTGATGATTTTTCTCGCAATTCTCGTCCCTGCGCTGCTCAACCGAGCAGTCGAATGCTCGGTCGAGTCGATATCTACTCGGACCGAGCTAAGGCTGCTCGAGTTGTGTGGGTAGAGTGTTGATTTTTCCCTCCTTTTTCGTATCTGCGCTGCTTGACCGAGCAGAGTGGCTGCTCGGTCGAGTCCCCTGTGTCCCCTTTTTAGCTCTTTTTTCTTTCGTTTTCTCCTCAAATCTGGTGCTCTCCTCCAGCTTCCTTCCATTTGAAATGTCGATCTGCATGGCCCCCTCATGTTCAACCTGTATAGAGGAAGAACTCATCAAATATTTGTATTTTTAAGTGGAATGAATACCCCCATTTTTCATTTTTCTTAGATAGATAGAGAAAAAAGAAATAAGAAGTTGAAAGAGGAAAATCTAAGGTATGAGAGATTGGGTTGCCTCCCAATAAGCGCTCGTTTTGAGTCATGAGCTCGACTCCCTCAAGTTTTCAACAGTCTGTGGGGGATCCCTTGAGGAAGTATGTCTCCTCTTGTCCTATTGGTTCTCCTACTTTGTACGGTTTAATCCTCTGGCCGTTTACTTTGAAATTTTCATTTTTTTTCCTTCGAGCTCAACGGCACCTCCCGGAGATAGGCTTACTATTTTGTAAGGGCCAGACCACCTTGACTTTAATTTCCCGGGGAAGAGGCGTAATCTTTAATTGCAGAGGAGTACCTGGTCACCAACATCATGGCAAACCACTGTGATGTTCCTATCATGATAAGCATTGGTTCTCTCCTTATATATCTTTGCATTCTCATAAGCATATCGTCGAATTTCGTCCAACTCATTGATGTGTAAGGCTCGTCTCATGGCGGCACTTTGGTAGTCAAAATTTATTTTCTTTATTGCCTAATACGCTCTGTGTTCCAACTCTATCGGAAGGTGGCAAGCTTTTCCATACACTAATCTGTAGGGGGTTGTGCCGATGGGAGTTTTGAAAGCGGTGCGATATGCCCAAAGGGCGTCGTCCAACTTGTGTGACCAATCCTTCCTTGAGGCACTAACTATTTTCTCCAGGATGCTTTTGATTTTCCTGTTGGATACCTCCACTTGGCCACTAGTCTGAGGGTGATAAGCAAGAGCCACCTTGTGATGAACTCCAAATTTTTTCAGCATCGTCTCGAACTTCTTCTCGATGAAATAGCTCCCTCCATCACTTATGATTGTATGGGGGACTCCAAAATGAGCAAAGATGGCATTCTTGAAAAACTTGGCTACTGTCATCGTATCATTTGTCGGGGTGGCCATGGCTTCCACCCACTTTGACACGTAATCAACGGCGATCAAGATGTACTTATTGATGTTACTCGATGGAAAAGGTCCCATGAAGTCAACGCCCCAACAGTCAAATAGTTCTATCTCCAAGATGCCATGAAGGGGTGTTTCATTCTTCTTCGTGATATTTCCCGTACTCTGGCATCTATCGCATTTTCTGATGTATTCGTTCGCATCTCTGAATATAGTGGGCCAGTAGAAACCACTTTTGAGGATTTTTGCCGTGGTCTTGGTGACAGCTGCATGTCCACCGCATGGTTGATCGTGGAAATGCGATATGATAGAGGTCGCTTCTTCCTTTGGGATACATCACCTGATGATCCCGTCAACGGATGTTCTGAACAGGTACGGGTCATCCCAGAAGTAACTCTTGGCATCATGTAGGAACTTCCTCCTTGAATAGTTCGTCAACCCGTGCGGGACTATGCCCCTCACCAGGTAATTCACTATATCAGCGTACCAGGGGGCTTCATAGGAATTGCCGCAAATAACTGTTTACCGGTGAAAGAATCGTCAATCGGCAAGCTGTCATCCCCGTGCCATTGGATTAACCGCGACAAGTGGTCTGCTACCACGTTCTCTGCTCCCTTCTTATCTTTGATCTCAATATCAAATTCTTGGAGCAGAAGGATCCACCGTATCAGACATGGTTTAGCATCCTTCTTGCTTAGTAGGTATTTCAACGCCGTGTGATCTGTATGGATAATCACCTTGGACCCCAAGAGGTAGGACCTGAACTTCTCGATAGAATGAACTATGGCTAGCTACTCCTTCTCCGTAGTGGTGTAGTTCTTTTGAGCATCATCCAAGGTCTTGCTAGCATAGTATATAGCATGAAGCTTTCCTTCCTTCCTTTGGCCAAGAACAACTCACATGGCTTGGTCACTAGCGTCACACATAAGCTCAAACGGCAAATTCCAATCTTGCGGCTATATAATCGGTGCTGAGATGAGAGCTTTCTTTAACCTGTTAAAGGCTAGCAAACAGGCGTCAATAAACACAAAAGGAGCGTCCTTGGCAAGGAGCTCCGTGAGAGGGCGAGCAATATTAGAAAAATCCTTTATGAAGCAGTGATAAAAACCTGCATGCCCTAGGAAACCACGGATGCCCTTAAGGTTAGTGGGGGGCGGTAAACTCTTAATAACTTCGACCTTGGCCTTATCAACCTTAATTCCCTTGGAGTTGATAACGTGGCCAAGCACAACCCCTTCTGTCACCATGAAATGACACTTTTCCCAATTCAGGGTCAGATTATTGTTATGACACCGTTCTAGAACCTTGGATAAATTTTCTAAGCAATCATCAAACTCGGTGCCATAAACAGAAAAATCGTCCATGAAGAATTCCATAATATTCTCGATGAAGTCGGAGAAAATAGATGTCATGCACCTTTGAAATGTTGCCGGTGCATTACATAGCCCAAACAGCATTCGTCGATAGGCGAATGTGACGTATGGACATGTGAACGTCATCTTTTCTTGGTCTTCTTGATGCAACGGGATTTGGAAGAATGCAGAGTATCTGTCTAGGTAACAGAAGTATTTGTGTTTGGATAGGCGCTCAAGCATTTGGTCGATAAATAGTAGAGGATAATGGTCTTTTCTGGTGGCCTTATTGAGTTTCCTATAGTCGATACACATACGGCAACCAGTGACAGTCCTAGTGGATATTAGCTCATTTTTTTGTTCATAACGACTGTCATGCCCCCTTCTTAGGGACAACCTGCACAGGACTAACCCATTTATTATCGGAAATGGGATAAATAATGTCGGCCTCTAAAAGCTTCAAGACCTCCTTTTTCACTACCTCCTTCATAATGGGATTCAAATGCCTTTGAGGCTCAATGGAAGTGGCGTCCTTATCCTCTAGATGAATCCTATGGGTGCATATGGTTTTGCTGATACCCTTCAGGTCAGCGATGTTGTACCTTATTACTTTTCTGTGTGATCTAAGGATTTTTAGGCGGCTTTCTAGCTGAGGCTCGGTGAGAGCCGCATTGACAATAACGGGGTATGTGTAGTTTTCCCCTAAGAAAGCATATTTCAAATTGGCAGGAAGAGGTTTTAGCTCTACCTGAGGGGGCTCTATACCCCCGTCATCTCTCACCTGTGAGAAAGACACATCCTCAATTCCTGGTTCAGAAGGTGGAAACTCTTCGTTGGCAGAATCATAAGAAGAGCAGGGAGATGATGGTACGTCATGGCAGATGTCTGCAGTTTCCGTTTCCACAGTGCACCTGTCAACAGAGGCGAGGTGTTCAGGTACGCATTCACTATCAAACATAAGATCTGAAGAACTTCCCTGGTCAATGTCGTTTTGTAGTGGTGAGGGATCTGTGTAATCCTCATAGGCATGTTCTTCACATGCTGAAATCTGTGGGGGGACATCATTGTAGAAGCGTAGTGTGTCCTCCTTATACCACACATAGATCCCATCAGTAACGGGGACACCATCCAAGGCATCCACATTGTGGAAAGCATTCGCAATAAAAACCGAGAGCTATAGTGTAACTGGGTCGTCTGTAGGGAATTTCACTGGGCCATGGGCCCATACATCAGCTACCACGCTCTCTATTATATCCAATAACTGAGAATCATTCAATGGCTCCAATTGTTGAGTCTCTCTCCAGCCCGCATCAACAGGTAAGGCCTCAATGGTCTGGAGGAGCATCACGTCCTCTTCGAAGATTATGCGAATGTCGCCCTTAATGGTACCTGCATCAGAAACATTGTTCATTATGTGGTCCATAACCAATTGTTGATTTGTGTTACCTGCAACATAGGTTTCTGAGCCGATAAACCAAACTGCATCAATCAGTTTTCTAGCTGTGCATTCAATCATGAACTCGTCCATGCGCGAATCTTGAAGACCATGTAAATGATAAGGAGAGAAGCTAAACTCATCTGAGTCACTGTCAGACTCACAGGTCCACTGTACTTTCATCACCATCTCCATTATGTCTGATTAGTCAGGAATAATCACTAGCTGGAGGGAGATGTTAGTAGCAAGGCAGAAAAGAAATAGAAAGAGAATAAAAAGGGTGGAAAGGTGAGAAATGGAAAGATTTGCTAGCAAGCTTCTCAAAAGAAAAATAAACCGAGATAACACTATTGCCATCCTGGCAATAGCACCAAAAACTTGACGCACCCGAAACCTACACCTAGATTCCACCCGGCGGTGTCACGATCGTCAGGCGTGGTATGGCCCCTAGGTGTCAATTCTGGGCTCTATCCGCAAGCGGACGGTGTCAAGTTGTAGTATAAAAGATATCGAATCCTACAGAGACGGTGATAGTGTATTTGGGTTCTCAGTTTACTTCTATATCTTGAAATGAGATAGCTATCGGGTTGAGAGAATTGGTTGTTGTGTTGATGTTGTTCTAATAATAAAAAGGACTAGGGCGTTAGGGATCACCGCTAAGATCATCGAGGATCGACATTGGAATAGAATCCTTATATTGCATTAGGTTTAGGAGATTAATCTCCCAATTTGTACCACTCTCGTGGGTTAGAATTACGAGGTATTTTGGTGGCTCTCGTTGACGCAATAGCGGTAGCCGTCAACGTAGCAATATAGTTTGTCGGGGGATCCCCTCAAGGCATGAGCCGGGCATGGTCACAAGCCTTGGTTGGATCCACCGATTTCCCTATTCTAATCCCAAGGATACCCCTTAAGCACATCAATTCCATAGACCGTGGGCATGATCTCATTACGGGTTATCTAGGGATTTGGTAGGATCGACTGAAATACTCCCCTAAATTCCTAATTCAATATAGGGATCCAGATCTACGTCTTTCCCCTAGGATCTTAGGGCTAACCCATCAACCCTAAAAAGAACTTCTCACTCATGGAAATATTAACGAATAAAAACACCATTTTAAGAGATGAAATCATTATAACAAATTGACAAATGAAGATTGAGAACTTACAGCGAGAGATATATCTCAAGAGAAAATAGGATTCCAAGAATGCAGAAATAGCCAAGCAAAATATTCGCAAGTTTTTAATCTAGATCTAACAAAAATTATTCTCTAATCTCCTCTCTAATTTTCGCTCCCAAAAACAACTCAAAAAAACTCAGAATGAATTCGCTCCCGGAACGCTTCGCAGCTGCCAGCCTTCACTCCCCAAATCGCCCAACGGCTACTCTGAAAATTACTTCTAAAAATGGCCCCAGCATCGTCGACCGAGTCTATTACTTGGTCGAGCAGTGCGTTGCTCGGTCAGTTGCTCGGGCCGAGCAGTTATACTGCTCGACCGAGCACGACAGTAAATCGAAATCCTTCAAAATATTTACTCTGTCTGCACGGGCCGAGTCAGCTCTGCTCAGTCCGAGCAGAGCGCTGACTCGGTCGCTGAAAAGTTGCTCGGGCTATGCACGAGATGAGTTGGGCTTCGGAATGAAAGGCTGCTCGACCGAGCACTATGAGTGCTTGGTCTGAGCAGGCTGCGTATCGACACGGCTATTCTTCTTTGCATCTGCTCGACCGAGCAGCTGCTCTGCTCGGTCGAGTCATATGGGAAAATCCTTGCTGCAGCTTCTGAAGATCCTCTCTCCCTCATGCTCTCTCCTGCACTCCTTCCATGGCTCCCGAAACATGGCAAACTCCTGTAGAGCTTCGCCAATGAGCTCACGGGCATGTCAGATGTGTCCATACCCAGATCGGGTCCCAGATCGCTCCAAAATCCTTGAAAACTTATAAAATACTACGAAAATCTAATATAACGTCAGAAATGCGATATCGTAGGCAAATATTGGGTTTGGATGCGAAAATGGCATGAAATGCGATGTCATGATGATATGAAAAAGGTAGAAAATATGGACACATCAATCATCAAACTAGTTATAACTATTTGTAAGTTTAAGTGTCGTCAAAAAGTTTAATTAGTTTAAATAGTATTTTCTAATATAAATATCACAGAAACGGTTTTGTTAATTATTTTTCCATATAAACGTTATCAAAATGGTTTCAAACTTTACAACATGATTATATAATCATTTAGTGCTCCCCATATTATTTTTATATTTTCTGGAGTCAAATCGACCTAGAACCCACAAATCCACACCCCAGACATTTTGGCCCAAAACTCATATTTTCGTAGCTCAAAATATAAAATGGACTTTATTTTCATGATCCTCGTGATGATACGAACCCGTGGTACTGTTTCTGAATTTTTCGAGAACGTTTTTCCGGACGCGAAAATCGGGACATCTGGATGTATTTCAACTTTTACGTGTTACATTTACCGTTTACTAATTACCCTGATTCCCTAACCATCCTATCAAAGCACCTCCTTTATTGGTCAGATCCAAATTTATCGGATCCAACCACACAATTAAATCTGCCATGAATCATGACATCATCCATTAATTTAATAGTTTGTTACAAGTACATATATATCACCCTCGCATGCAACCTGCAAGGATAAAGAAACCCATGCCAATACTAAGGAAACCTATCCCCTCCTTTGACGAGACCGACCACCCCTCAAGCTCCTCCACTTCCTCCACCCCAAGCTAATCCTTCAACTCCTCTCCTCCTCCACCATCAATACCATCATCATTCTCTTCATCTTCAACCTCAAAACCCAACAACCAAACCTACTTCCTCCTCCTCCTCCTCCAACTCTGGCGAAGCCATCACCGGCCTTTGACGCGCCACCACCGCATCACCACCTCACCATGGACTCCCTTCGACACCGACGACCCTGCCCCACTATCGAAACTCCTCACCGTCGTCGGTGAAACACAACACAAGCAAAACAACTACGCCGAAGTTTTTCGACACCAAGAGGGTTTGGCCTTTAGCTTAGAAATTTTTCGACACGAAGCGACTCGACACGAAGCGACTCGACACCAAGAGGGTTCACGCCTTTAGCTTAGAAAGTGGCCAAACTCCCTAACCTGGTGGCCGCTCAACCCAACACCACCCCAAGTGCTCAAGACAAGACTGTATGAGGACCACTCACTCTGCTCGGTGAGTGCCTCTAAATCCTCACATGTTACAGGGGCCACTCACTCTGCTAGGTGAGTGCCGAGCTTCCCATATGGTGTTCTGTACCAAGGATCACCCACTCTGCTTGGTGGGTGTCTTATTGCCCGCATGCTGTGTATCTGTACAAGGTATCACTCTCTCTATCTTGGAGAGTGCCCTATTGCCCGCAGGCTTTGTAAAACATTTCGTGAATGATGTTACATGGCATGACATGAGTATAGTATGTTCTTTTCATTCTAGGGGGTCCCCACGCGCACACACACACACATACACACAGAGACACACAGATAGTTCATAGCATGACAGTTATAGCAATTTATATACCTAGACTTCGTCGTCAAGTCTAGGCTGTCGTGAGGGTGTACCAGACGCTATCATTTCATGTCCGGTTCTCTTGCTCATACTGTTATAATTTAAAGAGAGAGATTGCCTAAACATGGCTGTAACTACGCAACTGGGTATACTTGCCTACGGTGGCAAGAAGAACGTCCGTCGGAAGCGCCTATTCGCTGGCAGCGTGTCAGTCAAAGTCTGCTATCACAAGTCAACGGGCGGGTGTCAGGACCAGTTTAGAAAACCTATTAAATTGTCTCTAAGTTGACTGTGGCTATCATATCAGTTTTAAGTCAAGTTTGAATTGTTCAGCCAATTCGACGATTCTACCATATATGCACAGTTAAAAAGTCCGATCGTTGATTCTAGATTAGCACAACAATTTAAAGGTGCAAAAAGTAAATTTAGTTGTTTAAGTTGTTGATTTTTAATTAGGTTTCGATGTCTTACGGTGTGGGTTACTACGAGTGAGTGAACCAACCTAGTAAGAAGAACGTGCACGAGTCTGACGTCAAATCTGGAAGCAGTTCTGGATCTCGTCGTCTCCGGTTTCCTCGACTACAGGTAGCACAGTAAGTAAATCGCCTCGGGATCTTTTCGGCTGTGGGTAGCGTAGAAAAAATGGTAACGGCGTCGGGGTCGCCTCGGTCACGAGTAGCGCAACGAAGCAGCTTGTAGCAACAGTAACGGCAGCGGCAGTGATGTGGGGAGGGTGTTTCGCCTGGGGAAGGCGGAGGGCAGTCGGTGCAGGGGTGTCGCGCGGTGGTAGGGTATCGCTTATGTTGTGGAAAGGAGGGAGAGGGGGGCCTTTAGGTGGGTTCTTCGTGTGGAGACGGCCAAATCAATGGAGAGAGCACAACAGGGCTTTCGAGGGGAGAGGGCCGGCAGTTTTTTTGAGATGAGGTCGGATCTGCTGCGGCTGTTGTGGCCTAGGGGGAGGCCGGCTGCTGGGTGAGGATGGACGGAGCAATGGAGTTTGTGTGGGGGTGGCCGGAGCTATGGTGGTGGCCGACGGCGAGGGTGCAGGTCGCGGGGTGAAGAGAGGATGAAGAGGTGGCCGACGGCGGAAGGCTACAACGTGGGATGTGCTTGGCCGAAGAGGGTAGAGGAAGAGGGGGCCGGCGCAAGGTGATGTTCGGCGACTGGGTTGGAGAAAAGAAACCTAGGGCTAAAACGTTTTAATGAAGGGAGTTTGCTAAAGGGGAAGAAAAAGGGGTGGACTTAAGGATAGGTGGGAGAGAGGGGGGGAGGGTATGACTAGTATAGCAAATAGCCTAGGAGTTAAGAGATAGGATACGTAGGATCCATTAAGGATTGTATTAAATTTAGGGATTTTAATTTTGAATTAACTTAGGGATAAATTTAATATTAAAATAATAGGGATGGTGGGTCAGCCGAACGGTGTCCAAAAATACAAGAAATATATCGGGACGACCGTGGCGACGAGAGGATCGAGAATACGGTGCTCGGTCATGTGCTAGGTTCATGAAAAATGATAATAAAAATAAACAACCAAACGTTGAAGTCTAAAGGTTAAGACACCTCTTCATTCAAAGCTGATTTGTGGAAGAATGACCCTTGGAATGACGTTCATAAAAAATTCCACAAATAACTACTCTTCTAGAGGGTCACAACGATATATAACTTCACGCATTTAGGATTCAAAAGGAGGTCACTACAAATATGCGTACGCAAAAGAAAGTGTGCGCTGAAATACACATGGTCGAAAAACGAACGTTACACCATCTCCTCCTCCGACGAGACCGACCACCCCTCAAGCTCCTCCACTTCCTCCACCAAAAGCTACTCCTTCAACCCTTCTCCACCACCACCATCAACATCATCATTTTCCTCTTCCTCTTCAACCTCAAAACCCAATAACCAAACCAACTTCCTCACACTCCTTCTCCAACTCCGGTGAACCCACCGACGGCCTCCGACGGGCCACAACCGCATCACCACCTCACCACGGACTCCCTCTGACGTCGACGATCCTGCCCCACCGCCGGAACTCCCGCTGTCACCGGCGAAACACAACACAAGCAAAACAACTCCGCCGAATTTTTCTGGCGATTTCTGCCGCCCTCCTGCCAGCCACCAACCTCACCCCGACACCCGTCGCCCTCCTCCAGTGACCACCGACCAGAGCCGGCCGGAACCCCCCCAAAAAAACACAAAAACTGTGTTTTATGAGGCAATCCCGTGTAGAGAGAGAAAGTAAGAGAGAGAGAGAAATGGGTTTAATAGAAAAAAATTAAAATATAAAAATATATGACTTAGAAAATTATCAAACAAATACCAGAAAATCTGGAAGACGCAAAAAACGCATTGGCACTAGTTTCATCACGATCAGGCAAGTATATCTCCGGCAGTAATTTTTTAAAGTTAAGTTCGAATTACGCTATTTTCAATTATAAATTAGTCCCATTGATTTTTCACGAACACTAATACACCAAAAAATTATAGTGCTAGTTGAGATTCTCCTTTTGACACATTGTTTAAAGAATTCCAATGAATCGTTTGCTCTGAACAATTCATTGAACATAACGAGAAAATCAATTTCTTAAGTTAAAAAAATTAGTTAATGGCTATTTAATTTGAGAAAATTTCCTAATAATTATTTTAAATCTCTGAAAAATATATGTTAGCCTTAAACAAATATTTTATGCTTAATACACTCATATGCTTATTTTTAACTATTTCTGTGAGCATTTTCTAGCATAACGGCCCGTTTTACCGTATTGTAAAATTATAAATTGTGATTGTAAAAATGGCAAATCGATGTGGAGCTCGTGTATGGACTCTTGATATACCATGGAAATGTTGTACGCATCGGATATGATGCAATTGAACAGAAATGACTTATGGAACTTATATGGTTATACTTGTAATATTAATCGATTGAGTACACGTACTTTGACCCGACACTAAACTTGACCCGTGGGATTGGGGTAGTATACGGTTAAGATGATACAGGAGTGTCTGGATCTGCTCTATTGTTATCTCTACACACAAGGCAAGTAACTTGACCATTGCCCAGGATATGGGGTACTTGAGTAAGTAACATCACGGGTAGCTCCCGTGACGGGGCACATTGTAGTCATGTTTAGTACTCTTGGACATAGACTTAGCACTAGAACTGATGATAATGAAATATTGATGCAGTCTTTACATATCATTCTTATCAAATTCGTACTATGACGTTTCATGTTTTTTCTTACATATTATACTTGTCTCGTACTCCTTTTATACAATGCTATTACCATGCTCAGGTTGCAAATTGCTATCAAATGATTACCTGCTACCAATTGCAAATGCCTCTTTTCATTTCATATTGCTAATGATATTAAATGTTCTAACTTCTAGCTCATATCGCTTTCTATCAAATTTGTCATAACTAATATCGTTTCTTTTCAGACCTTATATATAAATTATGCTTGACATGCTTATAATCGTATCTTTCTATTCCTTACGTCACTTTCATATATATGTATTTCATTAAATATATAAATGATGTAGCTCTTACGAATTAAACTTGTTAAATGTTTATACGATACTTATACCATGCTCTTAATTATTGTGCCATGGTAGTACAACATACCTGCCATGCTTTTAATATACCATGCTTTTATCGTACCATGTTCATACTCATGATACGCCTTACCTCATGCCTATCTTATACATATGTTTTACCTTTTTATTTTACTATGGGGATATACTTGCCGAGTAACCCTCGCTAACGGGCATTTCATTTTCTTGTCTTGTGAAATATCCGTCAGGACTTGAGAGTGGGTTTATATAGGATCCTACTACAAAGATCGAGCCAGGATTCGAGGATTATGTAGAGTTCCAGCCCACAGAAGACAAGGGCGATTTATTTACTTTAACATCAGCACTTTCCATTTGCTTAATGTAATTTGTGTGTGTTGTTTGTATTGGCCATGATAGGCCCATAATGTATCTTAATTCATGTACGCTTGATATATAATAATGTCGTTTGAGCTGTTTCTTAAATCCGTAGGCAAGGACCTGCAATTTTTACACAGAGGCTTAGTGTGTTTAAACTGAGGAAGAAAGAAAAGAAAAAATAATACTCCTCCTTGTTTTAAGCACACCACGGCCTCGCTCGCATCCTCGCTCTAGAGTATAACAGAAAGCAGGGTGTGACATGTTTTAGTGGTGGCCCATGTAGGTCATGCTCTTGCCAATACTTTAAGATTAGTTTAGACGAGACATTAATTTCTAATTGTACAACTAGACTAAATTTTCACATAACTTGCCTTGTGGTTTGTTTTATAGTATGGCAGGTCGACCGAATACCCGAAATGCTAACAGAGCTAATGATATCTCCGACCACGACCTTATGGGAGTCATTAGAGAGATGTTGGAAATCTAACATCACATTCTTGAACGTTGTCACGCCCCGCTTCCCATTGTACTTGGGAGCGAGGATGCAAGCGGGTCTGCATGTGCTTAAAACAAGAAGGAGGTACTTTTTCCTTTCTTCCTCCTTGGTTTAAACACATTACGCGTCTGTGTGATAACATCCTTGCAGATTCTTGCATGCAACTCAAATAACATAGATAAGTATTTTATTACAATCTCAAGTCTAAAAAAAAAATGAATACAATAATGTAGGAAATAAAAGAGAGAGGGTCAACGCCCATACAAATTTAGAAAGAAACAATAAGTACAAAGATGATGCGAAGACACATTGCTTCTCAGCGAAGGTACTTAGCGACAAGGCACTCCTGGTCAACCTGCTTAGTCTCTAAAAAAATCCTCTTCAAACATGTCTAATACCTGACGTATATTTCACTAGATAAGGAAATATACGTCAGCGAGGGTCGCTTGGCAAGATTTAAAAAGATAAAAAGAAACTTGACCCTCGGCAAGGTTTTTAAAAACAATTTGATGGCAATAAGCGTAACAAAATAGAATTTACAATAATTAAAGCATGTCCAGTGTGTGTACAGCAATAAACATGGCAAGTGTGTGTGTACAGCAATAAGCATGGCAAGTATGTGTGTGTACAGCAATAAACATGGCAAGTGTGTGTACAGCAATAAACATGGTAAGTGTGTGTGTACAACAATAGGCATGGCAAGTATGTGTGTGTACAGCAATAAACATGGCAAGTGTGTGTCTGCAGCAATAAGCATGGCAAGTGTGTGTCTGCAGCAATAAGCATGGCAAGTGTGTGCATATAGCAATAAGCATGGCATTAGTGTGTTTGTGTATAGCAATAAGCATGGCAATTGTGTGCGTACAGCAATAAGCATGGCATTAGTGTGTGTGTGTACAGTAATAAGCATGGAAAGTGTGTGCGTACAGCAATAAGCATGGCATTAGTTCACGAACAAGGTAGGAGTAACCAGCAGAGTACGCAATTCTCAATAGTAGCAACAGGGGTAAAAGAACATGACAATCAATCAAGTGTGCCTAGTGAAAAGCCTAATGTCTGAGGGGGAAAGTGACCAGCATTACACCCAAGCCAACGGGAGCTACCCGTGGCTCTCTACTCACCGACCCAGCCAGGCGTCGGTCAAGTTCACCACGATAGTGCAATCTAGCATTCCAGCCTCTACTACATTGAACTACCCCACCCAAGTGTTCTGCTGGAACACGAGCCAGCCTAATTCATATTACAAGCACGAGCTTGTCAACTCATATGACATCACGATTTCACGATTTCGCCTCTTGGGCGCACGAATTCATAATTTCACGATTTCAAGTATTCCATTCTATCAATATGTTCCGTCAATACGCATTCAATCACTAATCATTCAATCAGGAGTGTATAAGCATGATGTGCAACATGACTTAAGATAAAACTAGCATTTCTTGATATAGCATTTAAAAGTAACGATATTTAAAACAGAAAATGTACACTTGCCGGAGGAAGGTGTTGGGTGACCAAATGATCGTAACGAGAGGTGCAGTATATCTGTATCAACGGATTATCAAAGTGTCAAGACAAAGAATTCTCCACTGATAATATCATTTCTAACTTATATAATTATATAATACACCTACTACCATATCTATGTGAACTACTGTGACATAATAACAAACATATATAAAAATTAATATATTCTAATGCATTATACAGATCATTATAACTACTAACCAATTATTATAAAGACTAATATATAAATTTACCTAGCAGTCCTAATATTGAATGAGTTACTGTTAATGGGTACTAAACTTACCCTACCACCATCATATATATAAGCTTATATATGATATAATAATGTTAGTAGAATCTTACTACCTCGCATCTACATCCTTTTTTCGTTTCATTTCCTTTAACGCAAGCGTGCGCTGCATGCAGAGGAATGCCACGTCGTCGTCAGGAGCGGAGCTCAAGGCGGTGGTTGTCGGCAGTTCGGGGTGGCAGCTGTTTGGCGATCAACTCGGCTGCGTAGGGGGTCGACGGCGATAGGTGGCGGCGCGGCAAAGCATAGTCGACAAACGAAGCGGCAGCTACGACTGTTTCTGTCGTCGGGGCTTCGGGTTCGGCAGGCGAAGGGTGACACGGTGGAAGGAGATAGCGAGGCTGAGGTTGGGTGAGGTGGAGGTTTGGAGTTCGAAGGATGGCAAGGGGTTCGTCCGGGAGGAACGAAACAGGGGAGAGGTAGGGGAGGTATTGAATGGGCCGATGGCTCTCCGAAGTGAAGAGGCCGGTGGTCAGGTTCAGCATGGGAGAGGGGATCGGAGAGGAGGTCGGGTCGCCTGCGGTCGGTAACTGGGGATGGGAGCGGTGTGCAAGCGGTCTTCCGGTGGCGGCGAGGCGAGTGTGGAGGCGCTTGGAGTTGGGCTATCAGGGAGGCTTCGGGGTTGGTTGAGGTCGCCTGGTTAGCTCGTGGTGATGACAGACGATGTATGGGGCGGAGACTGGTCGGAAGGAAGGGTAGGAGGCAAAGGAGATAAGAGAGCTGACGGGGGAGACTGTGGCGAGGGTCACGGCTTGGAGGGGATACTGGCCGGATCTGGGGACTTGGACGACGAAGGAAAATGCGGGGGAGCCGGGGCTTCGGAAAGGTGGACGGTGGCGCACGGAAGGGTGAGGTCGGAGGCGAGTCTACGGAAGCTGGGCGGAGGCGAACGATGGGAGTAGCGATCGTGGCGCCTTGGGGTTGGGGATTTGGCGTGGAACTGTGCAAGGGAGGAGGTGCTGCGGGGTTCTTTGACGAGGGTGCTTGTGTGTTTTTGTTGGGAGATGCCGACCTGGGGTTCGCTGGTCGATGGGAGGAGAGAACCGGTGGGGGTGTTGAACGGAGGGAGGCAAGAGAGTGAGGGGATCGGCAAGGGCTTATTGGGCGTTCGAACGGGGCTGAGGCACTGTGGCGTACTGGGTAGCCGGTTGTCGAAAGAGGCGAGCTCGAGGGTAGAGTGTTGGGTGCTTGGTTGCGGGGAGGGGTCGCCTGAGCGTTCGGAGAGGTTGGAGGCGAGTGCTACTGGGTTGTCGACGACGAGAAGGGAAGTGGGCGGACTTGTAGGCGGTAGGGGGAGGTCTGGGAGATGAAGCTGGGTTTGCACCAAGGGCTGGCGCTCGGGGTATTGTCGATGGCTGAAGCGGCGACCCCGGGGTTTTAAGAAGAGAAGAAGAAGATTGGAAAGGGAAGAAGAAGAAGAGGAAGAAGAGTGCCGTGCGGCGTGGTTGCAGACGTGGACAGGAGAGGACGTGGAAGAGGCGACGTGATGAGGTTGTACCCGCATGAACGTGATGGGGGAGAGAAAGTAGGGTAGTTGGGAAATAAATGGGGGAGAGAGTGCACGTGGTGAGGGGGGAAAATGTGAAGGCTTCTCTGTTATACAACTGAAAAGATTAACAAAGATTTGAATGTTGGATGATAATGGACTCAAGAGAGAGATATATATCATTTCATTGCTAAGAATGAGTAACCATGGCTAAGAGCCATGGTGCTCTATTTATTTATCTCATAGTGGGGAGGCCAAAAGCCTCTAGTAGACCAAGGGTCCCCATTACCCTAAGTAATGGGAGACCTAATGAATGTGTAATGAAGGATGGGAGGCCAAAGGCCTCCCTCATTCATAACACTCCCCCTTACACATTCATCACTTCGGTCTAAGCTACTGAGGCAAGGGGTGGATACTTCTGGATCCAGAGTAAGTGTGTTTGCCTCGTTAAAACCTTAGCTGTGGAAAACCCAGTGGGAAAACCCAACAGCTTAAGGAAAAAGAGTGCTACCCACAGGTTACTCCCCCTGATCCGTACAAGCTTCAGGCTTGCATGTCTTTCAACTGTCGCATACCAATGTTCTTTACAAGCTTTACAAAAGTACATTTAGGCAATGCCTTAGTAAAAAGATCAGCTAAGTTGTTGCATGACTGGATCTGTCGAACTTCAATCTGCTTGTCGTTCTTCTGCTCGTGCGTCCAGAAAAACTTGGGAGAAATGTGCTTTGTCCTGTCGCCTTTGATGTAGCCCTTCTGAAGCTGAGCAATGCACGCGGCGTTGTCTTCGAATAGGGCAGTAGGCTCCAGATCACTGGTCTTCAGGCCAGTGGATTGGAGGATGTGTTTGACGACGGAGCGTAGCCAAAAACATTCTCTGCTCGCTTCATGGATCGCGATGATCTCTGCATGGTTGGAAGATGTAGCAGTAGTGGTTTGTTTTACCGATCTCCAGGAGATAGCAGTTCCTCCGTAGGTAAAGACAAAACCAGTCTGTGATTTTGCCGTATGCGGGTCTGAAAGATAGCCTGCATCGGCATAACCAAGTAACTGGGAGGAGGCACCTCTCTGGTAGTAAAGTCCAAGGTCTACGGAACCCTGGAGGTATCACAGAAGATGCTTTACTCCATTCCAGTGGCGCTTTGTAGGCGCTGCACTGTGTCTGGCTAGGAGATTGACTGCAAACGCTATATCGGGACGCGTGCAGTTAGCCAGATAGAGAAGTGCACCAATGGCACTTAGGTAGGGTACTTCTGGACCCAGTATCTCCTCCCCCCTCTTCCAGAGGATGGAAGGGGTCCTTTTGTACGTCTAATGATCTCACGACCATAGGGGTACATAAAGGATGACATTTATCCATTTGGAATTTATTTAAAAGCTTCCTGGTATAATTGGATTGATGTAGAAGGATTCCACCTCGTAGGTGTTCAATCTGCAAGCTAAGGCAATACTTCGTTCTGCCTAGGTCTTTCATTTCAAAAGTGTGCTTTAGCCTTGCAGATATCTCATTAATCTCTGATGGAGAGCCTATGAGATTTAAGTCATCAACGTAAACTGCTATGATGACGAATCCTTTTCCCGTTCTTTTGATAAAGATGCACGGGCAGACTTCGTTATTAGTGAATCCTTGCTGTGCAAGGAAGTCACTTAGTCTGTTATACCACATTTTGCCTGACTGTTTTAGTCCATACAAGGATCTATGTAGTCTAACAGAGAATACGTCCCGAGGTATCTCTTTCATCACTGTGGGTAAGTTAAACCCATCTGGTAGTTTCATATAGATCTTTTTATCTAAATCGCCATAAAGATATGCAGTCACAACGTCCATGAGCTGCATTTCTAGGCTTGCCAGAGATGATAGGCTTATTAAGAATCTGAATGTATTAGCGTCCATTGCCGGGGAGTATGTATCTTCATAATCGATACCCAGTCTTTGGGAAAACCCCTTTGCTACAAGACGCGCCTTGTAGCGGGCGATCAGATTTTCTTCATTTCTTTTTCTAATGAAAACCCACTTATATCCCACAGGTCTAACACCTACTGGTGTTTGGACTACAGGTCCAAAGACTTTGCGTTTCGAGAGTGAGTCCAGCTCTACTCTTATCGCCTCGTCTCACTTTGGCCAATCATCTCTGTGTTTACAATCCGCTAGAGAAAGTGGTTCGACGTCATCGTCGTATTCAGCGACGTGAACGGCAATAGTGAACGCAAAATCGTCGACGACGACTGTGCTATGTCGGTCCAGTACCTCCCCAGTACGTACAAAGTTTAATGATGTTTCTCCTAAAGTTTCCTCTGCGGGGGAAATTAGGAGGGGAGAGGTAGCTGTCCTGAGCTCAGTATCCTGTGGAGGGATAATCTTATTTTCACCAGGAATCTTCCTCTTTCGAGGAACTTTATCTTTTGAACCTGGTGGCCGTCCTCTTTTCAATTGAGGTACAACCATTTCTGCTGCGGGTGGATTGCATCCATTTATAGGGATGTCAATCCTAGCTGGAGTGTTAGCAGCAGGGACGTGTGAACGGACAATCTTCTGGCTGTCCGTGAATTTATCCGGCAATTGGTGTAATGTATTCTGGATGTGAAGGATCTTCAGGATCTCATCTTCACACAGATTTGTACGCGGATCATAAAAGGACAAAGACTTATTTTCCCAATTAATGGTATCCGAAGCTTCAGGCTTCTTGGAATGTTTGCCCAACTTTGGAAAAGTTTTCTCATCGAATTCACAATCAGCAAGACGTGCCTTAAATGCGTCCCCCGTTAGGGGTTCTAGGTATCTAATAATCGAGGGTGAATCAAATCCAATATAGATTCCTAGACGACGTTGAGGACCCATTTTGGTCCTCTGAGGTGGTGCTATTGGAACATAGACCGCACAACCAAATATTCTCAAATGAGATATATCTGGATTTGAGCCGTATGCTAGTTGCATCGGGGATAATGTATTGCCTCCAGAGGGGCGTATCCTGATAAGAGATGCGGCATGCAGAATAGCATGCCCCCAAGCATCCACCGGCAATTGGGATTGCATAAGCAATGGACGTGCAATCCATTGGAGTCTCTTTATAAGAGACTCTGCTAATCCATTCTGGGTGTGAACATGAGCTACTGGATGTTCAACCTCTATACCCGTTGCCTGGCAATAGTCTTCGAAGACTTGAGATGCGAATTCGCCTGCATTATCAAGACGTAGTTTCTTGATATGGTTATCGGGGAAATGAGCACGTAACCTAATTATCTGTGCCAACAGCTTTGGAAAAGCTAGGTTACGGGTGGACAAGAGGCACACATAAGACCATTTTGTGGATGCATCTATTAGTACCATGAAGTACCGAAATGGGCCACTTGCGGGCTGAATAGGCCCGCAAATGTCACCATGTATCCTCTCAAGGAAGCCAGGAGACTCTAAACCCACTTTTAGGGGCGATGGTCTCGTTATTAGTTTCCCCTTGAAACAAGGGGGACAAGGAAATTCACCCTTCTGAAGAATCTTCTGGTTCTTCAAATCATGTCCGCGGGATTCAGATAAGATGCGTCACATTAGAATGGATCCAGGGTGACCAAGTCTGTTATGCCATGTTGAAATGGTGGCATTGGCTGGCACGTCTGGTGCTCAGTCATATTGGCTTCAAATGGTTGAATGTATGTTTGGTAGAGACCCGGCGGGAGTCCCTTAAATATTTCGCAGATGGTCTTCTGGCCATCTTTACGAAGAGTGACATACATGTATTCAACCTTATTTTTCATCTCTAGTTTCTAAGTGATATCCGTTTAAACGGATGTCCTTGAAGCTTATGAGATTTCTATTTGATCTTGGAGAAAATAATGCATTATTGATTTTTAGTCTTGTGTTATTTGGGAGCAATAATATTGCATCACCAGATCCTTCGATTATTTTGGACAGTCCTGAAATTGTAATGACAGGACCGTCATATTTACTTATGCTATTGAAATAGCATTTATCGCGAAGGATAGTGTGCGTCGAGGCACTGTCCACTAGGCACTCATACATCATCTATATAAGCAAAAAACGATAATTTATTGATGGAAATGTAAAATGCATACATTCAAAATAAAAGATCGTCTTTATTAAGCATACTAGAGATGAAGCTACAATTTATTCTTTGAAAAGCATAGATAAAGATAAGGCTCAATCGAGCAGGTCGTCATTTTCGAAATCCTTGGAAGTGAACTTCGTCGGATTTTCCACATTTGCCATGTTTGTTTCAGGCGGAGGCTTCTGGCTCGCCTGATACAGTTCCTGGAAGTGGCGAGGTGTGCGACAGTTTCTAGACCAATGTCCAGTCATGCCACAACGATGAAATTTGTCCTCCCATGTCTTCTTTGGATTTGACACTGTATCAGTGTTCTTACGTTTCCAAATGAAGTTTTTATTCCCTTTGTTCTTCTTGTTTTGGGGAGGAGCATTGGCTGGTTTCATAGGGGCATTTCCTTTGTTCTTTCTGCCCCTCTTCTTGTTCTTCCACTTCGGGGGGTGAACACTGTGGGCTTCGGGAATAGGAGCTGAGCCTGCCGGGCGCTGGTTATGAGTGGCCAGTAAAAGGTCTCTATTCTGCTCTGCCCTCAGGAGGCAAGAGAGTTGGTCAGAGAACTTAGTGAAATTGCGTTCACGATACTGCTGCATGAGGATAGCATCTTTCTCGTGAAACGAGGTAAATGTCTTTTCCAACATGCGGTGCTCCGAGACTTCTTCACCACACAACTTCAGGCGTGAGGTGATGTTGTGAAGTGCTGAGTTGTACTCAGCAACGGACTTGTAGTCCTGAAGTCGGAGGTTCTCCCACTCATAGCTGGCACGCGGGAGTATGACATCAATTTGATATCTGTAGCGTGCCTCTAATGCTGTCCATAACTCCAGAGGGTCCTCTACCGTCAAGTATTCGGCCTTCAGGGTCCGATCTATGTGTCGTCTGATATAGATAATGGCTTTCGCCTTATCCATGTCAGAGACAGTGGTAAAGGTACTGCCAGCTGAAGGGGCCGCTTCTGGGGCTTTGCTAGCAGATGCATCAGATGATGCGGGAGCTGATGATTGGGCCACTGCGGGGGCCAGGATGGAGTGCAGGAGCGCCATGGAGCGCAAGTGGAACTTCAGGTCCACTCGCCAGCTCAAGTAATTCTTGCCAGCTGCATCGAGCACCTCGAAATCGACGCTTGCCAATTTAGCCATTTTATCTATGCAATTTAAAGATAAGCATGAATTAAAATAAATTCTACAATCCATGCATAAAGAAATTAATAAGTAAAAATGCGGGGATCGGCCAGATACCCAAAATAATATACAGTCCAAAGTCTGATTACAGTCCAAAGAAAAGAGAATGAAAAATACAACTTTGGAAACCCCGGGTGGGTCCCTATTTCTGCATTCGTCTTCTTATGATGTTGCACCGAGCCTTGGATATTTATACAATTTCCTCACTTACAAATTCTCTTAAAAAAAGAAAAAGTGCTGGAAATGTAAATAGGTATGCAATGGCCGATCCCGAAAGACACATTTTTACTTATTTTAAACATCCACGCAGTTTATATGCTACAGGCATAAATTAAACAACCACGCATATATCTCAAGCACAAAAAATATGGAAAAAGTAAACTAGAAAATATAATTATCTCGTAGACCACGTGGAAACGTCATACACCGTTAGGTTAGTTTACTAACGGCAGAGCGGTCTCAGGATCTCTGAGATGATTATATTTTTTTTAAATTCTAGTAAACCATACATAATAATTTGCAAGAGAGATGTTTAAATAAATAGAGGCACATATAAATGTAATTATTGATTTTACAAAGTTTTTCTCATAAATTTCAATTTGCAAATTTAATTCTTCTTTAAAATTATGAAGAAGCCGAATTTGTGTAGAACTTTATGGCTTCGGGCCAAAAATTATTTTTAGTATAAGCGCTTGTGGCCCGTTCCGTAGTTCTGCAAAGTTGTTTGCCGCAATTATTATGGCTTCGGGCCAAAAATAAGCTATTAGTCTCGGCCTCGGGCCTCGGCATTTGCCAGCTCGGCCTCGGGCTCGGGCTCGGGCCTCGGCCTCTGCGTAAGGCTCGGGCTCGGGCCTCGGTCTCGGCCTCGGCCTCGGGCTCGGGCCTCGGGCCTCGGGCTCGACCTCGACCTCGGGCCTCGGGCCTCAGGCCTCGGGCTCGGCCTCGGGCCCCTGCAGCGGGGGGCGGCGGCGCGGAAGGCCCCCCTGCAGGGGGGATCAGCCTCGGCGCGGAAAGGCCCCCCTACAGGGGGGAGCGTGGTCGGTGTTGTGGGAAGGCCCCCTCCTCCGTCAGGGGGGAGGGGAGGATTTCATTTCGGTTCTTCTTCCCACCGAAGAATTTTAATGGCAAAAGGAAAAAAAAATTCAGAGAAAAAACTTTGTAATAGGGAAATTTTTTTTTCTTTTATTAGACTAATATTTTTTTTACTTGTATATTAAAACAATGTAAAAATTATTTAGTCTAATTTTATCTACAGGATTATATGGTTTTACCTCTAGATCAATGATCTAGGGAAGAATGCGACGATGATCCGTAGAAATAATAATCCAAGCTCCCGAACGCTTTGAGGATGCCGCAACGCTCCAACGAATCTCTGCAGCAACGTTAGATTCCTTGCGCGTCGGGATGAATTTAGATGAAGATTTTTGCTCAATAATGGAGAATACGTGATGATAACGTGTTGGATGATAATGGACTCAAGAGAGAGATATATATCATTTCATTGCTAAGAATGAGTAACCATGGCTAAGAGCCATGGTGCTCTATTTATTTATCTCATAGTGGGGAGGCCAAAAGCCTCTAGTAGACTGATCGCGCCCCGGCGTACACGTCCCGAGGCGACGGTTGTAGTTTTACCGCAAGCGCACGGTGTAGCGGCGAGCGGGTATCGAACACAGGGAGGACGAATGACCGTGCTTGCTCCTAATCAACCTGGCTATTTAGAGGGATAATTGCCTTGGGCGATCCTGTCACAATCGTCAGACAAAAGTGCGAAATATCAAATCAAACAGAGAACGCCTAGGGAATGGGGAATCCCCACTACTCACCGTATTTCACAATCGTGGTTCGCCGGTATCGAAATCGCTAGGATGAGAATTCGGATGGACTAGTTGCAACTAAATGTGGAACCAAGCTCACGCTCTCGCGCTGTTGCCGGTCTATAGCTATCCTAGGTTTGGGTCCAATCTCTTGCAAACCCTAGCCTAGGGAAGCTAGCATTAGGATCAACATCATCGTCCAATTGTGCACCGAGCCCAATCTCTTGCAAACTCGGTCCACAATCTAGATTAGGATAGTTCCTACCCGTCCAATCTCTTGCAAACGGGTATCGGCACGGAATTGCAACCGGAGATCCTAGCATCGGTCCAATCTCTTGCAAACCGATACTTCGAAAATCCGATTCCAACCCAATTCGGATTTCTAGGGCTTCCTATCGAATTGGGATCCAATCTCTTGCAAATCCCAATTGATGTGAATACCTAGCTATCCGTAGTGATTCGATCCCAATCTAATCCCTAATAACAATCCTAGCTCAATTTCTACCGATTCAACACAAATACGAAATTGGGCTTGTAGGGTTCATCCCCACGCCCCAAGACGTGGAGACTACTCACTAATCATAGCAATAGCACAATAATTTGCAAAGAAATAGACAATGGAATTCATCACAACAATGATATAAACAATAAAAATAGAGTTTTTGTGGAAGAGAAGTGCAAACCAATGTAGATCTTCAATCAACCCAACAAAAATCCAAGTTTTTCTCTTCACCAATCACAATTAATAAAGCTAAAAAGTAGATTCAAAAAGCTGCAAAAATCTGAGAGGAGGCTCTCAAAACTAGGGTAGAAACAGAGCTTAAATAGCCCCAAAAATCGTCCAAAAATCCTGACCAAAACGCCCCTGCACAGCCTGTTTTCCGCAAATTTCGCTACAGGCAGCGCATCGCACTCGGCCGAGTGACAAAAGTCGCTCGGCCGAGTGAAAACCCTGTAAATTTTCCAGTAAGTCGGGGACTTCAGGGGTCTTCAGTTCGGGGGTGGCTCGGCCGAGTGAGTTGTCGTCACTCGGCCGATGGCTTCACTTCACTCGGGCGGACGGAATTTGCCACTCGACCGAGTGGGTCTTCTGAAGCTCAGATGGCCGAAAAACAGTAACTTCGGTCTTTTTGAGGGCCTTCGTCTGGGCGCCACTCGGGCGGACGTGGTAGCGTCACTCGGCCGATGTGGTCTCCGTCGCTCGGCCGAGTACACATGGAAGTCGTGTCTGAACGGGTCGGCCGAGCAGTGTCTCGCTGGTCGGCCGAGTGGCTCCTCCACTCGGCCGAGTGGGACACAAAAAATGCCCAAACTGGTCGTTTTGGCCTCCTCGTCGCTCCGGCGACGTCCATTCTTCTTCCGCTCCTCTCCAATAGCAAAATACCCCTCGGGGAGGTCGTCGGTGGCCGTCTAGATTACACGCATCTCGAGATCACTCCTAATCGCGCCAAATCACCTGAAATGCGACAAAAACAACAAATCGTGAAAAGCATCGCAATATCGTCGATATATCGTGAAAAACATAATTTGGGCGATCAAAATGGCATGCAAACATGCGGGAAAAGGGTGTAAAATAAGGAGTGATCAAAATCCCCCAAGCTTGCCTCTTACTCGTCCTCGAGGAAGATAAGTAAAAAGCGAACCCGGTGGATTCGGAAAACGAAAACGGCGAAAAACGAAAAAAATGAAAAACGAAGAAGAATGAAAACCAAACGAGAATAAAGAAAGAAAGAAAGAAAGAAGTAGGATGCTAGATCATTTTCTCAGGACGTGGGTTTCACCTACTCTTATAGCATGCACCGAGTGAGAAATACATGTCAAAGAATCTCATTTTGATATCATAGTAGAATAGTGCAGGTAGAAAATAGAAAACCCACGAACAACGGTATAATCATGAGAAACGGAATGATTTTAAAATTAACATCGCCTGAATCATCTAAAGCGGTATACAAGTCTCAGATCACACACTTTTCAATTGAACGCTTTCTATCTGGAGTATAAGAGTATCACATCATAGAATAGAGAGAATAGAAAAGTATGGGTTTCATGAAATGAATGCTAGGCTTAGATTTCTGGATTTCGTAAAGCTAGAAACAATCTCACCGAGTATAGAATATTACTTAGCCTAGGTTGTCGTGCAATGTCAAGTAGTCGCTCTCTCACACATCAATGGATCTCCTCCCCCAAGCTTATCTATAAGCGCGGTGGCACAAAAATATTTACATCCCCATTTTTATAAAGCTCCAAAAGCAAAGAAGAGAAAGAAGAAAGAAAGAAAATAAGCGAGATGGGATCTTTTATTGAGGATTTTTTTTTTCTCTTTTCTCTCTTTTTTTTTTGACAATCATATATACAATGATCCCAACTCAAAGAGAGATAACGATATACGGGAATGTTCTTCTCTCTTTTATTATATATATATATATATTTTTTTTTTTGGAATAAGAGATTTGGGGCTAGGAATTAATAGCGGGGGAAATGCCATAAAATAGAATCACTAAGGGGAGATTCACCAATGATTTTAAAAGTAGAGAAATGTTGTTCAAGATTTGTGGAGAAAGAAATAAATATAACTCTCGGCTCACTCTATAAGACATGCACGACAACTTCAGCAGGGTAATCTAATCTACTCAGTTTCGATCACAAAAAAGCTAACTAATCCAGATATATCATAGCTAACAATCATTCAATCATCCGGAAGTGAAGTGTCCAATCCATGCATATAGAAGTGATAAAGGAAAAGAAGTCAGTACTCCAGATATAGGCATTCAATGCGTGAATCTTGGTGTGTTTTCTGTGATAGCATACATATGAATATTCAGGCTCAGCTAATAATAAAATTTCATCCATTTTCATGAGGAAAAAAGTGTGGGCTCCTATTTCTAAATGCAAGCGAGTCATAGCATATGATATCAGAAATGAAATCTAAGACACGACAAATATAGCATGCATATAGAATAAGCTAACTCCACGTAGACATCATCACAGAAAATTCATCTCTAGCATGAGATGAAAAATAATGAAGAAGTAAAGATAAAAGGAAAATAGAACTATGCAATGCGGCACACAGGAAAGTAAGGAAAACGTGATGCATGGCAAAACAAAAGGAAAATAACGAAAAAATGAGTGCAAAAGGGAAAAGCGGTGTGAAAAACTGAAAATAAAGGTGGCAAATCGAAAAAAGAACGTGAGAACTCACTCCCCCAAGCTAAACGGCACAGTGTCCTCAATGTGCAAAGTGTGGCACACCGAGAGACAAGAAGTGTGAGGGGCAAGTGAGGATGCATGCATGGAAAAATAAAAAGAAAGACAAAAAAGAAATGAAAATATGATGCGGGAATGATGCATGCACAAACAGGAGTGATATGAAAATAAATACGGCACCAAAAAAAAAACGCTCCCTCTCTCCCAAAAAGATATATATAGATGTGATCAAAATGAGAATCCTAAGTAGATATGATATGATGTGCACAAAAAGATATGATCAAAAATATAATCCCAGAATAAGTGAGGGGAGGGGGTGGACAAAAGGGCATCAGGACCCAGCAGAGACGGGCAGCACAACGACAGGAATGGATCAAGGCATCAAGAGTGCCTAAGAAGGCGGTGCCGCGCCGTCTCCGTCCTGAGGCGGAGGTGGTGGTGGTGGTGGTGTAGGATGCTGAGCTGGGGTGGGCGTGGGAGTGGAAGCAGGTCGAGCGTGTGTGGGTGTGTGTGTGGGAACCTGCAGGGTGGGTGGGGGTACGCGCGGGAGACGCTCTAAGATCTGTGTCAGGCAGTAGTGGATCTGAGGGATCAGGTCAAAGCGTCCAGACATCGTAGAGACGGTGGAGGACAGGGTCCGAAGGTCTCCTCTAAGACCACTCACCGCCACCTCAAGATCACGTATGCTCTGCAGTACAGTGTCGGGCGGGGGTGGTGCAGAGGGACGCACCGGTCTAGGCTGTGCAGGGCGAGGCTGGCGTACGCGTGTGGAGTATGTAACGGGCTCAGCAGGGAATGGGACAAAAGGGGCCGTGCCTGGAAAAGTGGGCCTGGCCTCGGTGTGAGGCCGGGACACCGGCTGGCGAGAAGTGGAGGCAGCGGCAGAAAAGGAGGCGTGCAAAAGAGGCAACGAGGTGGCCAGAGAGGTCCGTGGCACAGACGTGTGGACAGACGCCACGACGCTCTCGGAGAATAAGGCGGCGGTGGAGACAGAGGAATCTCCCGCTGGGGCAGAAGTGTGCGGTCCAAAAGGTGTAACCCCAGCGGAGATCATGCTAACCATGGTCTCCACGACCGGAGTGAACGAGGGCTCTCCGCACTCGACTATGGTCGGCGGGCGCTCGGGGAATGCGGAGCAAAGGGGCTCCACGGACAGAGGGCCAGAGGTGGCAGAGGGAGTGGTGGGGACAGCCTCGGAAGTGGTGACAGTGGTGGAAGTGGGCTCAGCAAAAGTACTCGCGACACTGGTAGCGGTGAGGACAGAAGTGTCAGGAGCAGCAGAAACGACAGGTGTGGGCTGAGGGTGCACAGGGGCGGCAGCGGGCTCGGCAGGGCGTGCAGCAGGGTCTGCGGGAGCAGCCTGGGCAGCGTGTGCGGCGTGGCCCTGCTCGGCCTCCTCGGCCTCGAGCACGTAGGCGGCGGGGATGAGGACATCCATATCTGGGAGCCAGTCTACGTGGGCCGGTGCAATCTGGGTCCGAGCAGGGCTCGGGAGAATCATGTAATCGGCCCCATAGGGGCCGTGCAACCAGACCCAGTGACGCTCGCCGTGCGGACGCAGCATCTTCATCCGGGCCATAACGTCTATCGACAAGGAAGTGGGGCCCGGAACGCGTCGCAGGTCGTCGGGGAAGTCCTCGCCGGTCATAAGAGCCAGCAGGGTAATCAGGCCGCCGCAGCATATCGGTGAGCGAGCGCCCACCGATACAATGATGCGGTCTAAGTACCATGCCGCGATATCGATCACGACGGCGGGGACAAGTTCATCTCCATCCCTAGACAGAGCTCTGGGACGAGTCATCGCATAGAGCATGTAAAGCTCTGGCGTAGACATCGTCCCCGGCTCATATCTGGCCAAAAAGGTAGTCGCCATGAGGCGCTGGGCAATGCGTAGGCAGGGATGTACGATGGCCGAGGCCTTGGCCCTACTAGGGTCAAAGGCGGCGTGCAGACCCGTGATACGTGCCCAGAAGGCACCGGCGTCGAAAGAGGGTGGAGGGATATGTGTGGGGCCATAACCGCGATCGGCTCCGGGGACTGCGGGCCAAGAGAAAAATGCTCTCATCATATCGAGAGTGACCTGGCACTCTCGATCCATGAACCGGAATGAGCATCCCTCATCGGTCCGGGCGATAGAACTCAGAACCTCAAGTGTCGGACGGGTAAAAGTATCCGCCGACACCTGGAAAAAATCTCGCCAGCCCACGTTGTCGTACAACGTGAGCATCCCCTCAAGTACCCCCAGGCGTCCTAGGTCAGCGAGGTGTGCGAACCTGGAGGGTACGATCGAGCGCTGGGAGATACGCTCGAAGACGGCGCGGTGTGCGTCGTCTCGGAACGTAATCCCGAGCGGCCCGACCAGTGGAGCCGGTGGTGGTGGCTGTGGATCGGCGGGGAGAGGCTGTGCGGGCTGTGGGTGCGCTGCAGGCTGTGCGGGGTGTGCGGGGCCTGCAGGCTGTGCGGGGTGTGCGGGGGACGGTGGAGGAGAGTCCTCCAACTCGTGGGAGGGGCCGGCATCATCCGACCGCTTCCGCTTGGCGGAAGCTCTCTTCGACCGCGGCCGTGTCCGGGGCGGCATATCTGCCCCGAGCGCGCGCCGAAAAAGTGAAAAGTGCGGCGTGTGCACAAGAGTGGAAAGAGTTTACCCAAACACGCCGCGAGTGCTAAGTAGTGGAAGCGTGCGAAGTCCGCGCCTCCACGAAGTCCTGAGCAGCCCATAGAAACTCCCCTGAGCTCCCCTAAGCTCCAAAAAGCAACCTGCGCATGGAAAAGCGATATCAGCGAGTAATAATCAAATTGTATGGAGCAATAGGGGTATAACAGATAGGTATAGGAATTGATTTGGGTTAGGGGGGCGTTTAGCACATGGATCCTCAAAATATACACGAGGAGAGGAGAAAACAGAGAAAATAAGCGAACCGGAGGTGATCGGAGGCGGGGCGGCCGGCGGCGACTCGGGCGGACTCCGGCGATGGGCGGCCGGCGACGGCAGGCCGAGCGGCGGCGGGCGCGGGCGAGTCGCTGGGCGACGAGGCGAGATCGGGCGAGGGTAGGCGAAGGGGCGCGGGCGGATTTGGGATTTTAGATTTCGAAATCCGCGCCCCTTCGTCACTTATATAATAGAGAGTTACGACTCGGCCGAGTGACGTGGTCACTCGGCCGAGCGAGGCAATAGAAATTTTCTCCCCGATATCGCTTCGGCCGAGTGGCTTTGCCAGCCTCGGCCGAGTGGAGTAAGTCCATTCGGCCGAGTGACCCAAGCTACTCGGCAAGACTCGCCCTAGGAGGGTATCCGTTTTACTCGGCCGAGTGAATAAATGTACTCGGCCGAGTAGCAGTTATATCGAAATCGAGAAAATAAACAGAGAGTTGGGTACAGCAGACTTCCCTCGTTCGTGAGCGGCTCGGCCGGACGAACTTCTGGACTCGGCCGAGTGACTAGTATACTCGGCCGAGTGAGCCTTGTATTCTGCTGTTTGTCTTCGTTTGGGCTCTAAACTCCGTCTTTCTTCCTCCAGTCGATTTCATGCTCCTCCTAGGCGTCGAACGCCTTCTTTGGGCGCTCCTCGTCGCCTCATTCATCTTCCTCATGATGGGTCTACCTATCTCCTTTCCTGTCAAGAAAAATGGGACCCGTTATCACAAAATTTTTGGCGATCGACTCAAAACACTAAAAAAAAAAAATTTCTAAAACGATAATAAAGAAAAACGAAAATAAAGCAAAAACCGTCGGGTTGCCTCCCGACAAGCGCTCGTTTTAGGTCGTGAGCTCGACCCCCTATAATTTTCAATCAATGCGGGATGTTTGGTGCATATGAGATGCACCCGTCAAACTTCCCGGGGAGCGCGCTTGGATTTGGACGTGGCGGCGTAGCGGTCTCCCTCGGTGGTCTCCTATCTCGAATAGTGTTGGGGGGAGGCTCCCCCAAGCTAGCATTTGCCCCGGTCAACGGCTTAGCCGGCGATGCCGATTTCCGTACCGGCGGAGCTTTCTTTGGAGACTTTGATTTCGAGAGCTTGCAAAGCTCTCGAATCCTTGCGACATCAGCGTCGCCTTCATCTTCATCAGCGGAGAAGTCGGGGGAATCATCATTATTGTCCTCATGGCCTAAATCCGGGCTTTCATCGAATTCTTCATCAAAAAGGGCACCAATTGAGTGAGGAATCGCCTCCTCTATCACCTCATCAAGGAGGTCCATATAATCGAGCTCCTCATGGTAAGGCATGTGCTTCATTGCCTTGGGAATGTGGAGTTCTACCTCGATGTTTCCGACGTTTAAGGTTAAGGTACCTTCGCGCACGTCGACGATGACTCCGGCGGTGGCGAGGAATGGGCGCCCAAGTATCAATGAGGTGTCTCCCTCCTCCTTAATGTCCATGATGACGAAGTCACATGGCAAGCATATTCCACCCGGGACTTGAAGTGGGATGTCTTCGGCAATCCCCACCGGCCTTGTTATCCGTCCATCGGCTAATTGAATGCGCATATCGGTGGGTTTCAACTTTGTCCCGGTGTTAAGCTTTAAGAACATGGAGAGGGGCATGAGACTCACACTAGCCCCAAGATCGACCAACGCCTTTTGAAGAGGCACGCCGCCCAACGTGCAAGGAATCCGAAAACTCCCCGGATCTTTAAATTTTGCCGGCTCCTTTTCTCTCTTGGTGAACCAAGAGCCCTCCTCGGCTAGCATGATCTTTTCCTTCCTCTTTCTCCCCGAAATCAAGTCCTTCAAGAATTTGGCATATGTGGGGATCTCGATGATGGCGTCAAGGAAGGGAATATTTAGGCTAACTCCTTTTAGGTACTCGAGGAATTTCGCTAGCCTTTTCTCCATTTTCGCTTTCGCTAGTCTTTGGGGGAATGGGACCGGTGGCATGAAGCGCCTCTCCTCAATTAATAGCTCCGCCCTAGATTTCTCCTTGTCTTGTGGCTCCTTCTCCTTTTCAATCTCAACTACCGGCTCAACCGGCTCCACGCTTTCCTCCACGGGGTCCTCAATAGGAATCATGGCGGGGGTAGTGTCCTTCCCGCCTCTAGTAGTAACGGCAACTACGGCATTGATGTGGCCCGTGTTGCCCCGTGGGTTTTGCTCCGGTTGCGCCGGCAATCTTTGAGTGTTCCGATTAAGCAATGCCAATTGCTCCGATATTTGAGCCACTACGGTGCTAAGGGAGTCTTGCCCCGCCTTCAAAGTAGCATTCACCTTGTTTTGCTCAACCATGAACGCCTCCACTCTAGTTTCAAAATCGGATCTTTGTGGAGCTTGTGGAGGGTTTTGGTTTTGATTCCTCCACCCTTGGTTGTATCCGGGAGGCCTATAAGGTGGGACTTGTTGCTTTGGTTGGAAGTTTTGTTGTGGAGGTCCCCTCGGCGGATAGTATTGTTGTTGGGGTGGTGGTGGTCGAGCTTGATTAGGCGGTTGTTGTGGCGGGTTCAAAGCTCCTTCATTGTTGGTGTAGGAGAATCCCGGGTGATTTCTTGCGGCCGGATTGGACCAATACCCTTGGTTCCCCGCAACATATTGCACTTGCTCCAAGGATCCTTCTCCTTGCTCTCCTCCCGAATACATGGCTTGAGATTGGTCTTGCCAATCACTCATTTGGCTTGCCGGCGTGGAGGTGGAAGGGCTTCCTTGAGGCTCCGTGATGAATTTCTCCAATCTCTCCACCACCTTGTGGAGAGAATCGAATTTGCTCGTAAGCTCCGCTACGGCCTTTGCCTCGTAGATGCTAGTCGGCTTTAAGGAGGACGTAGAGTGTCCTCGCTCATCGCCCCATTGTTGGTTATTAGAGGCCATCTCCTCTATTAGGGCCGTAGCTTCCTCGGGAGTCTTTGACAAGATTGCACCATTCGCCGCGGCATCAATAATTTGTTTGGTCCCCGGTTGGAGACCGTTGAAGAAGTTGTACACTAACTCCCAATCTTCTATACTGTGGTGCGGGCACTGGTGCTGCAAATCCTTAAATCGCTCCCAAGCTTCATAGAGCGTCTCGTGTGGTCCTTGCTTGAAGGACATGAGAGCGCTCCGGATCTTCACCGTCTTGGATGGTGGATAGAATTTATCAATGAATGCATCCGCCAACCCGTCCCAAGAGGTGAAAACTCCGTCAGCTTGCGTCCTCAGCCAATAGAGTGATTTGTCCTTTAGCGTGAAGGGGAAGAGGCGCAGTCTGATGGCATCAATCGGGACCCCCGGCATTTGGAAAGTGGCGCACTTCGACAAGAATGATTGGATGTGGTAGTGGGGGTTCTCGTGAGCGTTCCCATGAAAGGGGTCTTGTTGCATCAAAACCACCAATCCCGTCTTTAGCTCGAAGTTCTTGTCGGCCGCCAACTCCGGCACGGCGATGGATGACGTAGTAGAAGAGGTTTTAGGCCGAAGCCTATCGCGAATAGATATTATTCTCACCATCCTCGCCGCCAATTCTTCAGGAGTTTCCCGGTTGGTCATAAACCCCCCTTCCGGATATTGTCTCCTTTCCGCTCTGAGTCTCCGCGCGGTACGTTCGATCTCGGGATCGAATAATAGGGCTTCGGGGTCCGCCGTAGATCTCGTGTACATGCACAGTGAAAATAGAGTTTCAAAGAGATGATTAGTACCGTGGAAGGGTTAGGTAAAAATAGCAAAGGAAAGAATAATGGTAAAAGAAATAAAAAAAAAGGAAAATAAAAGAAAGAAATAGCTAGGTGAAAAAGAATCAAACGCAATCGCCTCCCCGGCAACGGCGCCAAAAACTTGATCGCGCCCCGGCGTACACGTCCCGAGGCGACGGTTGTAGTTTTACCGCAAGCGCACGGTGTAGCGGCGAGCGGGTATCGAACACAGGGAGGACGAATGACCGTGCTTGCTCCTAATCAACCTGGTTATTTAGAGGGATAATTGCCTTGGGCGATCCTGTCACAATCGTCAGACAAAAGTGCGAAATATCAAATCAAACAGAGAACGCCTAGGGAATGGGGAATCCCCACTACTCACCGTATTTCACAATCGTGGTTCGCCGGTATCGAAATCGCTAGGATGAGAATTCGGATGGACTAGTTGCAACTAAATGTGGAACCAAGCTCACGCTCTCGCGCTGTTGCCGGTCTATAGCTATCCTAGGTTTGGGTCCAATCTCTTGCAAACCCTAGCCTAGGGAAGCTAGCATTAGGATCAACATCATCGTCCAATTGTGCACCGAGCCCAATCTCTTGCAAACTCGGTCCACAATCTAGATTAGGATAGTTCCTACCCGTCCAATCTCTTGCAAACGGGTATCGGCACGGAATTGCAACCGGAGATCCTAGCATCGGTCCAATCTCTTGCAAACCGATACTTCGAAAATCCGATTCCAACCCAATTCGGATTTCTAGGGCTTCCTATCGAATTGGGATCCAATCTCTTGCAAATCCCAATTGATGTGAATACCTAGCTATCCGTAGTGATTCGATCCCAATCTAATCCCTAATAACAATCCTAGCTCAATTTCTACCGATTCAACACAAATACGAAATTGGGCTTGTAGGGTTCATCCCCACGCCCCAAGACGTGGAGACTACTCACTAATCATAGCAATAGCACAATAATTTGCAAAGAAATAGACAATGGAATTCATCACAACAATGATATAAACAATAAAAATAGAGTTTTTGTGGAAGAGAAGTGCAAACCAATGTAGATCTTCAATCAACCCAACAAAAATCCAAGTTTTTCTCTTCACCAATCACAATTAATAAAGCTAAAAAGTAGATTCAAAAAGCTGCAAAAATCTGAGAGGAGGCTCTCAAAACTAGGGTAGAAACAGAGCTTAAATAGCCCCAAAAATCGTCCAAAAATCCTGACCAAAACGCCCCTGCACAGCCTGTTTTCCGCAAATTTCGCTACAGGCAGCGCATCGCACTCGGCCGAGTGACAAAAGTCGCTCGGCCGAGTGAAAACCCTGTAAATTTTCCAGTAAGTCGGGGACTTCAGGGGTCTTCAGTTCGGGGGTGGCTCGGCCGAGTGAGTTGTCGTCACTCGGCCGATGGCTTCACTTCACTCGGGCGGACGGAATTTGCCACTCGGCCGAGTGGGTCTTCTGAAGCTCAGATGGCCGAAAAACAGTAACTTCGGTCTTTTTGAGGGCCTTCGTCTGGGCGCCACTCGGGCGGACGTGGTAGCGTCACTCGGCCGATGTGGTCTCCGTCGCTCGGCCGAGTACACATGGAAGTCGTGTCTGAACGGGTCGGCCGAGCAGTGTCTCGCTGGTCGGCCGAGTGGCTCCTCCACTCGGCCGAGTGGGACACAAAAAATGCCCAAACTGGTCGTTTTGGCCTCCTCGTCGCTCCGGCGACGTCCATTCTTCTTCCGCTCCTCTCCAATAGCAAAATACCCCTCGGGGAGGTCGTCGGTGGCCGTCTAGATTACACGCATCTCGAGATCACTCCTAATCGCGCCAAATCACCTGAAATGCGACAAAAACAACAAATCGTGAAAAGCATCGCAATATCGTCGATATATCGTGAAAAACATAATTTGGGCGATCAAAATGGCATGCAAACATGCGGGAAAAGGGTGTAAAATAAGGAGTGATCATAGACCAAGGGTCCCCATTACCCTAAGTAATGGGGGACCTAATGAATGTGTAATGAAGGATGGGAGGCCAAAGGCCTCCCTCATTCATAACATTGAAAATGATTTATTTTAATTAGAACTAGTTAATGAAATCTAGATTACTGATATATTGATATCCCTGATACCTATATTAAGAGGGTACATGTATACCTACTATAAATTCCGACCTATATATCCAAATACATATAATGAAATAATGCATATGTTATAACTGCTTATGTATAAGACTAATAGCATATGAACTGTTAATATGATATAAGACTAACACATACTTAAAACCAACATTTCTAGTTGTACATATAATAAATAAATTTATAACTGTGCATTCATATATAACTCATATATGTATATATAACAAGTTACGTAACTCACAGTTCGGGTTCACGTCTCTGCATTGCTTGCGGGTGGGTGCTCGGTAGTCGGGCTCGGATGACTACTGTAGTGGTGATGTCAGCAGCAGATATCGACGTCCCGGCGATGCGAGCTGAGATTGCAGTTGGGGAGATCGGAGTTGAGATAAGGGGAGTTGGGTGCGTCAGTATTCTGGGATTAGTTAGATGGCTAGGAATAATGATTCTAAGTAAGATATTGGAAATTAGTATGGTTAAAGTATTCGAGTTTAGAAATTAATCGAGTCAAGATCGGATTTGTTAAGATTTATCAGTATATAAGGTTATGACATGCTTTGTTGAGATTTGGTCAAGCAAGGATGAACTCAGTTTGGTTAGGGATACAAGATTAGGATTTGTTTCAGGAGTATAATATAGTTAGGATGATTGGATCCATCGGGTTTAAATTAGATTCATTAAAAATTTATTGGATTTGGTAAAATCGTTTAAGATTAGGTTAGGAGAGTCAATTAAGATATGATAATTCATTCGATTAAGATATCTGATATATTAGGTTTTGACATGATCATTCATTCGAGTAAGATATTGGTTTAGGATTGGATCAGCGTGAAATAAGATTCGTTAGATTATTGCGTTAAGATTTGGAGATAGGATAGGATCAGTTTGGTTACGATTTTGATCGATGTATAAAACGTATCACAATTTGGATTAGGAGAGTTCGATATGGTCAACCTATTATTACACCTTCGCCCCTGCAATCAACGCCAATCCAAAAAGTTAAAGGAGATGTAAGCGCGATCGATAAGTCACGCTCTCGAGCTATGAAAATAATAATAAGAATAATAATAGAAATCATATATATTAATACTCTAATACATCACCATACTAATTGAGTACACGTCAAATACGTATATACAGAAACAGCCGTTACAAACGTGAACCTCAACCTACTCCCCGAGGTGATGCTGGAGTTAAATAATTCCGTGAAATGCGTCCAAAGATGTTTTCTAAGAAGGAAGGCCCACTTGAAGCTGAAGAATGAGCGTGAATCACTGAACACAATTTGAGCGCTGCCTGTATTCCCCAGGCAGTATGGGTAGAGGTATCAAGGCTCCATTTGACCGACAACGTCCAAAACTGGTGGGACACCAAAAGAAGCATTTAATGCGGCCTATTGCATGGGCCATATTTTGCGAACGATTCAACATGAAGTATTTCCCTAAGACAGCTAAAATGGAACTGTAACAACGTTTCGTCAACTTAAGGCAAGAATAAATGACTGTTGACAAATATGATGCTGAGTTCTCCATGCTAAGTCATTCGCCACTCACATGATCGAGAATCCAGAGGATCATGCCTTTCAGTTTTGTCAAAGCTTGAATTTCAATGTCCAAGCTTTGATGATATCTGTCAACTTGACCTGCTATGAGAAAATACTGGAAGCAGCACGCAACCATGAGGATGTGGACAAACGTCGTAAAGCAGCCCAAGGGAAGCATCCGATGGATCCACCGAGAGACGCCCTCCGACCGAAGCAGACTAGTACTTTCAAGAGGCCTGCATGTCGAAGAAATAACCAAGTCCCATTGGTGTGCAACTATTGTAACCAACCAGTGCACATGAAGAAGGAGTGTCGCCAGCTTTAAATCAATGCCTGATCTGTGGAGTATCTGAGCACTCTACCAGGGACCGCCCTCGTTACATTAACAAGAAAGCGACTACGACAGCAGGGGCTTCTAGATCAGCACCTCATGGACAACCCCTAGCTCACAACAGAGGTCATTTCAACAGGCTATGACGAACCAGCCTAGGCGCCAAGTATTCACTATAACGGCCGAGGAAGCTGACGTCGCTGAACGCACAATTGATGGTAACACATGAACCACCTCCTTGCATCGCACTTAATGATTATATCATGAATGCATTTGTTACCATACTCATGCCCTATATTGTCCACCTATATTCACCTTGAGCATATCTTTGCCATGTTAAGTATTGTCTTAGTAACGGTTACCCCACCCATATCCCTCTTTTATGAAACTTCCTATAGTCCTTATCTCGAGAACAGTAGTGACGATCCCATCCATATCGATCCTACTCCAGCCTATTGGAACACAAACGCAGGTAATAGTGTAGTTGCATACCAATATAGTCAGTCATCTAGTCTTGATTATTTTTCTAAATCTTAATTTTGTTAATGCATTATAGACTTGATTTTCTGGATACTGTGATGTCACATTATATTTCATGTTATTTACAACTTGTTTTACTACATTACTACATTATATAATGCTGTGATGTCACATTATATTTCATATTATTTATAACTATTTTACCGCATTACCATCTTCCATAAAACCTATATTTCTCTAATCAAATATTTATTTGCTTGAGCTTTTTAATAATAACTATGTTCCACTTATTTTCGTTTTACAAATTCCGATGACGGAAATTTTATAAGGTGGGTAGGATGTGACGGCCCGTATCCATCAATACATGTAATTTTGTATTCTACATATTTTATATTTTAAAGGTATTTTAAAATGGTTTGTCATGAGTTTTATATCAAAACTAATGTCAAATAAATTATTAAAAAATATTTTTCGTATCATCAAACTAGTTATAACATATATTCGTAAGTTTAAGTGTCGTCAAAAAGTTTAAATAGTTTAAATAATATTTTCTAATATAAATATCACTGAAATGGTTTTGTTAATATTTTTCTATATAAACATTATCAAAATGGTTTCAAACTTTTACAACATGATTATATAATAATGTAGTACTCGCCATATTATTTTCGTATTTTTCTGGAGTCAAATCGACCTAGAACCCGCAAACCCACACCCCAGACATTTTGGCCCAAAACTCATATTTTCGTAGCTCAAAATATAAAATAGACTTCATTTTCATGATCCTCGTGATGATACAAACCTATGGTACTGTTTCTGAAATTTTTCGAGAACGTTTTTTCGGACGAGAAAATCGGGACACCCGGATGTATTTCGACTTTTATGTGTTACATTTCCTGTTAAAACACCTCCTTTGTTGGTCAGATCCAAATTTATCGGATCCAATCACACAATTAAATCTACCATGAATCATGGCATCATCCATTAATTTAATAGTTTGTTACAAGTATATGTATCTCACCCTCTCATGCAACCTGCAAGGATAAAGAAACCCAAGCCAATACTAAAGAAACCTATCCCCTCCTTCGACGAGACTTACCACCCCTCAAGCTCCTCCACTTCCTCCATCCCAAGCTAATCCTTCAACCCTTATCCTCCTCCTCCATCAATACCATCATCTTTCTCTTCATCTTCAACCTCAAAACCCAACAACCAAACCCACTTCCTCCTCCTCCTTATCCAACTCTGGCGAAGCCATCGTCGGCCTCCGACGCGCCACCACCTCATCACCACCTCACCATGGACTCCCTCCGACACCGACGACCCCGCCCACTACCGGAACTCCTCGTCGTCGTCGGCGAAGCACAACACAAGCAAAAAAACTACACCGAAGTTTTTCGACGATTTCTGCTGCCGTTCGGCCACCCCTGCCGCTGCCCCGGCCGCCCCCCGCCAGCCACCAACCATGCCCCGACCCCTCGCTGCCTTCCTCCATCGGCCACCGGCCGGAGCCGGCTAGAAAACCCCACCCAAAACACAAAAATTGTGTTTTGTGAGGCAATCCCGTGTAGAGAGAGAAAGTAAGAGAGAGAGAGAGAGAGAGAGAGAAATGGGTTTAATAGAAAAAAAATTAAATTATAGAAATATAGGAATCAGAAAATTATCAAAAAATACTAGAAAATCTGAAACGACGCAACGAACGCATTGGTGCTAATTTTGTCACGATCAGGATATCTCCTGCAGTAATTTTTTAAACTTAAATTCTAATTACGCTATTTTCACTAATAAATTAGTCCCATTGATTTTTCACGAACACTGATACACCAAAAAATTATATGTTGTAGTCCTAGTTGAGACGCTCCTTTTGACACCTTGTTTAAAGAGTTTCGATGTGCCGTTTGCTCTGAACAATTCATTGAGCATAACGAGAAAATCAATTTCTTAATTTAAAAAAAATTAGTTTATGGCTATTTAAATTGAGAAAAATGCATAATAATTATTTTAAATCTTTGAAAATATCTGTTAGCCTTAGAAAAATATTTTATGCTTAATTATAGACATCTGCTTAATTTTAACTATTTCTTTGATCATTTTCTAGCATAACTGCTCGTTTTATTGTATTGTAAAATTGTAAATTGTGATTGTAAATGGTAAAATGATGTGGAACTCTTGTATGGACTCTTGATATACCGTGACAATGTTGTACGCATCTGATATGATGCAATTAAACAGAAACAACTGAGGGAACTTATATGGTTATACTTGTAATATCAATCGACCGTTGCCCAGGATATGGGATACTTCGGTAAGTAGCGTCACGGGTAGCTCCCATGACGGGGCGTATTTTAGTCATGCTTCGTACTCTTGGACATAGATTTAGCACTAGAACTGATGATAATGAAATATTCATGCAGTATTTACATATCGTTCTTATCAAACACATACTATGTCGTTCCATGTTTTGTCTTACATCTTATACTTATCTCATACTCATTTTATACAATGCTATTACCATGCCCAGGTTGCAAATTGCTATCAAATGATTAACTGCTACTAGTTGCAAATGGCTCTTTTCATTTCATATTGCTAATGATATTAAATGTTCTAACTGCTAGCTCATATCGCTTTCTATCAAATTTGTCATAACTAATATCATTTCTTTTCAGACCTTATATATAAATTATGCTTGACATGCTTATAATCGTATCTTGCTATTCCTTACGTCACTTTCACGTGTGTGTGTGTGTGTGTGTGTAAATCTTCAAATGAGAACATTTCGCACGGTGCAAAAATGTTTTATCTTTTTTTTGAATTTTTTTCAAAAATTCTTTTTTCCACCTTCATTAAATGTTGTTATACCTCCCTCAAAAAAATAATGGTTGAGAAATAATGTCATTTGGCCTTCGATCAAGGAATTTTAACAAATTCGCACGTTTTGAGACCGTTAAATTTGTAACGGTGGATGTGTGCTCTAACCCTAACGGGTTCACCCATTATTTTCCCTGGTGTATATAATTGTATGGATTAAACATCCAAAAAAATTTCAAAAAATGTCAAAAAAATAATAAAATTGTTTTTGCACGGCTTTCGCATTGGTTTTTCGCACCCGAAGATTGCCATATATATATATATATATATATATATATATATATCTATTATACATTTGACAGCGATTTTTGAATCCTAGGGCTGACTAGGACAAGCTGACTAGGACAAAGGGGTTGATAGAAAGACGGCTAGGATTAAATCTTGGAAAATGGACGGTGAAGATGAGTGTTGTAAAAAATTTTAGATGGAAGTTTTGAATTTGGGGAGAAAATTTTGAATATCGAGGGAAAATTTATTGGGTAAAACAAAGATCACGTGACATGTACATCCTCACACTGTAGCTCAAGAAATTCATCTCGGAAATTGCCATCCACCATAAATGCCATCCATCTTAAACGTCACACACCATAAATGCTGGTTATAATTGCACTCTCTTGGAAAATGCCATCTATAAACAAAGTACATCATTTTCTCAACAAAAAAAAGAAACTGAATGGATATCAAAAGCATGGATTTTCCCAACACAGGTTCGGTTCTCTTCCCCCTAAAGCTCCTCTCTTCGATTTTTGCCGGTCATGGAGGTGCCCTCGATCTTCTCTGCCCCTCGCATCGTTTGCACGTTAGGCGAATTCCATCTAGAGCTTAGGTTAAAATGTAACGTGGAGATGCCCCTCGATCTTCTCTGGCCCTCGATCTTCTCTGCCCCTCTGATTTCTTCCCCAAAATTCTATTTTTTAATATCAAAAGAGGAGGGTTGGGCAATTCCATATTGCAATTTGAATCTGAAATGATTTTTCATCATTGTATCTTCCAGTTACTTCAACGACCACGATGGGCTCAAGGATTTGGCTCACTTTCTAGGTAATTCCATGCCTTTTGCACCTTTTTTGTCTGTCTATAAATGTGATTAATTATTTTAGTTTGGATTCTATATTATCCCTTTACTACTCTCATGTGTCATGTGAATTCCTTATATTCTACTTCTCACTGCGTGATTTATGATGTGTTCCATGATATACAACAAGGCATACCCTTGGTGGTTTGTTAATTAGCATCGTCATTAGCTTATTAAGGACTAATTGAAGGTGTTGTTTTTGTGTCCAATTCTTTAATTTAAACTTGGACACAAAACAGCATATCTTTAATTTTTGATGTTTATGTAGGCGAATGTCAAGAACAGATGAAATAAATCCATTGGAAATCTTCTCTACAGAGTAGGGTGATTTCGATATTTGAATGTTTTTCTTCTTTGGATTGATCGAAATCGCTGAAGCGATCAAAAGGATTCTGAAACCCTCAGGTAATGTCTCTATCTCTCTCTACATTTCTTTCAATTCAACTCATTATTTGTGTTAGTTTTGGATTGTAGACTTCATTCGCCATGTGGATTGACGACAAGACATTAATTTTACTTTCAGATTTGGAGGAATTTGATCTAAAGGTTGCCAGCATTTTTTTCTATGTTCAAGGGTAATAATATGTGTGTGTATTCTATAAGCGGCATGTGCATTTTGTTTCTTAAAATTAGGTCTTTCTTTCTTAGAAATGTTATTTCTGGTACACTTCGTTGTCTACATCATTGTCGATCTTCAAATTACTTGAAATCGATAAAGAAAGGTGTTATCTTCATCGAACACCCCAGAGAAGTGATCACTCTATCTTTATCTAATTATCACAGTTTGGGTATATTTTAGCTACAAAACATCCTGTTAATGCACTGGTTTAGAATGGCCCCTCACATCTTCAAGGGCTTTAGCGAATGCCACACCAGCATCGTTTGCACCCTCTCTCACGGTAACACTCAATTGCACCCAATAACAAAAAATCTCATGTTTATTGATTTACACTAATAAACCCTAATTCCCATTCTCTATTTTGCCTCAGATGTGGCAAAATTCTACAGTCACTGCTATCCAGCTGATTCGACTTGCTATCGATTAGATTTGGTACAGATTTGATGCGTCTTTGTAAAAGAAGTTTTTTTCTATAATGTGTGTGGATCTTGCAGGTAATGAGAATTTTTGCATGTACGGGCACCCGAACATGACGTGGGAGGTGACGCTGCTGGCGGATGAGGTGCCACTAGAGCTCCCAGAGCTGACGTTGGGGATCAACTTTGCGAGGGCTGGGATGAACGCATGGACGGGCTCTCGCTGGTCGTGGTAAACATTGATTCGTTGTTGTTGTGCGTGGCCTTCTATCTCAAGGCGAGGTTCAATTGGAATGAAAGGTATTGCTATTAATTTTCTGTTTATAAGGCTAGATTTTATTACTGCTTGAGTTGATTGCATTGCATATACAAGGTGTTATGTCTTGGTATTGACGGGAAAATTCATAATTTGTTGCTTAATTTGCATTGCATGTTTGGTTAATTGGAGTCTTTGGCATTCTCCCAATAAGAGATTTTAAGCCTATCCATTAACTATCGAGCTGGATTTAGAATAAGAATGTGGATGAACGTATTAGTTTGATATCTGTGATTGCCACTATATGATTCCATCTAAACATTATACATGCTACCTCTATTTTCATTGCCATATCTGTCAACTCTTCTAATTCATCCAAGTCAAAAATATAATCATTTTTTTGAGGGAGGTTTTTAGTTTGATATTAGCAATTTTTTATGTTTCTATACTGTGATGTCATTCAATTTTGCAATGACTTCGAGCACTTGGTATCTTTTTCGCTTTATGGTGTATGTGTAGAATCATCAAAATAGCTGCAAACATATTTACTTCAATGAATGACTACATAAAGGTTCGATGATCCTTTCTCTGTTTCAGGATAATTATGGTGGATGTATCCTTTCTCTGACTTCAAGAATTTTGTATAAATTATTAAATTTTTTTGCTGGTTTATCTACCCAAAGTTTGTTCCAGTTCAATATGGAGGGCTAAGTAGGCTATGGGACTTGAAGAAGGGACCTCCAGAGCCCGCATCAGAGTTCACCATCAAAGGAGGAGAGAAAGTGAACCTCAAGATTGATGGCATTGAGGTTTTAATCAAATTCTTCTCTCTAATTCCATGTTGTTTAAGTCTCTAATTAATTAATCTGATTATTTTCATTGAATGTTGAAATAATTACATGTGACATTGCTGTGGGGGATGGGAATTGGATTACAGTGCTGAGTATGTTCGCAGTGGTGGAAAGAGCTACACGATTGCAGTCGAAAATAGCAGAAGAATGCATGCAAGTGTTGAAGAGTCAGTGCGCAATGTGTTCACCTTAAGTGAAGCAGGGAAAATGGTGTTGGTGATTGATAACACCAGTTCAAGAAAAATGAAGGTCGCTGCTTACAGATACTTTGTGCACAAAACCACTTCAGCTTTATCTTAAATACTCTTCAGTAATAAAATGATTGAAAGTTTATGTTTTACACCTTGATATTGTATAATAGTGAAATTAAAGCACCTTCATGTCTGTGATTGAGTTAGATATGGAATAAGATCAATAAGAACTTTAGGTCTCGAAAATTATTAATCTTTGGGCTAATTTTAGTTAGTTAATATGTAATTATGGAAATTATCATGGGGTCTAATGATTTGTGCTGCATGATGTTTACTTGGCTTGAGATTTAGTGAGTGGTTATTTGTCTATTTAAGGAGGATGTCAAATAGCTGAAGTAGTTATGAGGATGGCATGTCTTACTCTCACCTTGCTAATGTTGATGTGTTTATTAGAGAAGGATAATACTAAAATGGATTTAGCTTGGGCTTTTTGTTTGCTATGAATATTTGTCTTTTCTTGGGCTCTTTTATTATACATAATGCTTCATTGGTTTAGCTTCTTGACATTATTACTAACAATGTGTTGTACATATAAGGATTGCTTAAGTTTTGAAAGTCATTTGCTTTGGTTTGATGATTTGGGTCTTCATTTAAGTGGAATGAGGTGAATCATGAAATGGACATTGCTAGAGTGCTCTTATATTTTGATTAATTTCATAAAGGTGCAGTTTTTTTACAATTTATTGTCATAATGTGTTCTTTGATTTATTGTCATTTTTTTTGCAATCTGTAGAGCACATTTGATATTATAGTAAGACATGCGGATTTCCCTTGCTGGCACACAAAATTTGGACATATAAAGTGTGAAATATTGTTAAGCACATCTGTTATATGTGTGAAATAACGTCAGTCATGCACATATGTGCTTAACAGATGTGAAATATTGTTAAAAAAAAGCGGATGGAACTCATCAGGCATACAGAGTTCCATCTTACGGATTTCACACATTAAGCACATATTGTTAAAATATCACCTTGCTGACGTTATATGTGCATGCTTGACTGTTAAGCACATCTGTTACCAAGGGAAATCCGCAAGATGGAACTCCGCGTGTTAACATTATTTCCCACGTTAAATTTCCCTTGCTCCAAATATCACCTTGCAATCTGTTAAGCACATCTGTTATATGTGTGAAATATGAATCTTACTGTCACCTTGCTGACGTTGATGTGTTAAACATATCCTGATTTCTGCAAATAGCTGAAGTGGTTATTTGATATTGACATTGCTATAAAAATACACAATTGAAGTGTGACGAAATCATTGAAAGTTATGTGGGGGTGTGGTTTTTTTTACTTTTTAGTGATCAATCGATGCATACTAACAAGTAATCAAGCAGGCCGGTTGAACCTTGGTGATGTTTCTCCATTTTTACTGCATTTGTAGATTAATAATGCAGGCGTAGCCTTTATGAAGTCATTCGTCGATCTGACCGCAGCGGCCTACTCATTACAAACTTCGAGTCTGGTTTCCATTTGACGCAACTAGGTCTTGAATCCTGATGTGATTGTTGTATCCTGATGTTAAATTGAACCTGCATGTTTTTGTGTGAAATATGAATCTGTGATGTTTTTTGTGAAATACATATAGGGAAAACTCAGAATATGTTGTGATTATATGTTCAATTTACCTGATGTATGTGTGAACTACATATATGGAAATTAGATATATGGAAAACTCGGGATACACAAAACCATTTCTCATTTTGAATCTTGATGTTAAATTTCACTGATGTATCATTATTTTGAATAGTAGAGGGGTGTTATGAGGGCCTTCCACGCAAAGAAACAGCCCTCATCATCATCATTTTGAATCCTGATGTTAAATTTCCCTGATGTTGGAGGGAATTGTTCAATTTCCCTGATGTTAAAAATTAAGTTCGATAAATTCTGTGACGAAGTTCGAGGTGCAACCTCTTATATTTTTTTGCCAGTGCAGCTGAAGTGTGACGAGAAGTCTACAAATCTAAGCCAAATGTCATGGTGGTTACAGAAAGTTGCAAACTGAAAAATGTAAAGACAGTGTTCAAGTCCATAGGTAGAGTTAGGTGACACAATCAATTATTGTCTTCATCGTATAAATTTTTTCTAAATAATGTGTAGAAAAGGAACTAAATTTGTCTAAATTTTTTGGGAGGATCTACATATTGGGGGACTAAAATTTTTGTGAGAAACTAAATAAACAATGGGGAACTAAATTCTTTATGGGAATTTAATTCTGGAGGAACTGAAAATTTTAAATTTTTGAGGGAAGCTAAATTTTCTCGGAGGAACTAATTTTTGAATGAACTAATATGACCTAATAATTATTGTTCTTTAATTATTGATGTCCGTTTAGATTTATAGGGTCCAAGAGATTAAGGAGAAATATTTTAAATGACCAGTGCCCTTGATGGCCGAAGTCGCCCGAGCCCGAGCCGAAGAGATTAATGATGGCCAAAGGCGTACGCGCCCGTGTCGAAGGCGCCTCTAAACTTTGTACGCTAATTTTTGGTTCCGCTAATTTGTTGTTCCGCACCGAAGGAATCCACACCGGATTTGTTGTTTCACGCTGAAAGCTCCCGCTAAATTTTTTGTTCCGCTAATTTGTTGTTCCGTGCCGAAAGTGTCCGTACCGAATTTGTTGTTCCTTACCGAAGGCGGTCGCACCGAATTTGTTGTTCCATGCCGAAGATGCCCGTGTCGCTAAATATTTTTACACTAATTTGTACCGTGCAATTTTGGTTGTGGAAATATTTTTTTGGCAAACAAAGATTTTGCGGGGGAAAACCTTAAATGAACCGTGCCCACGGGCACGGGTTATGACTAGTATATATATATATATATATATATATATATATATATATATATATATATATATATATATATATATATATATATATATATATATATGAGGAATATGGGCCTGAGCTGACAGCGCATGAATTTTTTCTTGTGCTGTCAGCGATTTGGGCCCTCTAAAAATATTTTTTTAAATTATTTTCAGTAATTAGATATACTTGTTAACTAGCTCCCCGCAAATTTTCAGGTCAATCCAACACCGTTTGAGCCTCCGTTCATCGATTTCAAAAACGTTGCGCAAAACTGTCAAGAATTCTGGACAGTTTTGCCCAACGTTTTTGAAATCGATGAACGGAGGCTCATACGGTGTTGGATTGACCTGAAAATTTGCGGGGAGCTAGTTAACAAGTATATCTAACTATTGTAAAAACAATTTAAAAAAGCTGTTTTACCCCCCAAAATCGCGGACAGCGCAGGACAAATTTCATGCGCTGTCAGCTCACCTCCCACACCCACACACACACACACACACACACACACACACACACACACACACACACACACACACACACATAAGAATAATGGGCATCATACGCCATATGAGAGGGTCTCTCATATTCCCTCACATAAAGGGGGCAAGTACAACAAGTACAAGCCTATGTGGGCTTGTACTTGCTCTCTTATGTGAGAGGAAATATGAGAGACCCTCTCATATGGCGTATGATACCCATTATTCTATATATATATATATATATATATTTGAAGAGTAAGTTAGATTCTATATTAAAATATACAGACCAGTACAATACGATAGACAGTTGGAAAATTAACACAATGGAGAGAGGAGCGGACACAGGCGTCGTCACTCTCAACCACCAGCAAGTCACCAATGTACTACCGTTTCAAAATACACATCAATGGGATAAAGCCTGTAAATAAATAAAAAAACCCCATCCTGAACAAGCCGCTCATATACAGAAGCTCATGAATCCCATATTACGGCCCACCAAGCCTAGCATGCACACTATAATGATACAGCAGAGGGAATTGCGGATGCTCCAATTAATTCATTCCGGAAGTCAAGCAAGCACCAGTAGTGCGGCCTACCAAGTCAAGCGGCACTGGGAGCTTTGTTTAGTTCAGCCGTTGTCTAAAATTTCCTAGTTTTTGAGTGCCTCAACTGCGTTTATGTCTGAGGTAGAAGTATCTTCATTCCGGAGCATGAGTCGAACATCAACAGAGATGTCTTCGAAAATAACTGTCTTCGGTCTTTTGGAGTTATCAAAAACACGCCTGTTACGCTCACCCCAGAGATGCCAAACCATGGCAGCGAGGAATATATATATATATATATATATATATATATATATATATATATATATATATATATATATATATATATATATATATATATATATATATATATATATATGAGGAGGGATCAAATGACCCCCAAAAATAACCCCCAAAAATGACCCCCTATCAAAAATCCTATGCCCCCCATTTTTTTGGAAGATCCGAACCGTTCATCTTGATCTCCACCCTTTAAATACCTTACCCACCAATTTTCAACCCGATCCCATGTGTTTTGCCCGTTAATCAACCATTCGCAAAAGTTCTATTCATGTGAAACCGTTAAATTTGGGTCGGATGGATGAACGGGCAAAACAAATGGGATCGGGTTGAAAATTGGTGGGTAAGGTATTTAGAGGGTGGAGATCAAGATGAATGGTTCGGATCTTCCAAAAAAATGGGGGGCATAGGATTTTTGATAGGGGGTCATTTTTGGGGGTTATTTTTGGGGGTCATTTGATCCCTCCTCTATATATATATATATATATATATATATATATATATATATATATATATATATATATATATATATATATATGCCTTTCATTAAATATTTAACTGATGTGGCTCTTACGAATTAAACTTGTTAAATGTTTATACGATACTTATACCATGCTCTTAATTACTATGCCATGTTAGTACAACATACCTACCATACTTTTAATATACCATGCTTTTATCGTACCATATTCATACTCATTATACGCCTTTACCTCATTCATGTCTAATACATATGCTTTTACCTTTTTATTTTACTATGGGGATATACTTGCCGAGTAACCCTCGCTGACGGGCATTTCATTTTGTTGTCTTATAAAATGTCCGTCAGGACTTGAGAGTGAGTTTACAGAGGATCCTACTACAGAGATCGAGCCAGGATTCGAGGATTACGTGGAGTTCCAGCCCATAGAAGACAATGTTGATTTATTTACTTTCGCATCAACACTTTCCATTTGCTTAATGTAATTTGTTTGTGTTGTTTGTATTGGCCATGATAGGCCTACGATGTATCTTAATTCATGTATGCTTGATATGTAATAATGTCGTTTGAGCTGTTTCTTAAATCCGCATGCAAAGACCCGTAATTTTTACACAGAGGTTTAGTGTGTTTAAACTAATGAGGAAGAAAGAAAAGAAAAAAATACTCCTCCTTGTTTTAAGCATACCGTGGACCCACTCCATCCTCGCTCCCGAGTATAACGGGAAGCGGGGCGTGACATCTTAGGTTGGTTGACACTTGAAGCGTATGAGGGGAGTGGTGGCATAGAGAGGATTCGTCACTCCCGTATATGGGGAGTTAGTATCGCGAAATCAGTACAGTCCATAGCAAAATCCTTGGCCAATGTGTATTGGATATGATTCAAAAAATACATGCTAAGACTAAACGATACTGATCGATCACGAAGCTATTAGCGGTTGACAAGCAACCATACCATAGGCTTCGCAGAGACATAATGTTGACGAAGGGATTAAAACTACAGAATTCATCACTGACATTGCCAAGTGTAGTCCCGACAATGTTTATGTCAAGGGGCAAACCACGTAATGCTGATGCCAAACCAGGGTCGACATCTACTGCTCACAGTCACTATCGTCAAAGGATATGAGTCCCACATTTAGTAGGGTCGGGCTCTAGGGACTCACACTAGCTAAAATCCTCGTCCAAGTAATAAGAGGAAAATGCATATCTTGCATTGGAATTAATACGACCGTAATTGTTGCAAAGAGGATATTGGTCACAAATGATGTGACGCAAATATCGAGCCTTAAAAAGCATAGAAAATCTCAAACCGGGGTCTGGGAATGTACCTGACCCATTAATATTGGCCCAAGCTCTGCATGGGCCAAATAGAAGCTAAAAAGCTAAAAAGGAAAAACACACACCAAAGCCCTGGTTTGGGCGCTGGGCTGAGCCCAGCTGGATCCCGCTGGGCCTGAGCCCAGCAAACCCGCTGGGCGATGGGCCCAGCGGGTCAGACACAACTGGGTAGGGCACCCATCGAGCGCCAGCTGGCGGGTGTGCCTTTAGGGTGCACCCGCTACAAACAGTGGTGGGAACACTGAGGGCCCCACCAGATGAACAATGCGTTTGTTCATGGAGCTTGGTTTTTTGGTAGACTTTGGAGATTCATTTAAGGGGTTAAAAGAACACGAAATTGAGCACCGTTTCATTCTATGCGATCTCCATTTAATGCTCTTCGAAACGATATATCATTTTGATATTTAAGCTTAATGGAGAGAAAGAATTAATTGCTCAAAGTTGAGTTCTCAAAAGAGAAAATTTCGATTCAATTTGAATTTTGTTTATTTGTACCACATCTGATGTGATATTCCTCTGAAGGCTCAGCTCCCTCTATAAAAAAAAGGAGCCCCTCTTCCTCCTAAACTTACACCTAGCCTATATCAAGGAAGCTCACCCAAAATTAAAGTGAGCAAACCAAGATCTAAAGGCGGCCTAAATTTTTTCTTTTTTCCTCTTTGCTTCCTTTCAGGTTCTAGCAAAACTTGAAGGTAGTTCGGATCAGATCTGAAGCTTGAGACTAGGATTCAGCTAAGGTGAAACTTTCTGGAGCAAGCTGTCACGCATCGCTCTCTCAAATATGGAAGATACGTAGCATGACAGGGCTACCATAGTATTCAGATGCAGGGCTCTGAACCCTTATATTCTAAATACTACTATTCAATAATTGTGATTAAATTAAACCATGTACGCATGCCACTCGACATACTGGAACCATACAGAAGGAAAGTAAAGTGCTCCAACAAAATTTAAAATCCACGATTGCAGAGAAGAAAGACACGCCATCATATTATTTTATTACAAAAGAGTTCATTTATACATACATCATATTGTACATGGGTACAAAAGTGGTAACATCAAAAAGAGAACTCTCAATCCAAAAGTACAAAAGGTGTCCACACCCAGTACAACTCGCCCTCTAATCTACCCTGCGAAAGTCCAACTGGACAAAGTTGCCTGCAGGCTCTACCTCAGAAATGGAAATGACCTCCTGAGTCGGGTCCCGCTCCACCTACTCTGATCCTATTTCTGGAAAACATGAATGGGGCACGTCAATACATAATCTATTAGGAAATTCTAACAATGCTTGTAGGATCTTGTTTTAGAACCGGTCCACATAACTAATACTCTATCTACTGGTGAAACAATGTCCACATGAATAATGCATAAGTAAACAGTCATATCATACAAGTGCTAAAAGTAAAAGCTGAGGGATAGAATTACATAACCACAATTACAGATTAAGTTAGTCTTAAAGTTAGGTGTTTAGTTATTATTTGGAAACCAGTGTAAATCTTGAGACACTAAGGAGCTCGACTTTACACATGGTGGGTGAATACAATGTTACCCCTAATAGCGACACGAGCACTGTAGGGGCCTCTCGTAACTCCTCCATTTCGAGAGTGAGATGGTGTTTTCTCTACCACATGGTGCATCATGAGTACACCCATGGACCTCTTTAACCATACTCACTTCCCGTGTCGGCTGTCGGTAGTATGAGTGAGACTACTATCCAAGTCCACACCTTAATCCCTACAATTTACACGTGCTTCCCCCAAACCCGTATCTGAAGTCTCACCCATCTTAGGATGGATCAAGAATTCTAGATAATTATCACTATGCCTCACTCTCAGTTTCATTATTCATATCAGTATATGATTAGCAGTCTCAATTGTCGCTTCACAATTTCTTTCATTTCTTTCATCCTTTCACCGAAGTCGTGTTTTCTAACAACGAGCATCGCATTAATATTCATTATAGCCGCACATGTTTCCAATTAACACATTTAACATGTGATTCCATCGTTCTTAATATGAAACATATCCTTATTGCCATCAAGACTTGAAACATGAGTATGGTGCTAAAATGTGTTACACATCAAGGAGTATGGGACATAGAAAACTTTTAACATAACAAGTACTAACATGGAACTATTAGCATGACATTAATAATACTTCAACATTACCATGGACCAACAAGAAAAATCATATACATGAACATGGAATCAACATTTCATACTAGTGGCTACATGCTACTAAAATGACTTGTAATGAAAAATAACCCATCTTTGAATACTAACTTGCCAAATGCGAGTATAATGATATGTGATAGCATAATAACACACTTGCATGTATAAAACAACATATTAACCTAATATAAATTATATCATATCAACATGGCATTTGGCTCTTTATTAGTGTAACCTAACATTTTGTAACTTACATAACATTGAGGTATTTAACAATCTAGCATATTAACCTAAACTAGGAAGTAACTTTAACATGGTCAAAATTAGCATGAAAATTAACTCACTTTCATAGACTTAAGCATACATATTACATGAGCCTTAGCATATTCCTCATTAGCAAAACAATAGCATATCCACATACTATCAAAATTTGAATACTACTCAATTAACCTACTCATTTGTGACATGGCCTAATTAACTTGGAATGAGACATAATGACAATTTAGATTACAACATGCACTTTCATACTACACAACACAATAACTCATATCATGCACTACCTTTTTCTTTTTCTAGCAAGAAGATTAAGCTACTAATTTTACTAATTACCCAACACCAGATTCAAAACTTGAAAACTACCTAAAGTAATTTGAACTCCTACTAACACAAATCCTAAAACTAAATCCTAACTACGGATGCTAGAAATCCTAGCTTAATTGGTCATCCTTTCAATTCTTTGGCCCTTCTTCTTCTTGAAGGCCCTTAAGCGTCTTCTCTCTTCAAGCTTTTTCTTCTTCAATCCATTGTCTATGGTGAACTTATTTTGGTCTTGGTGATGAGGGATTGTATTAGATGCGAAGATTTTTTTGGGAGAATTTTGATGGAGGTTGGATTGGTGGAAGAAGAGGAGTAGGTGGTGTTGAGTGGTGGGAGAGGTGGAGCTAAAGGGGGAGAAGGGAGGGGATGTACGACCAAAGGGGAGAGAGAGTGAGCTCTAGCAAAAAAGATTTCCTTTTCTTTTTCTTTTTCCCTTTTGTATTTTCTCTCCTTTAATCCTCACCACTCATTTAGTCAAGGCAAATGACACTTATAATTAAGAATGGCATGCATAAGGACACCTAACATGGTTGTGTGTCATCCTAAAGATTTTTTTTAAAATTTTAATTTTATTTAAAATAGAAATACCTAATTAATACTTCATACCAATCCAAAAACATGGTATTTCATTCAAATACTTCACTTATTATAATTTAAAATGATGTTAAAAATTATTTAAAAATAATTTGGTCATTAGACAATTATGAAAAATTCATGAAAATATCCACAAATTTCAACGTACAAATACATCCAGAAATACTTACAATATACATGTATGTTAAGGTTAGGGGTCTTACATCCTACCCCCATTAAAATAAATTCTGTCCTCGAAATTTGAAAATAAGCAGAAAGAAACATTCTATACATTATCTCATATACATCCTTACAACAAGATAACGTCATTGTACAAATAAGTAAGGGTATCTCTCTATCATCTCATCCGCAAGTTCCCAGGTGGACTCCCCTGGAGACTCTTGATGCCATATAACTCTCACGAGGTTGATAGCCTTCTTCCTCAGTATCTTCTATCTTCTATCCAAAATGGTTATAGGTTGCTGGTCGTAAGCCAAATCCGGTCGCACTTCAATCTCCGAGAAATCAACAACGTGATTGGGATCTCCAACATATCTCATAAGCTGGGATATAGGAAATACGTTGTGCACACCCTCGAGTGATGATGGTAGCGCAAGTCTATGAGAGACTTCACCTACACGAGCTATGACTTCAAATGGTCCAATAAATCTCGGGCTTAACTTTCCATGTTTGCCAAAACGAATCAATCCTTGTGTAGGTGAGATCTTCAAGAACACCTGATCACCTGGCTGAAACTCCAAGTGTCGTCTCTTTGCATTTACCCAATGCTTATACCGGTCTTGGGCAATGCAAAGATTATTCCTGACAGTCCTTAACACATCTACCGCTTCTGCAATCATCTCTGGTCCCAAGAGTTCACGGTTGCCAACATCGTCCTAACTAAGAGGAGAGTGATACTTCCTTCCAAACAATTCCACAAATGGTGCCATGCCTATACTCGCCTGGTAACTATTATTGTATGAAAACTCCAGTAAATGTAGGTGTTCATCCCAGGAACCTTTGAAGTCTAGCATACATGCCCTTAGCATATCTTCCCGGATCCGAATAGTCCGTTCCGATTGACCATCCATCTGAGGATGTTATGCAGTGTTGAAGCTCAGTTGAGTACCTAAGCTAGCCTGCAAACTCCTCCAGAAATGAGATGTAAATCTGGTGGCACGTGCAGAGACTATACATACGGGCACTCCGTGGAGTCTCGATCTCCTATATACAAGATTTAAATTAGAACTCACACTAACGAACGAGTCGAATGGAGATATAGAAAAAGAATAATCTTACCTCCATATATCTGCTAATAGGATGAACCGCAGATTGGACGATCCGAAAAGGAATAAAATGAGCTGATTTTGTTAACTGATCGACAATTACCCAAATAGCGTCATGTCCTTGGGAAGTACGATGTAAGCCAGTCACAAAATCCATAGTTACGTGATGCCACTTCCACTCTGGAATGGGAAGGGGTTGTAGCAGTCCTGCCATTCTCTGGTGCTCTGTCTTCACCTGCTAGCAAACCAAGCACGAAGCCACACTCTTGGCTACACTACGCTTAATCCCATGCCACCAAAAATGGTGTATCATGTCTCAATACATCTTGGTACCTCTGGTATGGATAAAGTAAGGAGAGCTGTGAGACTCCCTCAAAACTTCATGCTGAATATCACCGAGTAACACACAAATCCTGCTTCCAAAGCATAGAGATCCATCCTCATGAATACAAAAATCAGTGCAAACTCCAGTCTTTGTCTGTTCTCAAATCTTCTTCAGCTTCTCGTCTCTAGACTGAGCAGCCTTAATCCTCTCAACTAAATCAGACTGGATTTGTAAACTCATCATGTTCGCTGATGTTTCAGGAAGAATAACTTCAATCTCCATTTGGAGTAGGTCTCCACGAAGTTCTCTAAGCACTGTCATCATCATTACTACTGGCATATGACTGAGAGCATCAGGTACGAAATTAACCTTTCCAGGATGATACTGAAGATCAATATCGTAGTCCTCCATCAATTCAAGCCATCGACGATGCCTCATATTGAGCTTCTTCTGGGTGAAGACATACTTCAAACTCTTGTAATCTGTGTATATATTTACACGCTCACCTAAAATAAAATGTCTCCACAACTTCAACGTAATTACCACTGCTGCCAACTCCAGGTCATGCATAGGATAGTTCCGCTCATGCACATTCAATAACCTAGAGGCATAGCTACCACCCTACCATACTGGTGGAGAACACATCCAATTCCTCTGTTAGACACATCATAAAATATCTCGAATCCACCCGATCGATCTGGAATCGTCAGGACGGGTGCAATGATTAACCCCCATTTTAGCTCATCAAATGCTCGCTGACATTCCTCAGACCAATTGTAATCAACATTCTTCTTGGTGAGGTACATCAGAGGTGCCGTGATCTTTGAGAAGTCCTTTATGAACATTCTATAATACCCTTCCAATCCCAGGAAACTTTTGATCTCTGTGACTGATGGAGGAACCGGCCACTTCTCTACCGCAACAACCTTCTCTGGATCAACAACTATCCCTTCTCCTGATATTATATGCCCAAGAAAAGCAACTTTGTCAACAAAAACTGACACTTGCTATACAGGGCATATAACTGGTACCGTCTCAACGTCTCTAAGACGATCGTTAAATGCTCAGCATGATCTTCCTTACTCTTTGAATACACCAAAATATCATCGATAAAGACTACTACAAACTTATCCAAGTACTCATAGAAGACTTAGTTCATTAGTCTTATAAAAGTCACTGGTGCATCAGTCACGCCGAACGGCATCACTAGAAACTCGAAATGGATGTAACGAGTTCAGAATGCAGTATTCGGAACATCAGATCCTATGACTTTCACCTGATGATACCCACTTCTCAAATCCAACTTTGATTATACTCGAGATCCACCCAGCTGATCAAAGATTTCATCAATACGAGGGAGATGATACTTGTTCTTCTGTGTAACCTTATTCAACTCCCTGTAGTCATTGCACATTCTTCGAGATCCGTCCTTCTTGTTCATCAAAAGCACGGGTGCTCCCCATGGGAACATGCTGGGATGAATCAATCCACGCTCTGACAAATCCTTCAACTGATTGCGAAGTTCAACCAATTCTGGTGGGGCCATACAATAATCGGTTGGGTGCCTGGTATTAGGTCAATGGTGAACTCCAAGGATCTGTCTAGAGGTAGTCCATAAATGTCATCTGGGAAGACATCAGGAAAATCTCGGACGACCCTTGATAAGACTGGTTCAGCTTCCATCGTCATCACCAAATCTTCCACTGGATTCGACTTGACCTTTACCGGTCCAGGTGAGGTACTACCACTAATGAACTCAATATCTGAATGATCTAGGATCTGAAAGACTACTCTTCTGTAACGGTCGCTTTCCGACCGTTCGTATTTTTGCACATACTTCCTATTTCGTACGCATATTTTTCTTCGACCTTTCTTCTATCTGGAATACTCGTTGTGATATGTCGTTGTGACCGTATGAAAGAGTAGTTATTTGTGGGATTTTTAGTGAACGTCATTTCATGGGTCGTTCTCCCATAAATCAGGTTGATTGGAGTGACGTCGTAGCTTTAGACTTAGTCACCGGACCTTTTTATTTTTAGTACGTTTCTCGTGGACCAACCGCGCGATTGACCACCATACCCCTGAGCCTCTCTTCGTCATGGTCGTCCTGATATTTTTTCGTAATTTTAAGGCACTCCTAGCCCAATCAAATCACTAATCAAAATCAAGCCCATTAAGCCTAATCAAATTCAAATTTCAAACTCTTAACCAAATCTCTAAGAGAATCTTACATATCATGAATGGATTTGATGCCTCTACCCGCAACCAACTTTTCCCCACTTTGTACACCCCCTCACTCACCCTCTCTCCTAGTCATCCCTTAACTACACCCTCTTTAAAACAAGTTTTAGCAATTTTCCAACTTTAAAAACCAACCAGCCCCCAACTCTAGTGTTTCACGCAAAACACCCATACCTGGCTGCCATCCTCCTTCCTTGTGCCTCCCTACTCACCGCCGACGATCACCGGCCTCCCCTCTACTCCGGACACCACCTCCTCCTCCATCTCCTCCCTTTTCACCTCTAGAAAACCTCAAAACCGCAAGGAAACAAGCCCTAGCCGCTATACTTACTCCTGTGCGTGCCCGTCGGAAAAACTGCCGGCCAGCCTCCTCCGGCCGCCCCCTCCGGCCGTCGCCCCCTCCACTTGTCTCCCCTCAAGTCCCCCTATCACCTGCAACTCTCCTTCCCCTTTCCTCTATTCTCTATATCCCTCAAAACATCTCTCAAACTCATCTAAACTGCAGTTTTGGACAGATCTGTGCCTGTCGGAAAACACTGGCGCCCGGCCACCTCCAGCCGCCGTCGCCACCCCCATCCGACTCCAATTGAACCCCCTATCATCTCCACCCATCCTTTCTCATGTCTTTCATCTCTATCTCCTCGAAAACCCGTTGAAACCAAGCCCTAATGACAGTTTTGACAGATCTGCGCCCTACCGTTCAACACCACCGCCCGGCCATCTTCGACCACTTCCGAAAACCACTCCCCCACCTTTAGATCCCCCTTGAACCCCTTTAACTATTTCAACTTCCTTTTTACCCCTCTGGTCACCGCTTTTTTGCTGCGATGCACAACAACGACCGCTGCACAAATCTGTCCTCTTCGTCTTCTCATGGCTGCCCACCGCTGTGCGCTGACGCCATCATCCACCCATCAGGCCGAGAAACCTCCACTGAGCTCCTTCAATCCCTGACATCCCCCTTTGCTCCTAGGAGTTCATGTGCATCACTGAACTCGCGTGTTTTTCCCCCTACGTTGCCGTCGTCGTGTAGATCCGTTGCGCTACCCGCCAACGGGAGAGAGATAAACGATTGCTCACTGTTCGTGCCTCCACCTTGCTGTCCAAAAGTGTCTTGCTGTGCTACCTACAGCCGAGACATTGCTGAAGATGCAGATCCATCGTCGTTCAGACCCGACATCAGCTCTACGATCAAACGTAAAAAAGGTTAGTCCCCTAACGCATAGTAAGAACCCACACCGTAGCGAATCGAAAACTTAATCTAAAAATCGACAACAATAATTAAATTTCATTTCTGCCCCTTTAAAACATTGCTAAATCTTAGACATCGATGAAGGACTTGAATATTTGTGAACATATGATAGATCGTCGATTAGGCTGAAACAAAATAAAAACGTGACTTTGATTGTTAGGATAGCCCCGTTGAACATAGAAATAAACTCTAATAGGAATGATGGAAAACGTGTCCTGACATCATCGTTGACCCATTTCAGACGGAGCCTCGCTAACGCACCGCTTCGACGAGACGCTCCAGACAGACGACGCACTCGCCACCGCAGGTAAGTGTTTACACTTGTGTACTTTCGGCCATGGTTATGCCATCTCCTTCATAGAATGTTAAAGTACATTAAAGAGAATCTGACGTGAAATGATAGCATCCGGGACCTCCCTTGACAGCTTAGACTTGACGACGAAGTCTAAGCACAAACAACAACATCAACTGACACCTTAGGGCTATTCTGTGTATGCTTGCGTGTGGACCTCCTAAAAAGAACTATCCCTTACACTTGTCATGTCATGTCGTGTTACAAAAACCCTTCAGGCATTTCAGATGCTCTCCCCGTGAGAGTGATCTCCGTGTTACAAAAAGCCTTCGGGCATTTCAGATGCTCTTCCCGCGAGAGTGATCTCCGTGTTACAAAAAGCCTTTGGGCAATTCAGGTGCTCTCCCCACGAGAGTGATCTCTGTGTTACAAAAAGCATGAGGGCGTTTCAAGAGCTCTCCATGTGAGAGTGATCTCTGGTTGTCTTGTCTTGAGCACTTGGGTTTGGGGTAGGGTTGAGCGATCGCACGGGGAGAGGGTCTGGCCGCCCTTGAACCGTAAGTCGTGAACCCTTCGTGACACACACGGTACTTCTTATCTAGTCATGTCCCGTCTAGCTTAGTCCTGTAGCCGGTAGCACACGCTACGACTACTGCCTGTCACGTTTTACTTTCTTGCACCGCTTTACTTTCTGCATAGTATAACTATCATGTCATAACAACAGCATGTTAATCAACCAGTAAAATGTTGCTCTTAATTATCTTACACTTGCAGTAGAGTCTAACCCTTCCTTGTAGAATTTACCTGACGTACAGTTCCTTTTCTCTTGGGTGATGGACGTCAGGTGTTGAGCCAAAGTACGTGGAAGAGCCGGTTATACCTGAGTACGTGGAGCCAGAGGACACCGACCAAGAGTACGTACCTGACGAGGACCAGACCTAGAGGTTCCTCACCGTTGTTGATCCAGAGATTTACTGCTTTCTAGTTCTGGTGCGTAGCACCGTTTACTTTCTGCCTAGGTTGGGTGCTTGCACCATTAATTTCCTTTCTGTTGTTGTTGCCATGCTGGGCATTACTTTCCTTTTTTGACTCTTGTACTTCTGGATATCTTGATGGAATAAAATGAATGCATCTTTCTTTCAGTACTTTCTGTTGTTACGAAATTTTTATTAATGCAAGAACCTGTAATCTTTAAATGGTATCCCTACAGATTCTTTGTGGGTCTGAGCCTCACAGCTCCGGCCCATGCGGACCTTCGTCGCGTCTTGCTTCCGTCATTTTGGGAAGCGGGGCGTGACAGGTGTTAGTGGTGGCCCATGCAGGTCATGCAATTATAAAAGTTCGTAGCAATAGTATTACTCGTATTCATTTTTAACCTCCAGTTTATCTTGTACGAGTCTAATTGGGTTTTCCCTGTCAATAAGATGGTGGGTGGACGCAATACCCGAGCCGGATCTTCAGCTGATGGGGCCATAGATGGCCAAGGTGACGAGTTTCGCAAATTCCTGGACGTTATGAGAGAGATGTTGGATGTTCAGTATCAGTTGGTTTAATAGGCACATCGGGTTACCCATGCTGCCCAGGCTGCTCCGGCTGCACCATCACCGTCACCACGAGGGAAGCGACCGATGGAGAAGCATAGGCCTTCTGTAAGGTCTACAATGGGACCAGTTCAGTCAATGCCTTTCAAGAGGCCAGGAGCACCTGCACAGAACCAGGCCAGAGATCGATGTCATTACTGTGGCAAGCCAGGGCATCAGCAGAACACTTGTAGGAAGAGGCTGGGTTTGTGTCTGGCGTGTGGAGCCGCCACACACGTCACTAGAGATTGCCCGAGGTATCGCCATGTAGAGGGCAGAGCACCAGCCCCACTGCAGAGTAGAGCGCTTGCCCCTACTCAGAGAGGAGCTGTTGTCTGTAGAGCATATGCCATGACAGCAGTGGATGGCGTCATTGCAGGTAACTCCATGGTTTAGTCTTTCATATTATAGTTTAGTTTATGTTTGGTTGCTTATCTATGTTTCAAAATTTTTTGTTTTCTTTCAAATAAACCATTTAATGTTTTGGGATTAGCCCATAAAGTTCACAACCCACCTATCTTCCCTCATCCAATACCACAACTCCGCACGTTTTTTTCAAATGTTTTAAAATATGTCATTGGCCTTAAACTTCCATTCTTTTCTTTCCCTCTTCGGGAGTGCTATTTTTTATGGTTATTGTTATGAATGAGGGAGGCCTTTGGCCTCCCCTCCTTCATTACCCATTCATTAGGTCCCCCATTACTTAGAGTAATGGGGACCCTTGGTCTACTAGAGGCTTTTGGCCTCCCCACTATGAGATAAATAAATAGAGCACCATGGCTCTTAGCCATGGTTACTCATTCTTAGCAATGAAATGATATATATCTCTCTCTTGAGTTTATATTCATCCAACACGTTATCAGCACGTGTTCTCCATTCTTGAGCAAAAATCTTCATCTAAATTCATCCCTACGCGCAAGGAATCTAACGTTGCTGCGGCGGTTCGTTGGAGCGTTGCGGCATCCTCAAAGCGTTCGGGAGCTTGGATTTTTATTTCTACGGATCATCGTCGCGTTCTTCCCTAGATCATTGATCTAGAGGTAAAACCCTATAATCCTGTAGATAAAATTAGACTAAATAATTTTTACATTGTTTTAATATACAAGTAAAAAAATTTAGTCTAATAAAAGAAAAAAAATTTCCAAATTACAAAGTATTTTCTATGAAATTTTTTTCCTTTTGCCATTAAAATTCTTCGGTGGGAAGAAGAACCGGAATGAAATCCTCCCCTCCCCCTGACGGAGGAGGGGGCCTTCCCACAACGCCGACCATGCACCGCGCCGCCGCCCCCCGCTGCAGGGGGGCGGCCTGAGGCCGATCCCCCCCAGCAGCGGGGGGGCCTTCCGCGCCGCCGCCCCCCGCTGCAGGGGGGCGGCCTGAGGCCGATCCCCCCTGCAGCGGGGGTTTTTCCGTGCCGCCGCCCCCCGAGGCCGAGGTCCGAGGCCGAGGCCGAGGTCTGAGGTCCGAGGCCCGCTGCAAGGAAATTCCCGCTGCAAGGGGGCGGCCCGAGGTCCGAGGCCGAGCCCGAGACACGAGGCCGAGCCCGAGGTCCGAGGCCGAGGCCGAGCCCGAGACCCGAGGCCGAGGCAGAGCCCGAGCCCCGAGGCCGAGCCAGAGGCCCAAAGCCGATGCTAATAGCTTATTTTTGGCCCGAAGCCATAATAATTGCGGTAAACAACTTTGCAGAACTGCGGAACGTGTTGAGTATTGGACTCCCCGGATTTGGTTTTGGATGATGAGCAAACATAAATATATCATGAACTAACAGTGTGTGAGCGCAGTTATGGAGATCGTCGCCAAAATACCACGTACAACAAAAGCGACGTCTCAAGACTTCTCAATACGCGTGATCGTATGCCTGGAGCTTCGTTGAAGCTCGAGGAGCAATATTGAAGTCAAGAGGAATGAAGATTGAAGCTTTGAAGACGGCTCGTAAGGTTTATTTTATAGTCTTCTAGCTTCATAGATTAGAATGTTAAGCCTTGAGTAGGACTTACTTTATAATCTCCATTTCGCTCATATCTTAGAGCTAGGATATTCTTAGAAGCCATTAGAAACTTTCCCGAAGCCTATTGCTTCTTCCCTCGGCTTCGAGTGCATGTTAGTTGGTTCATGAAGAGTCACCAACCGACTAGATGACGATCTAGTCGGTCGGAAACTCTACTTAAACCGACTAGTTTGCCTTCTCTAATTCAGCTCTTTCTATGACTACAGTTAGTCGGTCAAAGAAGAGTCATCGACCGACCAGATGACGATTTAGTCGGTCAGTAATCCTTCTTAGACCGACTAGTTATGTTCAGTCTTTTTCAGCCTGAGCTACTGTTTCGAGTTAGTCGGTCAAAGAACGTTTACCGACCGACTAGTTGAGAAACTAGTCGGTCAGCATTTGTTCTTAAACCGACTAAGTCATCTTGAAGTCAACCTATCCTATTTCGACGTTAGTCGGTCAAAGATCATTCACCGACCGACTAGTTGGGAAACTAGTCGGTCGGCAAGTCTTCTTAGACTGACTAGTTGTCTTTGCCTGGAACTTCACCTTTTGGCTGTTCAACCGTTAGTCGGTCTACGTTGTATCACCGACCGACTAGTTGATGAACTAGTCGGTCAGTGATCCTTCTTTGACCGACTAGTCTGGTTCAGAAAAGAGCCGTTGGGATCTTTTTGAACTCGTTTTTCCTTGCCCCTATAAATAGAATCCTGATTCATTTCTTGAAGGGGTTAAGCAACATATTGGAGATATTTTCAGATCAAAAGAGAAGAGCAAACAACTCTATTTCCAAGCTCTCTCTTCTCACAAGAATCTCTCCCTCAAGTTCTTGAGTCCTAAATCCTCAAGAGAGATTCTCTCCATTGTGAGCCATTCAAGCTAGAAGCTAGATTCTAGGTCACCATCTCCACCCTAGGCTTCCATTGCTGGTCATCTTCTTGAAGCTAGGGTTTGGTGACTCTTCCTCCATCAAAATCCTCTTTGCCCTAATTTGGTAAGAAATCTCAAGGCATAGGTATTTTGTTGGTAAGCATTTCATTTCAGTTATATTTGAATTGTATACTCTCGGTTGTGAGAGGTTTTGCGTGATCCCGGGTTGTGGGAGTCACGGTCATCGATTGTAGGTCGATTGCACTTGTGAGGTTTTCGCAAGTGTTCATATTGGAAATCTTGGGTTAGAGGTTTTCTAACTCAAGTATCCGGAAGGGATCCGGGTGGTTGGGACGTAGGATCACCGGGAACAAGTCGGGGAGACTTGGGTGGATCCGAACCCATTAAACCATTGTGTTTGCGTTTGCATTATTTCTTGATTGTAGTTATTCCGCATCGTTGTTTGTTAATTGCACGATAATTAGGAATAACACTCCTTATTATTTAAAAGTACTATTCACCCCCCCCCTCTAGTACATGTGCAGTGGCTTCCCAGGGCACTACAATTGGTATCAGAGCCAAGGTTCAAAGCTACACATAGCCAAAGTTCAAAGCTATGACGAACAACGACTACAACGTCTTCAAGAACCGCGATGGAGCCTCTTCTGTTATGGAAGGACTATCCTCCGTCAGGCCTCCACACTTCAACGGTACCAACTACGGGTACTGGAAATGTCGGATGCAAATTTTCCTCCGGAGCGCTTCACTATGGAGAGCCACCATGACGGAGTATGTCGAGCCTTCCGAAGAAGATTTCGCGAAGTGGACTCCCGCGGAGGTCGTCGCGGAAGTAGCCAATGCCAAGGCAATGAATGCCTTGAATTGTGCGTTGGAGCCCGAGGACTTCAACAAGATATGCACATGTAAGAGTGCATATCAAATATGGAACCAACTCCTCATTTTACACGAAGGATCGAGTACGGTAAAAGATTCTAAACTCGTCGTTGCTAATAAAGAATTTGAGTTGTTTCATATGGAGCAGGGCGAAACCATGAAGGAATATTACGCTCGCTTCGTGGATATATCAAACGACTTGGAAGCTCTTGGGAAGGTCTATACCCAAAAGGAGAAAGTCGCGAAGATTATCGACGGTCTTCCATCATGTTGGGAAAAGCCTACCTTCACCATCGAGGAAGGTAATGACATGAATAAATATACCGTCGTACAACTAATGGGTACCTTGTTGTCTTACGAGGTACGCAAGGATAGTAAGATCCGAATGAAGGAAAAGATGAAAGCGTACTTGAAGCAAGATGAGCCAAAGAAAAAGGCGATTGCCTTCAAGGCCGCTCCATCTACCGATGATGAAGAATCGGAAGACGAATTGGACATGGAATCCATTGCCCGTATGGCAAGGAAGTTCGATCGATTCCTCCGAGAAGGTATATCTTTGAATAAATCTAAAGTTAGTTCGACTAATGCTTCTACTCCCGTGTGTTATAAATGCAACAAGCCAGGACACATCAAACCGGATTGTCCTCTCTACAAACACAAGGAGAAGGGGAAAGCATCAAAGTACGACAAGTCGAGAAAGTACAAGAAAGGACTTGTTGGAACATTCACCGACTCCGAAGAGGATTCCTCAAGTGGAGAGTCGGATGATGGAAGAGTGGAGAAAGCAAAACTTTGCTTCATGGATAATGAGGCAAAAGATCGAAAGTCCTCCTTCAATGATAGCGAGGATGAATGCGAGGATGGTAGCGAGAATGAAAGCGAAGAACCTACTATTGATGAAATGAGGTTAGCAAACCAAGAAATTTGGTCTAAATTTACTAAATTAGTAGATCGATATAATAAGACCAAAGATGAACTTGTCAACCTCCAAACCTCTCCTATGTCTACCATCACCAACAATGACACCATTGTTGAGACTCTCGCCAATGAGAAAGCAAGTTTGCTTACTCATAATGGCTTGTTGAGAAATGAGGTGAAGTCCCTCAAATCTCAACTTGAGCATGTTCGTGTTGAGGATTCGGATGAACATGTGATAGCGGATTTGACGTCTCAAAACTCAACTTTGAGTATTGAGAATAAGAATCTCAAATCACGTGTTTATGCACTCACATCGCAAGTATCCACTTTGGATGCTTCTTTGCATTCTCTCAAAGAGAAGTATGAGTGCACGTTAGGCCGTATCAATGATTTCAATAAAGGTAAGGGCCATTTGGATAATATCCTAAATGACTTACTTCCGGCCAAACACCATATTGGCTTGGGGTATAAGATGGGAGACTCATCCAAATCGCCTACCACCTTTGTTAGGCCAACATCCGATGCCTCGACGAGTGGGAGCAAACACCCCATTGGTAGCTATCCTACCAATAGTGCTTCCACTTCGTACACACCCCCGATTGGAAAGAAACCCACTTTGGGTAGACCTCCAAAGAGGGGTCATGCATTTTTGTACTCACATGCTATGCCACGTAGGAACACACATCCTACTCCACCGGTTCATATTAATGATGATTTTTATGCTCCGCACCCACGAGCACGTGCGAACACTCATATGAGACACCCACGTGCACGTAATCATGTTCATGCACATCCTAATGCTTATGTTCAAACATCTCATCAACATGTGCATGCCTACTCTCATAATCATCCTCATGCATACACACCTCATGCTTATCCACGTATGTATGCTACACCACATCATGGATCTCATGCTCATCATAATGCTATTGCTAGATCTCATGCTCCTAGGCCACATGCACCACATAGAAATCAACCTTTTGTGCATGCAACCACTAGGAAGAGGATTCCCAAAATGTACACTATTTGGGGTCCCAAGAACACTAGCGATGATGCTATGAATGTTTATGTGAAATCATATATTAATGATGTTATTTTGAATGATGATTATGTTGGGAAGTCAAGTTCCTCTTGGACTTGGTTTCCGAAGGGTTAGTTCCTTTAACCTTTCAATGCTTGGTACCATGAGCTTATGATCATGTTATGGGTACCAAGGCATTTGATTATAAAATTGATTTTGATTACATTAACTCATGGGTTACAATTATTTTAATGTCGTATTTCAAATTTGTTGTCTAACCCATTGGATCCAAAAGGGGTTTTGGATACCAAAATGAAGTTTTCTAGGTTCAATCCACCATGGGATACCAACCCTACCAACTCCTCGATTTGCGAAGACTTTCATTCAAACGGAGTTGATGGTGCTTAGGTAATGCACCAATGTAGGGGGAGCTTAATGTTGTAAGTATGATATTACATTTGGTCTACATGAGGGTTGAATGCATGCTTGGTTAAAATCTATTTCTTTACATTGGTATCATTTTGTTTCTCCTAGCATGATAGAATTGTGAATGCCATAAATGCTTTGAAATTCATATCCATTTTTGGCATGACATGTTTTAAAAGTTATAATGATAATTTTCGTATTACTTTTATCACATTGTCACTTCTCATCGCACACTTCACTTAGTTTTGATGTGCTTTTACTTTATGTTCATTTTTGATCGATTTTGTGTCATTTGATATTCTATGATGTGCACCACTCTTCTGATGGTTCATTCCTTTGTGCACATTTTATGTATGTCTCTGATATTGATTTCGTCGCTCGACGATTTATTTTGAATCAATAGCTTTAGTTGTATGAAAACATAGAATTGTTTTCCATGCACTAAAATAGCTATAAATGTTGATATTGGAGAGTAAATTCATTTCTTCAATAAGTGAATTTACATTTGATATTTTGATGATTTTAGTTTTTCGATTTTCGACTATGGTCTCATTGACACGCTTTGATTTTATTCGAATTTTATTTTGGTGTCATATGAAACGTGGTCGTATTCTTAGACTCCCATGCTTAATGAATTATTTGGACATGATTTATTGTCATTGGCTTCCTCCCGCTCTTTTTGGATTATGCCAAAGGGGGAGAGATATAATAATGGCATAATAATGGCATAATAATGGCATGTGCTAAATGATAATTTACCATGAATCTAATTTGATATGTTAGAATCAGGGGGAGTTAAGATATATATAAAAATGGATTACAAATCCTAAATCTCAAATATTGGATTTGCATTTTTACTTTCCTCGTCTGCTTGATGTATGTGCTTATTATATCATATGGAACTAATGTGTCATCAATGCAGGGGGAGTAAGTATATTTCATTTAGTTCATTATTTTTTATTATTATTTATGTTGGTTTGTCATCACCAAAAAGGGGGAGAATGTTGAGTATTGGACTCCCCGGATTTGGTTTTGGATGATGAGCAAACATAAATATATCATGAACTAACAGTGTGTGAGCGCAGTTATGGAGATCGTCGCCAAAATACCACGTACAACAAAAGCGACGTCTCAAGACTTCTCTATACGCGTGATCGTATGCCTGGAGCTTCGTTGAAGCTCGAGGAGCAATATTGAAGTCAAGAGGAATGAAGATTGAAGCTTTGAAGACGGCTCGTAAGGTTTATTTTATAGTCTTCTAGCTTCATAGATTAGAATGTTAAGCCTTGAGTAGGACTTACTTTATAATCTCCATTTCGCTCATATCTTAGAGCTAGGATATTCTTAGAAGCCATTAGAAACTTTCCCGAAGCCTATTGCTTCTTTCCTCGGCTTCGAGTGCATGTTAGTTGGTTCATGAAGAGTCACCAACCGACTAGATGACGATCTAGTCGGTCGGAAACTCTACTTAAACCGACTAGTTTGCCTTCTCTAATTCAGCTCTTTCTATGACTACAGTTAGTCGGTCAAAGAAGAGTCATCGACCGACTAGATGACGATTTAGTCGGTCAGTAATCCTTCTTAGACCGACTAGTTGTGTTCAGTCTTTTTCAGCCTGAGCTACTGTTTCGAGTTAGTCGGTCAAAGAACGTTTACCGACCGACTAGTTGAGAAACTAGTCGGTCAGCATTTGTTCTTAAACCGACTAAGTCATCTTGAAGTCAACCTATCCTATTTTGACGTTAGTCGGTCAAAGATCATTCACCGATCGACTAGTTGGGAAACTAGTCGGTCGGCAAGTCTTCTTAGACCGACTAGTTGTCTTTGCCTGGAACTTCACCTTTTGGCTGTTCAACCGTTAGTCGGTCTACGTTGTATCACCGACCGACTAGTTGATGAACTAGTCGGTCAGTGATCCTTCTTTGACCGACTAGTCTGGTTCAGAAAAGAGCTGTTGGGATCTTTTTGAACTCGTTTTTCCTTGCCCCTATAAATAGAATCCTGATTCATTTCTTGAAGGGGTTAAGCAACATATTGGAGATATTTTCAGATCAAAAGAGAAGAGCAAACAACTCTATTTCCAAGCTCTCTCTTCTCACAAGAATCTCTCCCTCAAGTTCTTGAGTCCTAAATCCTCAAGAGAGATTCTCTCCATTGTGAGCCATTCAAGCTAGAAGCTTGATTCTAGGTCACCATCTCCACCCTAGGCTTCCATTGCTGGTCATCTTCTTGAAGCTAGGGTTTGGTGACTCTTCCTCCATCAAAATCCTCTTTGCCCTAATTTGGTAAGAAATCTCAAGGCATAGGTATTTTGTTGGTAAGCATTTCATTTCAGTTATATTTGAATTGTATACTCTCGGTTGTGAGAGGTTTTGCGTGATCCCGGGTTGTGGGAGTCACGGTCATCGATTGTAGGTCGATTGCACTTGTGAGGTTTTCGCAAGTGTTCATATTGGAAATCTTGGGTTAGAGGTTTTCTAACTCAAGTATCCGGAAGGGATCCGGGTGGTTGGGACGTAGGATCACCGGGAACAAGTCGGGGAGACTTGGGTGGATCCGAACCCATTAAACCATTGTGTTTGCGTTTGCATTATTTCTTGATTGTAGTTATTCCGCATCGTTGTTTGTTAATTGCACGATAATTAGGAATAACACTCCTTATTATTTAAAAGTACTATTCACCCCCCCCCCCCTCTAGTACATGTGCAGTGGCTTCCTAGGGCACTACAGAACGGGCCACAAGCGCTTATACTAAAAATAATTTTTGGCCCGAAGCCACAAAATTCTACACAAATTCGGCTTCTTCATAATTTTAAAGAAGAATTATATTTGCAAATTGAAATTTATGAGAAAAACTTTGTAAAATCAATAATTACATTTATATATTCCTCTATTTATTTAAACATCTCTCTTGCAAATTATTATGTATGGTTTACTAGAATTTAAAAAAATATATATAATCATCTCAGAGATCCTGAGACCGCTCTGCCGTTAGTTAACTAAACTAACGGTGTATGACGTTTCCACGTGGTCTACGAGATAATTATATTTTCTAGTTTACTTTTTCCATATTTTTTGTGTTTGAGATATATGCGTGGTTGTTTAATTTATGCCTGTAGCATATAAACTGCGTGGATGTTTAAAATAAGTAAAAATGTGTCTTTCGGGATCGGCCATTGCATACCTATTTACATTTCCAGCACTTTTTCTTTTTTTGAGAGAATTTGTAAGTGAGGAAATTGTATAAATAGCCAAGGCTCGGTGCAACAGCATAAGAAGACGGATGCAGAAATAGGGACCCACCCGGGGTTTCCAAAGTTGTATTTTTCATTCTCTTTTCTTTGGACTGTAATCGAACTTTGGACTGTTTATTATTTTGGGTATCTGGCCGATCCCCGCATTTTTACTTATTAATTTCTTTATGCATGGATTGTTGAATTTATTTTAATTCATGCTTATCTTTAAATTACATAGATAAAATGGCTAAATTGGCAAGCGTCGATTTCGAGGTGCTCGATGCAGCTGGCAAGAATTACTTGAGCTGGCGAGTGGACCTGAAGTTCCACTTGCGCTCCATGGCGCTCCTGCACTCCATCCTGGCCCCCGCAGTGGCCCAATCATCGGCTCCCGCAGCATCCGATGCATCTGCTAGCAAAGCCCCAGAAGCGGCCTCTTCAGCTGGCAGTACCTCTACCACTGTCTCTGACATGGATAAGGCGAAAGCCATTATCTATATCAGACGACACATAGATCGGACCCTGAAGGCCGAATACTTGACGGTAGAGGACCCTCTAGAGTTATGGACAGCGTTAGAGGCACGCTACAGACATCAAATTGATGTCATACTCCCGCATGCCAGCTATGAGTGGGAGAACCTCCGACTTCAGAACTACAAGTCCGTTGCTGAGTACAACTCAGCACTTCACAACATCACCTCACGCCTGAAGTTGTGTGGTGAAGAAGTCTCGGAGCACCGCATGTTGGAAAAGACATTTACCTCGTTTCACGAGAAAGATGCTATCCTCTTGCAGCAGTATCGTGAACACAATTTCACGAAGTTCTCTGACCTGCTCTCTTGCCTCCTGAGGGCAGAGCAGAATAGAGACCTTTTACTGGCCACTCATAACCAGCGCCCGGCAGGCTCAGCTCCTATTCCCGAAGCCCACAGTGTTCACCCCCAGAAGTGGAAGAACAAGAAGAGGGACAGAAAGAACAAAGGAAATGCCCCTATGAAACCAGCCAATGCTCCTCCCCAAAGCAAGAATAACAAAGGGAAGAAAAACTTCACTTGGATGCGTAAGAACACTGATACAGTGTCAAATCCAAAGAAGACATGAGAGGACAAATGTCATCGTTGTGGCATGACTGGACATTGGTCCAGAAACAGTCGCACACCTCGCCACTTCCAGGAACTGTATCAGGCGAGCCAGAAGCCTCCGCCTGAAACAAACATGGCAAATGTGGAAAATCCGACGAAGTTCACTTCCAAGGATTTCGAAAATGACGACCTGCTCGATTGAGCCTTATCTTTATCTATGCTTTTCAAAGAATAAATTGTAGCTTCATCTCTAGTATGCTTAATAAAGACGATCTTTTATTTTGAATGTATGCATTTTACATTTCCATCAATAAATTATCGTTTTTTGCTTATATAGATGATGTATGAGTGCCTAGTGGACAGTGCCTCGACGCACACTATCCTTCGCGATAAATGCTATTTCAATAGCATAAGTAAATATGACGGTCCTGTCATTACAATTTCAGGACTGTCCAAAATAATCGAAGGATCTGGTGATGCAATATTATTGCTCCCAAATAACACAAGACTAAAAATCAATAATGCATTATTTTCTCCAAGATCAAATAGAAATCTCATAAGCTTCAAGGACATCCGTTTAAACGGATATCACTTAGAAACTAGAGATGAAAAATAAGGTTGAATACCTGTATGTCACTCTTCGTAAAGATATCCAGAAGACCATCTGCGAAATATTTAAGGGACTCCCGCCGGGTCTCTACCAAACATACATTCAACCATTTGAAGCCAATATGACTGAGCACCAGACGTGCCAGCCAATGCCACCATTTCAACATGGCATAACAGACTTGGTCACCCTGGATCCATTCTCATGCGACGCATCTTATCTGAATCCCGCGGACATGATTTGAAGAACCAGAAGATTCTTCAGAAGGGTGAATTTCCTTGTCCCCTTGTTTCAAGGGGAAACTAATAACGAGACCATCGCCCCTAAAAGTGGGTTTAGAGTCTCCTGGCTTCCTTGAGAGGATACATGGTGACATTTGCGGGCCTATTCAGCCCGCAAGTGGCCCATTTCGGTACTTCATGGTACTAATAGATGCATCCACAAAATGGTCTTATGTGTGCCTCTTGTCCACCCGTAACCTAGCTTTTCCAAAGCTGTTGGCACAGATAATTAGGTTACGTGCACATTTCCCCGATAACCATATCAAGAAACTACGTCTTGATAATGCGGGCGAATTCACATCTCAAGTCTTCGAAGACTATTGCCAGGCAACGGGTATAGAAGTTGAACATCCAGTAGCTCATGTTCACACCCAGAATGGATTAGCAGAGTCTCTTTTAAAGAGACTCCAATGGATTGCACATCCATTACTTATGCAATCCCAATTGCCGGTGGATGCTTGGGGGCATGCTATTCTGCATGCCGCATCTCTTATCAGGATACGCCCCTCTGGTGGCAATACATTATCCCCGATGCAACTAGCATACGGCTCTACTCCAGATATATCTCATTTGAGAATATTTGGTTGTGCGGTCTATGTTCCAATAGCACCACCTCAGAGGACCAAAATGGGTCCTCAACGTCGTCTAGGAATCTATGTTGGATTTGATTCACCCTCGATTATTAGATACCTAGAACCCCTAACGGGGGACGCATTTAAGGCACGTCTTGCTGATTGTGAATTCGATGAGAAATCTTTTCCAAAGTTGGGCAAACATTCCAAGAAGCCTGAAGCTTCGGAGACCATTAATTGGGAAAATAAGTCTTTTTCCTTTTATGATCCGCGTACAAATCTGTGTGAAGATGAGATCCTGAAGATCCTTCACATCCAGAATACAGTACACCAATTGCCGGATAAATTCACGGACAGCCAGAAGATTGTCCGTTCACACGTCCCTGCTGCTAACACTCCAGCTAGGATTGACATCCCTATAAATGGATGCAATCCACCTGCAGCAGAAATGGCTGTACCTCAATTAAAACGAGGACGGCCACCAGGTTCAAAAGATAAAGTTCCTCGAAAGAGGAAGATTCCTGGTGAAAATAAGATTATCCCTCCACAGGATACTGAGCTCAGGACAGCTACCTCTCCCCTCCTAATTTCCCCCGCAGAGGAAACATTAGGAGAAACATCATTAAACTTTGTACGTACTGGGGAGGTACTGGACCGACATAGCACAGTCGTCGACGAAGATTTTGCGTTCACTATTGCCGTTCACGTCGCTGAATACGATGATGACGTCGAACCACTTTCTCTAGCGGATTGTAAACGCAGAGATGATTGGCCAAAGTGGGACGAGGCGATAAGAGTAGAGCTGGACTCACTCTCGAAACGCAAAGTCTTTGGACCTGTAGTCCAAACACCAGTAGGCGTTAGACCTGTGGGATATAAGTGGGTTTTCATTAGAAAAAGAAATGAACAAAATCTGATCGTCCGCTACAAGGCGCGTCTTGTAGAAAAGGGTTTTTCCCAAAGACCGGGTATCGATTATGAAGATACATACTCCCCGGTAATGGACACTAATACATTCAGATTCTTAATAAGCCTATCATCTCTGGCAAGCCTAGAAATGCAGCTCATGGACGTTGTGACTGCATATCTTTATGGCGATTTAGATAAAAAGATCTATATGAAACTACCAGATGGGTTTAACTTACCCACAGAGATGAAAGAGATACCTCGGGACGTATTCTCTGTTAGACTACATAGATCCTTGTATGGACTAAAACAGTCGGGCAAAATGTGGTATAACAGACTAAGTGATTTCCTTGCACAGCAAGGATTCACTAATAACGAAGTCTGCCTGTGCATCTTTATCAAAAGAACGGGAAAAGGATTCGTCATCATAGCAGTTTACGTTGATGACTTAAATCTCATAGGCTCTCCAGCAGAGATTAATGAGATATCTGCAAGGCTAAAGCACACTTTTGAAATGAAAGACCTAGGCAGAACGAAGTATTGCCTTAGCTTGCAGATTGAACACCTACGAGGTGGAATCCTTCTACATCAATCCAATTATACCAGGAAGCTTTTAAATAAGTTCCAAATGGATAAATGTCATCCTTTATGTACCCCTATGGTCGTGAGATCATTAGACGTACAAAAGGACCCCTTCCGGCCTCTGGAAGAGGGTGTGGAGATACTGGGTCCAGAAGTACCCTACCTAAGTGCCATTGGTGCACTTCTCTATCTGGATAACTGCACGCGTCCCGATATAGCGTTTGCAGTCAATCTCCTAGCCAGACACAGTACAGCGCCTACAAAGCGCCACTGGAATGGAGTAAAGCATCTTCTGCGATACCTCCAGGGTTCTGTAGACCTTGGACTTTACTACCAGAGAGGTGCCTCCTCCCAGTTACTTGGTTATGCCGATGCAGGCTATCTTTCAGATCCGCATACGGCAAAATCACAGACTGGTTTTGTCTTTACCTATGGAGGAACTGCTATCTCCTGGAGATCGGTAAAACAAACAACTACTGCTACATCTTCCAACCATGCAGAGCTCATCGCGATCCATGAAGCGAGCAGAGAATGTTTTTGGCTACGCTCCGTCGTCCAACACATCCTCCAATCCACTGGCCTGAAGACTGGTGATCTGGAGCCTACTGCCCTAGTCGAAGATAACGCCGCGTGCATTGCTCAGCTTCAGAAGGGCTACATCAAAGGCGACAGGACAAAGCACATTTCTCCCAAGTTTTTCTGGACGCATGAGCAGAAGAACGACAAGCAGATTGAAGTTCGACAGATCCAGTCATGCAACAACTTAACTGATCTTTTTACTAAGGCATTGCCTAAATGTACTTTTGTAAAGCTTGTAAAGAACATTGGTATGCGACAGTTGAAAGACCTGCAAGCCTGAAGCTTGTACGGATCAGGGGGAGTAACCTGTGGGTTGCACTCTTTTTCCTTAAGCTGTTGGGTTTTCCCACTTGGTTTTCCACAGCTAAGGTTTTAATGAGGCAAACACACTTACTCTGGATCCAGAAGTATCCACCCCTTGCCTCAGTAGCTGAGACCGAAGTGATGAATGTGTAAGGGGGAGTGTTATGAATGAGGGAGGCCTTTGGCCTCCCCTCCTTCATTACCCATTCATTAGGTCCCCCATTACTTAGAGTAATGGGGACCCTTGGTCTACTAGAGGCTTTTGGCCTCCCCACTATGAGATAAATAAATAGAGCACCATGGCTCTTAGCCATGGTTACTCATTCTTAGCAATGAAATGATATCTCTCTCTCTCTTGAGTTTATATTCATCCAACAGTTATGATATTGTTAGTACTAGCTATTATTGTTATAGGGTTATGTTTGCGAGTAGCTTAGAGTGAGATGAGATATGTTGTATCGGTGATTAGTTGATTTTGAATAACAAGGATATGAGATTAGATTTCTTTGGATGAAAATAATGAGGTGTCCAAGACTTATTAATGATACCAATGTGTAACGGACTTAATGGGAACTCTGGATGAATGAAATTATACACTGGGAGATGTGAACTTATCAGATCTGAAACGTGGACGATTGGTAGATGGGAGTAGCTATGGAGTTATAGTATGATTTAGAGTGATCATGAAATGAGTAGAGCATTTAAAGCATCAAGACTTGATTATTAAGTTGACGTGAGAAGGCATTGGGAATAACACGACGTGTTGAGATGAATGGATGGTTAGGTAGACGGATTTAATATTGGTTGGGATTAGTTATAGCGAGTAAGGATAAGATGTGATTTTGATGGTTCAATTACTTAGCGGATAAATTTATGGGACGATATGACGAAGCATGTATGGAGGACAAGGCGATTGTTGATTTGGGAAAGGTGTTATAAGATAGACAAAAAAATTTTTGTCTTAGATTGGTGATTGGCTAGAACATCATTTTAGCGATTGAGTAATATTGGGAAGAGATTGAGAAATTTAAAGTTGTTATTGAGCGATGATGTTTAGTGGAGTGGTATGGTATGAGAAGATGATTATTATTTTTATGAGAACTTAGAGTTGGAAATTTGAACGGCAGTGATGGGTCTATAATTAAGTGTTAGGATGTGAGTTTAGTCGTAGCATTATCCAGTGAAAAGATGAGTAATGATGAATTGTGGTGGAACGCTGGTTGAAGTTGTAGGTTTAGCGATCATTATGTGGAATATGGGAGTTGTAGGCATAAGTGTGTATAGATATTATTATTATTAGTATAAGTGATTCTGGGGGCGGAATCATTTCTAAGATGGGTAGAATGTAATGGCAGCTTTCCGACCGTTCGTATTTTTGTGCGTACTTCCTCTTTTGTACGCGTATTTTTCTTCGAACTTTCTTCTATCTGGAATATGCATTGTGATATGTCGTTGTGACCGTATAGAAGAGTAGTTATTTGTGGGATTTTTAGTGAACGTCATTTCACAGGTCATTCTCCCACAAATTAGGTTGATTGGAGTGACATCGTAGCTTTAGACTTAGTCGCCAAACCTTTTTATTTTTAGTTTGTTTTTCATAGACCAAACGCGCGATTGACCACCGTACCCCCGAGCCTCTCTTCATCACGATCATTCCGATGTTTTTTTCATAATTTTTGGACACCCCTAGCCCAACCAAATCATTAATCAAAATCAAGCCCATTAAGCCTAATCAAATTCAAATTTCAAACTCTTAACCAAATCTTTAAGAGAATCTTACATATCATGAATGGATTTGCTGCCTCTACCCTCATCCAACTTTTCAACACTTTGTACACCCCCTCACTCACCCTCTCTCCTAGTCATCCCTTAACTACACCCTCTTTAAAACAAGTTGTAGCAATTTCCCAACTTTAAAAACCAACCAGCCCCCAACCCTAGTGTTTCACGCAAACACCCATACCTAGCCACCATCCTCCTTACTTGCGCCTCGGCACTCACCACCGATAATCACCGGCCTCCCATATACTCCGGCCACTACCACCTCCTCCATCTCCTCCCTCTTCCCCTGTAGAAAACCTCAAAACCGCAAGGAAACAAGCCCTAGCCTCCATACTTGCTGCTGTGCATGCCCGCCGAAAAAACCGCCGGCCGGCCTCCTCCAGCCGGCCCCTCCAGCAGTCGCCACCTCCACTCGACTCCTCTCAAGTCCTCCTATCACCTGCAACTCTTCTTCCCCTTTCCTCTACTCTCTATCTCCCTCAAAACACCTCTCAAACTCATCTAAAAGGCAGTTTTTGGACAGATCTGCGCCTGCCGAAAAACACCGACGCCCGGCCACCTCCGGCCACCTCCAGCCACCGTCGCCATCCCCATCTGACTCCACTCGAACCCCCCTATCATCTACTCCCCTCCTCGCTCATGTCACTCATCTCTATCTCCTCGAAAACCCGTTGAAACCAAGCCCTAACGGCAGTTTTGACAGATCTGCGTCCTGCCATTCAACACCACCGTCCGGCCATCTCCGACCACTTCCGGAAACCACTCCCTCACATTTAGATCCCCCTTGAACCCTTTTAACTACTTCAAGTCCCCTTTGACCCCTCTGGTCGCCGCTTTTCTGCTGCGACGCACAACAATGACCGTTGCGCAAATCTGTCCTCTTCATATTCTCACGGTCGCCCACCGCCGTGCGCTGACGCCGTCGGCCACCCACCGGGATGAGCAACCCCCACTGACCTCCTTCAATCCTCAGCAGCCCCCTTTGCTCCTAGGAGTTCACGCGCATCACCGAACTCGCATGTTTTCCCCCGACGTTGTCGTCGTCGTGTAGATCCATTGTGCTACCCGCAACGGGAGATAGATCAACATTTGCTCGCTGTTCGTGCCTCCACCTCGCTGTCCGGAAGTTTCTCTCTATGCTACCCGTGGCTGAGATGTTTCTGACGTCGTAGATCCATCGTCGTTCAGACCCGACATCCGCTATACGATCAAACATCAAAAAGGTTAGTCCCCTAACGTGTAGTAAGAACCCACACCGTAGCGAATCGAAAACTTAATCTAAAAATTGGCAACAATAATTAAATTTCATTTCTACCCCTTTAAAATGTTGCTAAATCTTAGACATCGACGAAGGACTTGAATATCTGTGCACATAGGATAGATCGTTGATTAGGGTGAAACAAAACAAAAACGTGAATATGACTGTTAGGATAGCCCTGTTGAACCTAGAAATGATCTCTAATAGGAATGATGGAAAATGTGTCCTGACATCGCCATTGACCCGTTTCAGATGGACCCTCGCTGATGCACCGCTTCGAAGAGACGCTCCAGACAGACGACGCACTCGCCACCGCAGGCAAGTGTTTACACTTGTGTACTTTCGGCCACGTTTAGGCCATCTCCCTCTTAGAAAGTTAAAGTACATTAAAGAGAACTTGACGTGAAATGATAGTGTCCAGGACCTCCCCTGACAACTTAGACTTGACGATGAAGTCTAAGCCCAAACAACAACATCAACTGACACCTTAGGGCTATTCTGTGTGTGCGTGCGTGTGGACCCCCTAGAAAGAACTATCCCTTACACGTGTCATGTCGTGTCCTGTTACAAAAAGCCTTAGGGTGTTTCTGATGCTCTCCTTGTGATAGTGATCTCTGTGTTACAAAAATCCTTCAGGCGTTTCAGATGCTTTCCCCACGAGAGTGATCTCTGTGTTACAAAAAGCCTTCGAGCATTTCAGTTGCTCTCCCCGTGAGAGTGATCTCTGTGTTACAAAAAGCCTTCGGGCGTTTCAGCTACTCTCCCCGCGAGAGTGATCTCTGTGTTACAAAAAGCCTTCGAGCGTTTCAGGTGCTCTTCCCACGAGAGTGATCTCCGTGTTACAAAAAGCCTGCGGGCGTTGTAGGTGCTCTCCATGTGAGAGTGATCTCTGGTTGTCTTGTCTTGAGCACTTGGGTTTGGGGTAGGGTTATGCGGTCGCATGGGAGAGGTTCTGGCAGCCCTCGAACCTTAGGCGTGAACCCTTCGTGACACACACGGTACTTCTTGTCTAGTCATGTCCCGTCTAACTTAGTCCTGTAGTCGGTAGCACACGCTACAGCTACTGCCTGTCATGTTTTACTTTCTTACACCGCTTTACTTTCTGCATAGTATAACTATTATGTCATAACAACTACATGTTAATCAACTAGTAAAATGTTGCTCTTAATTACCTTATACTTGCAGTAGAGTCTAACCCTTCCTTGTAGACTTTACCTGACGTACAGTTCCTTTTCTCTTGGGTGTTGTACATCAGGTGTTGAGCCAGAGTATGTGGAGGAGCCGGTTATACCTAAGTACGTGGAGCCAGAGGACGCCGACCCGGAGTACATACCTGACGAGGACCAGACCTAGAGGTTCCTCACTGTTGCTGATCCAGAGATTTACTGCTTTCTAGTTCAGGTGCGTAGCACAGTTTACTTTCTGCCTAGGTTGGATGCTTGCACCATTAGTTTCCTTTCTGTTGTTGTTGCCATGCTGGGCTGTAACGGCCTGTATTTTTCCAATACATTTGAATTAAGCATTTAACAAAATTTCATTTTAAAAGAGTATTTTGTAGTGGTTGATCAAAAATCTTAAACTGATTTCAAAATTTCTTATAAAAATATTTTGAAGCACTAGACTAATTATAATGTATTTCAGTAATTTCAGATTTCATCAAATACCTCTAAAAGATCTGATAAAAATTCATTTTCAGTTATTACCGTTTTGACTTAATGAAGTTATTTTCTGTTCAAACATCTTCAAAACGTTTTCAAACTTCTGTAGTAGCATCCTATGATCATTTAGGGCCCCTGTTGAATATTGGACTCCCCGGATTTGATTTTGATGATGAGCAAACATAAATAATCCATGAACTAACAATTTGTGAGCGCAGTATTGGAGATCGTCGCCAAATTCACGAGAACATTCAAAGCGACATCTCAACACTTCCCAAAGCTCGTATTCATGCCTAAAGCTTCGTTGAAGCTCATGCGCCATTTTGGAAGTTATGAAGATTCAATCGAAGCTCTCGAAGACCGTTTATTAAGGTTTTATTTATAGTCTTTTAGCTTCGATATATAGAATGTTAAGCCTTGAGTATATCTTACGTTTCTATCTTCATTACGCTCATATCGTAGCTCTAGGATCCTTGCACAAGTTCATTCTAACTTCCTCGAAGCATCGCGCTTCGATTCGGACTTTATTGTGCATGTTAGTTGGTACAAGAACAAGTACTGACCGACTAGATGGTGATCTAGTCGGTCGGCAACTCTTCTTGGACCGACTAGTTTGATTCCTTATTTTCTTGGACTTTACTGTTTACAGTTAGTCGGTCTACGTTGACTCACCGACCAACTAGTTTGTGAACTAGTCGGTCAGTGATGCTTCTTTGACCGACTAGTTGTGACTTACTGTTCATGCTAAATTTCTCCTAAGCTACTGTTTATCGTTAGTCGGTCTAAGAACGTTTGGTGACCGACTAGTTGACAATCTAGTCGGTCAACTTTTGTTCTTGGACCGACTAAGTCAACTTGTGTTCAGACTATTTCATTTTGCCTCTTAGTCGGTCTACGTTCACTGATTGACCGACTAGTTGTGAAACTAGTCGGTCAGAAAGTCTTCTTGGACCGACTAGATTTCTAGGTCTGAAATTCTATCTCTTCTCAGATCTTCACTTAGTCGGTCCATGCTGTTTGTCTGACCGACTAGTTGATGAACTAGTCGGTCAGTGATTGTTCTTTGACCGACTAATTCTCACAGATTTCTATCCGTTGGAAAATGACCTAACTTGTTTTTATGGGACCCTATAAATACGAACCTAGGTCATTTCTATCTAGGTTAGAGCTTCCATTCAGAGATTCATTGAGATCAAAAGAGATAGCCTTTCTCACTAAAATCTAAAGCTCTCTTCCTCACAAGAAACCCATTCTCTCTCATTTCTAGATCTAGAATCCATCTAGAGAGAAGGTTGTTCTTGGTGAGCTCTTCAAGCTATTGCTTGATCCAAGTCTCCAATTCATCCCTAGGCACTGATTGCTGGTCATTTCCTTGGTGCTAGGTCTTGGTGACTTCATCTTCCTCAAATCCTTCATTTCACCATTTGGGTAAGAAAAACTCAAGGTATAGGATTTTGTGGTAAGATTGTTTATTTCATATTAAACTCTTTAATATTGCTTTGTGATTCTCTCGGTTGTGAGAGAAGGTTGTGATCCCGGGTTGTGGGATTCACGTTTGCTATTGCATGTATGATTTGATCTTGTGAAGGTTTTTCACAAGATATTCATAGTGGAAATCTTGAGTTAGGGTTTCTAACTCAAGTATCCGGAGGGGATCCGGGTGGTTGGGACGTAGGATCACCGGGAACAAGTCGGGGAGACTTGGGTGGATCCGAACCCATTAACATCATTTGTTTGCATTGTTAATTTTGTTGTTGTCATTCAATTTAAGCTTCCGCAAATTGATTTGGTAGTTGTTTGCAATTTAATTTGGAATTATACTCCTTATTATTTTAAAGTACTATTCACCCCCCGCCCCCCCCCCCCTCTAGTACTTGTGCAGTAGCTTGTAGGGCATTACATTTGGTATCAGAGCCAGATACTTAGCTATGTCTGCCAACGACAACAAGACCGTGCGTCCACCTTCCAACTATGACACCTTCAGAAACCGTGAAGGAGCATCTTCGGTGATGGAAGGACATTCCTCTACGAGGCCTCCATTCTTCAACGGTACCAATTACGGGTACTGGAAATGCCGGATGGAAACCTTCCTCCGGAGTGCATCCTTATGGAGAACCACAATGAAGGAATACATTGAGCCCGAAGAAGAAGACTTTGAGAAATGGACAACCGCGGAGGTCGCCGCGGAGGTAAGCAATGCCAAGGCAATGAACGCCTTGCAATGCGCATTGGAGCCCGAGGACTTCAATAAGATATGCACATGTAAGAGTGCATATCAAATTTGGAACTCCCTCCTCATTCTTCATGAAGGGACGAGTAGGGTAAGAGACTCTAAACTCGTAGTCGTAAACAAAGATTACGAAATGTTTCATATGCAACAGGGCGAGAAGATGAAAGAATATTACGCTCGCTTCGTTGACATAATAAACAAGTTAGAGGCCCTCGGCAAGTCCTACACTCAAAAGGAGAAGTGCTCAAAGCTTATTGAAGGACTTCCCTCTTCTTGGGACAAACGTACATTCGCCATCGAGGAAGGTAATGACATGAACAAATATACCGTAGTTCAACTAATGGGTACTTTGATGTCATACGAGGTACGCAAAGATAGCAAGGTGAAGTTACAAGAAAAGATGAAGTCCTATTTGAACCTAGATGCGCCTAAGAAAAAGGCGATTGCATTCAAGGCGGCTTCATCCACCTCTACCGATGATGAGGACTCGGAAGAAGAAATGGACATGGAATCCATTGCACTCATGGCAAAGAAGTTCAATCGCTTCTTCCGAAAGGGTAACTTCAAACAAAAATCTAAGTTTACTTCCACTAACGCCTCTCCACCTTTGTGCTTTAAATGCAATAAGCCGGGACACATCAAAGCGGATTGTCCTCAAAACAAGCAAAAAGAGAAGTGGAAGGCGCCGAAGTTCGACAAGTCAAAGAAGTACAAAAAGGGGTACAAGAAGGGACTTGTCGGAGCAACATTCACCGACTCCGAGGATTCCTCAAGCGGAGAGTCGGATGATGAGAAAGTGGAGCAAGCGCACATGTGCTTCATGGCAAGAGAGGAGCATGATCAAGGATCTTCCTCCTCCGATGATAGCGACGACGAAGGCGATGAGGTAACTATGGATGATCTTAGGGATGCTAACTCTCATTTATGGTCTAACTACACAAAATTAGTAAATCGATATACTAAAGTAAAAGATGACCTAGCTAGCATTCAAACCTCGCCTAAGACTATCATCACCAACAACGACACCGTTGTTGAAGAGTTAAGAAATGAGATTGTCAATCTCAAATCTAAACTTGAACATGTTAGCATTGATGATCCGGAAGAACATAGGATAGCGGATTTAACTTCTCAAAACTCGACTTTGAGTATTGAGAACGAGAATCTTAAATCTCGTGTTTATGTGCTCACATCGCAAGTATCCACATTAGATACTTCTATGCGTTCTCTCAAGGAGAAATATGAGAACACATTAGGCCGAATCAATAGATTCAATAAGGGTAAGGACCATTTGGATAAAATCCTAAGTGACTTACTTCCGGCCAATCACCACATTGGTTTGGGGTATACGATGGGATGTCCATCCAAAGTGGCCACTACTTTTGTTAGGCCAACTTCCGGTGACTCTACGAGTGGTAGCAAACACTCTATTGGTAGTTCATCTACCAATGGTGCTTTCACCAAGTCCACACCCTCTTTTGGAAAGAAACCCACTTTGGGTGGACCTCCAAAGAAGGGGCATGCTTATATGTACACCAATAACATGCCACGTAGGAACACACATCCTACTCCACCATCTCACACATATGATGATTTCTATGCTACACGTTCACGAGCACGTGCACACCATGTGAGACACCCGCACACACGTGTTCCCACACATGCATATGTTCACCCACAACATCATATGAATAATTCTCGTCGCACACCATTCCATCATGTTCCTTATGCCTATCCACGTCATGCATCATGTAGAAACCAACAACGCATGCATGCACCCAATAGGATGATGGCTCCCAAAATTTTCACTATTTGGAGCCCAAAGGACACAAGCATGGATGAAAAACAAGTGTATATGAATGCTTATTTTTCGGATGTTGTGCATAGTAGAGATTATGTGGGGAAGTCAAAGTCCAATTGGACTTGGCTTCCAAAGGTCTAACTTTTGAGGACCCAATGACCTTGGGTACCATGATATGAAAGTTTCTATCTTTAGGTACTCAAGGAAAAGAAAAAGAAGAGGAGCAACAAATTTAAATTTAGCTCCAAAGGGAATTGGATACTCGATAGCGGGTGTTCAAAACACATGACGGGTGACGCTCAATTGCTCTCCGGAGTGGTTCCCATTGCAAATGGAAATCGCGTCGTATTTGGAGGCAACGAGAGCGTAACCATCGTCGGTGTTGGTAAAGTGGGTAACCCTTCTAAACCCTTAATTAGTGATGTCTATCTAGTTAATGGTTTAAATCATAATCTTATTTCAATAAGCCAACTTTGTGACAAAGGTTACAAAGTTAGCTTTGCGAAAGGATTGTGTCACATTTCTAATGATAATAATAAATTATTATTTTCTGGCACACGCCATAAAGATATTTATATTTTGGATCTTCCTAAGTCATATGAACAATGTCTCGTTGCCAACACAAGTGAACAACACTTATGGCATCGACGCTTTGGACATGTGAACTTTGGAACACTTTATAAGCTTTCGAAATTAAATTCCATTAAAGGTTTTCCGAAGCTCGTTTTCGAAAAGAAAAGTTTTTGTGATTCTTGTCAACGTGGCAAGCTTCCTAAATCTTCATTTAAACCTAAGAAAAGCATTTCTACGAAACGGCCACTAGAGCTATTACATCTAGATTTATTTGGGCCAACTAGAGTTGCTTCCTTAGGAAATGAGAGATATGGACTAGTCATCGTTGATGATTATTCAAGATTAACATGGGTATTTTTCTTATGTAATAAAAATGAAGCTTTTAAAAACTTCACAATATTTGTGAAGAAAGTACAAAATCTCATCGGAACCACCATTGTCACTATTCGTAGTGATCATGGGGGTGAATTTGAGAATGAGTCTTTCTCAAATTTTTGTGATGATCTTGGAATTACTCACACGTTTTCTTTCCCTCGCGCACCTCCTCAAAATGGTGTTGTTGAGAGGAAGAATAGAACGCTTGTGGAGTGTGCTCGCACTATGCTCGAAGATAGTCAACTTGGTTATCAATTTTGGGCGGAAGCGGTACACACCGCTTGTTATGTGTTTAATAGAATATTTTTGAGGCCCGGCACCAAACAAACTTGCTATGAATTGTTGTTTGGTAGATTGCCTCAAGTTAAACATTTTCGTGTTTTCGACGTAAAATGTTTCATTAAAAACACATATGATAATTTGGACAAGTTTGATCCGAGATCGGATGAGGGGATATTTGTTGGGTATTCCTCATGTAGCAAAGCCTACCGGATATACAACAAAAGATCCTCTACGATCGAGGAATCACTTCATGTCTCTTTTAATGAGAATTTTACTAATTCTAGAATTTCAAATGATAATGATTCTATGGATGTTTTATGTGATTCATTTGAAAATTCTAAGTCTATTGATTCAATTGATTCTATTGAGACTAACCCGACTAATGAAGTTGTTGAGTATGTGCCTAGTGATCAAGGTATTCCCAAGCGGCTTCATACCGTTCGCGACCATCCCCATGAGAAAGTCATTGGCAATATTAATGATAGTGTTAAGACGAGATCTCAAGTCCACCACTTCGCCAATTATGCCTTTGCCTCATCGATAGAGCCAAAGAATATCGTTGAAGCGTGTGAAGATAGTGCTTGGATCCTTGCCATGGAGGAGGAACTCATTCAATTCGAGAGGAATGAGGTATGGGAGCTTGTTCCTTTGCCATCGAAGAACCACACCGTCATAGGGACAAAGTGGATCTTCAAGAACAAAACCGACGAAAATCAAGTCGTCGTCCGGAACAAAGCTAGGTTAGTTGCTCAAGGCTATCGCCAAGAGGAAGGTATCGATTTCGAAGAATCATTCGCTCCGGTAGCTAGATTAGAATCAATTAGACTTTTATTGTCTTATGCATGCCATAAAAATTTTAAGTTATTTCAAATGGATGTTAAAAGTGCATTTTTAAACGGAGATGTCGTTGAGGAAGTTTACGTTTCTCAACCTCCGGGCTTCATAAATGAAAAATTTCCAAATCATGTTTTTAAACTAAAGAAAGCTCTTTATGGTTTGAGACAAGCTCCTCGAGCTTGGTATGATCGCCTAAAGAATTTTCTTTTGGATTTGAATTTTAAAATGGGCGAAGCCGATTCTACACTTTTTGTTAAGCATGCGAATAATGATATTTTATTAGTTCAAATTTATGTTGATGATATCATTTTCGGTGCTACTAACTTCACTCTTTGTGAAGAGTTTTCTAATGTTATGAAGGACCAATTTGAGATGAGCCACATGGGCGAACTCAAATATTTCTTAGGTCTCCAAATTCGCCAATTGAACGATGCAATCTTCATCCACCAAACAAAGTATACGGTGGAGTTGCTTAAGCGATTTGGAATGGAAAGTGCTTCCGGGAAAAAGACTCCAATGAGCACGACTACGCATCTTGACAAGGATACGGGCGGTAAGGATGTAGACATTCGTCTATATCGAGGTATGATAGGTAGTTTACTTTATCTTACCGCAAGTAGGCCCGATATTATGTTTGCCGTATGCGTATGTGCTCGTTATCAGTCTCAACCTAAGGAGTCTCACTTAGTAGCGGTAAAGCGTATTTTCCGTTATCTAAGTTACACTTTAGATTTTGGATTACTTTATCCGAAATCTAGCACGTATGAGTTAGTCTCATACAGTGATGCCGATTATGCGGGATGCAAATCCGACAGGAAAAGTACTAGTGGCACTTGCCATTTTCTAGGAAATTCTCTTGTCTCTTGGTTTTCCAAGAAGCAAAATTCCGTATCACTTTCAACCACCGAGGCGGAATATATTGCCGCCGGTGCCGCTTGTGCCCAGGTTCTTTGGATGAGACACACATTGAAGGATTTTGGTATTCATTGTGATACTAGCCCTTTCATGGTGGATAACCAAAGTGCTATCTGTCTTTCAAAGAATCCGGTGCACCATTCCCGATCAAAACACATAGATGTCCGACACCATTTCTTAGATGATCATGTTGCTAAAAAGGACATCATATTAGTGTACGTTGAAACCCAAAAGCAAATCGCCGATATTTTCACGAAACCCCTAAAGGAGGACTCCTTTGTACGGTTGCGTCGAGAATTGGGGATTATGGGTGAATCCGAGATATAGGATTCATATTTCATTCAATTATCTTGCATGCTATTATATTTTGCGATATTTCATTCATGCTAGATTTATTGAATTTTTGGGAATTTTATGTGATATGTTTGAATTTATGATCGAATTCGTATTTCAATGTCGTATTTAAGATTTCGACGTTTTATGGGGTAATTTAGATGACTAATGAGAGTGTTAAGATGTTTCGTCTAAGTGGTTTGTGAAGAGAAATCAATTATCAATTTTTGGACTCTTCTAGTCGGTTTCAGTTCACTTGTCAACCGACTAGATGCTCATCTAGTCGGTCAGCAAGTGAACTCAGACCGACTAAATCAAGCTTCTATCTCACTCTTATCTTTTTCCTTCTTTAGTCGGTCACAGTACACTTACCGACCGACTAGATTGAAAACTAGTCGGTCAGTGAATATACTGCGACCGACTAAATCTTGCCCTAAAAATCACTATTTGCCTCTGTTTCGACTTAGTCGGTTCAAGCTCATTGACCGACCGACTAGATCGTAATCTAGTCGGTCAGTGCTTGAACTGAGACCGACTAAGTGTGTTAGGGCATTTGTGTCTTTTCCAGATCTCGACCGACTTATACTCATTTCAGTCGACTAAATCTCATTTTAGTCGGTCTCTTTCACTGCTCAAGCCCGAAAACCCCAAACCCCCTCTGAGCCTCTTCATCTTCCCGTCGACTCCGGCCTGTTCTCCGGCCATCGCCGACGTCCGCCGCCGTCGCCTCCTCCTCCTAGGTATCTCCCTCCTCCTCCTAGGTCGATTCCTACTCTAGGGTTTGATTTAGATCTCTCTCTAGCTTCTAGGGTTTCGGATTTCTAGAAGTGTGTTAGGGTTTGGTGTTTGATCTCTAGGGTCTGTGCTTTGGTGTTTGTTCTAATCATCGTTTGGTTGTGCTCGTCGTGCTATGGCAAAGACAAGAATTCCAATCGCCTCTTCTGGGGCTTCACCTATGTCTATAGGGCCTTCCGACCCTAGGAATCTCCCTAAGCCTAAACGTCGTGCCAAATCAACCCAAGCTTCTCCGTCTTCGCCTCCTCTGAAGAAGCAGAGGACGGCGACCGTAAAACCCCGCAAATCTATGACCAAGAAGGCTATTCTCCACTCACCATCTACTCCTCCCGATTCCGACACTGAATTTATCCCTGAGGATGAGCCTAGCACTAAGGAACCCACTCCTCCACTTCGTCCTAGGACTCGCCAGCCAAAGGGAAAGGGCCCAATGCCAGCGGGGGGTGTTGACATATCGTTGTGTCGCGACGACCCTTTGTGTCTCGCGGCCTACAACCGTATTGAACACTGCCCGATGCTATTGGAGCACTACGTCCAGTTTTCAGATTTCCTTGGCTTAGCCGATCTCCTATCCTATAGTGGTCTCCTTGATTATCTCCGATATGATCTTAAGGCCAATCCCAAACCATATCCTCGCCTTGTGAAATTGTTCTATGCCAATCGCGTTCGAGGCCAGTACGATGTCAGTCACTCCATTGAGACTACTGTCTTGGGAACTCCTATAGTTCTCATGGCAGAAATCTTGGGGGAGATTCTTGGCTGTTCGTCGTGTGGTCTCCTTCCTTCGGACATTTCGGTCGATGATATTTCTTCCTTGGATCAGTCAGTTCTTTCAGATATCTTCCAGGTTATCCCCTCCGCATTCATTGGTGTTCCATCGAAATCTTTCAAGCCGAATGCGTGGGTCCTTAACCTGATCTTGAAGTCTTGCCTACTCCCTAAGTATGGATCATCTTCACTTCCATCCCAGCCGTTCTTGAAATTGATCTACGCTCTTTTCTTGGGGTGCGAGATTAATTGGGCTCGCGTGATACTCGATAAGATGGACTCTTTTGAGTGTATACGCAAGACCAATAAATCTGCGCATATTCCATACCCTTGCCTGTTGACCATCGTATTTCGTCATTTCCGAGTCCCTCTCCCTCCTGACGATGAGCGTCCCTTGGGTACTCCTCTAAACGCGACGGCCGTGAAGAAATCTCTAGCGGCGCTTCGTCACGTGCAGAGGTCTACCGCATCTGCTTCCCAGGCTTCTCCGTCAGCTGCTGCAGCCCCCGCTCCTCCTGCCACTTTAGACGATGTCGTACGCCTACTTCGTCAGCACGACTCACGTTTGGCTCGTACTGAGGAGGTAGTATGCCGTATGGCTCGTATGATGGGGATTGATCTTCCTCCTTCAGTTTCTGAGGCAGAGGAGATGGACGATGAGGAACTTGACGAGCTTGTCACTTCCTTAGCCCGTGGCGATGAGGCCACTGCTGCTGCTGCTGCTACTACTTCAGCTCCTGGAGATGGCACCACTTCCGATGCTCCAGAGACTTCTGCTTCAGCACTTCAGACTTCTGAGCCTGCTGCTGACCATGTTGCCGAGCCTGCTGATATTCCTGTTGACACATCTGCCGTCGAGCCCGTCGTTGACGTCTCGACTCCTGCCCCGACGATCCCATCTGTTGAGACACCTCTACTCCCTGCAGAGCCTGAGTCCACTCCGTCGACTGGACCCACGGACACTGTAGATCCAGCCACTTCCTCGTGATCGTTTGTTCCGAGGACTCTCCACTACGCTTTGGATGATATATCTTAGTGAGAGTATTTTGGGTTAGGATAGAGTATGAGGGTTATGATATTTTGATGTATTTTGGATGATGTCGATGATGTTGTTATATTTTGATGTGGATGATGATGTTGTATTTATTTTGATGTGGATGATGATGATGTATTTCTTTTTGATGGGTATGTTGCATTTGATGTATCGATATTATTTTGATGTACTCATGATGTTCTCATTTATATATATACATCGTCGTTCTCTTTTTCTTAATTCGTCGTGCACATTTAATATTCGTTCAATACATGTGATGTGTGAATTCGTCGCTCGACGCATGCAAACTTGGTTAAATAGATTTAAATTCTATAATTGTATAGAATTGTTTTCCATGCACAAATTTAGCCAAGATTATTGAATATTGGAGAGTATGTTTCTTTATTCAAGAAATGAATAATTATTTGGTATTTTTGATGATTTTGATGATTTTTTTTGATAATGGACATTTTGGCACACCTTGATTTGATTTCCACATTTTTCCCTTGGTGTCAATTTGGTCCATCGTCATTGTCTACGACTCCCGATGTTGGATTTTCCATTTCCTAATTGTTGTCGTTGTATGCCCCCCATTTTTGGGATAATGCCAAAGGGGGAGAGATAATGATAATAAATAGCGCAAATGAAAATTTAACTCAATTTCCAAGAATCTAGTTTGATATGTTAGATTCAGGGGGAGTTAAGATATATATAAGGATTTTCAAAATCCGATATTTCAAAAATCGATTCTCTTTATTTATCTTACTCGTCTTCTTGATGCAATTCATATATTCATTTTGGAATTAACGTGTCATCAATGCAGGGGGAGTAAGTATTTTACATTTGAATCATTATTTTTGATTATTATTTATGTTGGTTTGTCATCACCAAAAAGGGGGAGAATGTTGAATATTGGACTCCCCGGATTTGGTTTTGATGATGAGCAAACATAAATAATCCATGAACTAACAATTTGTGAGCGCAGTATTGGAGATCGTCGCCAAATTCATGAGAACATTCAAAGCGACATCTCAACACTTCCCAAAGCTCGTATTCATGCCTAAAGCTTCGTTGAAGCTCATGCGCCATTTTGGAAGTTATGAAGATTCAATCGAAGCTCTCGAAGACCGTTTATTAAGGTTTTATTTATAGTCTTTTAGCTTCGATATATAGAATGTTAAGCCTTGAGTATATCTTACGTTTCTATCTTCATTACGCTCATATCGTAGCTCTAGGATCCTTGCACAAGTTCATTCTAACTTCCTCGAAGCATCGCGCTTCGATTCGGACTTTATTGTGCATTTTAGTTGGTACAAGAACAAGTACTGACCGACTAGATGGTGATCTAGTCGGTCGGTAACTCTTCTTGGACCGACTAGTTTGATTCCTTATTTTCTTGGACTTTACTGTTTACAGTTAGTCGGTCTACGTTGACTCACCGACCGACTAGTTTGTGAACTAGTCGGTCAGTGATGCTTCTTTGACCGACTAGTTGTGACTTACTGTTCATGCTAAATTTCTCCTAAGCTACTGTTTATCGTTAGTCGGTCTAAGAACGTTTGGTGACCGACTAGTTGACAATCTAGTCGGTCAACTTTTGTTCTTGGACCGACTAAGTCAACTTGTGTTCAAACTATTTCATTTTGCCTCTTAGTCGGTCTACGTTCACTGACTGACCGACTAGTTGTGAAACTAGTCGGTCAGAAAGTCTTCTTGGACCGACTAGATTTCTAGGTATGAAATTCTATCTCTTCTCAGATCTTCACTTAGTCGGTCCATGCTGTTTGTCTGACCGACTAGTTGATGAACTAGTCGGTCAGTGATTGTTCTTTGACCGACTAATTCTCACAGATTTCTATCCGTTGGAGAATGACCTAACTTGTTTTTATGGGACCCTATAAATACAAACCTAGGTCATTTCTATCTAGGTTAGAGCTTCCATTCAGAGATTCATTGAGATCAAAAGAGATAGCCTTTCTCACTAAAATCTAAAGCTCTCTTCCTCACAAGAAACCCATTCTCTCTCATTTCTAGATCTAGAATCCATCTAGAGAGAAGGTTGTTCTTGGTGAGCTCTTCAAGCTATTGCTTGATCCAAGTCTCCGAATCATCCCTAGGCACCGATTGCTGGTCATTTCCTTGGTGCTAGGTCTTGGTGACTTCATCTTCCTCAAATCCTTCATTTCACCATTTGGGTAAGAAAAACTCAAGGTATAGGATTTTGTGGTAAGATTGTTTATTTCATATTAAACTCTTTAATACTGCTTTGTGATTCTCTCGGTTGTGAGAGAAGGTTGTGATCCCGGGTTGTGGGATTCACGTTTGATATTGCATGTATGATTTGATCTTGTGAAGGTTTTTCACAAGATATTCATAGTGGAAATCTTGAGTTAGGGTTTCTAACTCAAGTATCCGGAGGGGATCCGGGTGGTTGGGACGTAGGATCACCGGGAACAAGTCGGGGAGACTTGGGTGGATCCGAACCCATTAACATCATTTGTTTGCATTGTTAATTTTGTTGTTGTCATTCAATTTAAGCTTCCGCAAATTGATTTGGTAGTTGTTTGCAATTTAATTTGGAATTATACTCCTTATTATTTTAAAGTACTATTCACCCCCCTCTAGTACTTGTGCAGTAGCTTGTAGGGCATTACAGCCCCGTCATTAATTTCGTAATTTTCTGATATCGTTTCGACCTAGAACCCGCAAACCTACTTCCTAAACGTTTTGGCCTAAAACTAGTATCTCCTTAGCTCAAACCCTGAAACGGATTTCGTATTCGCAATCCTCGCGACGATACGATTCCGTGGGTATGTTTTCGTAATTTTTCAGACACGTTTACTAGTAGGGACAAAATCATAATTTCGTGTATGTATTTTATTTCTTTTGGGGTCTAACTATTATTATTACCTCTAATTAACTTTTAAACTTAACCGTATCTACCCCATCCCCCTAACCTACCCGTTCTCAGCAACTCTCCTCACCCACTCTCTCAGCTAACCATGAAATCCCAACTACCCCTTTTTACCCTATATAATCACCCCCTAACCCCTCTTCCTCACTCAGATAAACGCATGCCATCCCCTCAAATTTTTGAAACCATGCAACTCACGCAAACACCCCATACGCTTCGAAACCTAACCCGACCCACGCACACATGGGCAGTCCCTCTCTTTCTCTCGTTCTAGCATAGCACACTCCCCACACTCACTCTCATCTCCCATCTCTCGTTCCCTCTCCCTCTCCTTCAAGCTCACCCCATGGAGACCCATGCACTCGTAGCCATCTCCACAGCATCCCCCTCCACCCGACGGTGACTCAACCCCGCCGTGCACGTCCTTCATCCGACGTCGACACCAACTCTCCCCGCCACCCTCCATGCTCCGTCGAACCCAGCGGCAGCCAGGACCCCACGGTCGACGCCGTCTGCCTTCACCTGCCACTCGATCCACCCCCCCACAGTGACGAGCGCCCTCCTTCTTTGCCGCCTCGTCGTATGCCCTTACGCCATCGAAGACGCCACGGCATCCGACAGCACCCCCGAAGCCCCCTCAGCTCGTAGCTCCGACGCTCCGACGCTCCGACGAAGCATGATGCCACTGCCTCCTTGAGCACGCCCCTCCACCACCACCAAGAACCGCCAGTGTCTCCTTCGACGTCGCATCGCCCCTCCTCGCCGCCCAGCCCGTGCATCGCCGTAAGCCCCGCCGCTGTGACTTGCCGCTTCGCCGCCGTCGAAGCGATGCACCCCTGCAAGCAGTCGACGACGAGGGTAAGTTTCGGGCGTTTTAAAAATAATACGAAAACGTATTTCATATTTATATGGTATTTAATAATTATTAAATGAGTTTTAATGGTTTTAAATTAATAGTAAATAATATAGACCCCAGAAAAATGTGAGACTAGCTTCAGAAAATCAGAAATAATATTCTGGACCCAATGGCGCTAGTTTCATCGCAATCAGACGCCTAGTTTTTCCAGAATTAATTTTTAAACCAAAAACTTAAATACGTTATTTTCATTTAAAAATACATAACTTGCTATTTTCACGTAAACTAATACGTGATAAAAATATATGTGATAGTAATCTTCGAGACAGTCATTTTGACAGCTCATTTGCAACTTTCCGATACAAATTGCACCCAGAAGAAATTATTGAATAAATACGTTACTAATTGAAAAATTGTTTTTAAATTGTTTTTGAGCTTTTAAAATTCTAAAAATTACTATAAGCTTCAGAAAAATATTCCCTTTTGTAGTAAAACTATTTTATCATATATAGCCGATATAAAAATTTAGAACGCTTTTCATCACCATTTTAATCGGTTTTAAAATCAAAACGATCAAGTTTAATAAATAGAAAATAGTGTGTGCTTTAACCAATTGTGTCTTGTGTTTGCAGGTACCAATCCTCGTGCACCAACTTCTCTTGCTCCAACCTCGTCTTGCCACGACGAGCTCGAAATTAGTAAGTCATGACAGATTCTAAGTTTATAAAACTAGTCCACTGTGCTCGTATGAACTAGTAGAACACCACTTATAGCCTCAGAACGGCTATTGACTTGTACCGAACTAGAGACCTAACTTAATAGGACAGTAATCAACTAAAGATTACTTTGCCAACTTTCAACTTTGGTGGTTGTACCACGCCACTACCAACTTGGGTAAATTGTTTGCTAAACCACACTACCACGTGCTCAAAGCACGGAATTAACATCTTTTATGTTGGACTTGTCTTTATCCTCTTTCCTACTTGCTGGTCTTCAATAAGAAAGTCAACCAGTTGCACTGGTTCGACTAGCAACATGTGGAACATCCTATGGAACATCCTGTGGAGCATCATGTAAAGAACTAGCACTTGACACATCACTGGGGTATTGGGGTAACTCATAGTTAGAGTGAGTACGGGAGTGACTAGAGTTCGATCTTTCGGTCTTGCTACCTGAGTTTCGGCATCCCGTCCTGCTGCCTGAGTTTCGGCAAAATACATGTACTGCTGCCTGGGTTTCTGCATTCGTCTGGGTAGCACCCAGGCAAGAGATGAACTGAACGGTCACATATTGTACTCTCCTACTTGAGTCACGTAGTGTAGTTACTTTTGTACAGTTACTTTTACTTTATGTATTACAGACACCTTTACTTTACACGTTCCATGCATGTTACTTACAACACTTGTGCATTCACAGTACTTTACTTGTCATACCTTTAGCTACAACAGTAGCATGTTTCACTTGCTTAGCCTGCTTTACACTTGCACTACCACAGTACAGTTGTCCTCCCCTTTCAGTTCTGTTTACTTTTACTACTCAGCTGTGTACAGTTGTTGCTCCATACCTTACTTTCACTTTGGTCTGCTTGTACGTAGTTACCTTTGTCATACTTATACAGTACTACTTTTCTTTATTTAGAATTTTTTTGACTTACTTACGGTTCCATCTCCGTGGCACCGCAGACGATGCACCAGTGGAGGTGGATGCTATTGAGTTAACAGCACCAGACTTCGACCATGAGACCACAGCTTCCAGAGCTATTTTCAGTTGTGTACTTTCTTTCTTTCATGTATCATTGTTGGAACAATTGTACGGTATGGATTGTAATAATTGGACACTATTTGGGTATTTTTGTATATCTCTGCATCATGGATATTTTGGTTTCACTGGTTAACTGCATGACCTGTGCAAATATCAAATAAGTAACGGGCCCCCGAGAGCGGGTCGTTACATGGGCATTACTTTCCTTTTTAGCCTCTTGTACTTCTGGATATCTTGATGGAATAAAATGAATGAATCTTTCTTTCAGTACGTTCTGTTGTTACGAAATTTTTATAAATGCAAGAGCCTGTAATTTTTAAATGGTATCCCTACAGACGCTTATTAGGTCCAAGCCTCACAGCTCCGGCCCATGCGGACCTTTGTCACGTCTTGCTTCCGTCGTTTTGGGAAGCGGGGCATGACATCTTCTAAGTCAACAATCTAGGGTGGCATAAACATCCATAACCAATCCATTCCAAACACGGCTTCATAACTAAGCATCTCTATTACTAAGAAGTCGGTATATAACTCTCGCCCACAAATCTTCATAGGACAATGACGGCATCTGGAAGAACTACAGAGCACTCTATTTCATGTGCGGTAATTTCAACTGGTGGCAAACGAAACTACTACTATAGAATGCTTAGCCACAAATTGTTGGACAAGAAGTAATGAGAAGCTCCCGAATCAAAAAGTGATAGAGCAAGAAATGAGGCAACTATAACAATGCTTAAGAAAATAATATGAGACTAGAATAAGGGTCTAACATCCTAATCATAGAAAATAACATACAATGATAAAACAATGATGAAAAGACAATCATAACTTAAAGAAAGGTTGTAGAAATACCAGTGATAACTCGCCCAGTATCCTCTGCCTCTACAACCGGCATAGTAAAGGCCTGCCGCTTCAGACTTGCCTTCCTGAAGGTCTGCTGCTGAGCATGCAAAGGTGGTACTCTATCAAAAATGGGACCAGGTGGAACTGGAAGTGAAAGCCTCTGCGGGGCAGTTGGAAGGGTCATCTACTGCATCGTCCTAGCAGCTAAGGGGGTGACTGGTCCTGAAGATTGGTGCTGGTGAGGACAAAACCCACTGATATGCCCGGTTATACCACACGTGAAGCACTGCCTGGCAAGAGATCTGCAATTCTTCTTCCCATGCCCAGTCTTGCAGTAGTGCTGGCAACTCACTTGCCTCGGTAGGGCTGATGGAGCTCCGGGCCTCCTGAACTGGGTAGTCTGCACTGGCTTCAGAAAACTCATCTGCTGTCCTACAGGACGTCTATCTGATAGCACTGGTGCCTTCCCCATACTCTTCAGATTGTCTCATGCATCCTGGCCGCCTTCAATACGGCCTTATGTGTAGGCAGATCAAGTGTGGACATGGAAGCTCTATACTCCAGGTCAAGTCCAATCCTGAATTGTCGAGCTCTGGTAACATTGGTCTTCACCAACTTTGGAGCGAACTTGCTCAACAAAAAAAACTCGGTGTCATAGTCATCCACTCTCCGTCGTCCCTGAGTCAATTGCTCGAAGCACTGACGTGGCTCATCCTTCTTCGTCTCCAGAAGAAATTGAGCCTCGAACAGTTTCTTAAACCGCTCCCATGAGATCGGTCCTGACAGATGAAGTGCACGTGCATCCGACCAGTCTCTAGCTCGATGCGTCAACTGCCTCTTTGCTACATCTACCCAACCATCCTGTGGATATCATACTAAAGTAAAGTCATCCTCCATGTGCCTCAACCACTCTTCGACCTCCAGAGGGCTCTCCTTGCCTGAAAATGAATTCGGATGCATCACCTTAAACTGCATGAAGCCTCCCGTCTTCTGAGCCAGGATACTGGCCAGCTTCTAATCCTGCTGACTCAGGTGCTCAAGAATCCGATCAAAACCTCCACCATCAGAGATGACACAGCCAAGGCCACATCAGATGAAGATGTTCCGTTCCCGGACATACCATTCCTGTCGTCCATATTGTAGGAAGGAGCAGAATATTTAAGGTTCAGAACAAAAATACGGATTATAATGTCAGAGCTTCATCACTGCTATATCGCAGTATGAGCTGACCTGTATGGGCCACAACAAAAACCATGTCACGCCCCACTCTCCCAAATACGGAAGATACGTAGCATGACATGGTCGCCGTTGTATTCAGACGTAGGGCTTTGAGCCCTTATATTCTAAATACTACTATGCAATAATTGTAATTAAATTAAACCATGTACGCAGGCCACTACGACATACTGGAACAGTACAGAAAGAAAGTAAAGTGCTCCAACAAAATTTAAAATCCACGGTCACAAAAAAGCAAGACAAAACTTCATTTTATAGTATTACAACAGAGTACATCCATAATACATCATACTGTACAAGGGTACAAAAGGGGGAACAACAAAAAAAAACTCCCAACCCAAAATTACAAAAATGTGTCCACACCGAGTACAACTCACCCTCTAATCTACCGCGAGAAAATCCAACTGGACAAAGTTGTCTGCAGGCTCTACCTGAGACCTGGCAATGACCTCCTGAGTCAGGTCCCGCTCCGCCTGCTCTGATCCTACTCCTGGAAAACATAAATAGGGCACGTCAATGCGTGACCCAGTAGTAAATTCTAACAATGCTAGTATGGTCCAGTTTTAGAACCGGTCCACCTAACTAATACTCTATCTACTGGTTATACAATGTCCACATGAGTAATGCATAAAAGTAAACAAGCATATCATACAAGTTCTGATAGTAAAAGCTGAGGAACAGAATTACATAACCATAATTACAAAATAACTTAGTCTTAAAGTTAGGTATTTAGTTATTATTTGGAAACCCGGGTAAATCGTAGGACACTAAGGAGCTGGACTTTACCCAGTGTGGGTGAATACAGGGTTAACCCTAATAGCGATACGAGTTTTGTAGGGGCCTCTTGTAACTCCCCCGTTTTGGGAGTGAGATGATGTTTCCTCTACCACATGGTGCATCATGAGAACACCCATAGGCCTCTCTAATCCTGCCCACTCCCCGTGTCGGGTGCTGGGAGTGCGAATGAGACTACTATCCAGGTGCACTCCTTAATCCCTACAATTTACACATGCTTCCCCAAACCCGTATCTGGAATCTCACCCATCTTAGTATGGATCAAGAATTCCAGATAATTATCACTCCGCCTCACTCTCAGTTTCATTATTCATATTAGTACATGATTTAACGATCTCAATTGTCGCGTCACATTTTTTTCATTTCTTTAATCCTTTCACCGAAGTCGTGTTTTCTAACAACGATCATCCCATTTGTCACGGACGATTTTCGATTGTATGTTTTTCATTCGCGTACCTTCTTGTTTGTACGTGTATTTTTAGTTGCCACTTCTTGTATCCCAAACGTGCGAAGTTATATGTCATTGTGACCCTCTGAGAGAGTACTTATTCGTGGATTTTTTCGTGAACATCATTTCACGGCTCATTCTTCCATAAAACGGCTTTGTTTGAAAGGGTGTTGTAACTTTAGACTTCGACATTTGACCTCTTTACTTTTAGTTCCATTTTCCGTCCACTTAGCTCATAACCGATCATCTTAGTCTCGACCCTCTCGTCGACACGGTCGTCCCGATATTTATCTTGTATTTATCAGACACCGTTAGACCGACATTTTCCCCTAATTATCTTTCAATCTCTAATTAGCCTTAATTAATTCGAAATTCAAATCTTAATAAGATCTTAATCAAATCACAAAGGGTTTCATATGTATCGCATGAAACAATTCCCTAGCTATATGCCACACTATATCCACCCTCCCCTTCTCTCACACCCTCTCTCCAATCGCCCTTAATTCCACTCCTTATCAACCCTATTTAGCAAAACCTTTCATTAGAAATGTAAACACTGATCAACCTAGGGTTTTTATCTATTGTAGCCACCATCACCCAAAACCCCACGCACTAAGGCATCCGACCATCATCCAGCCACCCTATCATCCAGCCCACTAGCCAGCCTCCTCCTCTAAACCGCCATTGGCCACCACAACTGCCGCGCCCCCACATATATCTCCTCCCCTTAGCCATGCACAGCAGCCTCTACCATGTCCTACAGCTCGTCGGCCCCTCCTTGTCACCGGCGAGTCCACCCGCACAGCCCCATTTCATCCCTTCGGCCCATCCTTCCCCGTGCGACCATTGGAAAACTGCCCCTTCACCATTTACCTTCGGCATCTTCCTTGAAAATGACAGCCCTAGCCGCACACCCTCTCAAAAACTGTCCATTGCCGGCTCTTCCCACACAAAAACTGGCCCTCCTTGCTCTCCATCGCTGGCCACCTCTCCTCCTTGCCGTCGACCGCCAGCCAACCGCCCGGAGCTCCCCCTAAAAATAGCCGCACTCCCCCTATTACCCTAAAACTGTCCCCTCTTCCCTCTCCCGTGGAGTCCCGGCAACCCTCCGCCCCCTAGCACTCAACCTCCTCACCTACCCCTTCAACAGCTTGTTGCATCCCATATAACAGCCCTCTACTTGCCCTCTCACCCTAAAACAACACCCCCTTCATCCCTTACTGTCGCACGGCTGCCCCGCGGGCCGACAGCAGGCCAAGACTTCCCTAGCCGTTTCCCCGTTGCGCTGTTGCCCCGTGCAACTCAACAGCAAGCCGAGATCCCTTGCTCGCCATCGTTCATGTGTCGTGCTACCTTGGTCGCTAGTGCCGTCTTCGCCGTTGATCACCGTACCTCACTCTCTACCAGATTCCAACCCTTGACGTCGCTACCTGACGTTAGTGTCGCGTCGTGTTGAGGTAAATCCTGAACCGTAGGAACCCAAATATCGCATGTCTAACAAGAGAAAAACTGTAAATTTCCTTGCTTTGTTAAGTCACTAATTGAAGATTAAATAATATGGGAATGTAGGTTAGGAGATGGTTTGAGCACATAGGGAGATCCTGGACCTCATTGATCTGAGACTTACGGACGTTGTTTCAGGCAAGTGAAACTTGCTCAGTTGTTTTGAGGCCATGTTTAGGCCATTCTGTGAATTTGTGTAAAAGAGACTAGGTGGTGAAATGTAGTCGCCTAGGCACCATGCTAGATCTATCTTGACAACAAAGTTAGATCTGACACCATACTTGATCTAGCTTGACGACAAAGCTAGATCTGACACCCTTGCCATGCTATAATTCATGCATATCAAATGTCACGTTTATTTTGATATAACTGTACGCAATTCAATATCTGTTATCATGTTACATATCATGTTATATCATGCATTGAATGTTTGTCGTGATTGTGTAGCACACGCTACTATTGTAATGTAAGCTGCGGTGAGTAGGATTTTGACTCCTACATAATGAATGAGGCTAGGCACCTGCATGCCGGGTACAACCCTATGCCAAACACACGTCCTGGCTCGTGATCCAGAAGATGGATGCCAGTCCATATACACGTGTAGGGGTCGGGTTAAACGATCGCTTGAGCATAGAAGTGTGCCCGTACAGCCACTTCAGGCAAAAGACGGAAACCCTGTGCATAATGTGAATGCATGTTTTTCGTGAATATTGTTTAGTAGCTCTTGATACGACGTGTCATGCATTGCAAATATCATGTTCATTATAACTGCTGCATTCATTAAAATATCATTTCATGTCATCATCATTATTTTAGAACTGCTAGTCGCATTCTTTTACTTTTACGTTTCCTTGCACAAAAGTCTCCTTTTCACTCTTTGGAGATTTTTGCTGACATGTGCACATTTCTCTTTCGGTGTCACATGTCAGGCTTTGAGCCTGAGATAGTTGCTGAGGACGACCAGGTTGTTGACGTCCAATTCGAGGATACCAGAGACCAGTCTTAGTCTCAGCTGGAGGTTTCCTCTTAGTTGTTGTTTACTTTCCTAGTAGCTGCTGTTAGGTTATTCGATGCGTAGCACCATTACTTGTGTTAGTTTCGGCCATGCTTGGGGCCTTTCATTTTCTGACTCTTGTACCTTTATTTTATAATTATATCTGTGGATGTTTGGAATAATGAAATGGATGTTTTGAATGTTGGTTATTTTATTGCCTGTGTTCATATTAATTATTATTGTTGTTTCTTTATGCAATGCAAGAATCTGCAAATGGATGAACACATAGACGCTTATCAGCTGTGGCTTCATAGCTTCAGTCTGAGCGGACCTCTTTGTGTCTCACCTTCCATACTTGGGAAGCAGGACGTGACAGGTTTTTGTGGTGGCCCATGCAGGTCGTTGCACCTGTGAAATATCGAAACAACGATAATAATAAAAATGTCCATTGAAACATTCGAAACATTCGAGTCATAAAATTTGAGTCTAATATGAAGGTTTTCCTTGTCTTATATGGTAGGAAGACTTAGATAGATGTTCAGGTTTGATAGTTAGGCACCTTTGTTAAGATTTAGTTGTACTTGTCTTAGGATACACTAGTAGCCTCTCACCCGGCTCTGACCATATTAGATTTCTAGAGTCTTTCCTTTAGTTGTTCACTTGAGTCCATCAAATTTCGGGCTCAGCAGAACGTAATCTTGATCTTCTTAGGACACTTTCCTGAGATCTCTATTACAGTCTAGTTCATTAGAAGTCTTAGTGCTAAGTTTCTCCTAATCTTTAGTCGACCCGGTAATTAGAACCTCTGATTTTTATCATTTTCTGGATCATTACACTCTTCAGCTAATGACCATAGAATCCCATCGTAGCAAATTCACTAAGTTATTTCCTAGTCGTATTTACGTTTCGAATATTTGATTCACTTCCTTGCTTTCATCTCACGTTATTCCTTCGTGTCGTTCATCATCAATCGTTGAATCTTCCCCATTACCATCCTTATCCTTCGAAAAGAATTTTCAATATTATTTATTTTAAATTTCTCTCCCAGTCTAAATCCTTTGAAAACATTTACCATGAGTTTAGACTTCCTACCCTTCAGTTGACTTAAATTCATTCTTTGAATTTCGAAACTCTCTCACCGAAATCTTTAAATTCCTACCTTATAATATTTTCTAACTTATATCTTTCCTTCCCTTACTTAAATATTCACAATTATATCTCTGTTTCACCTAACCAAACTATCTCTTTATCCTCGCCTTATCTGAACCCGTTCATCCCGATCTTGTTTCGTTACGCTTTTTGATTTCGATCCCTTTACCATTGCTTAGTCATCCTACTAGTGCTTGTCAGTGCCTATGTCAACCTTAGTTTAGTGGTGGGCGCATCAGTTTTATTATGATATCGTCGTGGTGCATGTATATAGGTAGTGTGTGTGTGTGTGTGTGAACCCGTGCGTACCACTTATGTATGAGTGTGCTACCCTTAGTATATTAATGATTGTCTCTTGTGTTATATGTGCATACTCAGTGTTATTCATGATATATATATGAAGTTGTATGAATGATAGTATTTATATATGTGTGTGTGGATAGCTATACCACTTTAGGGATGTCTGTATATATATTGGAATTTGTGTTAGAATATCTGCTTGTATTGTATCTAGTTTGAAATTACTTGTAAATGCTTGAAATAGTATACTAATAAGTCATGTGCATGTTGGGTGTAATGATAATAGGTATACTTATAGTTAAGGGTGCAGGCCTATTATATGATCTTATGTTAGCACGTATGAGCGTGTGCTCGTACGTATATATTTATGTGCTTAGTTATACGTAGATATATACATGCTATGTGAATATATGTGATATACGTATAGTAATAGGGTTATAATTTTGTATAGTAATGCTTGACTTTACGGGATGTTGTGTGTGTACGTGTATACCATGAGGTATACACGATTATTGTATGTCGTGACTATGTATGGATAGGTATATGTAGTAGTATACTAATTATATGTAAATTACTATGGTGTGTATATATTATATGTATGTGACTATACGATGTTTGCAAATATGGGATAGTGTATTTTGATTGTATACGTGTGCTGATGTTTGTAATATTATTATAGTTTGTAAAGTGATTACATTATGGGAGTGTTACTTGACTAATTATAAAGTGTGATTGATATTATTGTGTGTATATGATAGCGTGTGTTTTTACATGTATAGTCTGACGATTAGTATGATTACGTTGGTGTGTGTGTGTGTGTGTGTGTGTGTGTGTGTGTGTGTGTGTGTGTGTGTGTGTGTGTAAGAGTGGTGAGTTGGTATATGTATAAATATCGTGTTATGTATATAAAGTATTCGGGTTCTTGTATGGGTCTTTAAGTCTCACTCATGTTTGAGTGGGTATACTCGATATATATTGTTATGTTTGTCTGTGGTTGGTGTATAGTGTTATGAACATAGTAATGGGTGATGTGTGTATAGTGATAGGTTTGGTTGTGCATGGTTACGTTACGCACATGGTTGTGGGTGGCTATACCATTATATAGTTATAGATGTTGGTCTTGTAGTATAGTTATTTATTAAGGTTTTACATGTTTGAATGTATATGTGCTAGCTAACTAAGTGTGTAAAAAGTGTTAAGTATATAGTGGTATTAGTGGCATGTATGAATAGTATTTTAACGTGTGTGGGTGTGCACCATGCACGGGTAAGTATGTGCTTAGCTATAGGTGTTTGCGAATATGGTATGTGTGTTGTGTCTTGAATATAGTTATAGGATTGTATGTGATGTGTGTATATATGATGAAGTATCTGCGTGTATTTGAATAACTATCTATTTGTGTATTTATTGTAGGAGTGAATGTATATTAGATATAGCAAACATGATTTAATATTGTATGGTGTGACTACATTTGTTGATATGTTTGGTGTTGGATGTTCACTAGGAGATATAAGGGAGTAGTATATCCATGTCGTTTTGTTCGTAGGTAGTTATCTGTACGTGAAGTACTATGATTGTATTTGCTAGGGTGAAACTATTTTTATGTAGGTATTTGTACCATGGTTATGTGATAAGTGAGAGATAGTTATATAAGAGATGTACGTGACTATATGAATGATTGAAGTACGTGTATGGATTTGACTGTCTATGATAGGTATAAGTATAGAATGTGCACATACATACATATATATATAGAGCGATCTTCCGTTGCGAAAAAACCCATGCGAAAGCCGTGCGAAAACATTTTTTTTATTTTTTTGAAATTTTTTTTCAAAAATTCTTTTTTTGATGTTTAATCCATACAAATATATACCCCAGGGAAAATAATGGGTGAACCCGTTGGGCATTAGAGCACACATCCACCCGTTACAAATTTAACGGTCTCAAAACGTGTGAATTTGATGAAATGCCTTGATCGAAGACCAAATGACATTATTTCTCAACCATTATTTTTTGAGGGGGGTATAACAACATATAATGATGGTGGAAAAAAGAATTTTTGAAAAAAAATTTCAAAAAAAGATAAAAACATTTTTGCACCGTGCGAAATGTTCTCATTTGAAAATTTTCCTATATATATACACGTGTTTGCAGTATTAATGTTTGACTACCTAGTGCATATATATAAGCACTTGTATTGACTATACCTGGTTTGAATTATAATGTGATATGATTAGGGTAGTTACTAGAATGGCTAGATATATTTTTTGGTCAGAAAGTCCAAGGACGGACTTTGCTCTAAGGTGGTTAGGATGTCACGGTCGCTTTTCGACCGTATTTTTTTCGTTCGTGTAACTTATTGTTCGTACGCATAATTTTAGTTGCATCTTCTTGTATCCTGAACGCGCGAAGTTATATGTCGTTGTGACCCTTTGAGAAAGTACTTATTCGTGGAATTTTTCGTAAACGTCATTTCACGGCTCATTCTTCCACAAAACGGCTTTGTTTGAAGGGGTGTCGTAACTTTAGACTTCGACGTTTGACCTCTTTATTTTTAGTTCCAATTTTTATCGACCTAGCTCGTAACCGATCATCTTAGTCTCGACCCTCTCGTCGACACGGTCGTCCTGATATTTATCTTGCATTTATCGGACACCATTACACCGACCTTTTCCCAAATTATCTTTCAATCTCTAATTAACCTTAATTAATTCGAAATTCAAATCTTAATAAGATCTTAATCAAATCAATAAGGGTTTCATACGTATCACATGAAACAATTCCCTAGATGCCACACTATATCCACCCTCCCCCTCTCACGCACCCTCTCTCCAATCACCCTTAATTCCACTCCTTATCAACCCTATTTAGCAAAACCTTTCATTAGAAATGTAAACACTCATCAACCTAGGGTTTTTATCTATTGTAGCCGCCATCACCGAAAACCCCACGCACTAAGGCATCCAACCATCCTCCGGCCACCATATCTACCGCCGGCCTGCCCTCTCGCCGACCTCCTCCTCTAAACTGTCACCGGCCACCACAACTGCCGCGCCCCCACATATATCTCCCCCCCTTAGCCACGCACAGCAGCCTCTACCATGTCCCGCAGCTCGTCGGCCCCTCCTTGCAGCCGGCGAGTCCCCCGCACAGCCCCCTATCATCCCTCCGGCCCCTCCTTCCCTGTGCGACCGCCGAAAAACTACCCCTTCACCATTTACCTTCGGCATCTCCCTTGAAAACGACAGCCATAGCCACACACCCTCTCAAAAACTGTCCATTGTCGGCTCTCCCCACACAAAAACTGGCCCTCCTTGCTCCCCATCGTCGGTCACCTCTCTTCCTTGCCGCCGACCGCCGGCTAACCGCCTGGAGCTCCCCCTAAAAACAGCCGCACTCCCCCTATTACCTAAAATTGTCCCCTCTTCCCTATCCCGTGGAGTCCCTGCAACCCTCCAGCCCTTAGCACTCAACCTCCTCTCCTAGCCCTTCAACAGCTTGTCGCATCCCCTATAACAGCCCTCTCCTTGCCCTCTCACCCTAAAACAGCACCCCCTTCATCCCTTACTGTCACACGGCTGCCCCTTCGGCCTACAGCAGGCCGAGACTTCCCTAACCGTTTCCCTGATGCGCCGTTACCGCGTGCAACTCAACAGCAGGCCGATATCCTTGCTCGCCGTCATTCGTGTGTTGTGCTACCGTGGTCACTAGTGACGTCTTCGTTGTTGATCACTGTACCTTGCTCGCTACTGAAGTCCAAGCCCTGACGTCGCTACCTGACGTCAGTGTAGCTCTCGCATCGTGTTGAGGTAAATCCCAAACCGTAGGAACCCAAATATCGCATGTCTAACAAGATAAAAACTGTAAATTTCCTTGCTTTGTTAAGTCACTAATTGAAGATTAAATAATATGAGACTGTAGGTTGGGCGATGGTTTGAGCACATAGGGAGATCCTGGACCTCATTGATCTGAGACTTACGGACGTTGCTTCAGGCAATTGAAACTTGCTCAGTTGTTTTGTAGGCCATGTTTAGGCCATTCTGTGAATTTGTGTAAATGAGACTAGGTGGTGAAATGATAGTCGCCTAGGCACCATGCTAGATCTATCTTGACAACGAAGTTAGATCCGACACCATACTTGATCTAGCTTGACGACGAAGCTAGATCCGTCACCCTTGCCATGCTATGATTCATGCATATCACATGTCACGTTTATTTTGATATAACTGTACACAATTCAATATCTGTTATCATGTTGCATATCATGTCATATCATGCATTGAATGTTTGTTGGGATTGTGTAGCACACACTACAATTGTAATGTAAGCTGCGGTGAGTAGGATTTTGACTCCTACATAATGAATGAGGCTAGGCACCTGCCTGCCGAGTACAACCCTACGCCAAACACACTTCCTAGCTCGTGATACAGAAGATGGGCACCAGTCCATATACACGTGGAGGGGTAGGGTTAAATGATCGCTTGAGCGTAGAAGTGTGCACGTACATCCACTTTAGCCAAAAGACGGAAACCATGTGCACAATGTGAGTGCATGTTTTTCGTGAATATTGTTTAGTAGCTCTTGCTACGAAGTGTCATGCATTGTAAATATCATCTTCATTATAACTGCTGCATTCATTAAAATATCATGTCATGTCATCATCATTATTTTAGAACTGCTAGTCGCATTCTTTTTCTTTTACGTTTTCTTGCACAAAAGTCTCCCTTTCCCTCTTTGGATATTTTTGCTGACATGTGCCCATTTCTCTTTAGGTGTCACATGTCAGGCTTTGAGCCTGAGGTAGTTGCTGAGGACGACCAGGTTGTTGATGTCCAGTTCAAGGATACCAGAGACCAGTCTTAGTCTCAGCTGGAGGTTTCCTCTTAGTTGTTGTTTACTTTCCTAGTAGCTGATGTTAGGTTGTTTGATGTGTAGCACCATTACTTGTGTTAGTTTCGGCCATGCTTGGGGCCTTTCATTTTCAGACTCTTGTACCTTTATTTTATGATTATATCTGTGGATGTTTGGAATAATGAAATGGATGTTTTGAATGTTGGTTATTTTATTGCATGCGTTCATATTAATTATTATTGTTGTTTCTTTATGCAATGCAAGAATCTGTGAATGGATAAACACATAGACGCTTATCAGACTGTGGCTTCACAGCTTAAGTCTGAGCGGACCTCTTCGCGTCTCGCCTTTCGTACTTGGGAAGCGGGGCGTGACACCATTAATATTCATTATAGCCCCCACATGTTTCCAATTAACGCATTTAACACGTGATTCCATCGTTCTTAATATGAAACATATCCTTATTGCCATCAAGACTTGAAACATGTATATGGTGCTAAAATGTGTTACACATCAAGGAGTATGGCATTACATAGTAAATTTTTAACATAACAAGTACTAACATGGAAATATTAGCATGACATTAATAATACTTCAACATTACCATGGACCAACAAGAACAATCATATACATGAACATGGAATCAACATTTCATACTAGTGGCTACATGCTACTAAAATGACTTGTAATGACAAATTACCCATCTTTGAATACTAACTTGCCAAATGCTAGTATAATTATATGTGATAGTATAATAACACACTTGCATGTATAAACAACATATTAACCTAATATAAATTATAGCATATCAACATGGCATTTGACTCTTTATTAGTATAACCTAACATTTTGTAACTAACATAACATGGAGATTGTTAACAATCTAGCATATTAATCTAAACTAGGAAGTAATTTTAGCATGGTCAAAATTAGTATGAAAATTAACTCACTTGCATAGACTTATGCATATATATTACATGAGCCTGAGCATACTCCTCATTAGCAAAACAATAGCATATCCACATACTAGCAAAATTTGATATACTACTCAATTAACCTACTCATTTGTGAGATGGCCTAATTAACATGGAAAGAGATATAATGACAATTTAGATTACAACATGAACTTTCATACTACACTACACAATAACTCATATCATGCACTTACAATTTTCTTTTTCTAGCAAGAAGATTAAGCTAATAATTTTACTAATTACCCGACACCAAATTTAAAACTTGAAAACTACCTAGAGTAATTTGAACTCATACTAACAAAAATCCTAAAGCTAAATCCTTACTAAGGATGCTAGAAATCATACCTTAATTGGGCATCCTTTCAATTCTTTGGCCCTTCTTCTCCTTAAAGGCCCTTAAGCTTCTTCTCTCTTCAAGCTTCTTCTTCTTCAATGCATTGGCTATGGTGAACTTATTTTGGTCTTGGTAATGAAGGATTGTAGTAGACGAGAAGATTTTTATGGGAGAATTTTGATGGAGGTTGGATTGGGGGTGGAAGAGGAGGAGTAGGTGGTGGTGTTGGGTGGTGGTAGAGGTGGAGCTAAGGGATGAGAAGGGAGGGGGTGTACGGCCAAAGGGGAGAGAGAGTGAGCTCTATGTAAAAAATTTCCTTTCCTTTTTCATTTTCCATTTGTTGGACGTAATGATTTAGGAACTCTAGTTTGATAATGACAAACGTGTGCGAACTATTTAACGTGTGTGCTAAGTGTGTTTCAGGAATGGCAAAGTCGTTATTCTAAGCGTTGGAGGAATTGCTATCCATATAGCTAATGGACTTGGTCAAAGTGCCATACACAAAGAAAATTAGACTTGGTCCATTATGGGATGAGATGGATGCCAATTTGAGTTCAAACGGGAGTTGAAGGCTATTTTAGTAAATCAACAAAACAAATTCCCCCTATATAAGAATTGGAGGATTTAGGGTTTGGTGTGTGCTGCCATAACAAAAAGAGGAGGAGCAACCCAAGTCGGCCTACTATCCAAGCATCAAACCCTAGCCTTGAAGCCGCAATCCAAATTCCTATCATCATCTTCAACCAGGGTCATTGCCGCAAAACCCTATATTGTCGAATTCTCCTCAAAGCAAAACCATCATTAAGGCGAAAAGAATTTCACGCAAGCATCTCCAAGCCAAAGCAAGATCTCCTCGTACCCTCGCAGAGCACAGTGTCACAGCCTCATCATTAAGCTTGGAAGTGACGCATCCACACATCGAGGCCTTCCAGCGCTAATCATCCAAGTCGCTGCCGACAAGAGGAGTCTTCGGAGATTGCAGCATGTCCTAACTCGAGCGAACGAAAAAGCTAAAGCTGATGTCGCCAAAGTCGGAGCTACCACAAAGCTCATGTCACCGTTGCTACCATCAGAGAAGAAGAGAGGCATGTCAACGTTGTCGCTAAGAGTTGTCGAAGTCGAGGAGCTGCTGTCAAAGCTCGCATGCCGTAGACGAAGATGTCGTTGCACGTCGGAGACAGAGAAGACAAAGCTCCCGCCGCCATCTTCCTGTCGCCGTCCTCCCCACTGTCAAAGCCTGTCGCTCGGAGCTGAGTCACCATGAAGACGTCGAACGTCATCTAATCATCAAGCGAAGCTCACTGTCGAGTGCCTCGTCGTTGTTGTGGTTAGACGTGCACGCAAACGAAAGGGACAGAGGCACCGTCGCTTGAGGTGTCGGTGTTGAAGTTGGAGTCGACGGAGCTTTCCATCGTTCGCCGTCAAGAGCTATCGAAGCCCGCCGTTTGCTTCATCCCATCGGAGCTCCTGCATGCCGTCGACTTCAACGAGTAGCCATGCAAAGTCGAAGCTTTCTCCACACGATGAAGCCCCCATCGCCGTCAAGAGAGGACCACCTCCATGAAGACGTCATCGCCTTTGAGTAACGCGAAGTTTTTTTTCGTCCCTGCATGCCCTAAATCAAATCAACGGCGGATAAAGCAAAAACAAACGAAGGGAGCTGACGTGGATAATATTTAAGGGAATTGATGAGCGCACAGACCGTATACAAATAAGTTTGTACATGAATTGCTTTACGCAAAGACCTACTTGTGCATGACTTCACTGGGCTACAACTTGACATCCATGAGTCAGATCGAGACACCGTTTGCGTCAGACTGGAGCTGACGACATGCTGATTGACAGAGACGACTACACGGACATGAACTGAGCATTTCTAAACCATTTACTCTTTATATTCGTGTCTTAGTGTAACGTTCTCTGTAGGAAAAACTTTACCTATTTTGTGACTATTTTGGACTTGTCTGGTTGGGCTAGACAAGAGGGTCTTGAGGTGTTGTTGCAGTCAAGATACGCATTTACTAGGTTGATATGGTTCTGCACTTTGTTAAGTGTGGTACAGTCTAGGTGGGGAGTTGGAGCTAGGACCCCATTGTAGGTGTACAGAAAGAACTTATTAATGCTAGTATTTGCTTGGGGCTGGACGTAGGTCGTTGATGCGACCGAACCAGGGTAAATCTGTGCGTACTCTGTGATTGTCTCTTATTTGCTCTGGTTGTGCTTTTAACTGCGTGTGATTTCTCATGGGTTGCGCGAGAATTTTTTATTAGCCTATTCACCCCCCATCCTAGGCTAGGTCCAGAGCCAACACCCTTTAGTAATTTCTCTCCTTTAATCCTCACCACTCATTTAGTCAAGGCAAATGACAATTGTAATTAAGAATGGCATGCATAATGACACCTAACATGGTTGTGTGTCATCCTAAAGATTTTTTCAAAATTCTAACTTTATTGAAAATAGAAATACCTAATTAATACTTCATACCATTCCAAATACATGGTATTTCATTCAAGTACTTCACTTATTATAATTTAAAATGATGTTTAAAATTATTTAAAACTAATTTGTTCATTAGAAAATTATGAAAAATTCATGAAAATATCCAAAAATTTCATACATACAAATACGTCCAGAAATATGTACATTATACACATATATTAAGGTTAAGGGACTTACACAAGTGGTCACCTCCTCACAAAGGCGTTGGATCGCTTTGGGGCATCGTTCTAAGAAATAGTGTTTGCGACTGCAAAAACTAAGGTATGTTTTTATGTTTGCAGAAAATATTTCGAGCTACTAGGCAAGATCGGTTCTCCCTTCTCCTTAGATAGTAAAAGATCCTGCAAAGGAGCATTTTTTCCGTCGGGATTTGTCATGAAAGCTTTTAAGATTTTATTTTTCTTCTTTCGCTGCATCCACGTCTGCTAAGCCTTGGGCTAGAAGATGGAAAAGTCCTGTGGAATCTTACTCAAAACCCTTCAGCATCAACATCAAAACTAAAGGAAGGATTCTCCCCTACGTGACCTCCACTCTTTGACAGGACAAACTAAGCAAATCGGAATATTTGGATGATGTATCATCTCCAATCACTTGATCTTGACATTTGGACTATTACAAAGAATGGATATCATAGGCCTACAACACCCATGGAGATGTTGGAGAAATAGGTAAGAAAGAAAGGTAATTGTAATGCAAAAGCTATGAATGCATTATTTTGTTCTCTTATAGGTGCCGAATTCACTCGTGTTTTTCAATGTGAAACCGCATACCAAATATGGCACATGCTTGATGTAACACATGAAGGAACAGATAAGGTAAAAGCATCATGTATAAATATGTTAAATTCCAAATTTGAGACTTTCAAAATGCTTGATGATGAAACTATTGTTCAAATGAATACTTGTTTTTCTGAAATTGTTAATGACCTTGTCGGGTTAGGCAAAAAGATTTCTATGTATAAGCAGGTGATGAAAATTATTTGGTGCTTAAGACTGGAGTGGAAACCGAAGACGACCGAAGACAAATCATTCTACAACTTACAATTTCAATTGACTAAAGAATGATAATGGTGAAGATACGACCACCTCACTAACGTGAAATTGATGGAAAGATATGTGTTGAGACATCAACCTAACCTATAATAACTAGGGTTGGAGAATCAGATGAGCAAATAGCAAGGAAGAGTGTGTGTGTTGTGCTATCTCTAGGGTTATGGTCTATTATGCTATCCAAACTCACTAAGTTTACCCAATCTCACATCTAGGCAAAGATACTGAAGGTCGAACAGTCAAGCACAATAAAATTATCATCATAAGTAATCATTAGATTTATGGATTTTATATCCTAATTGCTCTAGATGAACCTCGTGACACACCACCCTCCTCTAGGGCCCCTCGACGAGTTTTACGCACGTAGATAATGCCACAAGACACATCATCCTCGGATCCCTCGTGGGTAATGTAAATACACATATGTAGTGCCTCATGGCACACCATCCTCCTTAGACCCCTCGACAGGTAATGCATATGCAATGAGAATATAGACACATATCAATCCTATGATTTAAACATTAAATGGTGCTAGAGATGAATAGAAGATCAATAACCACAAATCCTAACTACAACACAACACAATAAGATTTAGGTAATCATCATGAATAAGATGATATTTTCATATGAAATAATCAGTTCAATACAAAACACTTAAACTAAATACAAATGAATAAGAGAAAGGGGAAGAGATAGCCTTTAAGCCCTCAAAGGAGATGCATTTGCCCTTCACTCTTGCTCCTCCTCCACCAAGCTCTTTGGCCCTTTAATGGCCTCTAAAACCCTAAAGATTTGGAAAGGAAAGATAGAATGAGAAATAAAGGAGGCCAAAGCCCTAGAAAATAGCTCCAAAACATGTATCAGGTCTGAAAACTGTGCCCATAACCCACTACCTGCTTCCTCGGCCTACTGTTACCGCTTGCTTGCACATAGGAAGTCGATCCAAGTCAAATCCAGGTAAGACCTGACCTGACAACAACCATATATCTGCTTCAAGCTTGGGACTCACGTGCGGGGCACGTGAGCCTCGCTCCTGTAGCAGCTCACCATTGGCGCGTGTCTGTTTCTAGATCGAGCGCTGATCGCCCAACCCGCAGAGGATCTGCCTGACGTCCCCTAGATTTGGCACTATGCAAAGTCGGAACGGGGATACCAGGATTAAAATTTATAACCACAAGCGTACGATGTTGTAGTGTGGCATGGGGGTTGAACACATGGAGGCGTGTGATGTGCTTGTGTTCAAACAGGAACCGGATCACCCGGTGGGTGAGCTAGCCCTATCGATAGGTGGGTTGTCACGATATGAAACTACAGAAAGGTGTAAGATATAAAAAGATAACCTCGGACTTTGGTTTCCATCCTATCATGAGTTCTCTCTATTACGACCAACGGATAGGAATACGATCGGATTCCAGGGTTTAGTGATGAGATGTTGCCTCTAAGAGTGATACCTAGCGTCCCATGGGCCCGATATTCCGGTCAATGCCCATGATGATACGCTAGGTCTATCCGGGTTTGGACGGTGGGCATTCCCATGTCCTGCACCGACCGACTCCGGGAGCACTAAGCTCACGAAGATTGCTCCTGACATTTCATCCTGCCATTCCCACGCGCTAGGAATCAATGTCTACGCTAGGGGTGAGCTGTGGCTAGGGGATCAAACTCCCGTTTTATTTCCCCTTGACCCGACGGTCAAAGGCGGTCTTTCTCATGCCAGAGATAATAAAACACCCCGCGTAACCATCTAAATCCCTAAATCCTATCGAAACCCCAATCCTATGGTCGTTCTAGGGAGAACCCACGAAGGGGCTTCCACCAATGTCCCAGATTAGGAAACTACTCACTAATCATTCCAAGAGATTCAATAACAAAAATTTCAGCCATCAAAATTATAATGAAGCAATAGAATACTAGAGCAAATGGTATTAATAACGCAATATTAAAGTATCAAAGCGATCGGAGAACTTACAAAACAAGTTTAATTAGAAGCAGCCAAAATCCCTAAAAAATGCTTAAGAAACTGAGGATTCTCGTTTTCTGGAAAACCTAGGGCTATATATACATTCTGGCAAGATGCCAGAGAATATTCCCACAAGAAGACAAAAATAAACGTCCAACCGATCGGTTGAAACATCAACCGATCGGTTGAGGCAGCGGGAAAATCGCTCTTCTGCTTCTGATAACCATCAACCGATCACTGAACCGATCGGTTGATGTCGTTGGGTTCTTGAGATTGCGAAGAATTGCTACAGGTGAACCAATTGGTTGGTTGAAATTCGGCTCACAAAACAGAGAATATTGTCGTGACCACCCGATCACTGAACCGATCGGGTGGGATCTGCTTCATCCTTGCCTTCTGCTTGGGTCGGATATGCGTGCACGAACCGATCGGGTGGGTCTGTCCACCCGATCGGTTGAGGGCAGATACATGCTCTAACTTGACGTTTGGCCCTCAAGTTCTCGTGCGAGACCTCCCGTTGCTCCGGGGACTCATGATATCTGCTTTATATGTCCCGTGCGCTGGCAATCTCCTGTAATAGCACACAAATACAAAGAAAGTGAAAAGGAACTAAAAATCACAAAAGAATAGATACAAAACAATGAAAACAATGGGAAATCACGGAAAAGACGTGCGTGAATATATAAAATATAAACGCAAGTCAAAATCCCCCAAGCTGAACCCTTCCTCATCCTCGAGGATGACGAGTGAGGATAGGAGCTCGGAGGGAAATATAGAAAGGAAGAATCAGAAAAAGAAAGTGAAATCCTAGATCACCCGTCAGAGCAAACGGAAAAAAACACGACGCACTGAGCAAGCATGCGATAAGCATATCACTAAACCCAGGAATATGAGTCCATACAAGTGTCGTGGGTTCATGCGGTAAAGCGCGGGTGAGTGAGGTCGTGAGCTAGCAGACGGGGTAACTATCTAAATTACGCAATAAAGCTCCATATACTCATACCCATGGAATGACCCAAATATCGAATCAATTCGAATTAGTGGTGAATAACAGTTCAAGCATGCATGAGAATAGAGTAAGAATAGAAAACATATCATATGTCGGAGACTCTACTGCTAGGAACTAGGGAATCACCACACGATCGCCTAGATGATCGCTAGAAAATCCCCATGCCAAGCGTGTTCGAAATCGAAGGGGGTTGAGTAGGTGTGGAGGAGATCAGTAGGTGAAAATTCTCGCCTTCCCTTTATTCAAGGTGGATAGGAGCAATATTCACAATGGGAATTTTTTTGGGTTTTGGGTATTTGTATATTTTTTGGATTTTTGGGCTATACATATTTTTTTCTTTTCCCCCTTTTTTTCTTTTTGAATTTTTCTTCTCTTCTTTCTTTTTTTGGAAGTGGGATAATGAAAAGTGTGCACTCCCCCAAATGGGAGAACGATGCACGACGAGGGGATCTGCACTGAGTAAAACAAAAATGAATACGAATTCTAAACACTTGGCAAAAGAAAATTTTTCCGCAGATCAAAACATAAGCAAAATGGGTTATCCTAGTCTTATTGGTAGAGTCTCGACACATGCAATTTGAAGAGTTATATATATATATATATATATATATATATATATATATATATATATATATACTATAAAACACGAAGATTTTGAATTTTATCCTACTAGGGCAAACCTTTGTCCTACGTGGCCACAAAATTGCTGACTGGGACAAACAAAAAATGCTGACTAGGACAAATGTTGGAGGGAAATTTGTAAGGGACATTTGAAAATTGAAATTTTGGGGGGAAATTGTGGGGGAGTTTTAAAATTTTGGTGAGAGAAATACTCAGTTTACCAAATCTGAAAATTGAATCTCTCCCTCACTCTCCCTCTCCCTCTCCCTCCCTCCCTCCCTGCCACCAAACGCCCCATGCTGCCATGGACTATTGCGGGAAGATGAGCACTGCATCTTTCAACTACGATGAAAGCAGGGGCTGAAGTGGGGGCTGACGGCGAGGCGCAATGATTTCTCTCGGACCTCAGAAAGGGTCTCAGCACCGTGGGATGCTTGGCGGCCATGAATCCATTCGACGCCGAAGTAGCCCGAAAAGAGACCCCGAAGCTAGCAATGCAGGTCTCCAAGCCGATCATCCTCGAGAATCAATGGAAGCTCAGGAGCGGGATTGAAGCGCTCCAGAAGCTGGCCGCCATAGGATCTGAAGCGCTGGGCCTGAAGCTAAACTTGCTGATGCCGATGGATGAGCTGACAGGTAAGACCACCGAGCAAATAGCATTTGAGGGCATCGTGTCGGCCATCATCAACGGTAGAAACAGGGAGAGGGCGAGTTACAGCACGGCGAAGTCGGTGGCCGACCTTAATACAATGTTGTCGGCAATGGTCGATGGCATCAAGGAAAGGATTCAGACCGGATTTGGAATGTCGATCTGCTTCCAGGGCCGTCAGTTCTTTCATCTCTGCCTCCTAGGCCTCCCCTCTATTTTAGGTGAGTTATTCTCAGTACCATTTCTAGGGATTATTTTCTTCATCAATGTTTCAATTCGTTGATCAATATCATCACTTAAAGCAACTTCAAGGAAAAATTGTAATTTCAGGGAATTCGAGATCAATGGTTAAGCAAATATAGATTGATGGATTATAGGGGAAAACAAAAAAGTGTTGTATTTGATATTTTAGAAAATGTTGCTCTTTTATGCTGATTTTTATTTCTTATCCAGCTCATTTGCATTGTTGTTGCCAAAAGTTGATTGCTTTTCTTGTGGCATATTATGTCATTTGATTTCTTTCATGATTGTAAATGGTTCTATGTGACGGCCCTATGGTATTTATGGTTTCTTGGCTGCGAATTTTATTCAAGCTTGAGGATTTATTGTATCCAGCTCATTTATTTTATTCAAGTATTTAGGGTTTGAAGAAGTAGGATTTATTTTAATTTCAGTCTATATGACTTTGGCACAAATTGATGGTTGGCGTCAGGCTGCCACCATTCACAAAAGACTAAATTCTTTTGTTGAGCTTCCTAGATTTGTATCGTGCGTCATGACACCCACCCAAGCTGGATGGGAATTTGCTTAGGTGGTGATAATTTTTTCAGATTGTGTTGTTTTGATGTTGGAAGTTGGGTTGCTCTTCTTTGGTTTCAGGATAAATTTGCATCTGCTTATGACGTTCGAACCATTCTGCCGTCGATTCAGAGCCTGTTGGGAGGTAAAAATTCTTTCTCGATCCGCTTCAGTGTTGAATTTTCATCCACGGTTCTGAGTTATGTGTTGACAATGTCTATGTTTTTCAGAACCAAACAATGAATCTCCGCTGATTACTCAAGCCGTTGCGCTTTGGATCAATCAAGAAGGTTTGTTTGCATGAATGAAGTTTTCTTCGCTTTTTTGAGATGGGCAACTCTAATGTGTGTGATGCATCTTATTTTGTTATGTTGTGTGCAGAGTTCAGGAAAATGGTGGAGAAACTCTACAAGCTCACAGCCTAGAGAGCTTTTATTTTTTGCACTTAGATTTGTTATACATCTCAAATGTAAGGGAGAGAGATTTGAGAGGGTTTTTACTTCTTTTTTTCAGTATCTTTTTCCAGAAAGATTCACTTCTTTATCATGCTCTATTTTGTATCATCACCATTCACTTCATTATCTTCATAAAAAAGAGAAGCTGGGTCGATCATTTTTGTCTTTATTTTCCATGCTCTATTTTCCAGAAAGCTTCACTTCTTTCTATTTTTCATTCAAATGGTTGCTGATGACATTAGATACTTACGTAAATTCTAAGAAGTATTCTTCTTACAAATATAAATATTACAATGTGAGTTTGTCCGACATACGACATACATGTATGTATGATTGATGTATTAAGGTTTTAAGATTCCAAAAATGTTACAAAGAATGGATTTGGAAGCAAAAATTTCATCTCAACCCCACTTCATATAATTGCTCTCAAAATCATGACCATATTCAAATAAAAAATAACAGTGGATATAATGTTTATATGTATTAAAACACATACGGATGCATAAATGCATCTCTGTATTCGATATATACATGAGCGATTATGATTCACATAAAGATAATGTTGTTGTTTTAATAAAGTTTAAATTGTTTTATTGTAAAATTTTGTATCATGCTTCCCTTTAATCTTTAATGTTCATCAAGTTGACTATTTATTATTAAAATAGATACCCAAAAAAGATATATGAGATTTATTTTTATGCTTCTTTTGAGATTTATTGTCATGGACTCATAGGTAAGATTTTTTTCCCTTGATTCATTTGCTGTTTTCTTTTCTTCTACTTTGATTGTTAATTTGTTATAGTTTGCTTTATATATTTTAATTTTTTGTCAAGGTGTTATGTTATGCTCTTGATCGAACAAGAACCAAATACAGATGAAGGACCAAGAGGAAGGAATGAAGATGAATCTTTTAAAGGTGCTCTTATTATTATTAAATGAGGTCCAATTCACCTGAAGCCTTTATCACCTGAAGTGGTCTGTTAAATATCACCTGAAGCCTTTATAAGCTTATAAGAGAAGTGTTCTGTCAAATATCACCTGAAGCCTTTATAAACTTCTTGATTATAGGTCCTGGAGATGTTGTGGCAGAGTATTATCAGCAGTAGCCGATCGAAATGCTTGAGGGGTTCAAAGAATTGGACACCTTAACTGACTGCGATTTTTTTCATTGAATGTCAAAGGTAATGTCAAAGACAATGCAGAAGTGATTGAAACATAATGGTTAAAATGCAGAAGTGATTCTGGAGCCTAGACCTACTAATTCAATATGACCACAAAATATCATGTGTTGTGTAAGGTAGACACAAAAACCATACATACTTTATGGGTTGTATTGTTGGGAAATTATGTAACATGTCCAAAGTAAGGCATGTGATGGACGAGCCACATGACACCTAAATATACAAGAAATGAGTTGATTAGAAACAAGCCATATGTAGTGTCAAGAATGAACAAGATTGGCCGAACTGAAGATGGATCAAGTATGTAAAACATATGATAATGCGGGTCTACAGAACTGTGGCAAAAGAAAATTTGCTTTGAGGATTTGTCTACCAAAACAATATCACATATTCATACCTTATATTTATTTTGGCCTACTTGATGGAAGTAGTATACTTTGCTTTCACATCATATTGATATGTCTGCAGCATGTATAATAATGTGAATATCATATTAATATGGAAGTAGTATTCTGATCTCCACTCCCAGTTTTACCTAAAATTCATATGATAGTTAACAAAAAACAGTATGGTACAATAGCATAATCTTCTCCCTTTTGATTAATGTGTTACCGAATGAATTGAGTTCTTTTCTTTTTTGATTATGTTCATTACAATTGAACTCTATTGTTAACTGGATTGTCGATTCAATGAAGAAAAGATGAGTCCCTTTTGTTCTGTTAATTGGGCTTGCTGTTTTGAAAGTGTAGTTGGATTCATTGTTAACTGGGCTTGCTGTTTTGAAACTAGAATACGAGAATAAGCCAATTTTGCTTCATCAATGAGTCAATCATTAAAGGACATGTAAAAAACATTCAAACTTTGTTCTGATTAGGGCTGTTGATGAACGAGCTTGAATGAGCTTGAACGGGGAGCTTGGTTTTGTTCATGAACAAAATACATGTTCAAGCTCTGTTCGTTTACTAACCGAGCTCTAAAAACCTGTTCAAGCTTGTTCGTTAAGCTTACCGAACGAACGTAAATGAACGTAAACGAACATTTACCGAGCTTGTTCACGTGTAGTTAATCGAACGTTCTATTCGTTAACAATGGTTATCGAGCTTGTTCGTGAACATGTTCAGGAACATGTTCGTGAACACACAATCAATTTTGTTCATGAACAGATTTTCAATCAAACAAACGAACGTCAATTTTTTGATTAGGAATAATAATATTTAAACACAATTGCCAATGACTAAATCAATTAAATAAAAGTATTAAATATTTACATGACAAAAACAAATAAATCCAACATAATAGCTCCATAGATCCCATTACAAGCATCCATTCCAAGCATAGTAAAAAAATTATAGTATTTGTCTAAATTCGCTATTTTCAGTACATATTCATTCACGAACACTTAACGAGCTTATTCATGAACATCACTTAACGAGCTTGCTCACGAACACTTAGCGAGCTTGTTCATAAACATAAATGAACGAACACAGTTATGTTCAAGCTCTGTTCGTTTACTAACCGAGCTCTAAAAATCTGTTCAAGCTTGTTCATTAAGCTTACTAAACGAACGTAAACAAACATGTACCGAGCTTGTTCATGAGTAGTTCGTCGAACGTTCTGTTCATCAGCAGCCCTAGTTCTGATTACATACATATGTATAGTGATGTGTTTTTTTCCTATTGATTGTTGCTTGATTTTTCTGATAGCTGATGCATTGGTGTCAACTGCGCTTGCTGAGCGTGGATATCGCTATGTAAATATTGGTAATTCCCGGATATTTTCAAGGAGCTTTGCAAGATTAAGTATGTTGGTAACTTGATTTTAGGAAATATGATGATGATTTTGCTTTTTTAATAAAAATTTAAAATGTTTCTTAGATGACTATTGGACCGAGTTCAATTGCAATTTAGATGTTTGTGACTTCATATTTGTTTTCCCTTTTGTGTTCAATTTAATTTCTTCTCAATGCCATGTTGAGTTTATCACCATAAAGTGTTAGTAGTACAAATGCTTGATAAATTTTGGTTAATTTGGAATACTTCAAAAGTTTGTGTGCATTCTTTCTAGCATCCTGTTGTCAAGCTCCCGTCAAAGGAATTACTTTATTTGCTAAAATTTCTTTTATATGCATTTAAGGCCCCAGTATTTGAGCAGATGTTTTTATGTCTGTTGGAATTTTGTTAAAATTCAGCATGATATAATCCTTTTGCTGTTTTTATTACTGTTTCTGGATTACATGGCATAATATAATTTTTTTTGCATTTGCATAGGTGGCAGGAGTATCAGAAAATGTATTTTTTCTTTTAGGCTATTGATAATGTGAATTCCATCATTGGACCAGCGTTGGTTGGAAAGGTATGAACACATTATTTTGGTTAGTGGGGGGGTAATTGTAGCCTAATTAATAGAGATTAGTAGTAATGATTTGCTTTGCTTCTCTTTATCACATGATCCCACAGAGCAGACCCAGATCGACACCTTTATGGTCCAAGAGCTTGGTGGTACCAAAAACGAGCGGGGTTGGTGCAAGCAGAAGGTATCTTAGGGGTTGGACATAGATTTTATTGGCAGCCTGTTTGTTATGTTTTGCTTACTTTTATTATGTATCATATTGATCAATATTCTTGATCTATTTCAGCTTGGTGCAAATGCCATACTTGCTGTGTCACTTGCCGTATGCAAGGCAGGAGCCAGTGTGAAGAAGATTCCGCTCTACCAGGTCCCTGTCACTCATGATTTTATTGTTCTTCAATAGTATATCAATGATATGTTGCTGACTTTTATTTTATTTTTTAACCATTTGTCATGCAGCACATTGCTCACATTACTGGGAACAAGAACTTAGTTTTGTCTGTCCCAGCATTCCATGTTATCAAAGGGGGATCACATTGCTGGGAACAAGAACATAGTTTTGTATACTTATTTATTTTTGTTTCACTTGGTATGTTCAGCTGGGAAATATGGAATTGCGAGAAGGTTTTGTATTCCAAAAAAGGGAATTTTGCGTTGTTATAAAACTGTTGTCTTACAAGTGAAATTTTGCTCTATTTGAATCTGGGACCGAGGTTGTAAATTTGTTAGTTACTTTCATGTAAAAATATTGTCGAAATTTGCCCAAGTTTGTATGATTTTTTGTTGTACTGGTAAATTTGCCAAAGTCTCTAATTTATACCCAACTTTTGTGACTGTGTGCCTGTGTTTTTTGTGAGAGGTGTTATAAGCTTTGGCCATAATTAATGAAGTTTGAGGTAGCTTTGGCAATAAGAAAATTAGTTTTAGTTCTTTTTGTGGTTGGAATTGGGAGGAGACAAGAAATTTGATATAGCTTTTGACACGACTGATGAAGATAATCCACGTTGAAGGCGCCCCGCTAAATTATTTTACGCTAATTTGTTGTTCCGCGTCGAAAGCGTCTGGCCGAATTTTTTGTTCTACGCCGAATTTGTTGTTCCGCGTCGAAGGCGCCTGCGCCGAATTTGTTTTTCCGTGTCGAAGGCACCCGCGCTGAATTTGTTGTTCCGCGCTGAATTTAGAGTGCATGAGATTTGATCTTGGTAAATTAATGGTTGAGATTGGATTTTGTAAAAATTTTAGTGGGAAAACTTAAATTTTGGGGGAAAATGTCTTGGAAACAAAAACTTTGAAATTAGAAGTGTCTTGAGAAAGATTGTGGAGATTAAATTGGGGGGGTGCCTTGGAAACCTAAACTTTGAAATTAGAAGTGCCTTGGAAAAGATTGTGGAGATTACATTTGGGGGAAAAGTGCCTTGGAAACCTAAACTTTGAAATTAAAAATGTCTTGGGAAAGATTGTGGAGAAGCATGATCCATTAAATTAAACAAAATAAAAAATTTAGCGTAAAACAATTTAGTGGAACAACAGATTAGCATAAAAAACCTTGAGGTTTGTTGTTCCGCGCCGACGGTGCCCGCTAAATTTTTTTACGCTGATTTGTTGTTCTGCGCCAAAGGCGCGGGCGCCAAATTTGTTGTTCGTCGCCGAATTTGTTGTTCTGCGCCAAAGGCGCCTGCGCTGAATCTGTTGTTCCACAACGAAAATGCTCGCGCCGAAGGTGCTTGTGCCGCTAAATATTGTTACGTTAATTTATTGTTCTGTTAAATTTTGGGTGTGGAAATAATTTTTCGGGGAACAAATATTTCGCGGGGGAAATCTTAAATGAACCGTGCCCGCGGGCACGGGTTATGACTAGTATATATATATATATATATATATATATTCATGCATAAAGAAGCAGACAGTGGAGGCATATACCGCATATTCGAAATTGAAGCATGATATTCTAGGAGTCATCCAAAGACAGGCATATAAAACAAAATCACAACGTAGAAGCACACCAACTAGCTAGTCACAACACACAACTCACACAAAAGCAAAGTGAACCCACGGAGCATAAAATGCAGCAGGACTCGGCTTCCTAGGGTTAGTGAGAATGATTATCGTAGCTAAGCTAATTGTGTGTGTGGTTCCATGGCAGTTCATCATGTGGGGTCATCTCTAGGAGAGGGAGAATAAAAAGAAGGAAAGAAAAAGAAAAGCACGACGAAAATGACTCAAAAACGATGAAAAAGACACAACTGACGCACAAAGTGTGACTTCCCCAGGCTGAACATTGCATTGCCCTCAATGCAATAGGAATAAAAGCGGGAAGGCAACGATAGATGGCGGGGAAGTACGCACAGACAAATAAACTGGAAAAATATTAAAAACACACAAGAAGAGATAGAGAAAAATAAAGAAAATAAACATCCAAACCAACTATTTAAACACATACACACGACACATAAAACAAGCACACAACAAACAAGACACACGACAACAATCATAGAAAATTGATTTCCCCCAAGCTGATCATGACAATGCTAGAAAGAAGATATGATGAAGATGAATCAGAAAAAGCTGGCTAGGGGAAATCAGAAAAAAAGAAATCAAAGTACAGGAGCGGTGGGCTCCTCATCCTCCTCGAAAGAGGATGGAGGGGTGTGCACGGGAGAGGTGATGGGCGTGCGAAGAAGTGGAGAAATGGGTGGAGATGGTGGACGGATGGGTGTTGTGGTGGTGTGAACGATGGGTGGAGTGTCGGTGGAATGGAAGGTGGGATGGATACTGCGACCAATGAGGTGGGTGTGGGTAATGATCTTGCACACACAACGGACTTCTTGCGATGGGAGTAGGTGGTGGTGATAGAGGTGAAGGGTGGTGTTGGTGTGGGATCAATGGTAGTGTTGGTGGGATGGGAAGAAGTGGCGGGAAGGGAAACAGTGGTGGTGGGAGGGAATGATCGCCTAGGGAGTGATGGAGGAGGTGATGGGGGTGGAGTAGGTGGTGGGGGACCGTGAATGTGTGTAAGAAGGCAGAGAATGGCGGCGATGTTTCGCTTGAGAGAAAGGAAACGAGGATGTGATAAGAAGGAAGTGGATAGGTCCGAGGAGGTGGATGAGGATGCGCCAGCGCACAGAGAAGCTAGCTTAGCCTCAAGAGCGAGGCGAGCGGAGGTGGCCTGGCGGATAGCAAAAGTGGTGCCAGCGGTAGTGGTTGTGCCGGCACCGGAGGCTAGGCCAAAGAGGGCCATAGTAAGTGCCTCGGAAGAAACAGCGAAATCACCCGGGGTGGTGACACTAGGTCCAGCCCCGGGGTCTCCTCTGAACGCTGGGATATCCTGCTCGCCCAAATGGACGGCAGGGGAAGGAGGTCTAGGTGCGTCACGGAGAGGAAACTGTAGATGTAACCCCCCTACAAATTCAGGATCAGGAGGAAACGACCAATCTGCCTCAAGGTGAATAAACATGCGGCCAGGATTTGGCAGAATGGTATATGGTGCAGGAGGTGGCCATAGTAAAAAAGCAAATCGACCGTTGCCTCCCGGCCGGATCATATGGGTGTGTCACAGGACATCAAGATCAAGATATGTAGATCCTGGGGCACGAGGCAAATCGTTGGGAATCACGATGTTGAAGGGAGGGTGCTGTGCAATGAGAGTAATGAGGCCGCCGCAGCAATATTTACCCTTGTTTGCACGGCTAATATCAATAAGCTTTTGAATTAGCCACGCAGCGGCATTTATGCGTATGCGCGGGGCCTCGAAGGCAATCTCGTCAACACCGGGAATGAACAAAAAAGTCATCACCCAAGGGATGAAAAGATCGGGGATGGTCACGGTACCGGACTCATCCCGCGGAAAGAAAGCGCTAGAGATTATACGGTGGGCGAGATGAAAGACTGGGTGGATGATGGAGGAGGCCTTGGCCTTGCCTCGAGGAAATGATCATGGAGAGTGAGGCATCCCCAAAAGTGGTCGACATCGAAGTCGTCATGCAATTCATAGGAGGGGAGGCTGCCTTCTAGATTAGGGAAACCGAAAATATCATTGATTGTGGTCACAGGGACACGGAAGTTTCGGTTTCTGAAGCGAAAATCGATATTGAACCCCCTCTCAGTTTTGATGGCAGATAGAAATTCTAGGGTGAGAGAGGGGTAGGATCATTCATGGGAGTGTAAGAAACCTAGCCAACCTAAGTTTGCAAAAAGGGACTCGACTCCAGAGAAAACCCCAAGATTGAGTAGGGTTTGATTGGGTGCAAATTTGGTGGCTAAGTGAGATCTTTGGCTGAGTCGAAGATAGAAGTCTTTGTGTTCCTGACTCATGAAACGGACTCCCTGCGGTCCCATCAGTGGGTCCACCATAGGTATGATAGGTTGGGGTGGTGGTTGGGTAGGCGGAGGAGGAGGAGCACGTCCACGTGTGGAATGTGTGGATTTGTGTCTCTTGCGAGACGGCTCCTCTTCCACCATGATGTGCTTACCCTTGTCCTTATTTTTTGCCATGATTGTGTGGTGATTTAGTGTGATAATCAAGATTATATGAGTATGCACACAACCGATGACAAAGGAGCAAAATAATAATACTTGGGTAATATAAAAATCAAGCTAAGGAGCGAGTGTACCCAGTAATGAAGCGAGTCCAAGCTCCTAAAAGATCCCACGCTATATGATGGAGGGATTTGGGGAACCGCTGGATGCTAATCCAACAAGAAATGAAATTTCAAAAATTTTGGGGGTTAGGGCTAGGGTTTGGGTGATTTGCAGTTGAATGTGGTTGATGGGAGGGTTTTGATGGTGGGGAAGTATGGGAGGAAGTGGGGGAGTGATCTTAGTGTAGAGATATGATGCCCTCGAGGCTAATTATCTCTGTGTGAATAGAGTAAACGTCTTGTTCGAAATAACAGTAAGCTGTTTGGTAATAATTTATCTAAGTTATAATGTAGAAAACATTAGATATTAACTTAGGTAAAGTCCTGAGACTTTATGCAAGGTCAAACATGTATCGAGATGAGTATCTCGATCGTGGAGAAATGTTTGACCGTCTCTAGCATAAGTCTAAAAGGGTTCGTGGTCGTAGATGTTTCGAGACAAGGATATCGAAACATCGGATAGACCATTGTGTCTTAGTCTTCACCGTTTAGCGGTGACGATGATCTCATGATCGTTCGACTTGGCGAAGTCAGAGACGAGACACAAGTGCTCATTACAGAATGAGTTCACTGAATGATCCACAAGAGTTATCATATGGTTACATTGACCAATCTGTCCATGATAACTCTTAGTGATGATAGGCAAGTTGGTCTTTTGACTTGAGGTCATTTTACGAACCTATGCGTGAATGGTGCCACTTAGATCAACCGACCTAGCTTCGAGGCAAGGCCTGTCGAAAGGTCCTTGATTGGGTAACACTTGAAGCGTATGAGGAGAGTAATGACCAAGAGAGGATTCGTCTCTCCCGGTCAATGGGAGTTAGTGTCGTATGGTTAATTCGGTCTATAGTAATATCTCTGGCCAGAGTATGTTGGAAGAAGTCCAACATTATTTGACTAAAGATCGATAGAAACTAACCGGAGTCAAGTTATTGGGGTTGACAGTTTGACCGTACCCTAGACTTGCTCTACACGACATAGTTAAGACGAAGAGACTATAACTGCGGAATTCATCACGGAAACAGTCAGTGTGGTCCCGACAATACTCATGTCAATGAGTCAACCACATAATGATGATTTCTGAAGCAGGGACGGCAACCACTGCTCGTGGTCACTGTCGTATAGGGCTTCGATCCCAACCTGTTGTACTGGTCAGGTTGTAGGGTCTCACACAGAGTGCAACCAATGTCTAGTAATAGGTAGAAATTAGTTAGGGAGAATAATTTGCATTTGATGCAAAGGAAGAGAAAATTGCATTTTGATGCAAATGATATTTAAGCCTAGATAGGGGACTAATTTGCATACAATGCAAAATAGATTAAATATGTTTTAAATAGTTTAAGATAATATTTAATGATATAAATGCAAGTAAAAGATCACGGGTAAGACAGGAATGTCCCGATCAAGACCTAGGTTCGAACAGCGTCCAAATCGAACGCCAGATGCTCAAGATACACCAAAAACAGCTCATTGGATCAGATCGGGTCAGACCAGGCTGACCCAGGCCAGACTGGGTCTGGCCTGGGTGACTGGCCAGACCCAGACAGCCTGGGTGGCGGGCCCAGGCCCAGGCGCTGGGCGCATGGGCCTGCGCCCAGGCAGGCCCTCCCAGGCGCCCAGGGCCCCTGGGCGCAGGCCCAGGCGTTGGGCGCATGGGCCTGCGCCCAGGCAGGCCCACCCAGGCACCCAGGGCGCCGGGCGCAGGCCCAGGCACTGGGCGCCTGGGCGCCTGGCCCGGGCCCGGGCCAGGCGCCCTGGCCTGGGCCAGGCGCGCCAGTCTGGGCGCGCCTAGACCAGGTTCTGGCCTAGTCTGGGCTTGCCCAGTTAGCCTGGTGGGCCCCGCAGAATAGGTTTTCTGAAACCTAGGTTGGGCAGTTTTTGACAGCTCAGTTTTTGCGAAAAACTAGCCGTGGGCTGAACTTTGAGTGATCAATTGGAGGGTCAAACGAACTCCGATTGACGAGCCGTTTTTTCCTATGCGTTCACCGTTGAACACCCTTCGTATTGATAGGTTGTATCGATCATGAAGCTCAACAATGAGTGAGTTAAAATTCACGGAAGTTTGCACTTTGTGAAGGGCAAACTAACTTGATTTAATTAACTCTAAATTATTAGTCCCACATCGGTTTTGCAGAAAGGGGAGAGTCCGCCACATATATAAATAGGGGTCTCCCCCTTCCTCCAAACTCATCCCAAGCTCTAGATCTGAGCGGCTCTCGTAAATGTTGGAGCACGCTCGGATCTAGGCTTAAATTAATATTTCTCTTCTCCATATATTTCTGCCTTACTCCTGAGGGCTCTAGAAAAACCGCAAAGGAGTTCGGATTCGGATCCGAAATCTTGGCGAAGGTTTCACTCGCGTGAAATTTTCTTCGACGCGTGGTTGGTTCGGCGATATGGGGATTGATCGCCTCGGGATGCGGAGCGGTTCGAGGAGCGGTTCGGGGAACGGTTCAAGGAGCGGCTCGGCGTGAGACGGGGAGCGGCTCGGAAGACGGTGCGGTTCATCTCGCCTGCCCCAGGGTTGAGATTCCGGGTATGTGTTTTATTAGCATTAGTTTAATTTAATCGCAGTAGGTTAGATCCTTCTCGGGATGGTCAGATCCATCCCGAGTCGACGTAGATCTTGGCTAAGGGTCTTGTACCTTAGGGCTAAGTTAAATTGTTTAACAGCATGTTAATTAGATTAACAAATCTTTCTGCTGCAATGTTTATGTCTATGTTCCGTCCGACTTAGGACTGGAATAGATTTTTAGTGCCCTAAGGGTTCCCCAAATTCCCTTCAGTGGTATTAGAGCCTAGGTTTGCGTAACGATCTAGCACTGCGATTTTGTTAAAATTGAAATGTTTTTTAAAATACTTTATAAAATGTTTTAAAGTTATGAAAATTTAAAATGTTTCTTGATGCCCTTTTAAAATGTTTTAAAATTTATGCGATATTTTTAAAGATGATTTTAAAAGGATTTTAGATGTTGAAATATTTTATATGATAAAATTTTAAACATGAAAATTTTAAAATGGTGTTTTAAATTTATGTGATAAATTTAAAATTGATTTTAAGGCTTTGAAACTTTATGCGATAAGTTTAAAAAATTATTTTAGCTGTTTAAATATTTTATGTGATAAAATTTTAAGCCTGAAATTTTTAAAATGATGTTTTTAAATTTATGAGATAATTTTAAAAACTGTTTTAAAAGTTTAAAATTTTTTATGCGATAAACTTTAGTCTATTTAATTGTTAAATAGTTGTAAACTTTTTATGCGATAAAATTAGTGTAACTTTATTTTAATAGCTATGTCATCTTGTCACTTATTTGATAACACAAGACAACCGTTTAGGTTAGCCATTAAGAAATCATTAAAATTTATTGATTGATTTTTAATGACATGATATGTTTAATAAAACTTTTAACAACCCTTTAAGATCTAATTCATGATTAGGTAGTCCCTTTAATGATTTTTAATTCTAATTGTTATAATTAATTCTCATTAAAGGACTTCGCTTTTAGCGATGTTAATAAATTTATTAAAATCCTAATAACGATTAGGGTAGCACGTGAACCTTATAGTTGATAAGGATTTAATAAAAGTTATTAAACAAATTCTAAAATTTTGAAATTAAGGATTCAACTAGTTGATAGGATTAATTAGTTGTTAATAAAAGCCTTTTAGTCTATGGCATGCATATAAAAATGACAAGCTTCATTCAATGGACCATGATCTAGTCAATATGATTGGCTAAGTTTACTGGATCACCTTTTACAGGATAGTGATCCTGGCTTAGTCAATTCCCTGGCTGTGTTCCGCTGGACCGCAATGACGCGAATCATGATTGTATGACACCCTGGACTATATCTAAGTCAAATACGTTAATGATCTTCATCAAGATTAGTCGTAGCCCTCCTTGTTTTAGGGGTTGGCAACTATAGGACCCGTGTTACAGTTGTTGAGATACACTCAAGCTGTGACATAACAATCTTATAGAAACTAATTTCTTAAATACATATAATGTAGTCTAAGACATGACCCAAACCGACGTGTCGTGAATACACCGAGCGCCGGGGCAAGTCGAGGCTAGACACGAGAACAAGGGTCCGACTAGACTAGACATTGTGATTTGGATGAGCACACTCATGATCACAAATGGCTAGGGGTAAAAACCGAATAAGAGAGTCATATCTGATATGATCGATGAAGAGTCATCTTCCGATTACAGAGTCCTACAACTAGTTGAGCTACACTCAAGGTTGTTAGGCTCAAGGTGATTGAACCTCTTACCCATTAATTTTAATTCGATTAAATCGTTCGTTATTAAGTTTTGAAACGATCGTAAAAATAATGGGAGGATATGGATTGATAAAAGCCATTCTACCTATATTTAATATTGAACATATGCTAAACTAGGGCAAGACTATGTTTACCAAAAGGAATCAAAATATAATATTTTAATGGAATAAGTTAACTGGTCAATTAGGTTGATTAATTGAATATCAAGTTAAATTCTAATTGATAGAATTAAAACTATATTCTCATTGACATTAAAATGACCTTCTAAAGAACAGACTTAAGAAATATGATTTCATTAAGTTCTAGGTCCAACAAATAAATTCACGCTACATGTCACTCGTCTCTATATGAGGCAGCTTGAACATATATGATATTCGAAGTATGTTTCTCCCTACAACTTGTCGAGCTACACTCAAGGTTATATGGATAAACAATTTTGATCCGCAAAGTTCGAAAATTCGATCAAATCGTTTGAGTCGAATACGAGTGCATGAGCAGTGCAAGACTATGTATCCCCACTGGATCTTAAGACAAGCAACTTCTTGAGCTACACTTAAGATTGCAACTCTCAGGCGTTTGGATACATGAGATGCTTGCATAACTATTTATTTATGTTGGGTAATTTAATATCTAAATGTGATTTAGAAAAGAAAGAAGGCACTCCGGAAAGTCAATTGAGAAAGTTAGTTTAATTTATCATTAGTAAAGGCATAAGTAGGAGGAAATGAAAATGTGACATATGCTGATGTCACGATTTCATAATTATTGTTATACAAAAGATTAACACATTTTGACGAATGTCGTCACATTGCTTCTGAAGCAATGAGTAATATGTATAATGATAATACAATATATATTAAATGTTAATATATAAATACACAAGATAGTAGCAAACTTATATGGCAAAATAGACTAGGCCGTATCGAGAGACTAAGCGTCACAAGTCATATAAAGAGGGGTCTGACCTCTCGTATTATGAATTCTACGGACACTTATGAGTCTTACCCTCTTAGATATAATGGCCGAAACCCATCTGTAAGACAGTGGGAGAATGAGTTGTCGAACTAAGTCTCGTACATACTGAGGTACCCGAGTCTAGATTAACCAAAATAAGTTATCCGTATATTTTATTAAGACACGATTTCTTGATGAAACACAGTCTGATAAAATAAAGAACGAAATGACAAAAGTATTTAAACTGATTCGATTAGATCGAATGGTCAAATACTTAGCTAATTAAATCTTGCGTAATTAAAAGAAAATATGATTTTCTCTCAGGTCAAGTCTGATAACACATCGGTGTGTTAAAAGGATATGAATCGCACTTAGTTAGACTTGGTGCGATCCATAGCCAGTGACTTTGAGTTAAGTCCTCCCTCTTGGTTAAGTCCCAGATAGTAATGCCTAGGTTTTGTTAATGTTCTATGAGGACATTATCAATAAGATAGTCATTAAATCAATCGTAAGGAAGTTGTATAATTGCTCGGATCTCATGAGACGAAGAGTCGAGTAAGACATCATAATTGATGATGACTTAGTCAACTTCCGGAATAAAATTCGGAATAGTTACTCCGATTTATAATCTGATGAAATCTGAACAAGTCCGTGTGCGTAAATAAATTTTGGAATTTAGTATACGTGCCCAAGGAAAATGTTTCCTCACTTTCTGTAAGTAAATCTTTAAGTTGAAAGATTAGGAGCAAAAAGAAAATAGTGAAGTACAATCATGTTGTTCGAGAACTGTTTTTATCTTAATTCCTATAAAACGGATTATGATGAAACCATTTTTCGCCAGTAGATGTGTACCGATCTACTTGGGGCATTCACTTATAAGTTCATTTTTCTAAATATGATTTAGACGAACCAACTTATATGAATTAGCCAGAAAATTTTCAAGGTCATTGGGAGCGTATAAATTACATGCGAGGCATCAAAGGGATGGAACATATATTTTGACGAAGTGATCAAAAAGTTTGATACTTTATCAGAAATAGATATGAGTCATTTGAAATGACCAATAACTAATTTAAAATTATTATCGCAAAAATACGATGAACTGGATAAGATCCAAGGAAATAAAAATATTATGGATTCCGAAAGACCAAGTGAATTATTTGAATGAGATTCAAATGGTTGGTCTAACATGAACATAGAAACCCCTTAAGTCTATACTGTAGACGGTTTAGCAAATCCACTCACAAAGACTCAACCACATGAAGTCGGGAAAACTTATGTGTAAAAACGGTATTAGATACCGGGATAAATGAGCCTGAGTGGAAGTGGGAGATGTAGAGATATGATGCCCTCGAGGCTATTTATCTCTATGTGAATAGCGCAAACGTCTTGTTCGAAATAACAGTAAGCTGTTTGGTAATAATTTATCAAATTTATAATGTAGAAAACATTAGATATTAACTTAGGTAAAGTCCTGAGACTTTATGCAAGGTCAAACATGTATCGAGATGAGTATCTCAATCATGGAGAAATGTTTGACCTTCTGTAGCATAAGTCTAAAAGGGTTCGTGGTCGTAGATGTTTCGAGACAAGGATATCGAAACATCGGATAGACCATTGTGTCTTAGTCTTCACCGTTTAGCGGTGACGATGATCTCATAATCGTTCGACTTGGAAAATTCAGAGACGAGACACATGTGCTCATTAGAGAATGAGTTCACTGAACGATCCACAAGGGTTATCATATGGTTACATTGACCAATCTATCCATGATAACTCTTAGTGATGATAGGCAAGTTGGTCTTTTGACTTGAGGTCATTTTACGAACCTATGCGTGAATGGTGCCACTTAGATCAACTGACCTAGATTCGAGGCAAGGTCTATCGAAAGGTCTTTGATTGGGTAACACTTGAAGCGTATGAGGAGAGTAATTGTTGGATATGGAAGACGTTTGTACACCCTTGTGGGGGATGTACGAGGGAATACGGACCTCGAACGTCGCGCACACGAAGTCGTGTGCAAAGGGAATCTGTTCCCTTGCGGAGAGGATCTCTGTATGAGTGGGAAAGTCGCATTATATATGCATAAATGCATGCGACATATGGTTAATAAAGGGGGAATATCTTAAGCTTATGTTGTACCATGCATATGGTACAACTTAAGCTTATAATGTGACATGCATCATGGTACACCTTAATTAAGTTGTTCCAAAGGAACAACTTACCCTAAAATAACTACCTTGGGGGCTATAAATAAGACCCAAGGGTAGCCATTTTCCTTACACCATTTGCATGAAATTCATGCATGCATCTTCTTCATAGCGAAGCTCTGCAGAAATATTTCCTCTCCCTCCATCCAAGTTCTTAATCTAAAATAGAGATTTAGATTGTGGATTAGTAGCATTACTCCGTTCGTGAGAAGACTCGATCCGTCGTGGCGAATCCGAAGGCAAAGTTCCGAGACTACCGCTCCGCATACGCTAGCGTAAGTCTCCACTTTAATTATCGATCCTAACTCTGTTTTGGCAGGATCCAACATTGGTATCAGAGCCATATGGGTTCGCCCCGGTCAATCCACCGCCCCGTCGAAACTACGAACGAGTCGTTGTCTTTTTCACGAATGGGTCTCCTACTATTACGGATATAGTAGGAACGCTTCGTGACGGAGAGAACGCAGCGGTTGTTCTTTTCACGTTAGGGTCTCCTATCATTACGGATATGGTAGGAACTCTCCGTGACGGGAAGAACCGACCGTTCACGTAGTACGTTATTCATTTTTGGCACACGGCCATTAGGAAATAACTAATTTCTCGACGAACGGGTGCTTCATCGACGAACGGGTGCTTCATCAAGGAAGATGATGGAAGTTATTTCCATCGGGTAAGAGGAAAATTTGGTGCATGTGCACCATGGCCAAATGGGCTATGAAGGCCATGCACCCCCTCTCCCCATGCGGAGGGGGTTGGCTACGGCCAATAACCACCGGCGACCACCCCATCAAGGGGGAGGAATGAGTGCGGCAACCCCATTTAAAGGGGGTGGCCGGCCATGGCCAAAGGGGCCATGGCCGGCCAACGCCGAATGGCCTTGGCCATGACCGGCCATGGCCAGGCCGGCAGTGGCCGGCCAAGGCCAGGCCGGCAATGGCCGGCCTTGGCCAAGCCCTGCCGGCCAGGCCGGCCCTGGCAGTGGCCAGGGCCGGCCCTTGGCCGGCCTGCCGGCCCTGGCAGTGGCCAGGGCCGGCGCCCTGGCCACTGCCAGGGCCAGGCCGGCCCTGGCAGTGGCCAGGGCCGGCCTGCCGGCCCTGACAGAGGCTAGGGCCGGTGCCCTGGCCTCAGGCCAGGGCCTGGCCGAGGCCAGGGCAGGAGCCCTGGCCCCGGCCAGCGGCCTGCCGGCCCTGGCAGAGGCCAGGGCCGGCGCCCTGGCCTCAGGCCAGGGCAGGAGCCCTGGCCCCGGCCAGCGGCCAGGCCGCCCTGGCAGAGGCCAGGGCAGCGCCCTGGCCTCAGGCCAGGGCCTGGCCGAGGCCAGGGCAGGAGCCCTGGCCCCGGCCAGTGGCCTGGCCGACCGGCCCTGGCAGAGGCCAGGGCCTGGCCGGCCCTGGCCGAGGGGGCCAGGGCAGAGGCCCTGGCCGGCCCTTGGCCAAGCCCCGGCCAGGGCAGAGGCCCTGGCCGGGAAGAAGTTGCTTTCGAAAATTGGTCGACCAATTTTGTGTTTTTGGTCGACCAATCTGGCAGAAGGTCTGAATCGACTGCAAACTTGCCTACTGACCCATACGGGGTGACAAAAGGCATTGGCCAAACTCGAATGTGTCGATTAGCCCATACGGGGCTAACCACAGTGCCGACCAGTTCATACGGGACTAACGTTTTAATGAAGTTTTTTGGGCTCTACTCCTTGAAGATTAGCCATAGTGCTCTACTTCATGCGAGATTAGCTATGTCATTGTGCTCTACTCTACGGAGATTAGCCAATGTACTTGTGACGTTGTGTTCTACTCTACGGAGATTAGCCAACATGCTTTCAAATTTTTGGAAAAAGATGTTTTTCAAATAGGTTATGTCCCGTCCTTAAATCGGGACAGCGCAATTTAGAATTCCAAGTCCTACCACGATCCGGCCATGGTTATCTAACCCATGGGTGTGTAGAACAGGTCTCGTGGCTTGGCAATTGTTGCGTTAAAATTCTTTGCGCTAATTCTCACCTATTCTATTTTGAAAAATATGTTTTTCAAAGTAATTTTCCGCTGCTAATACCATACGGGTATTATTTCTGATTTCTTTTTACTTAAGATAAGTAAGAGGGATACTTTGAAAGTTACTTCTAGATGGTAGTTGGGAACGTAGTGAACTTCTCGATTCTAGAGTAACATTTCAACGCATCCAAGGAACTTATCAAGTGTTTAAAGAATCGAAACTTTATGCATTGAATTTTGATCGTGTTTTTTCATTTTCTTTGCAGTTTTTTGAATCGAATATGTCTACCGCTTCTAAGAATATTGTCGCAGAGCTTAACAAAGGTGAAAAGCTCAACGGCGACAATTATAAACTTTGGTCAATTAAAATCCAATATGTTTTGGAGGAGCAAGATGTGCTCGAAACACTCCAAAACATAATGGTAGAACCTGAGTTGGGCAATACGGCCCAACACAAGAGGGACCGGGAAGCTTATGACACTTGGACTCGAAAGAACAAAATAGCACGCATTACGTTACTGTCCGCGATGGACAATGACATAATGCGTCTATTTCGGGAATTCGATCTAGCCAAAGACATATGGTCTGAGCTAGAAGTAAAGTATGGTGGAACTTCGGTTACCAAACTCCGCTCCTTGAATATTCAATTTGATTCGTACAAAATGCGGCGAGATCATTCTATGAAAAAGCATCTCCGCCACATGGCGAATCTTATATCTGAATTAAAGGATGCGGGAGTCACGCTGTCTGACGAACAGCAGATCCAAGCAGTCATTCGTTCACTCCCAGATAGCTGGGATAACATGAAAATGCATCTCACTCATAATGAGTGCATTAAAACTTTAAGCGATGTATCGAAACACCTCGAACTCGAGGAAGAGCGGATTCAAGCCGCAAAACCAAGTGCAGAAGTGCACGTGGCCACTAGTTCCTCACATGGAGGAAATAAGCGGAAGAATAAACGCTTAAGGTTTGTGAACGAACGTAAGCAAGAACCGGAGACCTCAAAGAAGACAAAGAACAAAAAGTGGCAAAAGAATGTGCACTCAAAGAAGAAAAACTTGAAGAAGATCAAGTGCTTTAAGTGCAACAAGTACGGTCACTTCGCCCGTACATGTACGGATGGAAGTGATAAGGTAACTTGTAGGACTAGTTACATATGTGTTTCTAGTTCCATGTTTCTTGCTGAATCTAACTATTTTTGGTTGATTGATTCAGGGGCCACAGACCACGTTGCGAAGGACAGAAGGTTCTTCGTAGAGTATCGAAGGATAACTCAAGGAACAAAGTGGATATACGTCGGCAACAACACTCGTGTTGAAGTCAAAGGCGTCGGAAAATGTAAGCTAGTTCTCGACAACGGCCGGACATTATTATTGCACGACGTCCTCTTTGCTCCAGATATTAGAAGGAATATCGTTTCCGTGGTCATGTTAATGTCTTTAGATTATGAGTGGAGGTTCTATAAACAATATGTTGACCTTGTTTGTAATAATTCTTTGATTGGTTCTGGTAATGTTTGTAATGGATTAATTGTTTTAAATACAATGTATGATGATTCTTCTTCCATTAATGAAAGTTTCCATTTGACAAATGCTTCTAACTCTGAGTCTGAGATCATTTGTTGGCATGCAAGACTTGGTCATATTGGACCAACTAGAATGGATAGACTTGCCAAAAGTGGCTTGCTATCTACTGTTTCAAAAGTTGAAATGTCAACTTGCGAACATTGTCTTGTAGGGAAAACTTGTCGCAAGCCGTTTGGAACTGGCACAAGGGCCGAAGTTCCATTACAGCTTATCCATTCGGACATTTGCGGTCCAATGAATGTTAAGACAAGACGCGTGAAGTCCTATTTCATCACATTCATTGATGACTTCACCCGTTTCGGACATATCTATTTGATATCCCACAAAAGTGAAGCTTTGGCTTGCTTTAAAAACTATATGAGTTTAGTGGAGAATCAATTAGATCGCAAGATTAAGGTTTTGTGAACCGATAGGGGTGGTGAATATCAATCAATAAGTTTTAAGGAACTTTGTGATGAAAAAGGCATAGTACATCAGGTAACTATGCCTTACACTCCACAACAAAACGGTGTTGCGGAAAGAAGAAATAGGACATTGATGGAAATGGTCCGATCAATGATGTCTCAGGCAAATTTGCCTATCACCTTTTGGGGTGACGCATTATTGACGGCAGCATTCATCTTAAACCGTGTACCCTCGAAGTCGGTAAGTTCTACTCCTTATGAGTTGTGGAACAATAGAACTCCAGACTTAAACATTCTAAAACCTTGGGGTTGTGCCTCATACGCACATTTATCCTCTCACAAATATGGCAAACTTGGGCCACGTGGGAGGAAGTGTATCTTCATCCGATACGCTGAAAACTCCAAAGGATATGTTTTCGTCGGTCAAGAGGACAATGGGGGTCTAATAGAATTCGAATCGAGGGATGTTGTCTTTTTGGAAAAAGAGTTTCCAAGACAGGGTGAGATAAGTCAAGACTTATCCTTGTTTGAGACTTGGGATCAAGAAGGATCGGAACGTTCGAGTGGGAGAATTCTTGGTGAAGAAGAAAATACGTTTCAAACTTCACCAATGGATGATACGAACGATACCAATCCTATTCCGAGTGGGAGTGATGTTATTCCAAGTGGGAGTGATGTCATTCCAAGTGGGAGTGATCAAACTCAAACAAGACGTAGTAATCGAACGAGGCTAACACCTCTGAGATTTGAGGATGAATTTCCTCAAACATTCATGACATTACTACAAGATGATGACGAACCTGCAAATTTCAAACAGGCCGTCACATGCCCTGCTAAAGATAAATGGATAGCGGCAATGGAAGAAGAACTTCAATCCATGAAAACAAACCAAGTCTGGGACTTGGTTAATTTACCTAAGGGACGTAGAGCCATTGGGAACAAGTGGGTTCTCAAAATCAAGCATAAGGCTGATGGCTCCATCGAGAAATATAAAGCTCGCCTTGTTGCGAAAGGTTTCACGCAACAGGAAGGAATAGACTACGAAGAGACTTTCTCTCCTGTCGTGCGTTTTACCTCCATTCGCTTAATTCTGGCAATGGTGGCTTGTTTGGACCTCGAGTTACATCAGATGGATGTAAAGACTGCTTTTCTTAACGGAGAACTAGATGAGGAGATCTACATGGAACAACCAAACGGGTTTGTACGAGAAGAAAACAAACATAAGGTTTGTAAACTTTGTAAATCCATATATGGTCTTAAACAATCCTCAAGGCAGTGGTATATGCGCTTTCAAGAAGTCGTCTTATCGTATGGTTTCTCCATGCTCGACGAAGACAACTGCGTATATATTAAGAGGATTAAAAACAAGTATGTAATTATGTCTCTTTATGTAGATGACATACTTATAGCCGGAAATGATAAGCATCTTATCTTGGATATCAAAACTTGGCTTTCATCCGTCTTTGAGATGAAAGACATGGGTGAAGCTGCATATATCCTTGGGGTTAAGATCTCAAGGAATCGTTCCAAGAAACTTCTTTCTCTCTCTCAAGAGACATATATAAAGAAAGTTTTAGAACGGTTTAATATGCAGGATTGCAAGCCAATTGATACTCCAATAAGCAAAGGCGAGGGTCTATGTTTGGAGATGTGTCCCAAAGATCCAAAAGAAAAGAAAGCTATGGAAAAAGTTCCATACTCCAGTGCTGTCGGGAGTCTGATGTACGCCATGATGTGTACCAGACCGGACATTTGCTATGCTGTTGGTATGGTAAGCCGTTACCAATCCAACCCAGGACAAGCACACTGGAAAGCGGTGAAGAGGATATTAAGATACCTCAAAGGGACTGCGGACTATGCGTTATGCTATCAAGGCAATACCTTGAGACTCGAAGGCTATACCGATGCTGATTGGGCGGGTGATCTCGACGAGCGAAGATCTACCTCAGGCTTTGTTTACTTGCTCGGGAATGGTGCAATATCCTGGAGCAGCAAGAAGCAAACCTGCATCGCCTTATCAACCATGGAAGCCGAATTCGTAGCATTCAGCATGGCGGTCCAAGAAGCTGTTTGGCTTAGAAAATTCTTAGACAGGCTGACGAATGCCTCTGAATCGAGCATTGTTCCTATATACAGTGATAGTCAAGCTTCGATTGCCTATGTCAAAGATCCTAAATTTCATTGTAAGACCAAACACATTGACATTCGATTCAAGTTTGCAAAGGATTATGACAAACGGAAGGAAGTAGACATAGGATACATATCCACGCATGAGATGATAGCGGATCCCCTTACTAAGGCGATCCCCAGAGATGTGTTTTTCAAACACTTATCATCTATGGGAATGCGTAGGTGCTGAGCTGTATCATGTAATATTTCCCATGTCTATAGAAGATCAAAGTTTAATAAAAGAAAGAAGTTCTTTTATATATTGCATACAAGTTTCTTACAAATGATTTTAAACATTTGTGTTTAAGTCTCAGCTATTTTATTGTGTGTATGTCGGACAGATTAAGGTTGGCTCTCTCACATGAGCAACCGCCTTATCTTATCAGATGGATAAGATAGAGATGAGACTAGTTTAAAGTCAAAATCATTAGACAAATGATTTAGAGTCATGACTTAAACAAGATAGTCGAATACAAGATCTGCATCATACGGATGCTTACAAAAGATCTGAGATCTGTATCACAAGGATAGAAAGATCTCATTGGATTTTTTAAATCCTATCTGTCCTATGCAGGATGAGAGTCCGTGAATATTTCACGAGTAGTAAGGGGACTCAAAAAGATAGGCACTGTGGTGTCTGATCTTTCATCCGTACAACATCATTAAGACATACTCTCCCTGGGAAAGGAGTGATGTTGTAATACGTGTTCATACCACGTATGCATTTCGACCACTGAGTTAGTAGCAATAGTGTTTGCTATTATGTGAGACTCAAAGGCCATACTGGTCTTAACTCTTACCCTCAAGGACTCCAATTGGTTCCTTTAGATTTGACGAGATGATCGCTATCTTAGCGTGTTACTAATGGGCTAGGGTAATTCGGCTCGGTGGGGCACGTTAGAAAAGCGAATCAAGTCAAGATCAAAAGGTTCGCAAGAAGAGGAAGATTGATTTCATATTCGCATTTGGACTTTAATGATTCAAAGCTGGCCAGCCAATTGTAATCCAGATGGGATTCAATTGTTGAATATAAAGTACAAGAAAATGTGAAGAAATAATCTAGGGTAAAGCATGCGTTGAACTACTCAACTTTGCACATTCGAGGTCGTTGTGTATCTCTAACAAGTGCACAACAACAGACTCTACACGCATGACGGTCGCACGGTCTATTTCTCGGTATGATAGATGAAAGAACTAAGGGAAAGACGTTCTCTTACAATCCCCTCAAGTGTGAGTGGGAGATGTTGGATATGGAAGACGTTTGTACACCCTTGTGGGGGATGTACGAGGGAATACGGACCTCGAACGTCGTGCACACGAAGTCGTGTGCAAAGGGAATCTGTTCCCTTGCGGAGAGGATCTCTGTATGAGTGGGAAAGTCGCATTATATATGCATAAATGCATGCGACATATGGCTAATAAAGGGGGAATATCTTAAGCTTATGTTGTACCATGCATATGGTACAACTTAAGCTTATAATGTGCCATGCATCATGGTACACCTTAATTAAGTTGTTCCAAAGGAACAACTTACCCTAAAATAACTACCTTGGGGGCTATAAATAAGACCCAAGGGTAGCCATTTTCCTTACACCATTTGCATGAAATTCATGCATGCATCTTCTTCATAGCGAAGCTCTGCAGAAATATTTCCTCTCCCTCCATCCAAGTTCTTAATCTAAAATATAGATTTAGATTGTGGATTAGTAGCCTTACTCCGTTCGTGAGAAGACTCGATCCGTCGTGGCGAATCCGAAGGCAAAGTTCCGAGACTACCGCTCCGCATACGCTAGCGTAAGTCTCCACTTTAATTATCGATCCTAACTCTGTTTTGGCAGGATCCAACAGTAATGACCAAGAGAGGATTCGTCTCTCCCGGTCAATGGGAGTTAGTGTCGTAGGGTTAGTTCGGCCTTTAATAATATCTCTGGCCAGAGTATGTTAGAAGAAGTCCAACATTATTTGACTAAAGATCGATAGAAACTAACCGGAGTCAAGTTATTGGGGTTGACAGTTTGACCGTACCCTAGACTTACTCTACATGACATAGTTAAGACGAAGAGACTATAACTGCGGAATTCATCACAGAAACAGGCAGGGTGGTCCCGACAATACTCATGTCAATGACTCAACCACATAATGATGATTCATGAAGCAGGGAAGGCAACCACTGCTCGTGGTCACTGTCGTATAGGGCTTCGATCCCAACCTGTTGTAAGGGTCAAGCTGTAAGGTCTCACATAGAGTGCGACCTGAGTCTAGTAATAGGTAGAAATTAGTTAGGGAGAATAATTTGCATTTGATACAAAGGAAGAGAAAATTGCATTTTGATGCAAATGATATTTAAGCCTAGATAGGGGACTAATTTGCATATGATGCAAAATATATTAAATATGTTTTAAATAGTTTAAGACAATATTTAATGATATAAACGCAAGGAAAAACTCACTGGTAAGACGAGAATGTCCCGATCTAGACCCAGGTTCGAACGACGTCCAAATCGGATGCCAGATGCTCAAGGTACACCAAAAACAGCCCATTGGATCAGATCGGGTCAGACCAGGCTGACCTAGGCCAGACTGGGTCTGGCCTGGGCACCTAGCCAGACCCAGACAGCCTGGGCGACTGGCCCAGGCCCAGGTGCAGGCCCAGGCACTGGGCGCATGGGCCTACGCCCAGGCGGGCCCGCCCAGGCGCCCAGGGCACCTGGGCGCAGGCCCCGGCGCTGGGCACCTGGGCCTGGCCCAGGCGCTGGGCACCTGGGCCTGGCCCAGGTGGGCTGCCCAGGCGCCTGGGCGCCTGGCCCAGGCCCAGGACAGGCGCCCAGGCTGGGCGCGCCAGTCTGGGAACCCCCAGACCAGGTTCTGGCCTGGTCTGGCCTCACCCAGCTGGCCTGGTGTGCCCCACAGAATAGGTTTTCTGAAACCTAGGTTGGGCAGTTTTTGACGGCTCAATTTTTGCGAAAAACTAGCCGTGGGCTGAACTTTGAGTGATCAATTGGAGGGTCAAACGAACTCCGATTGACGAACTATTTTTTCCTATGCGTTCACCGTTAAACACCCTTCGTATTGATAGGTTGTATCGATCATGAAGCTCAACGGTGAGTGAGTTAAAATTCACGGAAGTTTGCACTTTGTGAAGGGCAACTAACTTGATTTAATTAACTCTAAATTATTAGTCCCACATCGGTTGTGCGAAAAAGGGGAGAGTCCGCCGCCTATATAAATAGGGGTCTCCCCCTTCCTCCAAACTCGTCCCAAGTTCTAGATCTGAGCGGCTCTCGTAAATGTTGGAGCACGCTCGGATCTAGGCTTAAATTAATATTTCTCTTCTCCCTATATTTCCGCCTTACTCCTGAGGGCTCTAGCAAAGCCGCAAAGGAGTTTGGATTCGGATCCGAAATCTTGGCGAAGGTTTCACTCGCATGAAACTTTCTTCGTCGCGTGGTTGGTTCGGTGACACAGGGATTGATCGCTTCGGGATGCGGAGCGGTTCGAGGAGCGGTTCGGGGAACGGTTCAAGGAGCGGCTCGGCGTGAGACGGGGAGCGGCTCGGAAGACAGTGCAGAACATCTCGCCTGCCCCAGGGTTGAGATTCCGGGTATGTGTTTTATTAGCATTAGTTTAATTTAATCGCAGTAGGTTAGATCCTTCTTGGGATGGTCGGATCCATCCCGAGTCGACATAGATCTTGGCTAAGGGTCTTGTACCTTATGGCTAAGTTAAATAGTTTAACTACATGTTAATTAGATTAACAAATCTTTCCGCTGCAATGTTTATGTCTATGTTCCGTCCGACTTAGGACTGGAATAGAGTTTTTGTGCCCTAAGGGTTCCCCAAATTCCCTTCACTTAGAGTAGTGGGAGTGAGGAGAGAGATCGATTGGGAAGAATGGAGAGATGAACCGTTCGAACGGAGAAGTTGAAGTCTGGTGGAATGAAGTCAGTTGGGGGGTATTTATAGGCTTAGGCGAACCGATGGGGTGAAAGTTCACCCGATCGGTTGGGTTGATTTTCGAAAAATCACTGTTGGATAGCAGCTACATGTGAACCGATCGGGTGAGATTTCACCCATCGGTTGACCACTCCCCAAAATTCCTGAGGCTTCTGTCATCGTCACCCAGTTAGCGACCCGATCGCCGCTTCTATCAACCGATCGGTTGACCGTTCCCAAAAATTCCCGAGACTTCTGTCATCATCACCCAATCTGCCACTCGATCGTCGTTTCTATCAACCGATCGGTTCGCTCGTGTGTTGAAATCGGGCACTTACTAATACTGACCACCCAATCAGTTGGTGCATGAACCGATCGGGTGGGGGCAATTCCTGCACAAATACAAAAATCATCTAAGTATCCCAATGAAGATTCCACAGCAGTATTTATTCATAAAAATTAGTAGACTAATCCTATAAACAACGACAAAAGTTCAGAACATGGGTTGCCTCCCATGAAGCGTTGTTGTTTATAGTCGTTTGCTCGTCTCCCGATATATTATATTCATGGGGTTTTGTATGGGTGATGCCAATGATCGGCACCCTCTCAGCTGTCGGTGCAGGGCCTCTTGTTGTTGACGACGACGACAGGTGAATGGTCTCAACGACTCTCCCGTTAGCGATGTCCAGAGGCTTTTCCCTCATGTTGGCGTCAATCGCCACTCTTCTCAGAACTCGGACTTCATCAGCTATGAGCTCCAAAGGCTCTTTTCCTTTGCTCTTAGTCAGAGCAACCTTCCCAAATCCGGGGGAGTCGACCGGGAGACACATACTTCTTCAGCGACTTCTTCTTTTTCCAACCCAATGTGCTCCTCAAGCCCATTTAAGCCTTCAGGGGGGTTCCTTGAAAGAACATCCCATGATCCTGTTTCAACAATTCTCTCTTCCTCTACCTCCAGCAGATTGCATCTATATTCCTCCGGTGGTGACTTCATCGATAATGCCAAGTCAAGCTCTACTTTCTGATCTCCGACGTTTAGGGACAGTTTCCCTTTCTTGACGTCTATGAGTATGCATGCGGTCGCCATAAAGGGTCTCCCGAGGATAATCAGAGTGTGAATATCCTCAGGCATGTCCATAACTACAAATTCGAATGGGACATGCACACCACAGACATTGACCGGCAAGTCGTCAACTACCCCCGCCGGGTACTTTACTGATCTATCTGCCAGCTACAGAGTCATTCATGTGGGCTCAAGCTCACCCATATTTATCCTCTTGTAAAACGATAGGGGCATCAGACTTATGCTTGCACCCAAGTCGACAAGCGCTCGATTGATTGATACCTCCCATATTGAGCATGGGATAGAAAAACTCCCTGGGTCTTTGAGCTTTGGCGGATTGGCTCGTTGAATTAGAGCGCTGCATTCCGCCGTGAGGACAACTTTCTCTTTTCTCGTCCCCCTCGTAACTAGATCCTTCAGAAATTTTGCATACGAGGGGATGGTCTCAATTGCTTCCAAAAAGGGGATCTACAGACTCAAGTCCTTCACCATTTCGAAGAATTTACCGTACTTTTCATCGATTTTTGCTTTAGCAAGCCTCTGTGGGAATGGCACTGTAGGTTTGAAGACCCTTGAGTTGTCGCCCTCATTTTTCTTCTTCTCTTCAGAAACTCCCTCCAAAGTCATGAGGTTTGACGTCGAACCTCCATTGTCATTTACTTCCAGATTTGGTCTCTCATTGACCAATGGAGCTTCAGGTTCTTTCACGACCTCCCGCGCCGAAATCTGTGTACCACTCCTCAAGACTATTGCGGAGACATTTGCTTGACCGTGCGTCAAGGCTAGCGTTTGGTTTGGTCCCCTTGGATTCACCTCTGGCTACCCTGGCAGTTGCCCTCTGGAGATTGGCCACTTGTAACCCCAGCTGGGTCACTTGATCGGCCAAAGACTTCTGCCCAATCTGCAGCTGTAGGTTGATCTTCTCCTGATTTGATATATACTGAGTTAGTAGGTTCTTGATATGCCACCCGTTGGTTGTATTGTTGTTGCTGGAGCGGAGGCTGCTGATTTCTAGGAGGGCACTGATCCGTCCATATTTTACACCTTCTTTCTGCATATTTGCATGCCATTTCGGTTGCTCATATTGCGATTTTCACGATTATTCGATGATATTGTGTTACTTTTCACTATTTCTTGTTTTTGTCGGATTTCAGGAAATATGAGCAATTGGGAGCAAATATGAGCTTAAAGGACTTGCATGCATAACGGAGCATCGCTCATGGACTTATTGAGGACCTATCAGCGATAGAAGACGAGTGGAAGAAGAATGAACGTCATAGGAGCAACGAGGAAGCGAAATGATGAAGATTGGGCATTTTCAGCATGCCACTCGGCAGAGTGAAGGAGCCACTCGGCCGAGCAAAGAAGCCCGCTCGACCGGCCAGATCGGACACGCAGTTACTTGAAGATTAGCGTGCACTCGGTCGAGCGACGACATACCACTCGGCCAAGTATGGAGACACCACTCGTCTGAGTGGCACACGAAAGACGGCATCCAAAAGACCAGACTTACTATAATCCGTCAGTCTACTACGAGCTCCGACTCGGTCGAGTACCAAAAGCCCCTCGGCCGAGTGACATTTGCCGCTCGGCCGAGTGATGCCGAGGACACGCAGCGCCCAGATTTTCAGACAGTCATTCACTATTTTGAAATATTATATCATTCCAGGAATCAAAGTATTTTTCTCATATTTTTTATGGATAGAAGACTTCATGATGATTACAACGCCGCCAAGAACGTATCAATCGGAGGTCGGATGAAATCTGGAGAATTTCTGCAAGTTGATGCTGCAGTGTTAGAATTTCCACTCGGCCGAGTCACATGTGCCACTCAGCCGAGTGCGGCCTGGGCCTAGATTTTAAGTTGTGGTTTGGGCTATTTTTGGGCATGAATTTGAGGGGTTTTCTAGGGTTATTTGCTAGGGTTTTGGGAGACTATATAAGAGTTTTGTAGCCACCATTAGAGGGGGGTTCCCATGTTGTTTTCTTAGACTCTTTTTTAGAGGTTAGGCCATGCCCTAGGCCCCCTCTTGGATCTAAAAGCTTGTATTTGGATTGAAGATCTTCATCAAAGCTAAGTTGTCACGACCCGCTTCCCTAAAATGGAGGCGAGACGTGAAAAGGTCCGCACGAGAGTGGAGCTATGAAACCCCAAACCCGATAAGCGTCAATAAAACGTAAGCAGGTCCCTGTAACCACAAACGGAACAACAATAATAACACAAGGAGAGACAGAAATAAAATTCTCACATCTCATAATTTGTCCAACACGAAAATAAGTCCAACATCCAGAAAAGCCACCAGGCTAAAAGAAAGAGTCTAAAGGCCCAGAACAAGGCCAACAAAAGCAACAACGTAACAAAGTATAGGTGCTACGCACCAACAACAAAACAGCAGTCTAAACAAAAAGGAAAACACAACAAAGACACTAGGACTGGTCCCCAGTGTCCACGTACTCCCCGCCAAACACGGGCCCGGGCACGAACTCCACGAACTCGACGCCCTCAACAACAATCTCAGGCTCGACAACTAACATGCGACACCCAAAGAGGAAGGGGCACATGTCAGCACGTCTAAAAAGACTTGGGAAAGGAAACTGAAAGGAAAGTAAACTAGCAGTTCTAGCAGTTATAGTATGCATGACATGGCAGTTATAACATGAGTGCATAAGCAAGACATGGTGAAACAATAAGTACAAGAGAACGATTATCGGGACAAGTCAAGAGTAGCCAAGCTACTAACAATCTCAATCATTTCACTAGTCACGTTTCAAGTTGTTTGTAGATGTTTATGCCTTACAGTTGAACGGTTTGGCATTCACGCTGAGTGGCTGCTTAACAACTACCCCAAACCCAGAGTTTACGCCTTACAACTGCAGTTGCTGATCAGGCAGACTCCCAGTTGAATGACCGCTTAACCCTTACCCCATCCCACACGTAAACAAGCCAGGGTCCCTGTACATGAGCCCAGCAAGTGAGCCAGGGTTGCCCCGCATGGGAGCTTGTTTTCCTAGTTCACAATTCAATATCGAGCGTTGGGGTTAGCAACTCATTATACTCGCTTCTGGTCACGAGCCAGGAAACACAAGTATTGTAGCAATGCTACGCAATCACAGGATCACTTAAAGAATGCAATGACATGACAATTAATTTGCGTACCGTTAATGGAATTTAAACATGACATGGTAATTGTGCAACATGATAAATGTCGGATCTAGCTTCGTTGTCAAGCTAGTTCCTAAATTTGCGCCTAGGCGAGTATCATTTCGTCACCTAGCCTCTTTTACGCCTACAACAAGCAAATGGCCTAAAACATGGCCTAAACCCTAAGTGGCAAGTTTCACTTGCCTAGCACCGGGGATGACGATCACGAAGGTTCGTCTCGCGGATGCTAATCTACGGGGAAGTCGCTGTTATGGAGAAACAATCATCAACACAACATTTATTCATTAGGGTTTCATAAAAACACAACGGGTTATGAAAACATCAAGATATCGATTTCTTACCGTGAGGAAGCGGAAGAAACACTCCGGGGAACCTATGGATCAGATCTGGAATGGATGGAGAAGTTTGGAGAACTAGGGGTTTTGGGGGATTTTGGGGATTTGATGAGATTTTGGGGAGGATGAGAGGTAGAATGCATTAGGGGAGGGTTTAGATGATGGGGGATGAGCTTGGGATGAAGGAATAATGGTTTGAGGATGAAGGGGGCTCAATGGGGGAGAAACTAGGGTTTTTGGTCGTGAGGGAGAAGAAGAAATCGTTTGGGAGGGGTTTAAATAGGATGGGCTGGCGGCTACCCAGAAATTAGGGTTTTAACACAGATTAGTCGGTCAAAGAGCAACCACTGACCGACTAGTTTGGGAACTAGTCGGTCGGTCAATCAACGCAGACCGACTAAGTGTAAACAGTAACTCCTGTACAGAATTAGGATTTAGATTTAGTCTGTCAAAGAACAACTGCTGACCGACTAGTTTGACATCTAGTCGGTCGATGAACGTTCTTAGACCGACTAAGAGTGAACAGTACTGATACCAAAATTTAGATGATGTGTTAGTCGGTTAAATAAGCATTGCCGACCGACTAGTTTGCAACCTAGTCGGTCAACCAACGTTCTTAGACCGACTAACGATAAACAGTAACTCCTGAGAAATTTAGAAAGCCAACTAGTCGGTTCAAGAAGGATTGCCGACCGACTGGATCGACACCTAGTCGGTCGGTGCCCCTTCTTACACCGGCTAACGTGCACCAAAAGTTTCGAAATGGAGCGCGGAGCTCTGGGATCGATTCCTAAGACCCCTAGGCTTGATCTATCAATAAGATATGACCGATACGAAGCCCGTCACGAATGACTTACTCCGAAGTCGACGATCCTAAGGAAGAAACGAGAAAACACGACGAAACGATCGAAAATGAAAATTACGGAGACGATAACCGCACATGAGGAGAAAATCCACCAAAACATATATTATAATATAATAAATCCGGATACATGAAAACCAGTCGTTACATCCTACCCACCTTAGAATAAAGTCCGTCCTCGGACTTTCAAACTATAGCTATATCTAGTCACCCTAGTAACTACCCTCAATCAACATCACATCAAAATTTCAACCAAGTACATTCATTTCAGGCGCTTATATATATATACTCTAGGTAGTCAATTATTAACACCACGGAAGTAAATATATATTCACACACCTAGTACTCTTATACCTATTATAATCAAACAACTCCATTCACGTATTCAAATCATTCCTATAGGCAAGTATATTCCATATAGCTATAAAACACTTATTACACACTATATGAAAATAACCAAGTCTCTCTTACTTATATGAAAATAATTTCACACTAGAAAATACCATCGGAACCTACACGTATAGGTAACTACCTTTGGGCAAGACAATAAGAATACACTAGTCCCTATATCTCCTAGTATACGCCAAACAATCAACATGCGAATTCACGCCATACCATTGTTAAAACAAGTTCACTATATCTAATATACATTCACCATCATTATAATTTCACAATTTATAGTCATTCGAATGCATGCACACATTTCACCATATTATCACTTCATATATAGTCCTATAGCCACAATCACGACACACCATACATACCATAGTCACCAATTCCTATAACTATCACATACTTACCCGTGCATGGTGCACACCCACACACGCTAATATTTCATTCATATATATACCAATCACAAAACTATATGCTTAGCACTTCTGCGCACCTAGTTTAGCTAGCGCACATATATTCACATTACCAAGTCCTTAGTGAATCACTAAACCACAAGACCAACTCATATAACTATATATTGGTATAGCCACCCACAATCGTGTGCGTAACACAACCCGGCACAAACAATCCAAACATTATACATACATCATCCATCACTATACACCAACCACATACAATACACCAATGTACATAGAGTGTACCCACTCAAGCTTGAGTGAGACTCAAAATCATAGCGGAATAATTCTATATACATAACATAGCATCCATACATATGCCAAACTATCTAATGCATACACGTCTACCAACATAACCACATACATATCTAAATGTCAAACACCTTTAATATCTAACCAGGTAATATCACATATTTCAATCACTTCATATACCATGATATTCTTACAAACATCAGCACACCTATAATAACAACACTCTCCCTAATAAAAGTATTTACCTATAGTCACACCCAAGCATCGTATATCTTCATACCATATCCATCCACCTATAATTGGCACACCAATACACTTACTTCATCCATTAGTCAAGATATGCAATAGCCGTGTATACCTCATGGTATACACGCATACGACAGCCACGATAGCAAGAAATACCAATCAAAATTATATTTCTACTACCATATATATATCACCTATATACTCACGCAGCAATTACATAACTACTCACGTCTACGCATAATACGTAACTACGTACGAGCACACACTCACACGTACAACACATAGGTCACATAATAGGCCTATCCACTTTAACTATACGTACACCCATTATTATCACACCCAGCATACATATAGTTTCACCAATCATATTATTTCAACCATCATAAGTATCTCCAACTACATACACCCTATTCAGACATTTCAATACAGAATCTTATATACATAGACGCCCCTAGAGTGGTATAGCTATCCTCGCACATATCCATAAATATTAACACACTTACAATTTCATAACATCATGAATAACTCTGAGTATGTATATATCACACAATAGGCAAACATTATCATACTATAGGGGGGTACACTCTTCAAGCCTACATACTCAACTTAGGTACATGCGCTACGACAACATCACCAAAAGTCTAAGGACCCACTACTAACTGGCGCGACGTAAAAAACGGCGAACACTAGTGGAATAACTAAGCGGAAGGAAGGAAACCAAGATTAGATGGCGCAACGAAACAAGATCGTAAAAATGGGTTCAGGTAGGGCGAGGACAAAGAGGTAAATAGATCAAGTGGAACGGAGATATAATTATGGATGTTTAGGCGGGGAAGAAAGATGTAAACATTACTCTCATAAGTTTTCGGAAATGATACGTGAATAGCGAAAGTCAAAAACACTAAAAGTATAAAACGGTCATATTTTGACAAGTTGGAGTTCCCCTTCGTATAAACGATATTTGAGGATCGATAAAATCAATTGTTCGAAATAAGTTTGAGTTGAATGCACATAATAAGAGGAAATGATTTATTGGCTTAACGGAAATCATTATGAAAGGAAGTAAAGCGTTCATACGCACATTAAGGACGTAGTTTTAGAAAATATTATACGGCAGTGATTTAACAATGTTGGCAAAAGTTTTGAAACGAAATTTAATTAACGAAAGAATTCTAAATTCATGCCAAATACTTTCAAAGTCTTTAAGCCAGGAAAAAGCTCAAATAATCAATATTGAAACTACCTTTTAGTGTAACCAAGATTTGCCAAAAGAAATCGTTTTACACAAAGCTCTTAACATACGGGCTAATGAGCCTAATACGGATATATGGAAACATTCGAAATTCAATTTAGTTTAGAAATTATTCTAAAAGCATGTGTGGTGAACGGAAAACTTAGTAGTAGGTTTGTCAAAATTTGTAATAAGCTTTAAAACCAAATTATGGAAGGTCTAGATCGTGAGAAAGTTATGAAGACGTAATTTTCCAAAAATTGTAATAGAGAAAATGTTGAACATATCCTTGGTTGGTTGAAAGCTGAAATCATGTGTGACTTGAAAAGTATATTAAAGGAAACGCGATGAGTCAATTGTATGGCATAAGTAAGATAAGGAAAATTATAAATCGAATTGAGCAAAATAAAGGTACGGTTCAGAATAAAATTTATATAAGAAGGGACAAGGTGTTTTCATGGGTACGGAAGGTATAGACTGGCAAAATACAATGGGTTAGCATTCCAAATTTTCGACAAAATTTTTAGAGATCTTTAAGTCAACAAAGGAGCATGAAGTATAAATATATAAATATTAAAATTTCAAACGAATTTAAACTTAGGAAAAAGGAAGTCGAAGGGATACCTTCAGAAAAGTCAAGATTTGCAACGGAGAGGTCCGAAAATATTTTACGGTAGTAGCTTAATATAATATTTCGGTAAAATTTTGAAATTCAAAGAATGAAATCCGATCAACTATAGTGTGAAAATTTAGGCCCATGCTAAATGCTTACAAGTTTTAAAACTGAAGAGAAATTCCAAATAAATATCATTTAAAATACTTTTTAGAGGGACCCGGATTTGCCAAATAACTGATTTATACAAGACCTTAAAGTACGAGTTCAATGAACCTAGAACTGATATATGAAAATAATTGAAGTTCTACTTATCTTGGAAGATATTCTAAGGTAATCAAAATAGTAGTAAAGCTCTTAAAACCAAAATACGAGAAATATTGGTTAGCAAAAGCTACGAGATTAAAAATTTCAACCAATAGACTTCAAAATCTACGAAGGGATTTTAACTCGATCGAATAGGAAGGAATTAAATATTTAAGGAAAAAGGGGGGGTAGCCATCAATAATTGCTTCTACACGAAGCACCAGGATGCAATGCACATTGATGCACCAGAGTCAAGAGGACTCGTGCCAGAAACGTGCAAACCCAAATCACACTTAACAACCAGCCCAGCAATCAAACTCTATTCTAGCAACATAACATATTCAAGCAACCAAACATATTCTAACAAACAAGACTGTCAAAAGGAAGAAGGCAACTAGACTGAGGGTTACCTGCAATAACCCCATCCACAGTCTCAGCCTCAACTACAGCCATGGGGGAAGCCTGCCTCCTCAGCGGAAAAGCCTGCCGAAAAGCCTGCTTCTGTGGAACAAGGGCTGCCCCACGTCTAACAGCCATGGGTGCTTTTCGTAGTTGATCTCCGACTGGCGCCTCCCCCAGACGCCTAACACTCGGACAGTCCTTTAAGGTATGCGCTGCAGCACCACAAATCAAGCACTGGCCCAGCTTCCGCCTGCATTGTTCCTTCTTATGACCAATCTTGCCACAGTGATGGCACACCTTCCGACTCGGCCCAGCTTCCGGTGCTTGCTGCTGCGGAACTCCATCCGACGCCTTCCGCAGCCGATTTGCATGCCGACAATCCTTCGCCGAATGAGTAGCATCACCACAAACCAAACACTGACCTAGAAAGCTTCTGCACGACCCCTTGAGGTGCCCGGTCTTGCCGCAGAAATAGCAAGCCTTCAGAACAGATCCACCACCAGCTCGGGTCTGACGTCTTCTGGCCATCTAGCGCCATAGAAACGGGCCAAAATTAGACTCAGAGCTTAATGACTCGGATGTCGAACTTAGTTCATTGGACATTCTAATATTATTATCGTTATTCCGATAATCGCAGTTACAGAAAAGGACCTGCATGGGCCACCAACAAAACCTGTCACGGCCCGCTTCCCTAAAATGGAGGCGAGACGTGAAAAGGTCCGCACGAGAGTGGAGCTGTGAAGCCCCAAACCCGATAAGCGTCAATAAAACGTAAGCAGGTCCCTGTAACCACAAACGGAACAACAATAATAACACAAGGAGAGACAGAAATAAAATTCTCACATCTCATAATTTGTCCAACACGAAAATAAGTCCAACATCCAGAAAAGCCACCAGGCTAAAAGAAAGAGTCTAAAGGCCCAGAACAAGGCCAACAAAAGCAACAACGTAACAAAGTATAGGTGCTACACACCGACAACAAAACAGCAGTCTAAACAAAAAGGAAAACACAACGAAGACACTAGGACTGGTCCCCAGTGTCCACGTACTCCCCGCCAAACACGGGCTCGGGCACGAACTCCACGAACTCGACGCCCTCAACAACAATCTCAGGCTCGACAACTAACATGCGACACCCAAAGAGGAAGGGGCACATGTCAGCAAGTCTAAAAAGACTTGGGAAAGGAAACTGAAAGGAAAGTAAACTAGCAGTTCTAGCAGTTATAGTATGCATGACATGGCAGTTATAACATGAGTGCACAAGCAAGACATGGTGAAACAATAAGTACAAGAGAACGATTATCGGGACAAGTCAAGAGTAGCCAAGCTACTAACAATCTCAATCATTTCACTAGTCACGTTTCAAGTTGTTTGTAGATGTTTACGCCTTACAGCTGAACGGTTTGGCATTCACGCTGAGTGGCCGCTTAACAACTACCCCAAACCCAGAGTTTACGTCTTACAACTGCAGTTGCTGATCAGGCAGACTCCCAGTTGAATGACCGCTTAACCCTTACCCCATCCCACACGTAAACAAGCCAGGGTCCCTGTACATGAGCCCAGCAAGTGAGCCAGGGTTGCCCCGCATGGGAGCTTGTTTTCCTAGTTCACAATTCAATATCGAGCGTTGGGGTTAGCAACTCATTATGCTCGCTTCTGGTCACGAGCCAGGAAACACAAGTATTGTAGCAATGCTGCGCAATCACGGGATCACTTAAAGAATGCAATGACATGACAATTAATTTGCGTACCGTTAATGGAATTTAAACATGACATGGTAATTGTGCAACATGATAAATGTCGGATCTAGCTTCGTTGTCAAGCTAGTTCCTAAATTTGCGCCTAGGCGAGTATCATTTCGTCGCCTAGCCTCTTTTATGCCTACAACAAGCAAATGGCCTAAAACATGGCCTAAACCCTAAGTGGCAAGTTTCACTTGCCTAGCACCGGGGATGACGATCACGAAGGTTCGTCTCGCGGATGCTAATCTACGAGGAAGTCGCTGTTATGGAGAAACAATCATCAAAACAACATTTATTCATTAGGGTTTCATAAAAACACAACGGGTTATGAAAACATCAAGATATCGATTTCTTACCGTGAGGAAGCGGAAGAAACACTCCGGGGAACCTATGGATCAGATCTGGAATGGATGGAGAAGTTTGGAGAACTAGGGGTTTGGGGGGATTTTGGGGATTTGATGAGATTTTGGGGAGGATGAGAGGTAGAATGCGTTAGGGGAGGGTTTAGATGATGGGGGATGAGCTTGGGATGAAGGAATAATGGTTTGAGGATGAAGGGGGCTCAATGGGGGAGAAACTAGGATTTTTGGTCGTGAGGGAGAAGAAGAAATCGTTTGGGAGGGGTTTAAATAGGATGGGCTGGCAGCTGCCCAGAAATTAGGGTTTTAACACAGATTAGTCGGTCAAAGAGCAACCACTGACCGACTAGTTTGGGAACTAGTCGGTCGGTCAATCAACGCAGACCGACTAAGTGTAAACAGTAACTCCTGTACAGAATTAGGATTTAGATTTAGTCTGTCAAAGAACAACTGCTGACCGACTAGTTTGACATCTAGTCGGTCGATGAACGTTCTTAGACCGACTAAGAGTGAACAGTACTGATACCAAAATTTAGATGATGTGTTAGTCGGTTAAAGAAGCATTGCCGACCGACTAGTTTGCAACCTAGTCGGTCAACCAACGTTCTTAGACCGACTAACGATAAACAGTAACTCCTGAGAAATTTAGAAAGCCAACTAGTCGGTTCAAGAAGGATTGCCGACCGACTGGATCGACACCTAGTCGGTCGGTGCCCCTTCTTACACCGGCTAACGTGCACCAAAAGTTTCGAAATGGAGCGCGGAGCTCCGGGATCGATTCCTAAGACCCCTAGGCTTGATCTATCAATAAGATATGACCGATACGAAGCCCGTCACGAATGACTTACTCCGAAGTCGACGATCCTAAGGAAGAAACGACAAAACACGACGAAACGATCGAAAATGAAAATTACGGAGACGATAACCGCACATGAGGAGAAAATCCACCAAAACATATATTATAATATAATAAATCCGGATACATGAAAACCAGTCGTTACATAAGTATTTTGTTCTTGTTATTTGAATCTTTGTTTTTCTATCTTTTTGTATGCAAGCAATGATTTTTATTGATTCTCATATCGTTATTGCTATGCTTGAGTAGATTTGTTGTTCTAGGGCATGGGGATGAACCCTATGGATCTAATTTCAGATTTGTGATGAATGAATTTCTAAATTACTAGAATTGCTAGGAGGTTAGGTTGTGATCGATTTATTACGAATAGCTAGGGATTTCCATCGATTGGGGTTTGCAAGAGATTGGATTCTAATCGATGGGAAGGCCTAGATATTCGATTTAGGTTTATAATTGAGATTCTCTAGACTTGGTTTGCAAGAGATTGGACCAAAGCTAGGATTTTTATTATAAATATATACCCATATTCGTTTGCAAGAGATTGGACGAATACGAACTATCACAACCTAGATCGTAACTCGAGTTTGCACGAGAGTGGGCTCGAGGGGCGATTGAACGATGATGTCGATCCTAATGCTAGTGGCTTAGGCTAGGGTTTGCAAGAGATTGGGCCCTAACCTAGGTTGTTATAGACCGGCAATAGCGCGAGAGCGTGAGCTTGGTTCTCTATTCAGTTACGACTAGTTCACCCCAACACAAGCCTAGTAATATTGAGATTCACTATTTACAATGATGTATGATGATCCGTAGTGGGGATTTCCTAGCTCTAGACTCTTTTATTGAATTAAATTTGAATCGATACTTTATCCGACTTCTTTATCACCGACACCGACATCCACCACCATTTTCATTATATCATTCCATAACCATCTCCACCAATAAAACATTCGTAGTCAAACCAACCTAGGATAGATTGGAGCCAACACCACCTCCTCGTGTTCGATACCTGCTCGCCGCTACACCGTGCGCTTGTGGTAAAACTACAATCGTTCTCCGAGTGTATATCCGGGGCCGATCAAGTTTTTGGCGCCGTTGACGGGGATTTATCTTTGTGTATTTACGCCATACTAGGTTGTGCTTTAGGGTTGTATTTTGGAGCGATCAAGTTTTTGGCGCCGTTGACGGGGAGGTGTTTCCCGTTGGGTGCCAATTTGTCACAATTAGGTTGATTAGACTACGGAAAAAAAAATTTAACTAAAAGGAAATTTTCACCCCGCCACCATAATTATCATTTCTATATTCTTTTGTGCCACTGATATTTTTCTACAGGTATTTATCTTTGTTTATCAGGTGTTATGGATGGTATTATGTGGACCACAGATTTTGAGGAGGAGGCATTTCAGAACTTATTGGAGGGTCTCTTGGAGTCAGTGAGGTTCACCGGTTCAGAAAGCATTACAGCAGGTGATGCGTTTGATCTACGATTTGCAGATTTTGTTATGAACTGTGTTTCAGCTGCAGGAACAATTGAGGAGGACATCCATGTCAGTCTTGAGGGGGATAGACTATATTTTCGGATTGCTTACGGTCATTCCCCTCCACATGATACATCCCCACAAGTTGACATACCTGAGCAGCCAGCACCACCATTCCAGAGAGAGCCTACATTGATAGTTCACGAGGAGGCATCACATGCGGAGCCAGAGCATTACATTACTGAGGCAGCACTTTGGGACGAGGGCAACTTCATTCAGATAAATCCAGAGTATTGCCCACTTGCAGTTGAGCTTCCGCAGCCACCTCTACCTTCCACTGAGGCTGTGATCATATGGACCACACATTTTTATGCGTATCTGGATGAGATTCTTGGACGGCAGGCTGAGGACTTAGAGGAGACAACGGTACCCGGCACAGATGCAGCCACTTCTGATGAGAGAACTGCGATGAGATACTCAGGGCGTGTTGCTACAGAGCCGGGTTTCACCGTCATCACTCCCCCATCCACAGACACAGCTAGTCCATATGATGAGTGGATGGATGGAGATGATTCAGATGGAGAAGACATTGATATTATTTACCTCGCAGAGCTGAAGCATGCTTTTGAGGAGGCCTTACACACGGAGCCAGAGCTTATCACCGAGGAGGTCATGCATCGGGACGAGGACACAGCCATTCATGAGGATCCCGAGCACTACCCTCCTCCATTAGAGCTTCCGCAGCCACCTCATCCTTCCACTGACACAGAGGACTATCCCACAGAGCTTTTGGCCCCCTTTCAGGGAGATCTCATCACCCCCTCATCTCCTACATTTGATTCCCCTCCAGTGTATGATGTTTTTTGTGATTCAGATTTTGACGACTCATCGTGCCTTTCACAGGATACATATACATATGAACAAAAGGTACAATGGGATGTATACGAGGAGGAGAGCGAGGAGTTAGCACCCATGGACGCATATGAATATGATCAAGAGGTGCGCTGGGATGAGTCTGACGATGATGAGGAGCATCTTGATGAGGTCCACACCTATGATCTAGATTTACATGAGCAGCATAGAGAAGACACCATAGAGACAGCTATCACAGCACGTGAGGATATTGGATTATTTCCAGGGAAGTATCGTCCACCATTATTTATTCCATTTATTTCTATTGACGATCCTCTTTGGGATACTTTTATTACGGGGGTGAATTTTTTGCAGCGAACTGATGCATCATATTCTCTGCAGGGAACAGGTGGAGTCCTTGTGGGAATGCTGGAGGATGCATTGCTGGAGTTTGTTGGAGTCCGTGGACATACGTGCCTGGCGGAGCCACGGAAGGAGCAGTTGGAGCAGTTGCCTGCATCGGCAAAGATACTGGATCCGCCTTTTGCTATAGATGATATCAATCCAGTAGTGTAGAAATTTTTATGCTTTCAATAAACACGAATTCTCTCGATAGCGAGAGGACCGTAAAGATTTGCTTCAATAAATATCACCTCATATGACGGAAACAAAAATTTTTACACCCCAAACCCATTATATATATTAATTTCCCTCTTCATATTTTGATACGCCACATCCTCTTGCTCACCACCATCGAGCATTTCTTTCAAGTGAATCCTCACTTTCTTATTCATTTGACTTGATCACGCTTTGCAAAGCCATGACATTTTTGATTGAGTCATTTGAATAGGATTGTTTGGTATAAGCTTGGGGGAAAGCGCTCTCATGCATCATTGCATGTACATGTAGTTGCATTAGGATTTCATGTCATTCATTTCATCATTTTTCATTCACCCCCCTTATTATTATCGTTGTTGCTCATATTCTTCCACTATGATCACATTGAGGACAATGTGAAGTTTAAGCTTGGGGGAGTGCATTTCCATGCCATATAGATGCATTAGTTGCATTTTTACTTTATTTTAGGGTTTTTAAAATTTTTCAAAATTTTGCATCTTATTTTTCTTTTATGTGTGTTCATGCATCATGTTGTTTGCTTGTTTTTCTTTTCTTTCCTCTCTTTTATTTTTTTTATTTCTTTATTTTCCTTTCTCTTCTTCCGCTAGATGAGTTTTGTATGATGACATCTCTTATTGCTTTAGTAACCATCACGATACTTATTATTCCTTGCCATGCTATTTAGAGTATTCCATAGTCTTGCTATTCACATATGCTTACAAATCTATTTCTTTTGATGATTCCTCTATATGAATGCATGATATTAATTGAAACTGAATGTATGGATTAGTGTTTAGTATGCTTTTGTTGGAAATGCACCAAGATTCACACATCATTAGTATATCTGAAGCATCAGTTTTATTGTCTTATTCACCTTTTGTTGCATGCATGATATGGTTGTAAACTTTACTGCTTGAATTCACTATTTATTGAAATGATTGAGAATATCCATGCTTACATATGAGTTTTAGTTGATGTATTATCTTATTAAACCGTTCGTGCACATCTTAGAGTGAACTGAGTGTTATATTACTTCCTTCTCCACATATATATTTTTATTCTCTACATGTCACTTGAGTTCACCTCCTAAAGCTACTTATATCGCATCTATTTCCCAAAAATCCCCACAAAAGAAAAAGTTAGCTCCAAAGTCCAAAAAAGCCAAATAGGAGCCAAAAAACCAAAAATACGAATCATATAGCTCCTACAAAAATCCAAGAAGAAAATGAAAAAAAAATCCAAAATAAAAAATATTTCTCTATCTCATTATTGGAGCCACAAAATACTTGGGAAAGCCAAGGCAAAAATCCCATTTTCACTATCATATTCCTTTAGATGTGATGCCTCAAGCTAAGCTTGGGGGGTGAATTCATTTGACCATATGAGTGAGTATGACATTAGAGTGGAGATGTGCATGAATGGGAATATTCAATAATGCTTAGACTCTGCAAAATATATTAGATATGGAGATTTTTCATGATTTGAAATAAATATGTGAATGCCATGACTATTATTCTATTCTCTATTGCATGCTTGGTGTGTATCTTATATGCTTCATTTATAACTCTTGATTGAAAAGTGCATCGCCAACATTTGTATATTAAATCCTATGAAATGCATGACGTGGATATGAATTGATTGTATGAATTTAGAGAATCCCAATTGTTGTTCTTAAAAGCTTGCAAGTACCATGTTATATGTAAGATATGAAATCCTTATAGCATGTGATTTGTATTTTCCAAGTTATCGTGATGTGTAGCTTATGGCTTGAGATCTGAGAAGAAGAATCTAGCGACCCCTTCCACCTCGTGTTCTTTCTTTTTCATTTCATTTTCTTTATTTTCATCTCCCGAGTTCTTCTCTCTACTTATCTTCCTCGAGGACGAGTAAGAAGTAAGCTTGGGGGATTTTGATCGGTCCATATTTTACACCTTTTTTCTGCATATTTGCATGCCATTTCGGTTGCTCATATTGCGATTTTCACGATTATTCGATGATATTGTGTTACTTTTCACTATTTCTTGTTTTTATCGGATTTAAGGAAATATGAGAAATTGGGAGCAAAAATGAGCTTAAAGAACTTGCACGCGTAACGGAGCATCGCTCATGGACTAATTGAGGACCTATCAGCGATAGAAGACGAGTGGAAGAAGAAAGAACGTCGTAGGAGCAACGAGGAAGCGAAATGATGAAGATTGGGCATTTTTAGCATGCCACTCGGCCGAGTGAAGGAGTCATTCGGCCGAGTGAAGGAGTCACTCGGCCGAGTGAAGGAGTCAGTCGGCCGAGTGAAGGAGTCACTCGGCCGAATCCCGCTCGGCCGGCCAAATCGGACACGCAATTACTTGAAGATTAGCGTGCACTCGACCGAGCGACGACATACCACTCGGCCAAGTATGGAGACACCACTCGTCTGAGTGGCACACGAACGACGGCATCCAAAAGACCAGACTTACTGTAATCCGTCAGTCGACTACGAGCACCGACTCGGCCGAGTACCAAAAGCCCCTCGGTTGAGTGACATTTGCCGCTCAGCCGAGTGATGCCGAGGACACGCAGCGCCCAGATTTTCAGACAGTTGTTCACTCTTTTAAAATCTGCTATCATTCCAGCAATCAAAGTATTTCTCTCATTTTTTTATGGATAGTAGACTTCATTATGATTCCAACGCCGCCAAGAACGCATCAATCAGAGGTCAGATGAAATCTGGAGAATTTCTGTAAGTTGATGCTGCAATGCTGGAATTTCCACTCGGCCGAGTCACATGTGCCACTCGGCTGAGTGCGGCCTGGGCCCAGATTTTAAGTTGCGGTTTGGGCTATTTTTGGGCATGAATTTGAGGGGTTTTCTAGGGTTATTTGCTAGGGTTTTGGGAGACTATATAAGGGTTTTGTAGCCACCATTAGAGGGGGGTTCCCATGTTGTTTTCTTAGACTCTTTTTTAGAGGTTAGGCCATGCCCTAGGCCCCCTCTTGGATCTAAAAGCTTGTATTTGGATTGAAGATCTTCATCAAAGATAAGTATTTTGTTCTTGTTATTTGAATCTTTGTTTTTCTATCTTTTTGTATGCAAGCAATGATTTTTATTGATTCTCATATCGTTATTACTATGCTTGAGTAGATTTGTTGTTCTAGGGCATGGGGATGAACCCTATGGATCTAATTTTAGATTTGTGATGAATGAATTTCTAAATTGCTAGAATTGCTAGGAGGTTAGGTTGTGATCGATTTATTATGAATAGCTAGGGATTTCCATCGATTGGGGTTTGCAAGAGATTGGATTCTAATCGATGGGAAGGCCTAGATATTCGATTTAGGTTTATAATCGAGATTCTCCAGACTTGGTTTGCAAGAGATAGGACCAAAGCTAGGATTTTTATTATAAATCTATACCCATATTCGTTTGCAAGAGATTGGACGAATACGAACTATCATAACCTAGATCGTAACTCGAGTTTGCACGAGAGTGGGCTCGAGGGGCGATTGAACGATGATGTCGATCCTAATGCTAGTGGCTTAGGCTAGGGTTTGCAAGAGATTGGGCCCTATCCTAGGTTGCTATAGACCGGTAATAGCGCGAGAGCGTGAGCTTGGTTCTCTATTCAGTTACGACTAGTTCACCCCAACACAAGCCTAGTAATATTGAGATTCACTATTTACAATGATGTATGATGATCCGTAGTAGGGATTCCCTAGCTCTAGACTCTTTTATTGAATTAAATTTGAATCGATACTTTATCCGACTTCTTTATCACTGACACCGACATCCACCACCATTTCCATTATATCATTCCATAACCATCTCCACCAATAAAACATTCGTAGTCAAACCAACCTAGGATAGATTGGAGCCAACACCACCTCCTCGTGTTCGATACCCGCTCGCCGCTACACTGTGCGCTTGCGATAAAACTACAATCGTTCTCCGGGTGTATATCCGGGGCCGATCAAGTTTTTGGCGCCGTTGCCGGGGATTTATCTCCGTGTATTTGTGCCATACTAGGTTGTGCTCTAGGGTTGCATTTTGGAGCGATCAGGTACTGCTGATATATCTGCTGCTGAGGTGGAGGGGGCTGATATAGCTGCTACTGCTGCTTAGGTTGCTGATACGGTGCCCTGTAGCTGAAGTTTGGGTGGTTCGTGTTGTTAGGAGAATATACGGGATTGGAACTTGTCCTCGATAGATATGGTGCATTACCCATGGGGTTATAAAAGAGGGCACTCGCTTGATCCACCGGTGCCGAGATATCTCCACCATCAAATTCTCCCAAGACTTCAGTTTCTACCGCTACTACATGCTGAGTGTTGGTGCCACCGGCCCCTACCATGAATACTGAGATCTGGGTGGAAACCAAATCAAATTTGCTAGACAATTTGTCAACTTCCTCCACCCGGCGCATTCCTCCAGATTTTGGTGTGGCGCGTTCATCGCTCCACCTTTCATTATTCGATGCCATATTTTCCAGAATATTTCCGGCATCTACTTCATTCCTTGCCGTGAAGGACCCTCCCGCCGCGGCATCCATTGAGGACTTTAGGTCGTCCCTCGGCCCATTGTAAAACAAGTTTATAATTTGCCAGCGGGGGAGCTCATGGTAAGGGCATTTTCTTTGCATTTCCTTATACCTCATCCATGCTTCATGCAATGATTCATGGTTGGCCTGGGAGAAGGAGGAGATTTCGCTCCTAAGCTTCATTGTCTTCCTCGGGGGGAAGAACTTGTTCAGGAAAGCATTTGAGAGCCGCTCCCAGGTTGTAAATGTATTGGAGTCCTTCCCCTTCAGCCATTGCTTTGCCTTGTCCCGCAGAGAGAACAGGAACAACCTCAACCGAATCGCCTCGGTTGACACGCCATTGATTCTGAAAGTCTCGCACTTCTCCAGAAATGAGTCCATATGCTCGATCGGGTTCTCCATAGGAGCTCCTGAAAACTGGTCCTGCTGGATCCAAGCCACCAGTGATGGCTTCAGCTCGAAATTTCCGGTCGTAATAGCCGGAGGTCGGATGCTGGACGTGGACCCAATGGACAGCATTGAGTACTCAACCAAGGACTTCTGGGGAGTGATATTTTCTCCCATGGTGGCAATCTCTTCCCTTCTTCTTCTCTTGGCGTTCAGACGCCTCACAGTGGCGTTAATCTCAGGATCTAGAGGAACTAAGTCGTCAAGACTTCTCGAGTTCATGCACATGAAAAATCAAATATACATGTGAAGCGCGTATGGTATAATGCCAAATAAAAACAAAAACAAAGAATAAAGAATAAAAATGAAAATGTAGAATGTGAAAATTATCACGGGGTAGGGATATGAACTAGTCTCGAGGGTTACTGGGTTCTAACTGAAACAAGCACGTTGATCCACGGCAACGACGCCATAAAGCTTGACGTCCATTAGATTTAGCACTATGTAAAGTCGGAACAGGGATACCAGGATTAAAATTTACAACCGCAAGTGCACGGTGTTGTAATGTGGCTTGGGGGTCGAACACGGGGAGGCGTGTGATGTGCTTGTGTTCAAACAGGAACCGGATCACCCGGTGGGTGAGCTAGCCCTATCGCTAGGTGGGTTGTCACGATATGAAACTACGGAAATGTGTAAGATATAAAAAGGTAACCTAGGACTTTGGTTTCCACCCTATCATGAGTTCTCTCTATTACGACCGATGGATAGGAAACGATCGGATTCTCGGGTTTAGTGGTGAGACGTTGCCTCTAAGAGTGATATCTAGCGTCCCATGGGCCCGATATTCCAGTCGATGCCCAGGATGATACGCTAGGTCTACCCGGGTTCGGATGGTGGGCATTCCCATGTCCTGCATCGACCGACTCCGGGAGCACTAAGCTTGCAACGATTGCTCCCGACATTTCATCATGCCGCTCCCACGCGCTAGGAATCAATATCTATGCTAGGGGTGTGAGCTGTGGCTAGGGGATCAAACTCCCGTTTTATTTTCCGTTGGCCCGACGGTTAAAGGCGGTCTTTCTCCTGCCAGAGACAATAAAACACCCCGCGTAACCATCTTAATCCCTAAATCATAATGAAACCCCAATTCTATGGTCGTTCTAGGTAGAACCCACGAAGGGGCTTCTACCAAGGTCCCAGATTAGCAAACTACTCATTAATCATTGCAAGAGATTCAATAACACAAATTTCAGCCATCAAAATTATAATCAAGCAATAGAATACTAGAGCAAATAGTATTAATAACTCAATATTAAAGTATCAAAGCGATCGGAGAACTTACAAAACAAGTTTAATTAGAAGCAGCCAAAATCCCTTAAAAATGCTTAAGAAACTAGGGATTCTCGTTTTCTGAAAAACTTAGGGCTATATATACATTCTGGCAAGATGTCAATGAATATTCCCACAAGAAGACAAAAATAAACGTCCAACTGATCGGTTGAAACATCAACCGATCGGTTGAGGCAGCGGGGAAATCGGTCTTCAGCTTCTGATAACCATCAATCGATCATTGAACCGATCGGTTAATGTCGTTGGGTCTTTGAGCTTGCGAAGAATTGCTACAGGTGAACCGATCGGATCGGTTGGAATTCGGCTCACAAAACAGAGAAGACTATCGTGACCACCCGATCACTGAACCGATCAGGTGGGATCTGCTTCATCCTTGCCTTCTGCTCGGGTCTGATACGCGTGCACGAACAGATCGGGTGGGTCTGTCCACCCGATCGGTTGAGGGCAGATACATGCTCTAACTTGACGTTTGGCGCTCAGATTCTCGTGCGAGACCTCCCGTTGCTCCGGGGACTCATGATATTTGCTTTATATGTCTCCTGCACTGGCAATCTCCTACAATATCACACAAACACAAAGAAAGTGAAAAGGAACTAAAAATCACAAAAGAATAGATACGAAACAACGGAAAACAACGGGAAATCACGGTGAAGACGTGTGTGAATAGATAAAATATAAACGCACGTCACCGCCCCCACTAAAATGGGGGCACACGCAGTACACGTGCCCTGCTTTTGAATGCAGCGAACAAGCCGATCCGCCCTTTGGACTGACCGGTTCATATATCATTTTCTTTCTTTTTTTATAAATCAATTTCATGGCTTTTTAATTCCTGAAAAATGCCTTTAGACTCTAATAAATTACAGGAAAATTCCAGTAAATCCAAAAAAATCACAACTACATCTAAAAATAAGAGACGACAAAAATTAGCCATAAAAATATTTTTTGTGAATAAATGAAGAATAAGCTCTAGAATTCAATGATATTACCAAAATGCAGGTGTTAGAGCCAAAATAAACGCAATACGTGCATAAAATGTTAATAATTATGGGATAAAATATGCAATTCACTCATAATCACACCCCCAACTAGCTTTTTGCTAATCCCTAGCAAAATAAGTGGCTAAATCAGATTAACCATACAACCACATCAAACTCTATCAATTCTTCATTGCAATGCTCTAAAATTTATTTCCATCATGGTTTCAAAGCCAATATGCACATTCTATGAAATACAACAAACCCATGACATTCTTTTCAATTTAGTTCAAAGAAAAGTAAAGTAACAAGCATTGTTTTTGCATTTGTTGACATAAATCACAATGTCATTTCTTAGTTTTCAACGTTCAAGGGGTTGGCCATCACAAACAAGGTTTCTTATAACTTGTAGGAGTTGAGAATGCATCACTCATGTCTATTATTCTTCTTCTTTTTCTTATTTTTTTTAAAAAATTTATAATAGTCCATAAAGAGTGCTTTAGGCCAATGGCTCCTAGATCGGATGATCTTCAGACATTACACCAAGAAGGACCCCTTGAACTTATCAGCTCGACCCATCTAAGGTACGTTTTATTTCACGTGCACTCATCCAACCCCTGTATTTTGACACAAATATTCAATGCTTATTGAGGCACGAAGACCCGGCTACTCAACAAGAGTTGGAAGAACGATGAACAAAATTTTTTCTTATCTTTATTTCTTTTCCTTTCTCTCTTTTTCTGAATTTGAACATAAGCTAACAACTCATCCACCCACTCCTTAGGAGTACTCCTTGGGAGTAAACCTAGCATAAATAAATGGCCAAATTCCTATCCACTTAAAAACCAATCCAATCAATTGTTTCTATCCAAACTCATACATAACAATAACTTGCACAAAATTCTTCTCAAGCTATTTCGAGGATAATAGGCAAGGACATATAAACTAGTTTCATACAAGGCATATTAACACTTGATTCCATGTAGGAAAATGAATTAGAGCATTCTAATCACAATTTCAAGAATTTGACATAAAAATAATAATCCAAAAGAGTGCATGGAATTAAGTGTTTAAGGGACTAGGCACTAAAATAATGGCATGGAGACATGGAGGACAAAATGATATGCTTGTTTTGGATGAAGCAAGCTAAAAAATCTAAGTAAAAACAACTAAACAATTAAAATTCTAACATTCTCCCCTAACTTAAAGACAAACTTTGTCCTCAATGTTGAAAGGGTATTAGATTTATTCAAGATGCTAAAAACGAAGACATAAGAAAGGAAAACTTACTAGTAAAGTGATAAAACTAAAACTTTTATTTATTTTATCTACACTACTGGAAAGAACACATCGTGATCAAATGGCGGATCACAAATGTCTAATGGTAGAGAAAGCTTCTAAAATAGTTCCTTGCGCTCCTCTGCCAATTGGTTTGGAGCCAAGCCTCTACCAGCTGCCTTGGATCCTAGCAACACAACTTCCAGTATCTACTCAGAATGTTCTCATGTGTCCTACAGGAGATGAATTATGTCAATCTAAGCGGGATATATGTGCCCCTTAATAAAATTATTGCAGAGTAGTCATCAAAATAAGCAAAATAAATTAAAGCACATTGACAACTACTCCTTGAAAAAATTTCACTATTCTTGGTATAATCCTCAACAATAGGGGATAGGAATGAAGGATGTTGGGAAAACCCTAGAGGGGGACACAGTTCAGGCTCCATTAGGATGATCTCTATGCTCGTGTCTCTACTTGTCTTCTCCTCATGTTCATCCAAAATTGCTTGCTTATCTTATCCCTCTTTGCCTATATTGGCCATATCAATTGGCACTTCATATTCAGCCGTGTCGATATTTTGAGTTTCACTATCAACTTGACGTGGCTCCATGGAAACACCTGAAAGAGAAGAAGAATCTGTTGAGTATTGGATTCCCCCATTTGGTTTTGATGATGCGCAAACATAATTAATTGTGACTAACCCCATGTTTTGTAGTTAATTAAAGCATCATCGATATAGATCAAGATATATCAAAAACAACGATGATTTGATCCAATGATGCGAGAAAACCAAGTGATGGTATTGGAAAGCTCGTATGATCATCTTCCTCAAGAGCATATCTCTCTGGTGAACGATGGAGAAGGAGTATATAGAACCCCTCAAAGAAGACTTTACAAAGTGGACCCTGTTCCAGTGCAAGCAGAGTTATGAACTCACTTATATGTGCATTGGATGCGACCGAGTTCAACAAGGTGTCAAACTGCACGTCTGGGGACTACTTATGTGAAAATTTCTAAACTCCATATTTACGTTCAAAGATTTGAAATGTTTCAAATGCATGAGAAAGAAAAGATCTCAAGCATGGACTCTAGGTTCACGGACATCCTGAACGACCTTGAAGAACTTGGGAAGACATGCACTCAAGTAGAGAAAGTGAGAAAGCTCATCATGGTTGTTACTCTGGAATGGAAGAAGAAGACGACGGCCATTGAGGAAGAAAATGATATGAGCTAGTACACTGTAGAGAACTTCATTAGCAACCTCATGGCATATGAGGTAAGGAAAGAGGATAAAGAACAAATGGAAGCCCTTAGAGCACTACCCAAGCCCAAGAAGAAAGCTATTGCCTTCAAAGCCTCATCGGACAAGGAGATATCTGAAGAAGAGATGGACATGGAGTCTATGGCTCTCATGGCACGGAAGTTCCAACAGTTTTTCCGTAAAGGTAACTTCAAACCCAAAGTCAAGTTTGATACTAACATCACTTCTTCTCTTTGTTACAAATGCAATAAGCCATGTCACATCAAGAAGGATTGACCAAAGATGAATAACAAAGAAAAGTGAAGGCTTCCAAGTACAATAAGGGAGACAAGTACAAGGAGAACAAGAAAAAGAAGGGGTTGGTATGGACATGGGATGACTCGAGCGATGATTCGAGTAGCGAGGATTCGGATGAGGAAAAGGGAGAAGTAGCGTATATGTACTTCATGTCTCAAGAGGACTCTCCAAGGGACAATCCAAGTGATAGCGAAAGCGACTTGGATGAGGTAACTATGGATGATTTGTGTTTAGCTAATGAGGAATTATTTGGTAGATATCAAAACTTGTTCAATTCATATATGGATGCTAAAGATAGATTAGCTAGCCTTACTACTTCATCCACTCCCATCACACTGCATGTTGATACCACTATTGACACAATTGTCAAGGAGAAAGCTACCTCACTTTCTCAAAACGACACGTTAAGAAATGAGGTTGTATCCCTCAAAACTCAATTGGATGGAATCCATGTCGTTGATTGTGATAATGATGAGAGTGAATCTCTTCGTTCACAAAACATACTTTTGGGAAATGAGAACTTAGCTCTCAAATCCCAAGTGCATGGGCTCACTTCACATGTATCCACCTTGGATACTAATATTTCTTCACTCACGAAGAAGTATGAGCTCATGTCCACCAATGTTGGTAAGTTCAAAAAAGGCAAGGACAAGTTGGACACATTGCTAGAAAACCAACTTCCCGCTAACCACCATGGTAGACTTGGTTATTCTAAGGCAAATGCTACCAACTTACGCACCACATATAATGGAGTCACTATAGATTTTGTAAGGCCATCCTTCATGCATCCACAAGTGGAGCCCACAACCCCTTGGATAGTTCTTCTACCTAGAAATGCTCCATTCCAAAACCACCCTCATTTGGAAAGAAACACACCAAGGGTTGAGCTCCAAAAAAGTGTCATGCTTACATGTACACAAGCACACACTCATGTAGGAGAGCACCTACATATCATGCTCCTACTTATGATGATTTTTATGCACCTCATCCTTATACATATGCAAACACTCATATGAGACACCCTCTTGTATGCACCCATGCTCATGCATATGCACATCCACCGCACAAACATATGCATGCTTATCATTATGATTCATATGTTCCACCACACACATATGCACCACATGCTTATGCACACCATGCATGCACACACCGTGCAAGATCAAAAGAAAACTATCATGCACACCCACATCACTATTACTCTCCTTATGCACATCACAATGGGTATGCACAAACACATTCACCACTTACACACCCCATGCTTATTCGCACCCCCACACCTACACACCACATGCACCACGTAGACGCCAACCCCATATGCATGTATCCTCTAAGCGTAGCACCCCCAAAACTTACACTATTTGGGGTCCGAATGACACAAGCATAAATGATAGGAATTTATAAGTACAATCCTATTTTCCTGATGTGGTGAACAATGATAACTATGCTGGGAAATCTAAGTCTAATTGGACTTGGTTTCCAAAGGGCTAATCCCCCTGGACCCAACGTGCTTGGATACCATGTGCTTATGGTTTATTCTATAGGTACCCAAGATGAGGACAAAGATAAAGGTAAAGAGTGCTCAAAGTGCAAAAGGAAGGGTTAGATTCTCGACAGCAGTTGCTCCAAACATATGATGAAAGACACAAGCTTGCTCTCCAAGATCATCTGCATCAAGGATGATAGAACGGTCACTTTCAGAGGCAACAACAAGGGTACCATCATGGGTATTGGTAAAGTCGATAATCCTTCTAAACCCTTTATAGATAAAGTCTATTTAGTTGATGGGTTAAATCACAACTTAATCTCCATTTGTCAACTTTGTGACAATGGTTACAAAGTTAACTTTGGTGATGGGTTGTGTAGTATATATGATAGTACTAGTAAAAATATTTTGTTTAATAGCACACGTCAAAAAGATATATATTTTTGAACATGCCATATCCACAAGATTAATGCTTGGTTGCCCACACGAATGAGCAACTTCTATGGCACCGACACTTTGGTCATATGCACTTCAAACATCTTTACAAAATATCCAAGCATGATCTAGTTAGATATTTTCCTAAACTTTCCTTTAATATGAAAAGTTTTGGTGATTCATGCCAATGTGGCAAGCTCCATAAAATCTCATTTAAGCTTAAGAATGTAGCTTCCACTTCTAGGCCCCTAGAGCTATTACATCTAGATTTATTTAAGCATACTAGAGTTGCATCCTTAGGTAATGCTTTTTATGGACCTGTTATAGTTGATGACTTCTTTAGATATACCTGGGTAAACTTTTTAAATAGTAAAAATGAGGCCCTTGAAAACCTTATTATTTTCGCTTAGAAAGTCAAAATATTCAAGACACCCCCATTGTCACCATTTGTAGTGATCATGGAGGTGAATTTGACAATGAACTATTCGCTAAATTTTTTGATAAGAACGGGATCACTCACACATTTTCCTTCCCTCGTGCCCTACCACAAAATGGTGTTATGGAAAGGAAAAATAGAACCCTAATTAAGTGTGCACGCACAATGCTTAGTGATACTCGCGTTGGATCATAATTTTGAATGGAAGCCGACCATACAACGTGCTATGTGCTAAATAGGATTCTTATGAGACCAAATTTGAACGAAACTTGTTATAAACTATTTTATAATAAAATGCCTCAAGTAAATTATTTCTGTGTTTTTGGTGCAAAATTTTTTATCAAAAACACACATGGTAACTTAGATAAGTTTGATCCTCGTTTTGCTGAAGGGATTTTTGTTGGCTATTCCACATGAGTAAGGCATACCGGATATTCAATAAAAGAACTTCAATGGTTGATGAATATCTTCACGTTTTGTTTTATGAGGATTTTGATGCTCCTATATCGCATGTTGATGATTGCTTAAAATTTGTTTGATAATATGCATAATGTTAAATTACATGATTCTAATGATACTAACCTCACTAATGATATTGTTGAGCATGTTCCTAGTGATCCAGGTGTACCCAAGATGTTTTCTACAGTCCGCATCATCGGCATGACCAAGTGATAGTAATATTGGTGATGGAGTCTGTACAAGGTCAAAGGTAGAGCACTTCACACATTGTGCTTTCGTCTCAACGATAGAGCCAAAGAACATTGACGATGCTTATGAAGATGGCTCATGGATTATGGCAATGGAAGAAGATCTCATCTATTAGAAAGGAATGAAGTTTGGGAACTTGTTCCTCCTTCGGAAGGCCACCAAATCATTGGAACAAAGTGGATCTTCAAGAACAAAATGGATAAGAATGAAGTCGTCACCCGGAACAAAGCAAGGTTAGGGACTCAAGGTTACCGGCAAGAGGAAGTTATTGAATTCGAGGAATCCTTTGCCCCGGTAGCTAGATTAGAATCAATTAGACTTTTATTATCATTTACATCTTTTAAAAATTTGAACCTTTTTCAACTGGATGTTAAAAGTTCATTTTAAATTGTTATGTTAATGAAGAAGTTTATGTATCTCAACCACCAGGTTTCATTCATGAAAAATTTCCAAATCATGTTTTTAAACTTAAGAAAGTGCTTTATAGCTTGACACAAGCTCCTAAAGCTTGGTATAATCGCCTAAAGAATTTTCTTTTGGATTTGAGTTTCAAAATGGGTATGTTTGATTCAATACTATTTACGAAGTATTTTGATCAAGGTATTCTTATTATTCAAGTGTACATAAATGATATCATATTTGGTTCTACTAACACTTTACTTTGTCAAGAATTTGCTAAGTCTATGCAGGAAGAATTTGAGATGAGCCATATGGGAGAGCTCATATATTTTCTATGTCTTCAAATTCGTCGATTGGAGCAAGTGATCCTCATCCACCAAACGAAGTACACAGTGAAGTTGATCAAGCGCTTCGGGATGGGAAGTTCTTCATCCAAGCATAATCTAATAAGCACAGCAACACATCTTGATAAAGATAAGCATGGCACAGACGTCGACATACGTCAATATCGTGTTGTGATAATCTTACCTCGAGTAGACTCGGTATCATGTTTGCCGTTTGTCTTTGTGCACGATATCAATCTCGACCAAAACAATCACATTTGATTGTGGTCAAGCGAATTTTTTGATATCTTAACCAAACACTCGACTACTGATTATTTTATCCAAAGTCATGCACATATCAGCTAGTCTAATATAGCGATTCCGTTTTTGCCAGATGTAAATCTGATATGAAGAGTATTAGTGGCACTTGCTATTTTCTAGGAAATTCCCATGTGTCTTGGTTTTTCAAGAAACAAAACTCGGTGTCTCTATCTACGATCGAAGTGGAATATATTGCCACGTGTTTAACATGTGCACAAGTATTATGGATGAGACAAACACTCAATGACTATGGTAATAATCGTGGTACATGTGCTATCATGGTCGATAACCAAAGTGCGATATTTCTATCCAAAACCCCGGTACAACACTCCCATACCAAACACATTGATATTATACATCACTACATAAATGATCATATCCTTAAGAAGTATGTTAGGTTAAAGTATATCGACACCCAAAAACAAATCATCGACATTTTCACTAAACCACTCAAGGAAGATTCCTTTGTGAGGCTTAGAGAAAATTAAGGATTATGGGTGAATCAGAATTATATGAGATCATTTTTTTATTTCATACCATGTTACATTCTCATTTCATATGCTATACCATGTAATATGCTCAATTGATTTAATTGGAGTCTTATTTCTCTGGTATTCATTTTATGAGATATATGGGTGTATTATGCTATTTATGAGCTATTTTGATTTGATTTAGTTCTTATGAGCTTTAGTTGATTGAGTATTGATTTTAAGTCGTTTTTTGGTTAGTTAGAGTGATTAGAACGTAATTAGCTTGAGAGCTCTCTTCGATTTAATCCTAGGTTCATCATCCAATGATTTCTGTAGCAGGATAGACATCTGGGCAAGACACACCAGACACACCACATGTCTGGGTGAGACACACCAGACGTGTAGAACTTTGTGTTCCTCAAAAACCCTTACTTGCCAGTCGCCTGCAGTTTATTGACCATAAGCATGCATAGTTCATCAGGCATCTACCAGTTGAACTTCAAACAACTAAACAGTGGGATTTTTTGGGTAAAATTTTCATGGGAGCACCCTCTTTTCTCTCTTCGTTATTCCAGCCGTCTGATGTAGTAGGAGAAGACGCGTGCACAGTTTGCCAGGCGCCTGTTAGGACTTAATCAGACGTCTTACATCCCTAAACTTTTCACTTCTATATTTTTATTTGTACTAGGCATTTGATGTTCTCTGTATAGTCGTCTGTCGCTTTGAGATTTAATTTTTAATTTTAAACCGCCAGACGCCTGGTCGTTCTACACCAGACATTTGTCGAGGGTTAAAATTTCAGATCTCATTCGATCTGACGGTTGCGATCAATTATTTTGATCGATTATATTTTGTTTTCACGATTTAAGGCTTAAGATTTTTCATTTCGAGAGTCTGCCCATCATTTGCCTCTTTAGCCAATCGATCTCTCTAACTTATCTCGGTTAATTTTTCCGTTCGATCGCTCGTTCTCCGGCCAATTCTCGATCGGTCATACGATCTCCGACCCCCTAGGTATATTTTTGTCGTTTAGTTCTTTGTTTTCGATTAGGGTGTAAGTTCATCGTTTAGAACTTCATTTATTTTCTGATTATGGATAAGTTTAACGTCGATTAGGTTTTCAATTCTTACGATTTAGATTCCCATGGGTCCACACAAGAAACAACCTGCTCGTCGATTGTAACGCCCCGATCCCCAGGATACCCTTGATTCTAAAAAAATTTCCCAGGTCCTCCTAGAGAGGCGGATGAGAGCAGAAGAGATAGACGAGCAGGTCCATTGCGCACTGCTGGGATAGTACCTATAATGTTCTCAAAGCACAATCAAACAACCAACAACATAAACATGAAAGAAATAACACAGAGGGAAACTGTACAACAACTAAACCCAAAGAAAGTCTGATTTCTTATACAATGCAATTGTTCCATCCTAAGGCTGGACACCTACCCACCTTAGGACCCATTGGAGCATTACATATACTAACTTTATGCATGTCGTAATGCGGTGACCTGCATGGGCCACCAAAATTTTTCACGCCCCGCTCCCCAGGATACCCGGGAAGTACGAATCAGTCCCAGTATCTCATGGAGAGACGAGGGTGAAGAGAAAGAAAGAGAAAAGAGAGGAACAAAAAGAGTCATGCCACAGCACACATGCTAGGATAGTACTTATAATGCTCCAAATACAACAGCAAGGAGAACACATTCCACTTATACAACATCACAAAGAGTGCATGCACAATTTGACATTGCTAATATAAGGGCCAACACAACATCTGATACAAATGTATATCAGCAGATTTCAACTCAAGTTACACCTCCAAAGGACAATATCAACTCCACGACCCCAGAGTACAACTCAACTCCCTGAACTACCCCACACCCCCAGCTCCGTGCTCATAAGCCTGCCAGGCTCTCCAACTATCTGCTACCTATAGAAAGAGGGGAGGGCATGTCAAAGCGTGTCCAGTAGCGAACCTAACCAATATGGCATGTTATTCAATTTTAGTATCTTTCCATGAATCTCTATGTGTTGTTGGTATCCATGCTCTGTTCTGTTTTTGTAACATGCATAACTCTCTCTATAATCATCCAAAAATTACGAATAAATATAATCTGGAAAGTTTATTAATTTAGATACAACTTTCATGTTGGAGGGTTTTCCAAATTTGTACTGGAATTGGGTCCAAACTGAAGTTATATTCAGGGTATCAGATTCTGCCAGATTTACACATTGTTGTTGTTTTAGCCTTGTCTCCTAATGTAGACATGCAAATCATGAGTTCTTTAATATTTTTGATATCTACACTTCCTAATCTACATTTTTGTTGAGCTTTTAACCTAGAACTGATTGGAACTATGAGTATTTCATTGATTAAGTTGAAGCGGTTTTTAGTTTTTAACAGAAATTCTATCTCTCAACATATTGGTCCTTATAATTCACATACTTGGTATTATGTTCTGAAAATTGGCATGGAAATGTATAATTTATGTATCTACAAGCTGTAACTTTCCTGAAATTCAAACTAAAATTACGTGGGAAATGCCATGTTTAATGATTGATTGTATTTTTCCTACACTTGTGTTGTTTTGGGGTGTTCTAGTGTCATGGTTTAATGATGTTAGCCATGTTCTAAAGACAATATCCACTCTTTTATGAGGTTGCATTGCATTTTACTGATATTAGCATTCTATGATGAGGCACGTTGCTCTTTTCATATAAGTTATTTATTGTTGAAGGCAATGCTTGAAGTCCCCCTTTTGCATAGTTGTGGTGTGACATTGCTTTAATATGATGTGTGCTCTTGCATACAAATTGTTCCTTATAAAGCAATTCATGATGTTGTGTTGAGATTAAGAATGAAAGAAGGATGAGAAGAGGGAAAAGATTGTGAAGTGGTAATGTTTTATGAAAATGTGACATTTTGAGAAATGGATGAAAATGGTATTTTAGGACAGAATGGGAAAGCGTGAGATTGAGTGATTCCAGAGCGACTCAGTCCATGCTAACATGGGTGACACATGATGGGGGAGGCATGTGTAGTACATATGTATCAGAACTGGACTTGGGAGGTATACCCTACTGTGGGTGCTCCATTGGTGGTATTTGATGAGATATGTGAAGCCCACAGGGCAATGTACCGAGTGATGATGTGTGTTGATTCTATCTCACTCCCATTAGAGTGACGGGAGAGTTCGAGAGGCCCCGTTAAATTTCATCAGTGCTAGTGTACCACTGGCGGTGTAATTTGAGTGCCACCCCACCTTAGGGTGAGGTCCGGGTCCTTATGTCCTGCGTTTACCCAGATTTCCAAATAAATAACAAAAAATAAAGACACTTAATTTTTCTTTATACACTGGTAGTTATTTCCTTTACTTGTTATAGTTGTAATTACTTGATACTTTCTGATGACCATGGACGTATTGTATTTCCTTTATGTTGCTACCATGTCTCATTTTCTTTATGTCACTATTGTAACTTTAATGTTTCCTTTTATGTTTCATTTCATATGCCATAACATGTCATACATTGCATCTTGCATGACTGTTTAATAAAATGCCATACTGGTTAGGCATCCCTACTGGACACGCTTTGACGTGCCCTCTCCTCTTTCCACAGGTAGTAGATAGTTGGAGAGCCTGGTAGACTTATGAGCATGGAGCTGGGGGTGTGGGGTAGTTTAGGGAGTTGAGTAGTACTCTGAGGTCGTGGAGTTGATATTGTCCTTTGGGGGTGTAACTTGAGTTGAAATCTACTGATGTACATTTGTATCAGATGTTGTGTTGGCCCTTATATTAGCAATGTCAAATTGTGCATGTACTCTTTGTGATGTTGTATAAGTGGAATTTGTTCTCCTTGTTGTTGTATTTGGAGCTTTACAGGTACTATCCCAGAATACGTGCAGTGGCCTGCCTCTTTTTGTTCCTCTCTCTTCTCTTTCTTCCTCTTCACCCTCGCCTCTCCATGGGATACTGGAACAGATTCGTACTTTCCGGGTATCCTGGGGAGTGGGGCGTGACATCGATCTCCTCGATCTCCTCCTAACCCTACCCCTAAGGCCAAGAGGTCCAAGAAGTCTATTCATGTCAACTCTTCGCACAATATCTCTTTCGCCAAAGCCACACGACTTGCTCAACCCTCTACTCAAACTCAACACCAAGAACAACCTGAAGCTCCTCCACAACAAACTGAACACACTGCTCCACCACCACCTCCTCCTTCTGGAACTCTTCTCACACTTGCATGCCGCAACCCCGTATGTGAATCACGATACGCTTCTCTTCTATCCATTCGTATCATTCCTAAACGTTTCATCTCTTATGCTGATTTCACTAGCCTCTCCAAAATTTTAGAACACGCTGGACTTCTAGAACTGTGGCATGACACTAGGACCACGCCTTACTATCCTAACCTAGTGTGTTTATTCTATGCCAACCGTATAAGAGACGATTTACATCGCTTGGACACTGTTATCCAGGGGGTTCTAATCTTTCTTATAGCCGAGTCTTTGGAATCCATCCTTCATATTACATCTTCTAGGAAACTCATCATTGACATTGACATGACTGACCACTCTATCTTATCCAAAGTTTTCCTTAAGGTTCCCCTGCAAATCACTTCTTTTCTTAAACAGTGGCATCTCCCACCACTCGGTTGGATTTGTAATCTCATCTTGAAATTAAACATTCTCCTGAAATATGGGTCTGTTGATTACATAACATGTGAGTATTTAGTTGTCTTTACGCTCTCCCTAGAGGCATATGTAAGGACCCTGTCTATGGGGAAAACACTAGAAGGGGGGTTGAATAGTGTTTATGCAAATTTAAAAGGAATTTACGCCAAATAAAATGCAATCCAACAAATAGTGCAGAATAGAAAAACGACCCAAAGAGAAACACACGCAAACGCTGAGATGTTTCAAGGGTTCGGATTACCCAAGTCAACTCCTGACTTGTTCCCGGTAATCCTATGTCCCTACCACCCGGATACCACCGGATACTCAAGTTAGAACCCTAACTTGAGATTTCCTTAAAGCCCACTTGTAGCAACCCTACAAGTGCAATCGAATACAGTCGATGTCCTTGACTCCCACAACCAGGGAGCAAGCAAAACCACTCTCACAACCGAGAGCACAATTCAAATAACGAAAGTTATGAAATATGAAAGCAACACTTACAATCACATATGCCTTGAAGTAGAACTTGAAGGAGAAGTGTGATGTGTGTTAAAGAACTCTCTTGGAAGAGAGGAGAAAGCCCTTTCTCTTGACTGCACCAATTACCTAGAAGATCAATCTTTGGTTCTAGGTTGGAGAGCAAGAGAACAAGATTTGGAAATACTTAGGGCTTTGGATTTGAGAGCTTTGATCTTTGGAAATGAAAGCTTGAAGGATTTTGCAATGAATGAGTAACCTTCCAATGGAACAGTAGAAGCTCTATTTATAGCTTTCTCAAATCCACAAAACAGTTTAGGCAAAAACCCAATCGAAATCCGTGAGAAAAATCTCAACGGATATAATCTGAACTCGCGACAGTCGACTGTTGAACAAACCACAGTCTCATGTTGCACAGTCAGCAAGGGTAGGTGAGAATTCATAACGGTAACTTACCACGTGGACAGTCGACTGCTGAAGCAAAGACAGTCGTCTGTTAAACCAACAGGCGACTGTAACTTCTTCGACATGCGACTGGCCGAGAGAAGATTAAGTTAGATAAATACTGGGAATCTCACAAGATACAGGACAGACGACTGATGCAGGGAACACATTCGACTGTTAATCAGAACAGGCGACTGTAAAACCTTAAACAGACGACTGTCAAAATCAAGAGAAATTTCCAGAGAGTTGAGTCAAAGAAATGACTTACAAACAGGCGACTGTTGCAGCATAGACAGTCGACTGATCTAATAGATAGTCAACTGTATATACAGCATAAGTCGACTGGCCGTAGAAATCAGATCAAACAGAGTTTGGGCAAGGAGAGACAGGCGACTGATTTACAATACACAGTCGACTGTCACAAGGACAGGCGCCTGTGAATCGTTCAACAGTAGCCTGTGTGAAATAATCAGAGAAGGCCCAAAATTACATTGTAATAGTCTGTGCATAACAGGCGGCTGTAGAACAAAGTACAGTCGACTGTTTTTGAGACAGGCGACTGTAAATTGTTAAGCAGTCGACTGTTATAAACAATCCTAGCACAAACAAAAGAGAATTGAATTGGGATCAAAGGACAAAGGTCTAAAGATGTCCTATGACAGAAAGTAGATGTGTGTGAGTGCTCCATCAAATTTCTACTTCTAAGCTACATACTAGAAGAGATAAAAGAAAAATTACATTGACGAACAATCTCTTCTTTCCATCGTACGAGCTTGAAGTCTTTACGGAGCTTCAATCATCAATCTACAATCATCCAATTCATGTCATTTGCCTTCAATGATGTTTGTGAGTCATCCATTGCTAGTTGATCTTCATAATAAGCTTAGGTAATGGATTAACTACAAAATAGGGGATTAGTCACAAGTATTTATGTTTGCTCATCATTAACACCAAGTAGGGAGAAATCCAATACTCAACAGCATAAAGATAAATTGGGCGTAGGTTATTCTAGATCGGTTGATAAATTCATCTCTCCTGCTTTATCCATCTCTTCTGACCCATATCTTCACCCATTTCAAGATTCATATGATTCCTAGTAAGCGTAGCCCTGTATAAGCCCCTATTAACTACACATTGCTCCATAAATCTGTTGCAACCCTTAATGTTGCATCTTTGAAGGCCTCTGGTGCATCTTCCTCTACAAGTCCTTCAGTTCCACCTCATGGTCTCCATCCACTCCTATCATTTCCACATCTTCTGGCAAACATGTATCTCAAAAGACTCCCTTTAGGATTTGAGTGCTCAAATCAATAGTTTGGGAGATACTTTAGGTACGATGGTCTCTGAGCTATCGTAGTTGTGACATGTTCATCTTTAACAGACGGGGCTGCTGAGTCGCATAGCTCAGCATCTCAGGATGATCCCTACTACTAATGTTCGTCATGATGTCACTCCTGCAGCATGGCATCTGCATGATCCTCCTCTTCATTCTCCTCTAGCTGATGCACCAGAGCCCAGTGGTGGTGTTGTTGAGCATCTGACTCTGGTGTTGTTGCTAATACTGCTCTAAACTCGAGTGCTACTGTTCCTGATATTCCAGGATCCAGCTCTGCTCCTCTTCCTCCACCTCCATTGTGACATTTTAGGATTATATATGGAGACTCTCAAGCTAGGAGTATCTTTTTGGGAGTATTATAAATTCCAGAAAAATTCCAGTAAATCCAGAAAATGCCCAGCTACACCTGAAAAATAAGAGAGGACAAAAATTAGCCGTAAGAACTATAGTTTGTGCATAAATGAAGAATAAGCTATAGAATTCAATGATATTACCAAAATGCATGTGTTAGAGCCAAAATAAATGCAATCCATGCATAAAATGTCAATAATTAGGGGATAAAATTTGCATTATCCACTTGTAATCAACAAGCCATATTGAGTCCCTCAACAATGATGCTTGGTGCTACATTTGGGTTGCCCTATCTCAGACCCACTACACCTGTACATATCGATGGACAACCCAAGAAGTGGACATGGCCTCATTACACTCGAAGGTAGTGAGTACTATATATGTAATTAAATATTGACGAATCTATTTCTGAGTATGTTTCTGAGGCAATAATGGTGTACCAAATTTGGACCCTACTTGAAGGAAATTATAGAGAGCAATCCATGGAGACAAAGTCCCCAGAGAAGAAAGTGACAACAATATGATGTGTCTAATGGAACACCAAAACAACAATGCGGTACACAACCCTAATCTCTCTGATGGTGATATTGATGAGGACAACCATGAATTAGCTGGAGCCTTTGAACTATTATATAAGGAGCTTGAAAAATTAAAAATGAAATACCAGAAATTAGATTATAATCATAACGCTATAGTTTCCAACCATAACAATATTAAAACTAAATATGATACCTTGTCATATGACTACGAGTGTTTGAAAAATGAGCATGTTATTACTATATCTAGCTTGAATGATAGAATTGACACACTTGCTATTGATTTATTCACGAGTAAGCTTAAGCATGAAGAATTGGTTATTAAGCTTGATAAGTTTAAGAAACATCATAATGCAAAGGCCACTGCACACATGCACATGGTTCTACTTCTAGAATTCATATGTTTAAACCCACTCTTACTCATAATTCTAAATATGTTGGTAGAGATAATAATGTTGTGCAAGATAATGCTAGAAATAAATATGCATTTATGTAGGGGAGATATGCTAGGAATGCTAAAAATGTTTACAATGTGCCACACAGTATTTTTCATGCTCAACACAAACATCATGTTACACACAATGCTTCACATACCACTTGTTAGATTATTTGTTAAAATGCATGATGATATGATATTGGTGCCTAAACACCTAAACTTTCATGATAGGAAAGCTTACATAGATAACATCGTTAGATATGTGCAAAAATTTTATGATCATTCATATATGCATTTTGGTAAGTCAAATCCAAATCGGGTTTGGGTTCCTAATGGATGATTGCATTAGAACTCATGTTTATATGGTATCTACATGATTTAATGTCTACATTTTGATACCCTCGTATTATACTATAGTATATAGATTAAAGATTATATTATGATCATCATATACTATTTAGAAGTCATGTTTATATCATATTCTGTACTGTCATTAGGAGTTGACTACTGTATGTACAGGAGTCGATTGCCACTCGGTTTTTTGACATATATCTGCATATATCTGTGCTATGTCATGCATAGGAGTCGACTACTACATGAACAGGATTCGACTCCCAGCTTAGTTTCCTGACGGCAACTTAGCTTGCACCCTATTATGGTTTATATAATAACTAAGTGAGTCTCTTCTCTATTGAAGAACTCGTTAGGCTAATCTTTATGGACCCAACCTTTGTGGGTACCAAAAATGCTTAAGTATTTATATTTCAGGTCCCCTTGAAGAAAACATGGATATTGGACATCGGACGCTCTAAACGTATGACTGATAACCCAAGGCTATTAAATTCACTTCAAATGAAGAATGTGTGAATATTTACTTTTGGGGATGACAAGAAAGGCAAAATAGTTGGCATCGGCAAGGTCGGTGATAAAAATAGACTCCTTATTGAAGATGTTGGCTTAATTTATGGTTTAAAGCATAATCTCATCAATATTAGTCAGTTATGTGATAGAGGATATAGAGTTAGCTTTACATGCTTAGTATATGATAATTCCATGCATAATGTTCTAATTAGATATAAACATAAAGAGGATATTTACACTTTATGCTTGCATGATAATGACTCAAAAGTATACTTGATAGCCTCATCTATAGACCCTCTTCTATGGCATAGAAGATTTGGTTATGTATGAATAAGATATTTAGGAAATATTGGTACAAGGTTTGCCTATGATGAATTTTAAACTTGAAAAGATTTGTGAGTCTTGTCAACATGGCAAATTTCATAAAAGTACCTTTAAGAATATATGAGCTCTTAATTCTCATAGGCCACTAGAACTTCTACATATGGATCTATTTTGACCTACTAGAGTTCATATGGATCTATTTTGACCTACTAGAGTTTCCTCTCTTAACGGTAGTATATATGCTTTTTTTATTGTTGATGATTACTCTAGATATACTTGGGTACTATTTTTAATTAATAAAAATGATGCTTTAAATGAATTTGAAATATGTTTCAAACAAACTCAGAGCTTACATTCTTTAGAAATTATTTCTATTCGTACTGATCACAGAGGTGAATTTGAAAATGATGCTTTTCAAAAAATTGCAAAACTCATGGTGTTACACATAACTTTGCTTTTCCTAGCGCTGCTCCACAAAATGGGGTAGTTGAGAGAAAAACAGAACACTCCAACGGTGTGCATGCAAAATGTTGTGTGAAGGCAACCTTCCAAATATTTTTAGGCGGAAGCAGTTTCCACACCATGCCATATTCAAAACAGAGTACTTATCACAACACCAATTCATAAAACACATAATGAGCTCTTGTACCACAAGTTCATATATTATCTTATTTTCGTGGCGTTGGTTATAAATATTATTTTCTTAACACTGAGAATAACTTAGATAAATTTGACTCTAAAGTAGATGAAGGAATCTTTATCAGTTGTTCCTTGCATAGAAAGGCATATAGAATTTACAATAAAAGAAATATTACTATTGATGAGACACATCATGTATTCTCTTGATGGATCCATTAGTAGTACCCTCATAAAATTATTGATGGCGATGATGTGCATGTAGAACAACCTGTAATCGATAATGTATCCACTTCAGTACCTAGAGATTTTAATGAAACTGATAATCACCCACACGTACAAGTAATTAGTAGGATTTAAGATGGTGTTAGAACTAGGTCGCAAATTGAGCCTAGAAAGGTAGATGAAGCTTTTGCATACAGCTCCTGGATAGAAGCCAATCAGGAAGAGCTTTTATAGTTTGAAAGAAACCAAGTTTGGGAGATGGTTCCAAGGCCTAAGGATTGTCCAATCATCGGTACAAAATGGGTATATAGAAACAAGCTTGATGAAAGTGGACAAGGATATTGCCAAGAAGAAAGTATTAATTTCGATAGATTAGAATCAATATGAATGTTACTTTCTTTTGCTTCCTTTATGAATTTTAAATCATATCAAATAGACGTAAATAGTGCATTTCTTAATGCGTATATTACTTAAGAAGTGTATGTAGAACAACCACCTGTCTTTGAACATGAAAAACATTTTGATTATGTGTATAAGTTAAAAAAAGGCTTTATATGGATTAAAAGAAGCTCATAGTGCTTGATATGAAAGACTTAGAAATTTTTTGATTAAATCTAGATATGATGTATGAAAAATAGACACTGCCATGTTTATTAAAAGAATCAATGATGATATAATTCTTATACAAATATATGTTGATGACACTATTTTCAGCTCTACTAACGATGATCTTATTGGATCGGGATCTAAGCCTAGAGGGGGGTGAATAGGCTTATAAAATATTTTCGCAAATACAAAAATAATGGCATACTCAAACAATCAATATCAGAGCAAATAATTTGCAAGTAAAGAAATCACAGAGCAATCACAGAGTGTACGAGAGATTTACCCTGGTTCGGTCGCCCCAACGACCTACTCCAGCCCCAAATAAAATACTAGATTTAATAGTATCAAGATATAAACTATAAAGAGCTACGAGCCCCAACTCTACGCTCACCAAGAATTGTACCCCACTCACCAAAGTGTCAAACACTACAAATCTAGTAAAAGCTTTCTCTTGACTAACCCCAACTAATTAAGAGCCCAAAACCCCAAAACAAAAAGTGTAAAATAATAAAAAGATTTAACAACTCAATCACAAATAATAATAAGATGAAGAGTTTAGAGCGCTCAATTTGTGATGATTGAATAGTCCTTGTCGATAAGCTCATCGTCAGCTTCATGCTGGCATAAACGGTGTCTCAATCCGATGTCTGGATCTCAAAATATAGCCATCCGAAGTTCGTTGTGCAAATCTGCCAGAATCTGGTCTGTGCGTAAATCAATTCTTTGTTCTGCAGAATCGACAGCATTCTGTGCATAAAGTAATCAGATAGCCCGTATTCTAAAAAATGCAGTAAATCACCCCAAGCTCAGAAAAATCAGAATAAATACTCGTTGGAATTGTGAGCTCGTCCTCTTCGACTAAAAAATAAGAAAGGACAGATTTGTTGAGTAGATTTGGTCGTGACTTCTTGCAGATCTTAAAGGTTGACGCTTGAAACTTGATCTCTTGGACTTTTCTTTTTCAAAGATGGTGGCTTTGGTTGCTTGCTCCTCTAGGTTGAAGATAACTTGTGCTTGAAGATGTAGCTTGATGATGTATGGCTCCTTATGCTTGCAACAAGGCATGAAGATGATTGAAAACTTTGGCCTAGGAGATGATGAAGACTATGAAGCTTTTCAGAATACAACTCATGCTAATATAAATAATACTGATTTAATACAGAGATTAAAATCAGAATAATATCACCATATTGTAGAGCGGTGAGTTTTGATCGTCCCAACACAAACGGTTCGTCAATCTGAGCTCTGTGGAGGAAGTTATGCACTTTTCCGCGTCGTCTGTCGAGCTCCTTCTTCTTCCTGCAAATTTGATGATATCGTTGAAGTTTTGGAGGAGAAAATTCGGCCAAGATGAAGAAAAATGAGTCAAGGGCCGGCCGTGTTTGCTTGTTCTCTCTCCTTGGGGCGGTTTCCTTGTAGAAATAGGAGCCATATATATAAGGTTTGAATCCAAGAGTTGTAGCCCATTCCAAACTCCTTTGAACCACAATTCAAATTGATTTAATTTGATTTGAAATTGATTTTTTTCTCATCATAACTCCATGGTGCAATGAACTTGGTCAATCTCCTATGATAAGTAGAGATCTTTTGTATCCAAATTAAATCTAATTTGGATCCAAATTTAAACCAAATTTGACCAAGTCAAATTCTCTTAAGCCAAATTGATTTGAACTTGATTTTAATTTGATTCTCTTATTTTAGCTCCTTATCTATCGATGCCATGTTGACCAAGTCCAATTCTCTTAATCACAAGATTGCCATCTCCCTATCTCTTGCACATAATTTCAACATTGCCATTGTGCACAATTTGCAAGATTGCCATTAATCAATATTCACAAGTTTGCCACTATTTTCTCCATGTTATTTTTACCTGAAAAACACTTAACAAATATTCACGAATGTTTGTTATCATCAAATAAGAAATCAAAGATCATTGTATCCAACAGATCTGTTCCAAAGTTCACCAAGCTTATGCAGGATGAGTTCGAAATGTGTCACATGGAAGAACTCATCTACTTCTTAGGACTACAAATTAAGTAATTAAAGGAGGGTACATTCATCCATCAAACAAAGTATGCCAATAACTACTCAAAAGGTTTGCAATATATGATTCTGTTGAGAAGGACATGCCCATGGCGACTTCCACCTCCTTAGATAAGGATGAAAATGGTAACAGTGTAAATCAGAAGATGTATAGAGTTATGATATGTTCTTTACTTTAGACATCAGGTTTAATGTATGTATATGTGCAATGTTTCAATCTGATCCTAAAGAATCTCACCTTAGTGCAGTAAAGCATATAATACTTAGATATCTTAAAACCACTTCAGATTTTGGCTTATTTTATCCAAAAGAAAGCACATTAGATTTTTTGGCGTATAGTGATTCTGACTTTGTTGGTTGCAAAACCACACGAAAAAGTACAAGTGGAACTTGCCATTTTTAGGATATTCCCTTGTCTCATGGTTTAGCAAAAAGCAAAACTCAGTGTCATTATCCACTACAGAGGTGGAGTATATAGCTTCCAGACTAGCATGTGCCCAGGTTTTATGGATGATACAAGTATTAAATGATTTTGGTATTAAGTATCCTACGTCTATAATTTATTGTGATAATAAAAGTGCCATAAATTTGACTAAGAATCCTGTTCTACACCCTAGGACAAAACACATGATATTCATCATAGATTTATTGATGATCACTATCACAAGAAGGACATAGAGTTGAGATTAATTTCCATTGAGCATCAAGTGGTAGATATACTCACCAAGACACTTAAACTAGATACTTTCATTAAATTCCGTAGAAATCTTGGTACTGTTAGTGAAAAATAAATCTAGTTATTTATGATTATTTAACTCCCACCTTTTTGTGATGCCAAGGGGGAGAAGTAGTAATGAATATATGAAATAATATGCATGATGTTCATGCTATTCATGTCATAGTTTTTTTGTATGATTGACACATGGTTTAACTCATATGAGTTTTGTTTATTGCATGTGGTTTGAACGCATTATAACATGTGGATTGAACTCAGATACACTCATAAGGCAATATAAGAACTATGCTCTATTCATGCTTATTCTAACATGCTAAGATGTAGTGGGAGTTCTAAATATTTTGGTAACACCATGCATCGATATAGGGGAGTAAGTATGTCTTTAAATTTTCATATTATTTCATATTTTTATCATCTGTTTGTCATCATCAAAAAGAGGGATAATGTTGGATATTGTACACCCCAAGTAGAGTTTTGATTGTGATTAAACAAAAGATGGTTCTAATTATTATCAATGAGTGTGTAGGTTATCAAAATATATTTTATATGAAGACTTCAAAGCAAATAGAAGAAATGATTGACCAATGAAGCTCAAAGTGGTGAAGACAAATTAATTGGAGCATTTGGTCAAGATAGAGTGTGGATGAAGCTCACCCAAAGGCAACATGAGCTAAAGTTTCTTCGGCATGGACATGATCAAGCTACATCAAAATGGTACTTTTGGTGTATTTAGTGTATTTTTAGTCCATTTCCTTAACTTTGTGAAAGCCTTTGATATTGAAGCTTTACACACACTTAGAATAATGTTTTAAAGTGATAAAAATGATTTTGAAAATATTTTTAACATATTTAGAGAGTTTGTCACAATCCTCTATGATATATGTCCATGTATCAGGAGGGAGTTGACTCATATATGAACATGCGTCGACTCCTGGAGTCTTGATAGACCCAGACTGGTTTAGCCACTAATTGGGAGTCGACTCATGTGTAGGGTAGGGTAGACTCTTAGACCAGTAGTTGACTCACTGTTGTACATGAGTCGACTCATAAGCCCCCAACGGTTAAAAATTGACTGCTTCCTTAATGTACGTAATTTTGTCGATTCTAGCCGTTGGGTGATGATTATTTCATGATTATCTTGTGCAAAAATCTTCTTTATATACAGAGAGAATTCTCTAGGTAACAACAGGAATAAATGAATTTTACAATAATTTCAGCAATTTCTTAAATGTTTTCAAAGCTTTCAACTTCTCTTACTCTCTCAGTTTTTAGGCTATTTTGATCTTGATTTCAAAAAGCTTTTAAGCAATTTATTTCTGACCTTCTCTTGATCTCAATCCTTAGAGCTGAATCTCTAACTTTTGAGATTGGATCAAAAAGTATCTTTGATTCTCAAGTGATTTTATTCTTTAATATTTTTCTTGAGATCAAAGTTTTCTTATAGCCACTTATTTGCACAAGCTTCAAATCAATCGGCTATAAGATCATTATAATCGTTGCAAAGTGTAACTATAAGCACAAGAGTGGTTGGTAGGTAAGTTATAAGTAATTGGAAAGCCCCTTGCATTAAGGTCCTCACGTGGTGAGGTTGTTGGTTGTATAAGCCCTCTTATTGGAGAAGAGGCAATGTTGTAAGAAGCACTCATTTTGAGGCAAGATTGCTCTCACTTGAGAGTTGGTTAGTAGAAATCCAAGTCGGTGACTTGGGACTGGACGTAGCCCATGGGAGGGTGAACCAGGATAAACTATTTTGTGTTTGTGTTTGCTCTTCGTCTCTCATATTCATATTTCTCTGTTACTTGTTAAATTGTTTAATTTCGATGTTCACATTTATCTATTGCAAGTAATCTATATAGTTGATTAAGTGCCTAGTGGAATAACATTCGTATGAGACTTAAGCTTTTTTAGAAGAATTGTTATTAAAGGATTATTTTTTAGCAACACTATTCAACCTCCATTCTAGTATTGCTTGTCGTCTACATGATCCTAACATAACTGGCTCCTATAATTATGGCGAATACGCCAATAAGGCAGGGAGTAATGGCCGTGTTTACAGATAAGACATGCCGTTATTTCCACGTCATGGGGAGATTGAATGCTGGTAGCCAGCTCTCTGTAGAGGCGATAACTCGCCCGCCTGAGATTATGCCTCGTTGATAGAGTGGGCTAACCTTGCCAGACAAGCTTGGACCCACATGGCTGGAGAAGCCGACCTCAGGCAACGATGTCGTCCTTGTGGAAGCATGTCGGCAACAGGCCGACCTCGGGTAGTGAGGGCATCCTTGTAGAGAGCTAGTTGGCCTTATGGAGGCCGATCTGATTGAGCTGTGCTGCTAGATGAGCTGACCTTATTGAGAGGGACTGAAGGAGTCGACCTCATGGAGAGGGGTTGAAGGAGCCGACCTCGTGGAGAGGTCGTCCCTAAAAGCTGTGCTGAGGCCAAGCCAGGCTGACCCCTCAAGTCACTGGCTAGGTCCCACCGTTGGTGGGCACAAGTTAGAAACAGTATCTGCACACATTAAACCATATATCCCCTAAACAATTTCCTTAGAAATCCAGTTCCACCTCGAGCTCTCTTAAAAACTCTTTCGCTCTCAAATATCTCATTGTATCGAGCTTTTAGAATTGATTTGGAATTCATTATTATCAGCGTTGTCTTTGCGGTCTTTGAAGCTGACTAGATAATCCCATGTTAACGCTCAAAGATTTGCATGTACCCTAGATCGACCCCCATTTGACACTTTCCTTACACATAAAGCTGCATACATTTGTTGATTGATCAAACCTTACAACTGAGTTGCACTTTTGGACATCCAAACCTCGATACAAAATTTGATCAATACAACTATGATAAAGTTTGCTCAATTAACAAATATATGCAGTTATATACAGTAATATGTCGTGCCAGAATGTAAGAATCCATCTTTTTGTTAATTATTTGAAGTTAACTATTTTCTTGTTAATTTTGTGTTATTAATAATAGTTAAAAATGTATAAAAATATGTGTTTCCTTTTGTGTTATGAGCAATTTTATGTAGTTTTTTGTTATTAAAAAATTCTGCGCTATTAACAAATGTATTAATGTTGTGAATGTATTTTCTGAGGGAGACCCCAGGCCTTTATTTATAAGAGATATGAAGAGTTCATACAATGGTATGATACAATATTTGAATAGAATACAAACTACTTATCTCTCAAGATAATGTATTTATAACACTCCCCATTATCCCGCCATAAGTCTAAACTCTGCTCATGTATACTTCAGGATTCTGAGCATCATCTGAGTATCACGAGGGGTGGATACTTCGAGATCCTGAGTTAATGGGATTTGCCTCGTTAAAACCTTTGGCTATGGAAAACCATGTGGGATAAAACCATAGCTAATGAAAAAGAATACAATTATCCTTTAACTCCCCCTGATCTGTACAAGCCTTTAGGCTTTTAGATCTCTTAGGCATTTTTCATCACTCCTATTTACAACATTCTAAAATTATATACAAATTACAAATATCACCATCATTAAGCAGTTTCTGAATCCAAAAACACTAGCGAGGTGTGTTTTGTTTTGTTGCCTCTGATGTGGTCTCCTCAAAGTTGGGCTGAGCATGTGGCATGTTGTTCAGACTATGTGGTCAGCTCTAAATCACCATCCTTTGACTGAGTCATCACTGGGATGTGATGTACCACCAGGCACATCCAAACACACCCTTGGTTTGTTTATGTAATGGTGAGGATCTTGGAATGATAGGATGATGTTGCATTTATAGTTTGCTTTGCAAGTATATAGTGGATGGTCGTCCACCATAGGTACCCAGTTTATGATTTCTCATTATGGGGATTGGACCAATAACCTGCATCTGTATAAGCATGGAGGATAATTATTTATAATGTAAGCCCAAATACATCAACCCTTAGAGGTAGCGCAGAAGATGCTTAACTCTGGTCCAGTGGCACTTTTTAGGTGCCTCATTGTATTTGGCTAGTGAATTTATTGCAATTGCTATATCGAGACGCTTGCAATTAGCCAGTAGTGCTCTGATTGCACTTAGATAAGGGACTTCAGGACCAAAAATATCCTCACCCTCTTCTAGCTGACGGAAGGGGTCTATTTGTACATCCAATGAATGTACTACAATAGGTGTACTTATTAGATGACAATGGTCCTTGTTGTAATTTCTTCAACACACTCTGTGTGTATGAAGTTTACTGTAACATGATTTTATCTTTTTAGATAATAAATCTGTGAGCCATGACTTATTTTATTTTGACTAGGTATTTCATTTCATATTTGATTGTTAGGCTTGAACAGATATTTCGGTTTTCTCTTCAGGAGATCCGATGAGATTTAAGTTGTTTACAACCATGATCTCAACTCCTGTTCTTTGCTCTTTATAAAGATGCAAAGGCAACCCTTGATAGGAATCCTTGCTTTGTCAAGGGATTCACTTGGTTGTATAATATTTTTATTATTTCTTTAGTAGAATAGACGTCCCGAAGTCTATTCGAGTATTTAAGGAAATGTGAAATTTATCTTTATCAAAATATACAAGAGGTAGTTGTCACCACAACCAATAACAGCATATCCAAAATTTCTTTTGCCAAATTGTAAGGTATTCACAATTTATAACTAGGGAATATGATGCATCATTTATATAAGTGATTCATGCTCATCTTAATTTGTTTATCCCCAGTTTCAGCGAAAAAATCATTGAGCTATAGGTTGTACCGTATAGCATACAATTTTGTACGTATATTTTTATTTATGCAATACTTATTATGCCCACATGCTTGACACATTTTGGTGTCTGGACTTTAGGTCCGAACACTTCATGTTTCATAAACGAGTCCAGCTCAGCTTTTATTACCTCGTTCCATATTTGGCCAATCTCTACGTTTGCATTTTATCAATGAAGTGTGGAATGATATTATATAATTATCATCGCTTTTGCGATGTAAGTGGAAATATTATACGTGAATCCATTGTCGACAATTGTGTTCTTTCTATCCAACACATGCCTAGTACGTACAACATTTAATTTCATTTCAGTTTCTCCTGGATTTTGACGTCCCCTAGATTTGGCACTATGTAAAGTCGGAACGGAGATATCAGGATTAAAATTTATAACCGCAAGCGCACGGTGTCGAAGTATGGCTTGGGGGTCGAACACGGGGAGGCGTGTGATGTGCTTGTCAACAAAGAGGAACCGGATCACCCGTGGGTGAGCTAGCCCTATCGCTTGGTGGGTTGTCACGATATGAAACTACGGAAAGGTGTAAGATATAAAAAGTAACCCAGGACTTTGGCTTCCTCCCTATCATGAGTTCTCTCTTTTACGACCAACGGATAGGAATGCGATCGGATTCTAGGGTTTAGTGGCGAGACGTTGCCTCTAATAGCGGTACCTAGCATCCCATGGGCCCGATATTCCGGTCGATGCCCAGGATGATACACTAGGTCTACCCGGGTTCGGACGGTGGGCATTCCCATGTCCAACACCGACCGACTCCGGGAGCACTAAGCTCGCAACGATTTCTCCTGACATTTCATCCAAGCCATTCCTACGCACAAGGAATCAATGTCTACGCTAGGGGTGGAGCTGTGGCTAGGGGATCAAACTCCCGTTTTATTTCCCATTGGCCCGACGGTCAAAGGCAGTCTTTCTCCCGCCATAGACAATAAAACACCCTGCGTAACCATCTAAATCCATATATCCTTTCGAATCCCTAATCCTATGGTCGTTCTAGGGAGAACCCACGAAGGGGCTTCCACCAATGTCCCAGATTAGAAAACTACTCACTAATCATTGCAATAGATTCAACAAAACAGATTTTAACCATTGAAATGAAGATCAAGCAATAGATAATTAGAGCAAACGGTATTATAAACGCAATATCAAAGTATTAGAAAGATCAAAGAACTTACAATACGAGTTTAATTGAAAGCAGCCAAAAACCCCTAAAAACAATTAAGAAAATGGGATTCTCGTCTTCTGGGAAACCTAGGGCTATATATACATTTTGGCAAGATGCCAGGGAATATTCCCACAAGAAGACAAAAATAAACGTCCAACCGATCGGTTAAAACATCAACCGATCGGTTGAGACGACCGTTTGACTGGGTCTTCAGCTTCTGAGATACTTCACCCAATCACTGAACCGATCGGGTGAAGTCGTTGGGTTCTTGAGCTTGTGAAGAAATGCTACATGTGACCTGATCGATTGACAAGTCAACCGATCGGGTGGAGTTCGGCTCACAAAATAGAGAAGACCGTCGCACCCAACCGATCACTGAACCGATCGGTTGGGGTTTGCTTCATTGTTGCTTCTCCTCGGGTCTGATACATGTGCACGAACCGATCAGTTGGAGCTATCCACTCGATCGGTTGAGGGCTGATACATGATCTGAATTGATGTTTGGCCCTTAGGTTCTCGTGCGACACATCTCGTTGCTCCGGGGACTCATGATGTTAGCTTTGTATGTACCCTATGCCAGCAAATCCTGTAAAAGCACAAAAATACAACGAAAGTGAAAAGGAACTCAAAATCACAAAAATACGGACTCAAAATAACGAAAAACGACGGGAAATCACGAAGAAGATGTGCATGAATATATAAAATATAAACGCACGTCAGATTTTCCTCTTCAGGATATTTTGGGAGGGGTGAGGATATGGACATGAGCTCATTGTCCTATAGTAGTATTATCTTAAGTCCTCCAGGTGTTTTTGACCTCCCGTCTGTTTGGCACGCAAATCAGGACGGGGATACTAGAATTAGAATTTGTAAACCACAAGCGCAAGGTGTCGAAGTGTGGCTTGGGGGTCGCTCACGAGGAGGCGTGTGTTGTACTGGTAAACAGTCGAGAACCAGATCACCCGGTGGATGAGCTAGCCTATTCTCTGGTTGCTTGTCACGATAGTAAACTAATGGAAAAGATGTAAGAGGCGAAAAGGTAACCTAAGACTTTGGCTTCCGCCCTAATCATGGGTTCTCACTATTACGGCCGAAGGATAAGAATGTGATCGGATGCTAGAGTTTGGCAGTGAGACGTTGCCTCTAATAGTGGTACCTAGCATCCCATGGGCCTGATATTCCGGTCGATGCCCAGGATGATATGCTAGGTCTACCCGGGTTCGGACGGTGGGCATTCACATGTCCAACATCGCCTGACTCCGGTAGCACTAAGCTCGCAATGATTTCTCCCGACATTTCATCCAAGCCGTTCCCACATGCAAGGACTCAATGTCTACGCTAGGGGATAATCTGTGGCTAGAGAATCAAACTCACATTTTATTTCCTCTTGGCCCAACGGTCAAAGGCGGTCTTTCTCCCGCCGATGACAATGAAACGCCCCCGCGTAACCATCAAAATCCCTAGATCCGATCAAATCCCTAGTCCTATGGCCGATCTAGGAAGAACCCACGAAGGGGCTTCCACCAATGTCCCAGATTGAAGAACTACTCACTATACATGGTATGAAATGCAATAAAACATGATATAGACATAAGAATGGAAATCATGCTATTGTTTACCCTGGCAAATAGAAGTATAAACACAATATCTGAATATAAGAACGATCAAAGAACTTACAATTAGAGTTTAATTCAAAGCAACCAAAAATCCCTAAAAACAGCTTAAAATGGAGATTGCGTTTCTGGGAAAACCTAGCCCTATTTATACAAGTGGGCAAGATGCCAGGGAATATTCCCAGAAGAAGACAAAAATAGACATTCACCTGATCGGTTGAAACTACACCCGATCAGGTGAGACGACGGAAAGATTAGTCTTCAGTTTCTGATAAATCTCACCCGATCACTGAACCGATCGGGTGAGTCTTCGACTTCTTGAGCATGGGGAGCAGCAACTACAGGTGACCCGATCGGGTGAGTCTTCAACTTCTTGAGCATGGGAAGCAGCAGCTACAGGTGACCCGATCGGTTAACAAGTCAACCGACGGGGTGAGCTTTGGCCTTCAAAACTACGTTCTGTTTTACATCCACCCGATCACTGAACCGATCGGGTGGATCTGTCTCTTCTGCAGGACTGAAACAGCCGCATGAACCGATCGGGTGGCTGTTCTACCCGATCGGTTGAGAGCTGATACATGGTTTTTTCCTTGACGAATGGCTCTCGGGATCTCGTGCGACACCTCCCGTTGCTCCAGGGACTCATGATGTTGGCCATGTATGTCTCATGCGCTAGTAATGTCCTGCAAATGCACATAAACACAACGAAAGTAAAAAGGAACTAAAAACACAAAGAAACGAATTCGAAACAACGAAAAACAATGGGAAACGATGGAGAAGATGTGCGTGAACATATAAAATATAAACGCACGTCAAAATCCCCCAAGCGGAACCCTTCCTCGTCCTTGAGGAAGACCAGTGAGAATAGAAGCTCGGCGGGAGAAAATAGGAAGAGAGAAACAGAAAAAGAAAAGAAAATCCTAGATTACCCATCAGAGCCAACAGAAACAAACACAACACACTAAGCAAGCATGCGAGAAGCATAACACTAAGCCCAGAAATACGAGTCCCTACTAGTGTCGTGGGTCCACGCGATGAAGCGCGAGTGAGTGTGGTTATGAGCTAGCCAATGGTGTAACTATCTAAATCATGCAATGGAGCTCCATATACACATATCCATGGAATAACCCAAATATCGAATCAATTCGAGTTAGTGATGAATAATAGTTCAAGCATGCATGAGAATAGGGTAAGAATAGAAACATGTCATATGTCAGGGACTCTACCGCTAGAAACTAGAAAATCGCCGCACGATTGCGAAGATGATTGCTAAAAAAGCTCATATGCCAAGTGTGTTCGAAAACGAAAGGGGTTGAGTAGGTTTGGAGGAGAGCACTTGTGCAAATTCTCGCCTTCCCTTTATTCACGGCGGTAGGAGTAATATTTACAACAGAATTTTTTTGGGTTTTGGATTTTTGTATATATATATTTTTGATTTTGGCTATACATATTCTTTCTTTTCTCCTCCCCTTTTTGTAGAAGTAGGAAAATGCGCATTCTCCAAAAGCGGGAGAACGTTGCGCTGGTATGTGGCAAAGTTGTGTACTCTCCCAAGTGAGAGTTAAGTACACGATGAGGGGATTTACACCAAGTAAAACAAGGCGTTTTTTCGCGGATCAGAGAGTAAGCAATATGGGTTATGCTAGTCCTATTGGTAGAGTCCCGACAGCTGCGATTTGAAGCGTGTATATGTGTGTGTGTGTGTAAATCTTCAAATGAGAACATTTCGCACAGTGCAAAAATGTTTTTATCTTTTTTTTGAAATTTTTTCAAAAATTCTTTTTCCCACCCTCATTATATGTTATTATACCCCCCTCAAAAAATAATGGTTGAGAAATAATGTCATCTGGCCTTCGATTAAGGCATTTCATCAAATTCGAACATTTTGAGACCGTTAAATTTGTAACGGGTGGATGGGTGCTCTAATCCCCAACGGGTTCACCCATTATTTTCCCTGGGGTATATAATTGTATGGATTAAACATCAAAAAAAATTTGAAAAAAAATTTGAGAAAAATAAAAAAAATGTTTTCGCACGGGCTTTCGCACCATTTTTTCGCAATGGAAGATTGCCATATATATATATATATATATATATATATATATATATATATATATATATATATATATATATATATATATATATATAGGAGAATATGCTTTGCATCTTTATTGATATCAGAAAATAGGTACAAGACTCTCCCAAGGGTGGAAGAAGGATGTGTGTATGGAGAGATAAGGCACAAGCACCGTTACCCCGACCGATACATGACACCTTCCGCTACCCGTAGAGCCAAAGCAGCAACAGAATACAATATAAAGAAAACCTAGCCAATGAGCCCCCAGTTGAAAGGGGCATTACCTTCATCTTGATCCCAACACACATGCCTCAAGGCGATTCTGACATCCTCAGCAATATCTTCGAACAGAGCCGTCTTTATTTGGCTGGTCCCCTCAAAGATTCTCCTGTTTCTCTCTCTCCAGATGTGCCAAACCATCACTGCTAATACTGTCTTAGCCAATCTCCTTGTGCTACCTTTGCTATGAAAGTGTTTGAGAATAAGGTCCCCGACCCCTACCAAAGATGATGGCAAAGCAGAAACGAATCCCATTTTCAAAAAACTCCTGCAAAGGATGTAGTTAGAATAACTACACTCAAAAAATATATGGGTCATATTCTCACAAATATTATCAGAACATAAAACACAGAAGGGTGAAGTGGGCACTCCCCATTGTACGAGCTTATCCCGGGTAAGCAGTTTCCCATGGAAAGCTCGTAATAAAGAAATAGCCATCTTGGGGATGTGCCCCTGAAACCAGACCACCTTGTAGAAAGGGAATAAGGGTTTTAGAGCCCTGGTCCCAGCCCAGGCGTTATAGAGGGATGGTGATTTGGATATCCAGGCCCAAGAATCATCCCCAGAGGACAGAGTTACATTATTAAGAAGATGCCGCACACCAGAGAGAGAGTTGCTATTAATCCACCCCGTGTCCTGCCAGTAGCTACTGACCGTGCGATCCTCCTCCCCCGTAGGGACCTTATAGGAGTCATTTAAAGCCCCACAGGGGAGCCAATTATCATACCAGAAAAGAGTGGAAGCCCCATTCCTAACAATACACCGAGTGAGCTTTTTAGAGAATTCACGGCATTGCAAAATGAATTTCCAGGTCCCAGATTGCAAAGGGTGAGGCTTAGCCAAAGAGAGACCCATATTACTCAAATACCGCTTCCTCATATAATCAGCCCAGAGACCCCCATGAGTCAGCATTCGCCAAGTCAATTTAACCCCATGAGCATTATTCAGATCAGTGAAGCCACGAAGCCCAACACCTCCTTCTTGTTTAGGAACACAAACATCATCCCAGGCCCAGGTATGGTTTTTCCCCCATATAAAACCTCTGCATAAGGTGGTAAGGGAGCGCAAGACAGATTTAGGAATACGAAAGGCCTGCATCCAAAAAGCAACCATGCCATAGATGACAGTTTTAACAAGCTCTATACGACCAGCTATAGATAATAATGTCGAAGACCATCCATGTAACTTGCTTCTACATCTGTCCATCAGGCGGCCATACATAGCAGCGTTAGGATACCTGGCAGAGAGAGGGAGGCCCAAGTACGAGGTCAGGGACTGCACCCTCCTGATGCCCAATATATCAGCAAGATTGCCGGCCCCCCTGACCCCCTTGCTGAATATGCCAGCACTCTTACTCCAATTAACATCAAGCCCAGAGAGTTGGTTGAAAGTAGCGAGGAGGTCTTTCAGCCCCTTAAAAGACCCCTCATTAGCCCGACAAAAAACCAGCAGATCATCAGTAAAAAGTAGATGTGTAATGGCGCCAAGTCTTTTCATAGGTTGGATACTACGAGTGACATTGGCTCTAGCCATTAGCAATGAGAAGGCTTCCATAACGATGACAAAGAGATATAGGGAGAGGGGGTCACCCTGCCTCAGCCCTCTATTAGATTGAAACATACCAAATGGAGAACCATTGATCAAAACAGAGAAGGATGGGGTAGAGACGCATTCACATATCCAGCTGATGAATTTATGTTTAAATCCCATTTGATGTAGCATGAAATAGATAAATTCTCTATTGACGTTGTCGAAGGCTTTCCTCAGATCAAGCTTGAGACAGGCCCTAGAACCCATAGGATTATTGAAATCCCTAATGTGCTCGTGGGCTAACAAAGCACAGTCAGCTAGTAATCGATCTTGTAAAAAAGCAGCTTGGTTGGGAGAAATGAGCTCGGTAACAGCTTTGCTGAGCGATTGCATAGGATTTTGCTGATAATTTTGTACAAAAAATTACAACATGCAATGGGCCTGTAATCCCCAAGTCCAGAAGCATTGATGTTTTTTGGAACAAGAGTAAGGAAGGTATGGTTGACCTGGCGATAGAGCTTGCCAGTCTTGAAAAAATTAAGAATAGCCATGGTGACCTCATTCCCAATAGTATCCCAAGAGTTTTGAAAGAAAAAACCATTGTAACCATCCGGACCAGGGGCCTTATCAACCCCAATCTGAAAAACAGCATTTTTGACTTCTTCGGCCACAACAGGCCTTTCAACCCAAATAGCAGCTTCATGAGATAAAACTCTTTTAGTAGTAAGACGAGGAAAAACTCTCCAGTAATTATCTTGATTATAGAGTTTAGAGAAGAAATCCGGAGCTTCAGTTTTTAGCTTGTCAATGGTGTTATTACAAGAACCATCAGAAGAAATAAGATGACTAAGGTTATTACGACTCTGTCTAGTCCTCATAGCAGTATAGAAGAAGCGAGAGTTACGATCCCCAAGGCTTAACCAGTCTTGCCTACTTTTCTGCTTGAGATTAGATTCTTCAATATCAATGGCTTCAGCCAGTTGGCTAATTAAGGTGCGTTCTTTCGTCTGAAGATCCACACAGGAATGGATATACTGATTCTGCTGAACAGTAGCAAGCTCAGAACGAAGTTTAAAAACATTGTTTTCCTCTCTGAATTTCTTCCCAAAAGCCTTGAGCTCACCTTTCAAATTTTTAAGTTTATTGACAAGGCGAATCATGGGGCAACCAAAGGTTTGCAAACTCCAGCAATCCTTTAAAATTTTGGGGAATTCAGGACTGAGGTGCCAGGAGTTGAAGAATTTGAATGGTTTAGGGCCGGTGCTCCATGACTGATGAGTGTGGATGATAAGGGAGGAGTGGTCACTAGTGCCCCCCTCAACATATTCGCAGTAAGAAGCGGGAAGAATATTTATCCAGAAACTATTACAAAAAGATCTATCCAGGGTAGCCATGATACGCATCTGCCCAATATTGCGATTGTTCCAACTCAGAGAGTTGCCAACAGTTTTCAGCTCAATGAGACCACTAGAATTAATGCAATCATTGAACTCGTCAACCATGCAACCAGACACCATACGACCCCCGACTTTATCAGAAGAGTATCTGATACAGTTAAAATCCCCACCTAAGATCCAAGGAAGATTTTTATATTTATTGGCACTGGTGATCAAATCACTCCAAAGGCTTCTACGATCAAGGTAGGAATTGGCAGCGTAAACTATGGAGATGATAGAGGAAAACCCCGCAGCATTCTCCCCTTTCAAGGATATGTGTTGAGTCGACATATTATCAACAACACAAGTCCAGATATCAGGGTTATACATGATAACAATACGCCCTTTACACTGGGTACTGCTATTATTGATAGTCAACCACTTCTTCGGGAAACATTTGGCAATCATATGACCATTGTTTTCGGTAACCTTAGTCTCAATAAGCCCTACGAAAGAGGGCTTATACTTCAAGCAGCGATCTTTAAGCTCATGACGCCTAGTAGTACTATTGAGCCCCCTAGTGTTCCAGATGAACAAGGTCATGGCAATTTGGAAGACGAAGGATGCTCAACATCCCTATTAATCCTAGAACTCTTTCGGATCCCCTTAACAACAACAGTTCCAGATTTGAGTTGGTTGGATTTCTTCTTGCCTTTACTACTAAGCCTTAGCTCCTCTTGTTCCGCAAGCCAGACTTCATTTTGAATAGTCATGTTACTAGGCTCGCTATCAGAATCTGCGGTATCAACATCATTTTCAATAAGAGATCCCCCCAACGTGAAGGAGGGGGGTTAGCTATAGCGGGGATGGTAGGCTTATTACGCCCCGGGGCGGAAGGCGAAGCCTGCTGTGGCGATCCTGCAGGAGAGAGGGGCTTGGCGAGCGCTAGCCCAGAGTACCCCGATCCCCCCTCCCCTTTTCATTATTTTTATCTCCTATACACGGGCCTTCAACAGCCCTCGAGCTATTATACATCCAAATAGCTTTGTCAATAACAGGCCCCTTATCAAGATCCTCCGCCTGCTCCGAAGTTGTGCTTGACTCTTCTTAAGCGAGGTTGCTGCATCTGGTGCAAGAGGAAAGGGGGAGCTCAACACTTTTGTCTCCGTCTAAGACCTTGCTGCTGCTGCGCTTCTGAGTGTGATCGCCCTCCGCATCTCCGATGTGAGTTTCACCTTGATTGACCATGATTTCAGTAGAACACTCCGCACCTGATGCCCTGTCAAGGACCCCTTCTCCACTATGCCCGCTGCCCCCGCTACCGCGCCTCCGAAGATAATCCGAGCTCTCCAGGACGACCGCTGCCCCCCTATCACTATTACAACCCACATCATAACTGGTCACAGCCAGCCTATTTACAACCTTACAGGCATCGACATCAACAGCCCCAGAAGCAAGATTACAAGGGACCCCCCAAGGATATTGCTGCTGCAGGATCCCCCCCTCGATGCTACAACCAGCCTCATTACAAAACCTCACTCCATTCCCTAAACATCCACACTCATCGCCCCCAGGCCTTCGCCCCCTTCGATCATCAACGGTTTTACAATCAGTGGTACAATTCTCAACGTCAGCAACCCCCGCAGCGACCGAATTGCCCAACTCACCCCCCATTACAAGAGTACAACCCATGCCTTCCGCATGACATCCCTTCTTATTACAATCATCAAACCCACTCATCTCTTCAGCACTCTCGTTACAAACCACTCCTTCACCCATCGAGGGATTATCACCACCATCAATAGCATACATATAATCTACAATCCCCCCCAGAAGCAGAGATAGTAGAAGACAGAATTAAAGGATTCTGAGCACTTACAGAGCTTCGCTTGTCCCCCGCATCAGCAGCAGCATTCGGTATATCTCCCCCTCCTCCTTTGAGACCACTGGAATCTTCAATATGCCGGGCGACAAAGTTCATTTCTCCAGCTCTCGTTTGTCCACCCTTTGCCGAGCACTGCTTTATAATATGACCAAAGCATTTACAATGTGAGCACCTAGGGGGCAACCCTTCATACCGAACTTCCAACTCGATGCATTCTCCATCTTCCACACAGACTGTAACAGTGTGTGGAGGTTCGCTTTCAGCGGAGACTTCAACCAAGCATCGAGCAAACGGCATCCTCTCCATGGAGGCAGTGGCTCTGTCCACACAAATTGGAATCCCCAACACGCGAGTAATTGCATTAAGAATCTTAATGGACCAGAATTTAAGCGGAAGGTTAGGGAGGAGGATCCATATAGGTGCAGTAGACAACATATCGCGCTCATACGCCAAATCCGGAGCCCACTGTTGGATCACCACCAACCTGCCGTCGAACATCCACGGTCCTCCATACAAGACGGCATCATAATCGCCCTTGTCCTTGAAGCGGAAGAGGTAGAAGCCATTTTCCCTGGAGAAGATAGCCATACCTTGTTTTTTCCATGACCTGGTAGCCCAAGCCTTCATTTGACTGAAGAAGGGAACGTCTCCTAGAACATACGCCACAAGGGTGTTCTCCCATGACCGTGCCGTTTCATCGATGGCTTCTTGAGTTAGCATCGCAATCGGGGCTCCATTTTCATCAACACCCGGGGGAATATAGGCCATCTCCAGCGAGTTAGCAATCTTCTTCTTGTTCGTACATACTTCAAGCCAAGAATGCTTCGCAGCAAGAGGATTGATTTTAATCTCGAACGCTGGTCTCATCATCCTCCTCTCTTGCAATGAACGATTCCTTGAGGGGCCAGTCCCTGCTTTGAACTGAGTACCCTCATTAGCCAGGGCACGCAGCCTGTGATCCGCTCTGGGATCCTTCCCATTGTTAGCAACGGCATAACGCCTCCTCCTATTCACCATTTGCCAATCCCCCGACTGAACATGATCGATCTCTCCGGGAAGACGAGAAGAGGGCTCAGCCATGTCAAAGGGAAGCAGGAATGAGAAGAAAACGAAACCACGTCGCAATTAACCAAATCAATAGGAGCGATGCTTACCACCGGATCGAGAACTCCACCCGAGTTCCCGATCCGACATGCAAAATCTCCGCAAGCAGGATCCGATCAGATCAGGCCACCGATCATCACCTCGCAGCCTCAGTAGCCGCCAACGATTCACCAAACAAAACCTCAGCAGCAAGGCAATTGAATCGATTAGAAAACAACCAAAAAACCCAAGAAAACCAAACAGATCTGAGATCGAGAGGGACTCACCGCCGAATCGGAATCTACACCGAGATCCCGATCCGAACAGCAGGGGGAAGATCAAGCCCTCACGGATCCGAGAGCACAAGGCCAGAAATCTTGAAGATGGTCGCGAGATCCACTTCGAATCGAAACGAAAACTAGTTCCGATCGACTCAAAGGGATCGACCTCAGGGTCTAGCGAAGAACGAGCCTCCGTAGACGAGAAAGAACAGACAAGAGAGGCCGCCCGCAGCGCCTCGGCCAGCCGCAGAAGCGGCCGGCGGCGATCCCCTAGCGAAAGCCTCCTCCGGAGCTTCTCTCTCAAGAAAACGAGGAGAGACAAAATGTTTTATATATATATATATATATATATATATATATTTGACAACCCAGAAAAATCCCCAACCCCCTCCCCCTGCCTTCGGATTTTTTAGGAGGGTAAGGCGAGAGCCCGGCCGAGACTATGCAAACTGGGGGGAAACCGCTGTGCCCCCAACGGCCCCCGGGTAAGTCCGAGAGGGGAGATGTAGCCCCAGGGTAAATAATTCCACAACAAATTCCTCAATAATTCCCAAGTCACGGCGGCCATAGGCCTCGAACCCCGCACCCCTTGGCTTTGGAGCGGAATGACTTACCACTGGGACACCCTCTCGTGGGCATATATATATATATATACACACACACACACACACATATATATATATGATTCATGCATAATGAAGCAGAAAGTAGAAGCAATATACCACATATTCGGAATTGAAGCATGATAGTCTAGTGGACATCCATGGATGGACATATAAAACCAAATCACGAGCTAGAAGCACACCAACTAGCTAGTCACAAGACACAACTCAACACAAAAGGCAAAGTGAACCCACGGAGCATAAAATGCAAAAGAACTCGGCTTCCTAGGGTTAGTGAGGATAGTTATCGTTGCGTAGCAAAGTGTGTATGCGGTTTAGTGGCAGTTTCATCATGCGGGGTCATCTCTAGGAGAGTGAGAATAAAAGGATGGAAAAAAAGAAAAATATGACGAAAACGACTCAAAAAGGTGAAAAAGACACGACTGACGCACATAGTATGACTCCCCCAAGCTGAACGTTGCATTGCTCTCAATGCAATAGGATGAAGTGCGGGAGGACAACGAAAGATGGGAGGGAAGTATGCACAGACAAAGAAACTGAAAAACATGAAAAACACAGAAAATGAGACGTAGAAAAATAAAGAAAATAAAGACTGAAACGAAGTAGGCAAAAGACACACACACAAACTTACAAAACAAGCACACAGTAAACAAATGACACGACCACAAACATAAAATATAGATCTCCCTTAAGCTGATCTCAACAATGCATGAAAAAAGATATGATCATGGTGAATCAGAAAAACTGGCTAGGGGAAAATCAGAAAAAAGGAAATCAAGATGCAGGAGCAGAAGGCTCCTCATCCTCCTCAGAAGAGAGTGGATGGGTGTGGTCGGGAGAGGTGACGGGTGTGCGAAGCAAAGGAGAAAGGGATGGAGATGGTGGACGGATGGGCTCGGTTGGGATGTGAATGATGGGTGGGGTGCCGATGGTAACGGAGGGTGGTAGGGATACGACAACTGATGAAGAGGGTAGGGGTAATGATCTCGCTTGCACAATGGCATGTTTCTTGCGACGCGAGTAGGCGGTGGTGATAGAGGTGAATGGTGGTGGAAGCGGCGGGTCAACGGTAGTGGTGGTGGGAAGGAAAGAGGTTGTGGGAAGGGAAACAGTGGTGGTGAGAGGGGATGATCGTCTAGGAGGTGACAGAGGAGGTTATGGTGGTGGAGATGGTGGTGGAGCACCGTGGATATGGGTCAGAAGACGGAGAATGGCGGCTACGTTTCGCTCGAGAGCGAGGATACGGGGATGGGATAGAAAAGAGCTAGATGGATCCGAGGAGGTGGAGGAGGATGTGCCAGCGCGCAAAGCAGCCATCTCGGCCTCGAGAGTGAGGCAAGCAGAAGTGTCACAGTGCACAGCAGAAGGGGTGTCGGTGGTAGTGGTCGTACCGGCACGAGAGGCTAGGCCAAGCATGGTCGTAGTTAGAGCCTCGGAAGAAACAGCTACAGCAGCCGGGGTGGTGGCATTGGGTCCATCCCCAGGGTCTCCTCTGAACTCAGGAATTTTCTGCTCGCCAAAGTGGGTGGCAGGAGAAGGTGATCTAGGAGCATCAGGAAGAACGAACTGGTATAGCCCCCCCCCCCCCCCAACAAATTCAGGATCAGGTGGGAATGACCAATCTGCTGGAAGCTCAACAGTAACTCGATCAGGGTTTGGCAGAATGGTATAAGGTACTGGGGGTGGCCACAGTAGAAAGAAAATCGACCGTCGTCGAGCGGCTTGATCATGTGAGTGTGCCTCAGGACATCGATGTCAAGATGGGTAGATCCTGAGGCATGGACCAAATCGGGAGGAATCTCGATGTTGAAGGGTGCATGTTGGGTAATGATTATGATGAGGCCATCGCAGCAATATTTGCCTTTATTTGCGCGGCTAATATCAACTATCTTTTGAATTAGCCACGAGGCAGCATTGATGCGAACGCGCGTGCCTCGAAAGTAATCCTGTCAACACCGGGAATGAAAGGAAAATTCATCGCCTATAAAATGAAAAGATCTGGGATGGTCACGGTGCCAGACTCATCACGTGGAAAGAAAGTGCTTGAGATAATGTGATGGGCGAGGCAGAAGACTGGGTGAATAATCCAAGAGGCCTTGGCCTTGCCCCTAGGATATTGATCGTGTAATGTGAGACGTTGCCAAAAGAAATCGACGTCAAAGTCGACATGCAATTCATTGGCAAGGGAGCTGCCTTCAAGATTGGGTGAAAAATGATATTTGACCCCGGCTCGATTTTGATCGTGGAGAGGAATTCTAGTGTAAGCATGGGGTAGGATTGAGCATAGGCGTGGAGGAAACCAAGCCATCCCAAGTTTGCAAGCATGGATTCGACTTCGGAGAAAACTCCAAGAGCGAATAAGGTTTGGTCGTGTGCAAACTTGGTGGCGAGGTGAGGACGTTGGCTGAGGTGAGAGAAGAAATCTTTGTGGGCTTGGCTCATAAAATGAACTCCCTGCGGTCCAAGTAGTGGGTCTACCACAGGTACGATAGGTAGGGATGGTGGTTGGGTAGGCGGTGGTTGAGGAGCGCGTCCATGTGTAGGACGTGTGGTTCGTTGTCTCTTGCGAGACGACTCCTCATCCACCATGGGTTGCCCACCCTTATCTTTGTCTTTTGCCACGATATTGTGGCGATTGGATGTGATATGCAAGATGATATATGGGTGCACACAATGAATGAAAAAGTGACAAAATAAGATTCTTGTGCAATATAATAACTAAGATTCGGAGCGAGTTTACCCAGCAATCGATGCAGCTCCTAGCTCCAACAGCTCCCTCAAAGCGTGAGTTAGTGATCTGGAGAGCCGCCGCACACCAATCCGAAGAAAATAGAGTTTTTGAAAATTGGGGGAAATTAGGGCTATGGTTTCGAGGGGTTTGCGATTTGAATGTGGTCGATGGAGGGGCCTTGATGGTGGAAAAGTAGTGGAGGAAATGGAGGAAGTGGAGGAAGATGATTAGTAATAGTGGGAGCGATGTAGAAGATCATTTGGGAAGAAGTCGAAACAAACGGCTCGAATGGGTTTTTGGAGGTCGGGTGAAATGGCAGTCGGGTGGGGGTTGGGTTATATAGGGTTTGGGTGAACCGATCGGGTGGAAATCACCCGATCGGTTGGATCAATTTTCAAAAATCTCTTGGATTAGCAGCTACAGGTCACCCGATTGGGTGAGAACTCACCTGATCGGTTGACAGCTCTCTGAAAACCTTCCAAGTCTTTGTTTTAATTCACCTTATCACCGACCCGATGGTGACTTTATCACCCGATTGGTTCATTCCTCGACTGAAGCTGGTAACTTACTGAAACAATCCACCCGATCAGTTGATGTATGACCTGATCGGGTGGGGCAATTCCTGCACAAAAAGTTTAAATTCTCTAAGTTTCCCAACAAAAGATCCCCACAGTAAAATTTATTCACAAAAATTAATAAACTAATCTTATTAAAAACCAGCAGAAGTTTAGGACATGGGTTGCCTCCCATAAAGCGCTATTTTTTATAGTCATTCGCTCGACTTCCGATATGATATTCAAGGTGGCTTGAATGGGTGACGCTCAACGGTTGGCGTCCTCTCAGCGGTTGGGGCAAAAGTTTCGGTTGTTGACAGTGGCGACAAATAGATGGTCTCAATCACTCCCCCATTGGTGATACTCAGGGGGCTTCTCCTTAGTGTTGGCGACACACGCCACTCTCTTCAGGATTCGCACTTCGTCAGTGGTGAGCACCAAAGGCTCTGTGCTCTCGCTCTTCATCTGAGCATTCTTTCCAAATCCAGGGGGGTTGATTGGGAGACACATTCTGGCTCAAGAATTTCCTCTCTATCTAGCCTAGAGTGCTCCTCTACTCCATCCAAGTCTTCAGGGGGGTCTCTAGATAGAACTTCCAATGCTCCTTCTTCATTAAATATCTCTTCTTCAATCTCCAGAAGATTGCAATTGGACTCCTCGGGTGGTAGCTTCATAGACAGCGCTAACTCGAACTCCACCGTTTGATCACCGACATTTAAAGACAACTTTCCCTTCTTCATGTCGATGAGCACGCCGGCGATTGCCATAAAAGGTCTTTCGAGAATAATCGGAGTGTGATTATCCTCGGGCACATCCATCGCTACAGAATCCACCGGCACACGTGCACTGCGGACATTAACTGGTAGGTCGTTGACGACTCCCACGGGGTACTTGACGGATCGATCTGCTAGATACAAGGTCATCCCCGTAGGTTCCAGTTCTCGCATGTTGATTCTTCTGTAGAGTGAGAGGGGCATCAGACTTACACTTGCTCCCAAATCAACAAGTGCTCTATTGATAGAGACTTCCCATATAGAGAACGAAATCAAAAAACTTCCCGGGTCTTTATGCTTCGGCGGATTGGCTCGTTGAATCAAGGCGCTACACTCTGCTGTAAGGACCACCTTTTCTTTTCTTGTCCCCTTCGTCATTAGATCCTTAAGAAATTTTGCGTATGAAGGAATAGTTTCAATTGCTTCGAGGAATGGGATCTGAAGACTTAGATCCTTCAACATCTCAAAGAACATGTCATATTTTTCATCGATCTCGGCCTTGGCAAGCCTTTGCGGAAATGGGACCGCAGGCTTGAAAACCCTCAAGTCATCGCCCTCATTCTTGTCTCTCTTCTCAGAATCTTCTTCCGGAGTCATGGGATTTGATGTTGAAGCTCCGTTGTCGTTCATCTCCATATTCGGTTGCACATTGACAATGGGTGCTTCATTATCTTTCTCGGCCTCCCGTGCCGGAATCTTCTTTCCACTCCTCAGAACAATAGCAGAAACATTCGCTTGACAGTGTGTCAAGGCTAAGGTTTGGCTTAGTCCCCTAGGATTCACCTCCGGTTGACCTGGCAATTGTCCTTGCGCCTTTTGGAGGTTGGATACTTATAACCCCAATTGGGTTACTTGGCCGACCAAGGATTTCTGCCCAAGCTGTAATTGTTGAGTGATCTTCTCCTGATTCGAAATGTACTGAGCTAGGAGGTTCTCAATCGGGGAGACCACTCGTTGCTGTTGATTGTACTGTTGTTATTGGGGCGGAGGTTGCTGATGTTGAGGAGGAAGCTGTTGATACATTTGTTGAGGCGGAGGAGGTTGCTGAAATTGTTGGTAGGGTGCCCTGTAGATAAAATTCGGATGATTCTGATTGTTGGGAGAATATCCAGGGTTAGAACTTGTCCTTGGCAGATAAGGCGCATTTCCCGTTGGATAATAGAATAAGGTACTTGCTTGATCCACGGGCGCCGAAATCTCTCCAACACCGAAGTCTCCAATCACTTCAGTTTCCATGGCCGCTACTTGCTGTGGGTTAGCAGCACCGGCTCCAAGCATAAACGTTGAAATTTGAGTGGAAATCAAATCAAAATTGCTTGATAGCTTGTCCACTTCCTCAATCCGATGCATGCCACCGGCTTTTGGTGTATCATGCTCATCACTCCACCTCTCGTTGTTGGATGACATGTTCTCCAAGATAGTTCCAGTATCCACTTCGTTTCTTGACATGAAAGATCCACCCGCTGCGGCATCCATAGAGGACTTCAAATCGTCCCTCAGTCCATTATAGAATAGGTTGATGATCTGTCAATGGGGGAGCTCGTTGTGAGGACATTTCCTTTGCATTTCTTTGTACCTCACCCACGCTTCATGTAGCGACTCATGGCTAGCCTGGGAGAAAGAGAAGATTTCGCTTCTTAGCTTCATCGTCTTCCCGGGAGGAAAGAACTTGTTCAAGAATGCGTTCAAAAGCCGCTCCCAGGTTGTGAACGTGTTGGGGTCCTTCCCCTCAGCTATTGCTTTGCTTTATCCTGTAGAGAGAACGAGAATAATCTTAACTGAATAGCTTCGGTTGATACGCCATTGATCTTAAATATCTCACACTTCTCCAAAAAAGAGTTTAAGTGCTCGATAGGATTCTCCATGGGAGCTCCAGAAAATTGGTCTTGTTGGATCCAAGCCACAAGTGATGGCTTCAACTCAAAGTTTCCGGTCGTAATGGTCGGAGGTTGAATGCTGGATGTAGACCCAATAGACGGCATCGAATATTCGAGCAAAGACTTTGGAGGAATGACGTTTCCTGCCATGGTGGCAAATTCTTCTCTTCTTCTTCTTTATGTGTTCAAACTCCTCAGGGTAGCATTGATCTCGGGATCCAAAGGAACTTAGTCGTCGAGACTCCTTGAGTTCCTGCACATGAAAAATTAAGATATACCGTGAAGCACGTATGGTATGATGCGAAATAAAAACAAATAAAAACAAAAGTGTAGAACGTGAAAATGATCACGAGGTAAGGATGTGAGCTAGTCTCAAGGATAACAAGGTCCTAAGTGTAACAAGCACGTTGCCTCCCCGGCAACGGCGCCATAAACCTTGACCTCCTGTCCGTTTGGCACGCAAATCGGGACGGAGATACTAGAATTAGAATTTGTAAACCGCAGGCGCACGGTGTCGAAGTGTGGCTTGGGGTCGATCACGGGGAGGCGTGTGTTGTACTCGTAAACAGTCAGGAATCGGATCACCCGGTGGATGAGCTAGGCTATTCTCTGGTTGGTTGTCATGATAGTAAACTAATGGAAAAGATGTAAACGGTAAAAAGGTAACCTAGGACTTTAGCTTCCGCCCTAATCATGTGTTCTTACTATTACGGCTGAAGGATAGGAATGTGATCGGATGCTTGGGTTTGGCAATGAGACGTTGCCTCTAATAGTGGTATCTAGCGTCCCATGGGCCCGATATTCCGGTCGATGCCCAGGATGATACGCTAGGTCTACCCGGGTTCGAACGGTGGGCATTTCCATGTCCAACACCGCCTGACTTTGGGCGCACTAAGCTCGCAACAATTTCTCCCGACATTTCATCCAAGCCGTTCCCACATGCAAGGACTCAATGTCTACGCTAGGGGGTGAGCGGTGGCTAGAGAATCAAACTCCCGTTTTATTTCCTCTTGGCCCGACGATCAAAGGCGGTCTTTCTCTCGTCGATGACAATGAAACGCCCCCGTGTAACCATCAAAATCCCTAGATCCGATCGGATCCCTAGTCCTATGGTCATTCTAAGAAAACCCACGAAGGGGCTTCCACCAATGTTCCAGATTGAAGAACTACTCGCTATACATGGTATGAAATGCAATAAAACAGGATATAGCCATAAGAATGGAAATCATGCGATTGTTTACCCTAGCAAATAGAAGTATAAATGCAATATCAGAATATAAGAATGATCAAAGAACATACAATTAGAGTTTAATTCATAGCAGCCAAAAATCCCTGAAGACAGCTTAAAAATAGGGATTGTGTTTCTGGGAAAACCTAGTCCTATGTATATAAGTGGGCAAGATGCCAGGGAATATTCCCAGAAGAAGACAAAAATAGACATTCACCCGATCAGTTGAAACTTCACCCGATCGGGTGAGACGACGGAAAGATTAGTCTTAAGCTTCTGATAAATCTCACCCGATCACTGAATCGATCGAGTGAGTCTTTGACTTCTTGAGCATGGGAAGCAGCAGTTACAGGTGACCCGATCGGTTGACAAGTCAACCGACCGGGTGAGCTTTGGCCTTCAAAACTGCGTTCTGTTTTACATCCACCCGATCACTGAACCGATCGGGTGGACCTATCTCTTCCTCAGAACTAATACAGCTGCATGAACCGATCGGGTGGCTGTTCTACCCGATCGATTGAGAGCTGATACATGGTTTTTTCCTTGACGAATGGCTCTCGGGATCTCGTGCGACACCTCCTGTTGCTCTGGGGACTCATGATGTTGGCCGTGTATGTCCCCTGCACTAGCAATGTCCTGCAAATGCACACAAACAAAATGAAAGTAAAAAAAGGACCTAAAAACACAAAGGAACGGATTCGAAACAACGAAAAACGACGGGAAGCGACGAAGAAGACGTGCGTGAATATATAAAATATAAACGCACGTCATTTTTCCTCTTTCTGGGAATTTTACTCTTGGAGACTGGTAGTCTGCCTCTTTAAGGAACATCCACTTCTGCTGTTGTTGGATTGCATCCATTCTCGGAAATGTTAATCCTAGCTGGAGTATTAGCAGCAGGGATGTGTGATCTGACAAATTTTCTTGTTGTCAGTAACTATGTCTGATAACTGTTGAACAGTTTTCTTGAATGTAAAGGATCTTCGAGATCTCACTATCGTATTTCATAATTTTCGGATCATGTATTTTTTATTCATTTTAAATGGTTAGTAGAGATTCATGTTTCACTCAAGTTGAGCATAGTACTGGGAATGTGGACATATCTATGCATAGTCTTTGAGACGTGCTTTTACACCTCCCATGTTTGGGGTGCAAGGTATCTAGTGTGCATAAAACCCATTATAGATTCCAAGACGGCATTGAGGTCCTGATTTTATTCCCTGTGGTGCTATAGGGATGGTAAACTACACACCAAAATCCTCAAATGAGAGATATTTGGTGGTGTTTCGTATGCTACTTGCATCAATGAATAACTCTAATTCCCAGAGGGTTTGAGTCTTATTTATGAAGCAGCATGCAAGATTACATGACCACCATGCAGTCACTAACAACTGGAATCAATGGATGTGTAATCCATTGGAGTCACTTTAATAATTGACTTAGCTAACCCTTTATAGTTGTGAACATATGCTTCAGGGTGTTCAACTTTTTATTCCAGTTGCAAATTGTTATTTATATCCCAGCATTATCCAATGTATCCGCAATTTTGATAATTCGTCCTGATAGCTTTTAGAAAAAGCTGGAGTGCGGTTGGATAATAGGCCTACTTATGATCATTTAGAAGAGGATAAGTACTGTAAGGTACTTTATCGGCCCATCACGAGGAGTGGATAATATCTCCCAAGTACTCTTAAGGAAAAAGTGTTATTATTTTATTTTTAATGGAGAATGGTTTTTACTCCAAAAAATTGGAGATTCAATCTTCTGAAGAATCTTAGTGTTCTTCAGATTATTATAATGGGATTGGGATATGATGGAGTGCATCATCACCAATTCTGGGTGTTTAAACCACTCTTACAAATGTTATGAAAGAAAAAGCTCCGTAAATTTTGCTCCGTAAATTTTGCTCCATTCTTCGAATTTCGTCTGGTATAAACCTTTTGAAGGTCCATTCACACACTCAAGTATGGTGTTTAGGTCATTAATTATCTTGAGTCGTTATATATGAATATTCGGTAGTTATTTATTTCGTTAGTTTCACTATGAATTTCGTATCGACAAATATCCTTGAAACTTTTCCTTTTCCATATTTTCTGATAGTAATGGGCATCCTCACATTTTGTTCATGAGTTGTCATGATTATAATGCTTGATCCTCAAATCAGACATCCCAAGATAGTAACTGTCGGACTATCATTAAAGTGGGATGCTTATGTTAGCATGCATCATGATTGATCATATAGATGGTAAAAATTATCCACATTTTGTTTGATAAGTTTAGTCAAACTTATAGCAAGCATAACCATTGCAATATATACTTCAATGCAAAACATAATCATTTGAGCATAAGTTATGGCATGTAAAGAAAACATTTCATTTGATTCAGTGCATAAAAGTATAACTATTTTATTGCAATTTATAACATGTAATGATGAATACTCCTCACAATAATACTTTATAACAGTCATGAAAGCAATCCATCTAGGATATAAGAGCATATGTGTGTATGCAGATCATAACTAATTTATTCAATGGAAATAGCACCATACATAGTTATGAAAGAAAAAGCTCTCAAATGACAATGTTTATTTAACTAAGATAAAGGCTTTTTAATCGAACAAGTCATCATTCTCGAAATTTGCAGCAGTAAACTACGCTGGTGTTTGGGAGTAGATGGCCACCAGATTTGACTTGGCTTTTTCCTTCAAGCTCTCTTGGTACAAATCTTGTAGGTGGCGTGGAGTTCTGCACACTCTTGACTAGTGGCCTGTCATACCCTAACGATGACACTGGTCTTCCCAATCCTTCTTTGGTGTGTGTGCTTCATTTTTATTATTATTATCACTTCTCCGCCATGTGAACTTCCTCTTCCATGTATTTTTGTTGTTTTAATGGATATGTACTCTGGCTTGTTTCTTATTTGGTCACCCCTTCTGAAATTTCCCTTTTCTTTTATTCTTCTGTTTGGAAGAAGATGCATTGTGAGCTTTTGTGTCACGACCCGCTTCCCTAAAATGGAGGCGAGACGTGAAAAGGTCCGCACGAGAGTGGAGCTGTGAAGCCCCAAACCCGATAAGCGTCAATAAAAATATAAGCAGGTCCCTATAACCACAACGGAATAACAATAATAACACAAGGAGAGACTGAAATAAAATTCACATCTCATAAATTGTCCAACAAGAAAATGAATCAGTTCAACATCCAGAAAAGCCACCAGGCTAAAAGAAAAGAGTCCAAGGCCCAGAACAAGGCCAACAAAAGCAACGACATAACAAAGTATAGGTGCTACGCACCGATAACAAAACAACTGTCTAACAAAAGTAAAACACAACGAAGACACTAGGACTGGTCCCCAGTGTCCACGTACTCCCTGTCAAACACAAGCTCGGGCTCGGCGTCAGCAAACACCTCGTCCTCAACAAGGTACTCGGGCTCAGGATCTAACATGTGTCACCCAAAAGAGTAAAGGGGCACATGTCAGCAAGTCTAAAAGACTTGGGCAAGGAAACTGAAAGTAAGGCAACTAGCAACCTAGCAGTTATGGTATGCATGACATGGCAGTTATAACATGAGTGCACAATTAAGACATGGCAAGACAATTTGTACAAGGAAACGATTATCGGGACAAGACAAGAGTAGCCAAGCTACTAACATTCTCAATCAATTCACATTGTTTTGTAGATGTTTACGCCCTTCGCTGAATGGTAAACATTTCAGACCGATCGGCACTAAACACTACCCCAATACCCACACGATATGGATCCTGGGGTCCCCGCACATGGAACTCAGCTAGTGAGCCTGGGGTTGCCCCGCACATTGAGCTCGCATTCTTAGTTCACAATTCAATACATTTCGAGCGTTGGGGTTAGCAACTCATTATGCTCGCTTCTGGTCACGAGCCAGGAACACAAGTATCGTAGCAAAGCTACGCAATCACAGCAACACCTAAAGAATGCGAGGACATGACAATTTATTTGCGTACCGTTAATTAAATTAAACGTGACAGGCGAAATGTAATGACATGAACATATTCGCGTACCGTTAATTGAAAGTAAACATGACGTGGAAATTGTGCAACATGCTATATGTGTTGGAACTAACTTCGTTGTCAAGCTAGTTCCCCAATTTGCGCCTAGGCGAGTATCATTTCGTCGCCTAGCCTCTTTTACGCCTACAACAAGCAAATGGCCTAAAACTTGGCCTAAACCCTAAGTGGCAAGTTTCACTTGCCTAGCACCGGAGATGACGACCACTTCGTCACACGGATGCCAATCTACGGGGAAGTCGCTGTTTTGGGGGAACAATCAACAAACAACATGAATTTATATTAGGGTTTCACAAAAATATAAATAGGCTATGAAAACAACGGTAGATCGATTTCTTACCAAGAGGAGACGGAAGAAACACTCCCGGGAACCCTAGGATCAGATCTGGAAAAGATTGGAGAAGTTTGGGGAAACTAGGATTTTGGGGGATTTGGGGATTTTGATGGGTTTTGGTGAGATTTTGGGGAAGATGAGAGGTGGATGGAGTGAATGGATGGTTTGGATGATGGATTTAGGGCTTGGAATGGAGGAATGAAGCTTGGAGGAAGATGGGGGCTGAAAGGGGGAAGCTTTTAGGGTTTTGGGTCGTGTTGGAGAAGATGAAATCGTTTGGGTTGGGTTTAAATAGGATGGGCTGGCGGCTGCCCAGAAATTAGGGTTTTAACACTGGTTAGTCGGTCAAAGAGCAACCACTGACCGACTAGTTTGGCAACTAGTCGGTCGGTCGACCAACGCAGACCGACTAAGTGCAAACAGTAACTCCTGAACGAAAATAGGATTCTAGAGTTAGTCGGTCCATGAACAAGTACTGACCGACTAGTTTGGCATCTAGTCGGTCGATGAACGTTCCTTGACCGACTAAGAGTAAACAGTAGCTGATACAAAAATTTAGATGATGTGTTAGTCGGTTAAAGAAGCATTGCTGACCGACTAGTTTGCAACCTAGTCGGTCAACCAACGTTCTTAGACCGACTAACGATAAACAGTAACTCCTGAGAAATTTAGAAAGCTAACTAGTCGGTCCAAGAAGGATTGCCGACCGACTGGATCGTCATCTAGTCGGTCGGTGGCCCTTCTTACACCGGCTAATGAGCACCAAAAGTTCCGATACGGAGCGCGGGGCCCCGGGATCGATTCCTAAGACTCCTAGGCTTGATCTAATAGTTAGATACGACCGTTATGAAGTCCGTCACGGGTGACATACTTCGAAAGCGACAATCCTAAGGAAGAAACGAGAAAATACGACGAATCGATCGAAAATGAAAGCTACGGAGACAAAAACCACACAAGAGGAGAAAATCCACCAAAACATATATTATATTATATTATATCCAGATACATGAAAAGCAGTCGTTACATCCTCCCCAACTTAAGAAAAATTACGTCCTCGGAATTCCCAAATACTCACGAGTCTGGAAACAAAAGTGGGAAACGCTCTCGCATCTCATCCTCATTCTCCCAAGTAGACTCTCCCGGCGAACCGTGTCGCCACATCACCCTCACAAGATTGACAATCTTGTTCCGAAGCGATTTCTGACGCCTGTCCAGAATCTGCACTGGATGCTGGTCATACGTCATATCGGGGCGAACGATAATCTCCGAAAAATCTACCGCATGAGACGGATCGCTAATGTATCGACGAAGCTGCGACACATGGAAAACATTGTGAACTCCTTCCAAAGATGGCGGCAAGGCCAAGCGATAAGCTACCTCACCAACCCTCTCCAAAACGTCAAACGGTCCAATGTATCGCGGGCTCAACTTTCCACGCTTCCCGAAACGAATCACACCGCGATTCGGGGAAATCTTTAAGAACACATGGTCACCCGGCTGAAACTCCAAAGGACGACGTTTAGCATCCGCCCAATGCTTAAAACGGTCCTGAGCAATTCTCAACCTCTCCCGAATATTCCTGACGATATCCACGGCCTCCACGATCATCTCAGGTCCCAACAACTCCCGATCTCCAACGCCATCCCAACTCAATGGCGATCGACATTTCCTTCCATAAAGAGCGGCGAAAGGCGCCATGCCAATACTCGCCTGGAAGCTGTTGTTGTAGGAAAACTCTACCAAATGTAGATGGTCCTCCCACGAACCCTTGAAATCCAACATGCACGCCCTCAGCATGTCTTCCAAAATCTGAATCGTCCTCTCGGACTGGCCATCCGTCTGTGGATGGTACGCTGTGCTAAAACTCAGACGCGTACCCAAGCTCTTCTGCAAACTCTGCCAGAACTGAGATGTGAACCTCGTGTCTCTGTCAGACACGATACTCACGGGGACTCCATGAAGTCGCACAACCTCCTACACGATTCACGTTACATCACTATCCAAACTAGGAAAAAGGAAATAAAAACAGAGAGTAAAAGAATTTTACCTCCATATATCTCCTTGCTAGCGCCTCAGTGGACTGTCCCACTCGGAACGGAATAAAGTACGCAGATTTGGTCAATCGATCTACGATCACCCAAATCGCGTCATTCTGCTTCGGACTCCGAGGTAGTCCAGTCACGAAATCCATAGTGATGTGTTGCCACTTCCACTCCGGAATCGGAAGCAGTTGTAGCAACCCGGCCGTACGCTGATGCTCCGCCTTCACTTGCTGGCAAACCAAGCACTTGGCTACACTCCGAGCCACGCTCCTCTTCATGCCATGCCACCAATAATTCAGACGAAGATCCTGGTATATTTTGATGCCACCAGGATGCACAGAATACGGCGAACTGTGTGCCTCCACCATCAATTCCTCTCTGATATCCCCAGCTGGCACACACAGCCTGGCTCCGAACCTCAGCGAGCCATCCTCATGAATCAAAAATTCAGTCCGCAGACCGGCTTCCACCTGCTCCCGAATCCTTACCAGCTTCGGATCCTCAGCCTGGCCAGCCTTAATCCGATCCACGATCGTCGACTGTACCTGCATGTACATCAACGAAGAAGCCTCCCCATGAAGAACAATCTCCACACCAGACTCGCAAAAATCCTGCTGCAATCTCCACTGCGAGGTCAAAATCATCACCGCTGGAAGCCTACTCAAAGCATCCGGAACCACATTCACCTTGCCAGGGTGAAACTGCAAATCAATCTCATAATCTGCCATAAGCTCCAACCATCGACGCTGTCGCATGTTAAGCTCCTTCTGAGTGAAAATATACTTCAAGCTTTTGTGATCGGTGAAAATCTTCACTTTCTCACTCAGCAGGAAGTGCCTCCAAATCTTAAGAGCAAACACAACGGCAGCCAACTCCAAATCATGCGTCGGGTAATTCTTCTCATGAACCTTAAGCTGACGAGACGCATACACCACAACATGCCCGTGCTGATGCAACACGCAATCGAGACCTTTGCCAGAAGCATCGCAAAAGATCTCAAATCCACCGCTGCGATCAGGCACAACAAGAATAGGGGCAGTCGTCAACCTCTCCTTCAGAACACCAAAAGCACTCTCACAATCACCCGACCAAACGAAAGCAACATCCTTCCGCGTCAACCTGGTCATCGGCTCAGCAATACGAGAAAAGTCCTTAATGAATCGCCGATAATAACCAGCAAGTCCAAGGAAACTCCGAATCTCAGACGCAGACGACGGAACAGGCCACTCCCTGATGGCCCTAATCTTCTCGGGATCCACTGAAATACCATCTCCAGTCACCACATGCCCGAGAAAAGCAACTCGATCCAGCCAAAACTCGCGCTTCGAAAACTTAGCATACAACCGATGCTTCCTCAAAATTTCCAACACCGTCCTTAAGTGCGAGGCATGCTCTTCCTCCGACTTCGAATAGATCAGAATGTCATCAATAAAGATAACGACAAACTTATCCAAAAAGTCGTAGAAAATCAGGTTCATCAGATTCATGAAAACTGCGGGCGCGTTAGTTACGCCGAAAGGCATAACCACGAACTCATAGTGTCCATACTTCGTCCTGAACGCTGTCTTCGGAACATCTCCCTTCTTCACCTTCAACTGATGGTAACCACTCCTCAAATCCAATTTAGAAAACACCCTCGAACCTCCAAGCTGATCAAAAATATCATCGATGCGAGGCAACGGGTATTTATTCTTAATGGTCACCGCATTCAACTCCTGATAGTCCACGCACATGCGACGCGAACCATCCTTCTTCTTAACCAACAACACCGGTGCTCCCCACGGAGACACACTAGGATTAATATAACCCTTCTGCAAAAGCTCATCCAACTGCTTCCGCAACTCTTCCAACTCTGCAGGTGCCATACGATACGGCGCCTTCGAAATCGGCTGCGCACCTGGAACAAGATCGATAGAAAATTCCAAAGCCCGATCAGGTGGCAAACCAGACATTTCCTCGGGGAAGACGTCACCAAAATCACGCACCACAGCTGGCCACTCCAGCTCTATCTGCATAGCCACAGCCTCCACCGGCCCGGCCCGAAATCTGACAGGACCAAGCGAACTGCTACCACGACTGAACTCAAACACTGGATGTCCGGGAATCTCGAACACCACCTTCTTCCTCCTGCAGTCGATCGTAGCATAGAAGCTCGCAAGCCAGTCCATCCCAAGAACTGCATCATAGTTGATGATGTCGTGGATAATGAAATCAGCACAAAGCTCACGTCCACAAACCACCAACGGGCAAGAATTGCACCCACGATGCACCGAGACCACGCCATTCCCTGTAACGATATTCCAACTCTTGGGAAGAGGGGACGTCGACAAGGAATGCCTCTCCACGAAGCTCCGAGAAATAATGCACATCGATGCACCAGAGTCAAAGAGGACTCGTGCAGGAAATGTGCAAACCAAAACCACACCTAACAAGCAATTAACAATCAAACCCTAGTCTAGCAAACAACCATGTTCAAGCAAACAACATAATCTAACAATCAAAACCAATGAGGAAAGTAACAGCTAGATTGAGGATTACCTGCGATAACCTCATCCACAGCCTCGCTCTCCGCGGCGGTCATCAGAAAAGCCTGCCTCCTCGGCGAGACAGCCTGCCAAAAAGCAGGCCTCTGCGGAACAAGAGCTGCTCCACATCCAGCAGGAACAGGCGCTCGCTGCTGCAACGGCTGTGCTGCAACAGGTGCCCTCCGCAGCGGGTCCGCATGCCGACAATCCTTCGCGACATGAGAAGCATCACCGCAAACCAGACACTGGCCCAGAAACTTCCGACACTGATCCTTGACGTGGCCAGGCTTGCCGCAGAAATGGCAAAACTTCAGAATAGACCCTCCCGGCCTCTTAAACTGAGCAGACTGATTAGGCCTGAATCCAGGTCTAACCACGGCTCTCGCCTGTTCCACAGGCCTCTTCCCAGCACCAACAACAGATCCCTTCCTCTGGTTCACGAGCAGCTCCTGCCTCTTGGCAGCGACCAGAACCTTCTGATAAGATTCCCGGTCGGAAGAGGTCACAAAACTCTGGAGCTCCGAAGCAAGCCCCTGCAGGAACCTCTGAGCCCTCTCCTCAGCGTCCTGCACCATCTTTGGTGCAAACCGACTCAGCCTCATGAACTCCTGGTGATACATGTCCACCGACGAGCTCCCCTGCTTCAAATCGATAAAACGCTGCAGCATCTCCTCCCTGGCAGCTTTCGGGAAGAACTCACCATCAAATCTAGCCTTGAAGGTAGCCCAAGCTATCGGCTCCACCAACAACTTCTCTTCCGCATCCCACCAATTCCGAGCATTATCCTTGAGCTGCCTCCTCGCCAAATCAACCCATCCAGCCGGGGTGATCTTGGCCATCTTCAGATTGTCCTCGACGTTCCGAATCCACTCATCGGCAGCCAGAGGACCCTCAGAACCATCAAAATATGCGGGACCCAGCTCCCGAAATTGCTTCGCTCCTGGCTCAGAGCGAGGGGCATCCGGAAGAGCCCGGGTAGCTCGAGCAAGTGGAGCATTCTGGACTTGCAAAAGCACGCCCTGCTGCACTTGCATCATCTGGATCATCATCCGCATCATCTCACCGCTGGTGGGTTCCCGCTCAGGCTCCTCATCATGAGGGACCGCGCCACTACCACCACCACGGGTGAAACGTCTTCCTGCCATTTAGTGACACAGAAAACGAATCAGATTAGACCCATAGCTTATGACTCGGATGTCGAACTTAATCTATTGGACATTCTAATATTATTATCGTCATTCCAAACATCGCAGTTACAGAAGGACCTGCATGGGCCACCAACAAAACCTGTCACGACCCGCTTCCCTAAAATGGAGGCGAGACGTGAAAAGGTCCGCACGAGAGTGGAGCTGTGAAGCCCCAAACCCGATAAGCGTCAATAAAAATATAAGCAGGTCCCTGTAACCACAACGGAATAACAATAATAACACAAGGAGAGACTGAAATAAAATTCACATCTCATAAATTGTCCAACAAGAAAATGAATCAGTTCAACATCCAGAAAAGCCACCAGGCTAAAAGAAAAGAGTCCAAGGCCCAGAACAAGGCCAACAAAAGCAACGACATAACAAAGTATAGGTGCTACACACCGATAACAAAACAACTGTCTAACAAAAGTAAAACACAACGAAGACACTAAGACTGGTCCCCAGTGTCCACGTACTCCCCGTCAAACACAAGCTCGGGCTCGGCGTCAGCAAACACCTCGTCCTCAACAAGGTACTCGGGCTCAGGATCTAACATGTGTCACCCAAAAGAGTAAAGGGGCACATGTCAGCAAGTCTAAAAGACTTGGGCAAGGAAACTGAAAGTAAGGCAACTAGCAACCTAGCAGTTATGGTATGCATGACATGGCAGTTATAACATGAGTGCACAATTAAGACATGGCAAGACAATTTGTACAAGGGAACGATTATCGGGACAAGACAAGAGTAGCCAAGCTACTAACATTCTCAATCAATTCACATTGTTTTGTAGATGTTTACGCCCTTCGCTGAATGGTAAACATTTCAGACCGATCGGCACTAAACACTACCCCAATACCCACACGATATGGATCCTGGGGTCCCCGCACATGGAACTCAGCTAGTGAGCCTGGGGTTGCCCCGCACATTGAGCTCGCATTCTTAGTTCACAATTCAATACATTTCGAGCGTTGGGGTTAGCAACTCATTATGCTCACTTCTGGTCACGAGCCAGGAACACAAGTATCGTAGCAAAGCTACGCAATCACAGCAACACCTAAAGAATGCGAGGACATGACAATTTATTTGCGTACCGTTAATTAAATTAAACGTGACAGGCGAAATGCAATGACATGAACATATTCGCGTACCGTTAATTGAAAGTAAACATGACGTGGAAATTGTGCAACATGCTATATGTGTTGGAACTAACTTCGTTGTCAAGCTAGTTCCCCAATTTGCGCCTAGGCGAGTATCATTTCGTCGCCTAGCCTCTTTTACGCCTACAACAAGCAAATGGCCTAAAACTTGGCCTAAACCCTAAGTGGCAAGTTTCACTTGCCTAGCACCGGGGATGACGACCACTTCGTCACACGGATGCCAATCTACGGGGAAGTCGCTGTTTTGGGGGAACAATCAACAAACAACATGAATTTATATTAGGGTTTCACAAAAATATAAATAGGCTATGAAAACAACGGTAGATCGATTTCTTACCAAGAGGAGACAGAAGAAACACTCCCGGGAACCCTAGGATCAGATCTGGAAAAGATCGGAGAAGTTTGGGGAAACTAGGGTTTTGGGGGATTTGTGGATTTTGATGGGTTTTGGTGAGATTTTGGGGAAGATGAGAGGTGGATGGAGTGAATGGATGGTTTGGATGATGGATTTAGGGCTTGGAATGGAGGAATGAAGCTTGGAGGAAGATGGGGGCTGAAAGGGGGAAGCTTTTAGGGTTTTGGGTCGTGTTGGAGAAGATGAAATCGTTTGGGTTGGGTTTAAATAGGATGGGCTGGCGGCTGCCCAGAAATTAGGGTTTTAACACTGGTTAGTCGGTCAAAGAGCAACCACTGACCGACTAGTTTGGCAACTAGTCGGTCGGTCGACCAACGCAGACCGACTAAGTGCAAACAGTAACTCCTGAACGAAAATAGGATTCTAGAGTTAGTCGGTCCATGAACAAGTACTGACCGACTAGTTTGGCATCTAGTCGGTCGATGAACGTTCCTTGACCGACTAAGAGTAAACAGTAGCTGATACAAAAATTTAGATGATGTGTTAGTCGGTTAAAGAAGCATTGCTGACCGACTAGTTTGCAACCTAGTCGGTCAACCAACGTTCTTAGACCGACTAACGATAAACAGTAACTCCTGAGAAATTTAGAAAGCTAACTAGTCGGTCCAAGAAGGATTGCCGACCGACTGGATCGTCATCTAGTCGGTCGGTGGCCCTTCTTACACCGGCTAATGAGCACCAAAAGTTCCGATACGGAGCGCGGGGCCCCGGGATCGATTCCTAAGACTCCTAGGCTTGATCTAATAGTTAGATACGACCGTTATGAAGTCCGTCACGGGTGACATACTTCGAAAGCGACGATCCTAAGGAAGAAACGAGAAAATACGACGAATCGATCGAAAATGAAAGCTACGGAGACAAAAACCACACAAGAGGAGAAAATCCACCAAAACATATATTATATTATATTATATCCAGATACATGAAAAGCAGTCGTTACATTTTGGGAGGGGCCATGCTAGAAGGGCGCATGTTATGAGTGGCAAGAATAAGCTCTCTATTTTTTAGCCATTAATAAGCATGCCAGCAGCTCAGAACACTTAGTGAACTTTTGTTCACAATATTGCTACATTAATATTGGATCTTTTATATGAAAAGATGTGTAAGTCTTTTCTAGCATGCATTCTTCTGAGACTTTTTCACCACACAACTTTAGGCATGTGGTGATGCTAAACAGCGCTGAGTTGCAGTCAGCTATAGAATTAAAGTCATGTAGTCTCAGATTTTCCACTTATAACGGGCCCTTGGGAGTATAACATATTTTTGATGTGTATACTTGTCCTCAAGGGCAGTCCACAGCTCTAGTGGATCTTTGACTGTAAGGTATTCAGCCTTTAAGGTCTTGTCCACGTGACGACGAAATAAATTATAGCTTTTTCAATGTCTGTCGCAGAGCTATCTTTTATAATTGTGGCAATAAGGGATTGAGCTCGCGGATGGAATTTAACATCCAGCTGCCAACTGAGGTAGTTCTTCCTAGAGGCTTCAAGAATTTTGAAATCAACACTTGCGATTTTTGTCATTTATCTAGAAAAGCGTAATTTGCATGAATTAATAATACCAAAAATAATGTCATGTAGATGCAATTTAAATGAATAAGCTAATTGTGTGGATCGGCCAATCACCACATACGAAATATAATGTCCCAACGTCCTATTATACAATCCATTTTTACATAAATAAAAAAGAAAAAATACAACTTTGGAAACCTCGTGGGTCCCATAAGAATTCTTCTTCGTCAAGGGTGGCATCCATCTCCATAGAAATGGCCATCGGTCTTGGGCATTATATTTTATTTCTCATTACAATTTCTCTCAAAAAGAAAAGAAAAGTGTTGGAAAAATAAATGTGAGACTTAAAAGACCGATCCAAAACCACAATATAGCCATTCATGCAAATTTGTGCTTATGACTATGTTTCATCACATTTCATATTCACATCACAGAAATCACAGATTCACGGGATAGACGATTTAAATATTTTATGCTTAATAATTAGTTGGACCACGGGGCGATGTCATACACTGTTAGGTTAGATAACTAACAGCAGAGTGGTCACATGATCCTCATAATTATTAAGCTAATGCTTGCAAAAATAAGCATAAAATATCACTGGCAACATTCATATAATATTTGATACGAAGCATATTTAAATGATTCTAAAGCAGTTACCATAGATGAATAATATACTGAAATATGAGTATGAATATGAATATATGTACTGGGGTAGTTCAGAAATTTTTTCTTTAAAAAACTAAACTATGACCAAAAATTATTTATCGTAAAAATTTTCTTATTTCCTCCCCCTATTTTTTAATTTATTTTTCCTTTTATTTTCCCTAAAAACATTTTTTTATTTTATTTTCTGTTTACTTGCTACGGGCTTCAACCCGCAGCCCCTATTAATCCCAGGTTTTTTAACCGATAGCGGGAAGAAGGCCGCAGAATGGTGCGGCAGGCTTCGGCCTGCAGCATTTTTTTCGCTTTTTTAGACAAGGCCACGGGTTAGAGCTTGAGGTTGGAGCCCGCAAGATGTCGATGTGTGCTTCAGGCCTATAGGTAAAAAGATTTATTTTTTTCAATCTTTTTGTGGGCCGAGGCCAACAACGATTGCTACGGGCTTCGGCCCACTAGAACCCCGAGTGGGGTTTTAGCACAGGGGCACCGTCGCAGATGGTGGGGGTGTTCCGCCGTTGCAGTGGCGGGGGCGGGGTTCTTTGGGGCGCCACCACTTTTAGTGGCGACGCACCACTGCTGGAGCAACGGTGGGCTGCCGGCGGTCTTTTAGGGCCGCCGGTGTCTCTCTCTCTCTCTCTCTCTCTGAAACCCTATTTAGGGTTTGCCGCCACCATTGGCGACGGCGTGCCTCTGCTACAGGGTGGCCGCGAGGAAGAAATGGAGGCGTGGGTAGGGGGCGGGGCCCGTGGGTGCCGGCGGCCGGCCGTTATCGGGAAAAAAAAATTTGTTATGTTGTTAGGCCAGGGGTTGTCGGATGATTGGCCACTGCCGGGAGGTGGGGATGTGCGGGCGGCCGGTGGCCGCCACTGAATGGTTGGCCGCCAAAGGCCGCTGCCCTCCCCTATTTTATGTTTTTTTTCATTTTGTTTGATCTAGGGCATTGATTTATGACAGATATCATGATCATGATAAAAATTGCTATGTATTTCGGTATCTCTATATCGAAGAGAACGGACGAAGGGGCATTGACTTCTCGTCCGCGCGCGGGCAATCCTTCGTCGTCCTTCCAAGTTTTTACAACGTCTGGGCCCTCTCACTCAGGAAAAGTATGCTGATAACGTGCTGGGAATGTGTTTTCTAAAGGATACCACATGCTTTTGTTTATAGATGATACATGATAAGATACAATATTTGAATAAAAGACAAACTCATCATCTCTCAAGATATTATATCCATTACAATTAACCCACCACGGGTTAGGACAAGCTCAACCTGCTAACGGGTTCACGGGTAGACGTGACGGGTTGGTCCAACCCAGCCCACCCGCCACACCCCCTGATCTGCTTGGACACCACAAGTTCTGTGGCTCCGCGGGCAGAAAGAAACGCATAAACCGCGACCCCCTTTTCCCTCCCTATAAATTCCACATGGGCGCCCCCACTTCACCATCTCGTTTTGTTAATATCCTAATTCTAGTTGTTTTTCTTCATCCCGTCTCTTCTTGTTGGAATTCGCCATTGCCGGAGCTCTACAGCCAAATAAAGGGGGGGAAAAATCAAAATAAAAAAGAATCAAAGCTCAAACAAATCGGAGGACTTTCATCCTATCTACAGGTAATCGCATTCTATTTGTGTTTCGACCCCCTTTACATGTGTTTTTTGTGAAAATTTTGCTTCCCTTTTTCTTATCACGGCGAGGATCGATTCGTTTGATTCACGGAGCGTGGTGTCTTGTTCGCTCGTTTCTGATTGTAAGAATGAGAGAGTGATTTCTTCTTTCGCGGTGTAGCGGGTTCATTCGGCCTTCGCTGGGGTATTGATTTCATGGATGCAAATCGGATTCTTTCATCCTTCGTTAGGGTTTTGATATGATCGGTGCAAAAATTTTCACCTGTCTTTGTCATTTGCTCGGATTGTGATTGCTGATAATCGGAAACAAACGGATCTGCCGGGATTTTTTTCTTTAAAATCGTAACATGTTTCCAAATTTCGAGTTCGTTGCCTGAGTTTTTTGGGTTAATATACTAATTTAAAATTTAATATCGATGTTCGTTTCTCTTTTGTCAAATAGCATTTATATTTCATCAGCTACATTGTTATTTTGTTATATTTATGTGTAGAATTTCTTTACATGTTTAAGTTGATTTTTTGTGGTTGATGATGGTAATCGCTCTGTTTTGTTCTTGTTCATCAGACAGACTAAGTAAATAAGCGCATGGTAAATATAACGCTATTAGGCAAGATTAAGGTCAAAGGTTGTAGATCGTAGGGATTAAAAAGGCAGTAAAGCTCTAATTTACTGAATTTATTGCTTTTGCTTTAATTTAATCATGTCAAACGTTGATCCTTGGTTCTTCAAGGAGGTGGCCGGTGGTTGTTCTCATGAAAATAAAAATTTGTGAGGGTTTTGTTAGAAGCCACTCACATTTAAATAAATGAATCAATGTAATTACTATTCGAACGGAACTTTTTGCTTAGTTCACACACCTCTTTAAAATTTACTCTGTGTGCACATACCTATTAGTTTTTGCTCGGTTCACAGGCCGAAAATACCGTATACCATCTACTCAGTTCACATACCATTTAATTTTTGCTCAGTTCATAGACCTTAATTATACATAGTAGTTATCTTTTAAAATCTAATTAACCCCTACTTTAGGGATTATAGAGGAAACTTAGGGTTGGGGTGGGGGGATTGGGATGACTGGGGCGGACGTGGAGGATGATGGGGGCAGATGGGGGGAGGGGACGGAGGGAGGGGGCAGGGATCTGAGCTTCCGATGTTAATTAAAAGTGATGTTAATTAAAAATAGATTTTAATTAACTAAATAATTAATTATTATATTGATGGTTAATGTTTTTGTTGAGAAGTCTAAGGAGATGAAGAGAGAAGAAGAAGAAGAAGAGAAATATATTATGTATTGGTTGCAAAGAGAATTCGGAGGGTATTTTGGGCAAAATTTTGAATGGCAAACTTGTTATTTTTCTAAAAATTAAGCGGTCTGTCAACTGAGCAAAAAGGTCTGTTCGCATAGCAATTCCCATGAATCAATATATGTATAAACATTTGGATGCTTGACAAAATTTCACCCTGTAGTTTCATGACTTTAAGCATATCGGGGTTCCAATTACAGTTAACCACACACACACACACAGAGCAACAAAAAGTAGTTTATTTAGTTTTACCATTTGTTTTGACTGAAAATTATACCCACAACTTTAATTGCCATTCAGGAGTGGTTATGAGTTATTACACCATATTAGTTGGGGTGTTAATTATTGAATGATGCTACAAAATGAACTTCTTTTTGCTGCATCCTATATAATGTACAGCCAGAGACATTATCATTTCATGGAGGCTTCTCTAGGATTTTTATTTAACACCAGGATGTTTGGCTCTTGAAAGTCATTTACAGAAATTGCCTATGCTTGATTGTTTTATTACAATAGACATTGGTGATTATATGCTTGCACATAGAAATGCTAAATGCTAAATCACGAAGGATATACCCCATTCCTACAATTTGACTTCATCTACCTCATAAGACTATCTCGAACTAGAGGCCATCATTATTTTGAATACTGTCTATTAAACAGAACCTATCATTTATTTGCAAGCAGTAGTAGTAGTCAGTTAAACATGTGATAAGTTTTTGAATTTTAGCTGATCGATTAAGTGGAAAATTGCCAAAGAGTGGGGTTGCCTGCTAGTGGTAAATTTAGCATGGGATTGTTTGGTGAAGTTTTGGCATAAGCTGGTAGGACATTTATGCAAAAACTTGTACGAAAATCTGCAACTTCTGTGGTCTTAGTATTTCTTAGTCTGCTTCCACTGCCTGTCAGCATGTTGAAAAATAAAATGCTCTAATATTTTAAGATATGCTGATACGATCCGGTGGATCGAATCAATAGAAATCAGAATTTAAAAGAGAAAAAATTAAAAAGAGGATTTTTGATTGAGAATTTCAAAGAAGAACAAGGATAAGTGAGTTCTTTCGAGACGAACTCGATCTCCTAGCTTTTACTTGAATGGATAAAAAGCCTAAAGATCCTTCGCAAGATGCCTAAGGATGTTCTTCAACAAAATAAGCATCGCCCTAACAATGGCGGCTAGCCCTAATAAATAGAAGAAAATGTGGAATTACTAATTTAGCCTGAAAGGACTAAAATACCCCCTAACCTACTAAACCCACTAAGTCGCAATCCCGCGCCTCCTGCGTCGCACGTACGTCACGATTGGTGGGACCGCGTCATCCGGAGGTGAAGGGGGGCCCGGAGGTGGTGCGTCCGCATCAATACCCCCCTAAAAGAGCCACCTTGTCCTCAAGGTGGAAATCTGGAAACTGCTCCCGAACCACGTCATACGCCTCCCACGTGGCATCACAATCTGGCAGGCCCACCCAATAAATCAGCACCTCTCTGCGTCGTCCTGGCCCCTGTCGAACTGCACGCACATCCAATGGCTCCAGCAGTACCTCCATGTCCTCCGTCAGTGAAGGTGGCAGCGTCGACGTCGCTGACTGGTCTCCAATCGCCCTCCGTAGCTGCGACACATGGAACACCGGATGTATCCTCGAGGAAGGAGGCAGGTGTAAACGATACGCCACCTTCCCAATCTTGGCTGCAATCTGGTAGGGTCCGTAGTAGCGTGCAGCTAACTTCTCATTCTGCCTCCGAGCTAATGTCTTCTGCCTATAGGGTCGCAGCTTTAGGTACACCATGTCGTCCTCCTGAAAATGGACATCCCTCCGATGCCCGTCTGCCCGGGCCTTCATAACCTGCTGTGCCCTCAATAGGTGTCGCCAGAGCTCCTCCAACATCGCATCCCTGTCCCCCATGTAAGCCTCTACCTGTGACACCGGTGTCTGCCTGTCACCAAATCGGAGCAATGACGGTGGGTCTCGCCCATACAGGATCCGAAAGGGAGTCGTCCCCGCGGCAGAGTGGTACGAGGTGTTGTACCAATACTCCGCCCATGCCAACCACCTGTACCACTGTCGGGGCTTATCCGAGGCGAAGCACCGCAGATAAGTCTCTATAGATCTGTTCACCACCTCAGTCTGCCTGTCTGTCTGCGGGTGGTATGCCGTGCTCCTCTTTAGGACCGTGCCCTGTACCCTGAAGAGCTCCCGCCAGAACCCGCTCAAAAATACTTGGTCCCTGTCGGACACTATAGACCCCGGGATCCCATGCAGGCGGATCACCTCTCGGATGAACGCTGTGGCCACCGTGACCGCTGTGTAAGGATGCCTCAAGGGTATAAAATGGGCATACTTACTCAGACGGTCTACTACGACGAAGATCACTGAATACCCCTCGGACCGTGGCAGCCCGTCGATGAAGTCCATAGTGACCTCCTCCCATACTCGCTCTGGTAACTCTAACGGCTGTAGGAGTCCTGCCGGGGCCATGGCCATGTACTTGTGACGTTGGCAGACGTCACAAGTTGCTACTAACTGGGCAATCCTCCTGCGCATTCCGGGCCAGTACACCTCTCTAGCCATCCTCTGGTATGTCTGCTGAACCCCGGAATGTCCCCCCGTCGCCGACCCGTGGAACTCCTGAAATAGGACGGGTATGAAGCCTGAAGCTCGTGGCAGCACCAACCTCCCCTGATACAGCAGTCGACGCCCCTGCAAGGAATACCCGATCGGCCCCTCATGTCCCTGCTGCAACAACTCACGGATCCGCCACAGCTCCTCATCACTCTCCGCCTCCTGAAAGATGGGCTCCCAGTCCAACCACATCGGTCGTGACAAAGCCCTCAGATCCACGCTCTCCTCCCGACGAGACAAGACGTCAGCTGCCTTGTTCTCCAATCCTGGCCTGTACTCGATCGCGAACCGGTACCCCACCAGCTTGGACAACCAACGCTGGTGCTCCTCAGTAACCAACCGCTGCTCCAGCAGGTACTTGAGGCTCCGCTGGTCCGTCCTGACCACGAACTCCCGACCCAACAGATATGGCCGCCACTTTGCCACCGCAAGGACAATGGCCATCAATTCTCGCTCATACACCGATTTCAGTCGTGCTCTAGCTGACAACACGTGGCTGAAATAGGCGATGGGCCGTCCCTCCTGCATGAGCACCGCTCCCAACCCGTATCCCGACGCATCGGTCTCCACCACGAAAGGTAGGCTGAAGTCTGGCAAGGCCAGAACTGGTGCGGTCGTCATGGCCACCTTCAAGGCCTGAAAGGCCTTGGTGGCTTCCTCCCCCCAATGGAACACATCCTTCTTGAGCTGTTCGGTAAGGGGCCCAGCTATGGTGCTATACCCCTTAACGAACTTCCGGTAATATCCGGTTAGTCCCAAAAACCCTCGGAGAGCTCGTAGCGTAGTAGGAACGGGCCAATCCAGCATGGCCTCTATCTTCGATCTGTCAGCAGCTACACCCTCGGCTGACACCACGTGTCCTAGGTACTCAATCCGTGCCTGGCCGAAACTGCACTTCTTCCGGTTGGCGAACAACTGCTGCGCCAACAACTCCCGGAAGACCACCTCCAAATGGCCCAAGTGCTCCCCCAAGCTCCTGCTGTAGACGAGGATATCGTCAAAGAACACGAGAATGAACCTCCGCAGGTAGGGCTGGAAGACCTTGTTCATCAAGGCCTGGAAAGTGGAGGGGGCATTCGTCAAGCCAAAAGGCATGACTCTGAACTCATAATGGCCCTCGTGGGTGCGGAAGGCAGTCTTCGGCACATCCTCAGGCCGCATCAAAATCTGGTGGTACCCGGCCCTCAAGTCGATCTTCGAGAAGATCGCTGCTCCATGAAGCTCGTCCAGCAGCTCGTCGATCACCGGAATAGGAAACTTGTCAGCGACAGTTTCCTTATTCAGCGCCCGGTAATCAACGCAAAATCTCCAACTCCCGTCCTTCTTCTTGACCAGCAAGACTGGGCTCGAAAAAGGACTCACACTAGGCTGGATGATCCCAGCCTGCAGCATCTCCCGCACCATCCTCTCTATCTCATCCTTCTGAACATGCGGGTATCGGTACGGCCGTACACTCACCGGTGCTGCCCCATCCCTCAATACAATCGCGTGCTCGTGTCCTCTGGATGGTGGTAGCCCCTGAGGATCCTGGAAGACCTCCTGGTACTGCTCCAGTACCTGCTCGACCTCCGCCGCGGTCTCCTCCTCGTGCTGCTCATAGTCCGCTGTCAGCCCCTGATACTCCACCAGGAACCCCTCCCCCTCGTTCCGCAACGCCCGAGTGATGGCCTTGAAGGCCACCAATGAAAAGCAAAGGGTCGGGTCCCCGGTCAACACGACGGTCCTCTCCCCATCTTGGAACTCCATCCTCAGGAGCTTCCAATTCACCTTCATCTCCCCCAACTTCTTCAGCCACTGCACCCCTAAGATGATGTCCACGTTGCCCAACTCCAACGGCAAGAAGTCCTCCATAATCTGGACCCCCTGCAAGGTCAGGCATAGACCCTTGCAGAGCCCCTTACTCTCCTCCATCTTCCCCGTCCCTAGCAGAACGGTAAACTTCTCCAGGGTGCTCAGCTGTAGCCCATGTCTCTCCACTACCCGGCTGGAAATGAAGTTGTGGGTGGCCCCACTATCGATCAGTACCGTCACCGCCGTGTCTCCCAGCTGTCCTGACAACTTCATGGTGTGGTTCGGGGTGAACCCCACCACGGAGTTCAGGGATACCTCTGCGAAGTCTAGGTGAGACTTCTCCTCCTCTACCGGTGGCTCCTCCTCAGACTCCTCCTCCTCAACCACGTACCCCTCCTCGTCTGGCACCATGGTGATCTGCAGCAGGCGGCTCGCACACCTGTGCCCAGGGGTGAACTTCTCGTCGCAACGGAAGCACAACCCCTTGGCTCTCTTCTCTCTCACCTCGGCCTCCGTCATCCGCCGCCCCAGAGTAGCTGGGCGGCCCTCTCCTCGAGCCTCGGGAACGGCCGCAGGTGGTCTCGGTGATGTGGCTGGTGGAGTGGGGCGGGAGCCCTGTGCCCCCCAAGCGCCCCGTATCCGCCTCTCCTCTGTGTGCTTCTCCTCCGCTTTATGTGCTAAGCGAAGGACGTCCTCCAAGGTAGCCGGGCTCTGCATCCTCAACTCAGCTCGTGTGGACGGTTTCAGCCCCCTCATGAAGTTCCCGATCATCACCTCGTCGGTAACCCCCTTCACCCGGCTGTTCAGCATTTCAAACCTCTCTACATAGTCCCTCACGGTCCCCTCCTGCCTCAGGGCCGACAGCTGCTCGTAAAAATCCCCCCCTGCCGTCTCCTGAAATCGGTCCACTATCAATGCTGACAACTCCTCCCAAGTCCGAAAGGGGGACCGTGCTATCTTCCACCGGTAACAGGCCAAAGCCTTCCCCTCAAAGTAGATCCCAATGGCCTTCAGGACCTCCTGCTCCGTCAGACCCATCACCTGGAAATACCTCTCCGCTCGGTATATCCACCCATCGGGGTCGGTACCGTCAAAGGTCGGCATCTTCAGCTTCATCAACCGCTGGTCTGCGTTGATGTCGCCTAGCTGCCCCCTATCTCCGCCACGGTCGCCAGCCCTGACCATCTCGCCACCCCGAGCCTCCCTCGGGCCTCCCCCGTCAACCCCGTACGGCTCCTCTGGCCATGCAGGTCTCTCCCACGCCTCGGGCTGGTAGTAGTGCCCCGGAAACTCTGGCGGCCGTGCAAAATTGGGCCTTGGCCCAGGCGGAATGGTCTCTGCTCTCCAAAACTGGCCCGCTGGGGCCCCAATTGCTGCTCCTGAGGCCCATCCGCCTCTCGTCGCCCCCAAAGATCCTCCAAATTGGGGTACGAACCCCGCCACACCGCCAAAAACTCCCCCCGTGCTCGCCGCGCCTCCGGAGAAGTCGCCCGGGCCCGCTGACCCCTGCCCGGGGTCCAGCGGACCCGCCCGGCCCCAAACAGGGGCCGAGCCCCCTGTTCCGCCCCCGCCTGGGGCTGCCGACCCCCAGGCGGGGGTCGCGCGGCCTGCCCGACCCCCAAAGGGGGTCGGCTGGCCCTGGGCACCCCCGCAAGGGGGGTGCCGACCCTCCGGCGACCCCAGATTGGGGCGCCGGAGGCCGGGGGTGGCCGGCCTGACCCGCCCAGGCCGTGGCTGGGCCGGGCGGGTCGGTCGACCCCCATGGTGGCCCGACAGGGCCCGTGGATGAGGATCCGGGCCCTGTCGCGCCAAACCCTAGCCCGCCGGCTAGGGTTGTAGCCGCCGCCGCCGCATGCGATTCCCCGTGGCTCGGGGGTCCTTGATTTGTTGAATCGACGCCGGAATCGCCTTGGATCTCTCCCGTTGCTCTCCCCATGTCGCGATCCGCCGCCTTCTCCTTGGTCAAACCTTGCAACAACTCCATTAACGCCGGAATCGCCGCCGTGGCCTCCTTCAAACTTTTAAGATCCCTTCCCGTCTCCGCGGCTTCCCTTCTCATGATACGAAGCTCCGATTGAATGTCTTCTTGGGTGTGTGCATGATCCTTGAGCGAAGCTTCCATCACCTTCCTCAAACCCTCGATCTCGTGATTGAGATCGTCGCGTAGACCTTGGATCTTCTCATCCACGGAAGCCCTCGTTCCCGTTGCCATGGAATCGTAGTGCTCTGATACCAATTTGATACGATCCGGTGGATCGAATCAATAGAAATCAGAATTTAAAAGAGAAAAAAATTAAAAAGAGGATTTTTGATTGAGAATTTCAAAGAAGAACAAGGATAAGTGAGTTCTTTCGAGACGAACTCGATCTCCTAGCTTTTACTTGAACGGATAAAAAGCCTAAAGATCCTTCGTAAGATGCCTAAGGATGTTCTTCAACAAAATAAGCATCGCCCTAACAATGGCGGCTAGCCCTAATAAATAGAAGAAAACGGGGAATTACTAATTTAGCCTGAAAGGACTAAAATACCCCCTAACCTACTAAACCCACTAAGTCGCGATCCCGCGCCTCCTGCGCCGCACGTACGTCACGATTGGTGGGACCGCGTCATCCGGAGGTGAAGGGGGGCCCGGAGGTGGTGCGTCCGCATCATATGCACATAAGCTGATATGATAACTTCAATTAAGCTACCATCATTTTTCTTGTTCAACACCAACATACCTGCCAAATATTTGTTCAATTTTAAAAAAAGAAGAATTTCGGTTTCTTTCTAATGCCTATGCTTCTAGAACAGAGATAGATATTCATTCACTATTGGTTCCCCCTTATTTGATAAGAGATGAACTTGCAGGGTTTATCCATTTGATCCTTTTATGGCATAATGTGTATCCCTTTCTTTTGGTCTCTACCATGTGCATACATATTTTATAATTTGCCATATGATTCCATGTACAATAAAATAATGTAAGGTAAAATCAAATACATGATAACTTGTGCATTACTCTTTCATAGTTACCTTTATCATCTTGTTCTTGGGCTTTGCCCACATTCATACTTAGTATAGCTTTCTTTATGCATATCTTGGTAGATTGCGTGAGAAAAGGATAAGTAAGAAGACAAGTAGGTTGACATAAGCATCTCCATGTCTTTGTGAAGAAGTGTGTGTCTAGTATTGGAGCATTGGTCATCTCTTCCTTGTCCGATTCTTTGTCATGTTTTGATTTCTATTATTTTTTTCCTGAAAGAATCTTTGTTGGCTGGTTAATGTGGGTACCTTGTATCTTTGGTGTGATTTCTCCATTACACCACTATTTTAGTTTAACCTACATTTGGCACCAAGGATATTTGGCAATGGGTTAAATCAGTGGGTTAAAAAGGTTTAACCCTGGTTTATGTTGCCAAACAATCTTGTGGATAAATGAGCTTATATAATCTAGCTTAAGAGATTAGAATATTAAAACCGGATTACAGGTGGGTTTACTAGTCCATGTATATAGGTTGGTTATCTACTAATCCAGTTTTCTATTAAAGAGTTGGAGTTGGATTGGAATTATTATAATAGGCTAATATGTGTTGACAGCGTAGGAAATTTTCTTCACCGTCAGGACCCAAAACTATAAAATTACACCAAAAAATTTTGTAATTTTTTCCTTAAGTTGCTGTTCAAATTCTAGAATCCTAAGTATGGGGTGAACCTTAAGGGGATTTGACCCTCGAGCAGCTTGTTGCATAAATTTTTATTGTTATGAAACCATTGGATTTGCAACGATTATATCGAGGGTTAAATGTCGTTGGCTTCACTTGATTTTTGGTATATGGATAAACCATGATATGTAGAACACATATAAAAATATTTAAAAAATGAAAATACATGTGTATTTTAGAAAAAAATCCCCTCAAAGACCGCTTATATACAATTTTATTTATTATAAAGTGGCAAAAAATAATTATTTTTTGTTTCTCGAAAATCACTTAACCCTTAGCATGCTACCAAACATATGCTAAATTGCAAACCTGTTATCCAAACGCTAATAATACATACAATTTAATTTAATTCGGATAACACATTTAACTTCTCTTTGCTAATTTCGGTTTACTTTCGGCCTTAACCTATTGCCAAACGGCATCAAAGAGTGTATTGTTTTGTACTTTTTCTTTCTTCTATATATGGGTATACTTGCTTGTAAGCACCATTGAAAGTTAGAACTTGAAACAGCCCAAGGGAAATCTAGCTTGAACAAGGTATGTCTTTAGTGTGGCTTGAAATCATGATTAAGTTTGCTCTAAATAACATTATGGTCTTGGTATATTCTGATTGGATTTTAGTTGTTATAGTTGTGTTTTTCATTTTCATATTTATTGGTACTGTTATATAGTTACAAGACCTCTTGACCAGGAACCTTTAGTAGAAAGGCACACTACATGTATAATTGCTATGCAATAAGTCATTTTTGAATGTTTTGTATCGCTATAAGAGAACTTAATATGCATCTTGTAAGTTTTAAGTCTTGGTTTATGTCCCAAAATTAAGGTCTGCACAGCGCAATTAGGAAGCTTGTAAATTTTAAGTCTTGGTTTATGTCCCTAAATTAATATCTGCTCAATGTAATCCTAGGACGGAGGTGGTAACAAAATCGTTTTCCTCATTTAGGCAGTATCATATTGGGTTTGAGCACTGAATGTCGATAAATACTTGATAAAAATATTAAGCAGTGGTGAATGAAATTGTAGTTTCATAAGTTTTAGTATGTTGTTGAGGGCATAAAGTGGTTAAGTTCATCCAACCGAGGAGATGAGCCTTAAGGCTGTGAGGTGATGATCGAGTTGAATTAGGAACATGGATTCATGTAAGCTTACCCCAAAAGTCTGGAGTAAAGACTTTATTGTTGTTGTCAAATGCTAGGCAAGCTGATGGGATGCGGGTCTATGTGCGCAGGAAGACCCGCGCCCAAGCAACCGCTGGCCCATGAAGACCATGTGTGCGCGACCCGTTTGCCAAGTAACCCTAATTTCTATTATATATAGGGGCAAGCCGTCGCTTGTTTTTCTTATGTTATGATTTTGATATTGGTGTGATTTCATAGGTAGACGAGTGCGGACGTCCTCTTTGGCGTCTTGGGAGGAGAATACACCTATTTTGTATTCAATTATCTAGATTTGTATTATTGCTGTCTATAAAAATTGCATCTTTATTTTGGATCATAACAATTTGGTATTAGAGCGCGTGATGATCGATGGCGGCTACGACGAGATCACAAGACAAAATTGAGGCGTTGGAGGCAAAGTTCACGAGCGAGATCGAGTCTATCACGAAATCGTTGGTGGGAAACGATGAGTCCATGGCAAATTTGTTGACTTCCATCTCCCAATTGGCAGCGAATCAAGCGAAGCACGACGAACAATTCGTGCAATTAATGGGAGCCCTAAATCAATTGGTGACGAACAACAAAGAAGATGGAAACCCTAAGTCGGTGGGAAAGGCGGCACCTTTAGTCAAGGGGAAGGAGAAAGTTGAGATTTTTGGCCCAGAAAACGACTTTGTAGAGGAGAAATTTATCGAAGATGAGGAAGAGGAGCCGTGGAAGGTCGACTATCGAGAAGAAGTGAGGCGAAAGGCAGTGAAAGCCCAATGAGGGGCCGGCGGCTTCATCCACCCACTCAGGAAGGCGCGCAAACAAGAGGGGGGCCGCGGCAGCCCCCCAGGGCCCCGCCGCCCTCCAGGAGTGCCGCAAGGGAGGCAGCGGCCTCCCCTGGGTTCGCCCAGGGGCGGCGAAGCCACCAGGGGGGCCGGCGACCCCCGACCCACGGGGGGGCCGCTGGGGCCCCCAGGACCAGTAGGCGGGGCCTGCGGCCCTGCCCCAGGCAGGCCGCAGCCCCGCAGACTTGCGCAGACCCGGGCGCAGGGATTTTGGGCTGGTTGCGACGACTTTCAGCACGTTCACGACGGACAGCCGCGACGGGAGGTGCCGACACGTGACTTCAAGGAGGAATTGGGGCCCGGGGGATTTCAAGAGCACATAGGCTACGGCGAAGGTTATCGGGACCTTCCCGACCTTCGATTTGACGACGGAAGGTGGCAACCCCCCGCCCCACCACCCGGAGGAACGCACAGTAGGCGTAGGTGGTGGTTACAGAGACTTTCAGGAGGGGCCAGAGGGCAGGTTTGGAGGCAACGAAGGGGGGTGGGTACGGAGACCGAGGACCCCATGGGGGCTACAAGCGACGCCAGGAGAGGTATCAGCACTACCACCAGCTTAGACAGGACGGAGGTCGCGGGGACCAGGGGGGATTCAATATGGACCGACTAAGAAAGCTGAAGATGCCTATATTCGATGGAGTGGACCCGGTCTCGTGGGTCTATATGACGGAGAGATTTTTAGAGTCTCTCTTATGATGGAGGAGCAGAAGTTGGAGGCTGCTAGCATATGCCTAGATGGGAAGGCCCTGTCGTGGTTTCAGTGGAAGGATGCAAGGCGTCCTTTTCGCTCATGGGAGGAGATCAGGGACCAGATAGTAGAGAGGTTCAGAGACCCCTACGTGGGGAACGTACGGGAGCAGCTGCTTTCTCTCCGACAGGAGGGAACGGTGAGAGACTACTTAGAACGGTTTGAGGTCCTTTCGGGACAGGTGCACGGGGTGACCGACGAAACGATGGAGAGCACCTTCATGAAGGGGCTGAAGGCCACTATTCGAGCAGCCGTGCGCATGCATAAGCCTCAGAGTTTGATGGAGGCCATGAAGTACGCTCAGATGGCAGAGGACTATCAGCTGGAGGATAGGAGGGCCCGAGGAGGTTGGAGCGGATCGACAGTTGGTAGTCAGCCAATGACGGGTGGACAGCAGAGAGCCACGACGGGGACTGATTCGAGGGTTAGGGAGAAGACTGGAGAGAAGGGTAGTGCATCGCAGGCTGGGGGCAGTTCAGGCGCATGACGGACGCGGAGATGAGGGAGAAGCGGCAAAAGGGCTTGTGTTTTAGATGCGATGAGCGATTCACACCGTGCCACCGGTGTGTGGGGTGCAAGCTATAGGTGCTGCTATTGGAAGACGATGACGACGATGCTGACATCGAGGAGGCAGCTGAGACAGAGGAGGAGTTGGAGGGCCAACAGTTGGACGTGACAGAGGTGTCCCTCAACTCCGTGGTAGGGTTCACGCCGAACCATACTATGAAGCTGAGGGGAGGTCGGTAACCAGGAGGTGACCGTGCTCATTGACAGTGGGGCTACCCATAACTTCATCTCCAGAAGGGTTGTGGCACAGCAGGGGCTCCAGCTGACTGACTGTGACAGTTTCAGTGTGATGATGGGGACGAGAAAGAAGGAGAGCAGTTGGAGAGTTTGCAGGGAGGCTGGTACTGACCATGCAGGAGATACATGTGATCATAGATTTCTTACCTCTAGACCTGGGGAGCACCGACATCATTTTGGGCATGACTTGGCTGCAGACGTTAGGGGATATGACAGTGAACTGGAAGCTGCTGCGGATGGAGTTTCAGGGGGCAGGGAGAGCAGTGATACTCCAGGGGGACCCCGGCCTATGCAGAGTTTTGGTCTCTTTGAAGACCATGGTGAGGACCATTCAGACAGAGGGAGGAGGATATTTAGTGGAGCTGTACTTGTTGACAGGTGAGGGAGGCGCAGAGGCCAGTGCAGAGCAGCTCATTCCAAGAGAAGTGCAACAGCTGATGGAGCAGTTTGAGGAGATCTTCCAGGAGCCTTGGGGTCTCCCACCACCGAGGAACCACGAGCACGACATAGTACTGCGAGAGGGCGTGTCCCCCATTAGCGTGCGGCCCTACCAATACCCCCAGCATCAGAAGGATGAGATAGAGAGAATGGTGTCAAAGATGGTGCAGGCAGGGGTGATTCAGCCTAGTGTGAGCTCGTTTTCAGCCCAGTGTTGTTATTGAAGAAGAATGATGGTAGTTGGCGCTTCTGCATGGATTACAGGACGTTGACCAAGGAGACAGTCCCAGATAAATTTTCCATACCGGTGATAGACGAGCTCCTGGACGAGTTACACGGGGCAACCTGTTTCAGCAAGATAGATCTTAAGTCTGGCTACCATCAGATCAGGATGCGACGGGAGGATGTGCCCAAGACGACGTTCAGTACGCATAAGGGTTACTACGAGGTTCTTGTCATGCCTTTCGGCTTGACAAACGCACCTGCCACCTTTCAGGCTCTTATGAATAAGGTATTCTGTCCCTATCTGAGGCGATTCGTACTAGTTTTCTTCGATGATATTTTGGTGTACAGTCGTACCCTAGAGGAGCATTTGGACCACATGCATGTTGTGTTTCAGGAGCTGCAGTACCATCAGCTATATGTGAACAGAAAGAAGTGTCTTTTTGGGCAGCCACAGGTGGAGTATTTGGGGCATGTAGTGTCAGCAGGAGGGGTGGCAGCAGATAGAGCAAAGATAGCGGCAATGCTGGACTGGTCGCGCCCCACCACACTCAGAGGGCTACGGGGTTTCCTGCGGCTGACAGGATACTATCGCAGATTCGTGGAGGGGTACGGGACGATTGCCTGGCCGCTGACAAAGTTATTGAAAACGGACCAGTTTCATTGGGGGGAGCAGGCGACATCATTTAAGGCCCTGAAAAGGGCAATGACCACTGTGCCAGTATTGGCGTTGCCTGACTTTTCCAGACCCTTCGTGGTAGAGACGGACGCATCGGGACATGGGCTGGGAGCAGTATTGATGCAGGAACAACGGCCCATTGCTTACTACAGCCAGGTGTTGACCGCGAGGGCCCGACTACAGTCGGTCTACGAGAGAGAGCTGATGGCCATAGTGTTGTCCATATAGAAGTGGAGGCCATACTTGTTGGGACAGAGCTTCCTAGTACGCACAAATCAGCGGAGCCTGAAGTACCTGTTGGAGCAGCGGATGGTAGCGGAGGAGCATCAGAAGTGGCTGCGGAAGCTGATGGGGTATAGGTTTGAGATTGAGTATCGCCCGGGGTTGGAAAATAAGGCGGCTGATGCATTATCCCGGCGAGATGAGGACGGGGAGCTGGCGGCACTAGCAGTGTCCGTTCTTCAGGACTTGGGTCCGCTACAGCAGGAGTTGGAGCAGAATCCGGAGTTAGCAGGTATACAGGAGGCTCTTCTGCAGGGGTCGACTGAGTTTCCGGGTTATTCTCTTCAGGAGGGACGTTTGATATACTGGGGGGAGACTTGTGCTACCGAGGACGTCCGCATATATACCAGTCATACTCCAGGAGTTTCACGGCAGTGCCATTGGAGGACATTCTGGGGTCCTCAAGACCTACCAGCGACTGGCGAGGGAGGTCTACTGGAAGGAGATGAGGAAGGAGGTGGCGAGGTTGGTGGCAGAGTGTGACATGTACCAGCGTCACAAGTACCAGGCGATGTCCCCAGGAGGACTACTACAGTCGCTATCCTTACCGGATCGAGTATGTGGGGACCTCTCCATGGACTTCGTAGATGGGTTGCTGAAGTCGGAGGGATACACCGTCATTTTTGTTGTGGTCGACCGCCTCAGTAAATATGCACACTTTATTCCGCTTCGGCATCCTTAAAGCGCAGTATCGGTGGCAGAGGTATTTGTGAGGGAGATCATTCGTCTACATGGACCTCCAAAGTCCATAGTCTCGGACCGAGACAAGGTGTTCCAGAGTAGATTCTGACAAGAGCTTTTCAGGCTGCAGGGACGACGTTGAAGCGAAGTACGGCCTACCATCCTCAGACCGATGGACAGACGGAGGTGGTAAACAGGAGTGTGGAGACTTATCTGCGGTGCTTCATTTCGGATAATCCCAAGGAGTGGGCTCGTTGGCTGGCATGGGCTAAATACTGGTATAACATATCATATCGGATATCACACGACAGCATAGACGACACCATTCAGGATTCTCTATGGCAGAGACCCCCCTCACCTGCTACATTATGGGCATGAGACGACACCAGTTTCGGAGATGGAGCAGTACTTGGTAGAGAGGGGTCGTGTTTTGGAGGAGTTGAAGCTACATTTGGCAAGGGCGCAACAGGTAATGAAGGCGAGAGCAGATTTGCACCGTCGAGACATACAGTTCACGATAGGGGACATGATGTACTTGAAACTGCGACCATACAGTCCGAGATTCGTGTCTCACAGAAGGAATGAGAAGCTGGCGCCACGATACTACGGGCCCTTCGAGGTTGAGGCGAGGGTTGGACAGGTGGCTTACAGATTGAGATTACCCCCAGGATCGGCTATCCACCCAGTGTTCCATATTTCACAGTTGCGCTAGGCTATTGGTGAGCACACACCGATCCCCTCTTTACCAGAGACCCTTACTGCAGATATGGAGGTGAGGATGGAGCCCGAGGCGTTGAAAGGAGTTCAGCAGGGAGACACAGGAGCGCGCCAGGTGTTGCTGCAGTCGAAGGGCTTGCTAGAGCATAAGAGCACATGTGAAGCTATGGACGAGATGTCGCAGCGTTATCCAGACTTCCACCTTGAGGACAATGTGGCTCTTTAGGGGGGAGTATTGATGGGACGCGGGTCTATGTGCGCAGGAAGACCCGCGCCCAAGCAGCCGCCGGCCTATGAAGCCCACGCGTGCGCGACCCGTTTGCCAAGTAACCCTAATTTCTATTATATATAGGGGCTAGCCGTCGCTTGTTTTTCTTATGTAATGATTTTGATATTGGTGTGATTTCATAGGTAGACGAGTGCGGACGTCCTCTTTGGCGTCTTTGGAGGAGAATACACCTATTTTGTATTCAATTATCTAGATTTGTGCTATTGCTTTCTATAAAAATTGCATCTTTATTTCGGATCCAAACACAAGCATACTCTCCTCTTCTTTCCGTATTAGGTTATGGGATTTAGTTTCTACAAAGGCGTAATTTGTATTTTCTTGCAATGTTGTATCCATATGGCATTTTTGATTCTCAATAGAAACGTATGGAGTAAACCGTCCATCTGATGACCAACCACCATAACTTTGATAACTTCATATATACTCGTGTACTGCTCCAGCTCTACATTTTCTTTGCTGATAGCCATAGAACATCTGTATCGGATAAATTTAGACCAGGTCATGTTCAGTTAGGTGGGTGGTCTCGAGACAGGGGAAGCCATGTACCATATGGATCAGATGTTTTTAGACCAGGTCTTCTTCAGCAGCCATAAGAACTCCCTGGTTGTTGTCGAGTCATTTTCCAACTTTATCTTCCTAATTACTTTCTAACTATAAAAGCTCAGTGACAACCTTTACAATGTGTGATTTTTTTTACCTTAAATAAGAAATACACGTTATATTCTGAGATCTTCTCTAGTGACTGTGGAGGCCAGTTCAACACCTAGAAAAACTTGACTCAAGTCGCTTGTTTCTGTCAGTGAGCATTTGCAAACACCCAGTCAGCCAATTCTTACATGGAGGTTGAAGGCATTCCTAATGGCGGCTCCTTCAGGGAAGCCATGGTAGAACCCCAGACCACAGATGGACAACTAAAGAAATGCGTCGGAGGTTCTGAGACTGCCCCGCAACCGGCCATGTCAGCCAGCGGGTGCTTCGACTGCAACATTTGCTTGGACTTGGCAGTAGATCCTGTGGTAACCCTCTGTGGTCACCTCTATTGCTGGCCCTGCATCTACCGGTGGCTGCAGACGGATAGCGTCTCTGTGCAGCAGTGCCCTGTCTGCAAGGCCTTGCTCTCCCAGGACTCCCTTGTGCCCCTCTACGGCAGGGGCCACAGCATGAAGCGCGCCCACCAAAGTTTTGACATCCCACGACGGCCCAACTCTTCCATCCACCACAGGGGGCAGACAGGGATCGAGGCGGAATCTGTAGTGTCTGACGAGGAAGAGAATTACATCACTAATCGCCCACTTCCGGTCCACAGACATCGGCATCATCACTACCATGTTCATCAACACGAGCATCATCACCACTATCCGCAATACAGTGCTTCCAGTGATTTTGTCTCGGCGCCTTTGGCTTCGTCTTTGGGAACAACGAACAGAGTGATACATTCTACAGCTGGGGGGGTGTTGGGCGGCATGGCGATTGCAGTTCTTCCATGGGTGTTTCGGAATCATCAGGAGGCTGCAGGCATGCACTTCTCCAGTCCGAGTCCATACTATGTCGGTGCAAACGGAGGCAGCCCTAGACAAAGGCGGCAAGAGATGGAGGTGGAGAGCTCACTCCATCAGATCTGGGTGTTTCTTTTCTGCTGCACAATGCTCTGCCTCCTCTTGTTTTGAACCATTCATTCGGGTGGTGGTTGCTGTTGCATTTGTATATAAAGCCCAGTATCGACATCGCAGGTATTGAGAGGGGGTGGGGGAAGCAGAGTTTTCGATGCCTGATGTTACCGATGACGGTTAAAGCTTTTGAAGTAAAGAAGGAAACACTTAGAATCAAGCGTTTGAAGTAAATTCAAGTTCTTGCCGCTAGCTTGTAATGGCATAATGTCATCGGGTTTCCATGGTACTTTAATTTTTGTACTAGTTTTATCGTTGTCGTATCCTTTAACTTTGCAAGTGATGCGTATACGATTCTAATGCTTTGTGATGACTCGGTCTCCATCTGCTGGAGTGGTACAGGTCATCATCTCATTATCTGTCTTGTTTGTAGCCAAAAAGCTAAGGCTTATTATTATTTCCATCTGCTGGAGTGGTACAGGTCATCATCTCATTATCTGTTTTGTTTGTAGCCAAAAAGCTAAGGCTTATTATTATGATGTTGCTATTGTTTCAAGTGACATCCCGCATCCCGCCAACATTCCCCCGGTCCCCAGATGGAGGGGTAAAAACATCTTTGTAAATATCTGTGATTTGTGGTGGCAACGTGCGAGTTGATGTTGGGTTTTCTGGGTCATAAGGTATCAAATTCGATGTAAGGTATCAAATTTGAGGTACAGTCTAAGTCGGGCGAACGACGAAAAGAAATAAAAGCAGCAAAAGAAATAAAAGCAGCGGAAAAGAAATAAAAGCAGCAAAAGAAATAAAAGCAGCGGAAAATTCTTAGAACCATTTAAAGAAAAGTCCCAAGGAAGGCGTACCTTTGTTCCGCACGTTAGCAAAACGTCGATCCTGACGAACCAATGTCCTACGTTGTGGCTGAACCGCTTCTCATGAGCTGCACCGCGTCCCGAGGCGAACAATTCTCTTGTCCCCGAGCCAACCACGCTCCAGAAAGTTTCACCTTGAGTGGATACTTCGTCTAGACTTCCGATCGGATCCAAACTGCTTCGTAGTCTTGCTAGGACCCGAACAGGAGCAGAGAAGAAAAATGGAGAAAGAGTGAATAATTATTTTCGCATATTCGATCTATGTGTGCTTTTAACTTTTGAGAGCTCTATTGATATAAGGCTTGGTGCGAGTTTAAAGGAGGTGAGTAAGCCCCTATTTATATATGGAGCTGACCCCTCCACTTCTCAAAATAACCGATGTGTTACTAATTAATTAGGAGGACTAATTAATTACAAGTTCGCTTTCTATAAAGGCCAAACTTTAACAAATTATTCCTCTCTCACCGTTGAATTTCGAAAGTGATATCTTATATCAAATCGAAGAGCACCGAACGGTTAAGGCATAGAAACAAACGGTGCTCAAAGCCGAGTTCGTTTGACCCCTTAAACGACGCCTCAAAAATCGCCAAAGAACTGCCCAAAAATCGCAGATTTGAAACCTACACAGCTCTAAGCTGCGGGTCCCACTGATGTGTCATAATATTCCACATTATTTATACGCTTTTGCACGTCAAAATGATTGCTTGATACGCATTATATTCCCATATTCATTCATTTCCCGAACTACTTGACTTTCGATGCCTTTATTGTATTTTCAGGAAAAATACGAGCACTTTGGAGTCAAGGGGATGACCGTTGATGTGGGAGCACCAAGAAGACTCATGATGACATGCTTGAGGTGCCAAAGAAGAAGGCCGAAGAAGAGGAACGAAGAAGAAAAGCAAAGAGATGAAGCTTCCCCCATTGTTCAGAGTTTCCAGTTCACTCGGACCGAGTGGACTTGCCACTCGGTCCAAGTAGGTATAGCGGAAAGGAGTTAGAGATGAAGACTTAGCTGATCGAAGAGCGAAAAAGACACTCGCCCGAGTGAACTTCCTACTCGGTCTAGTAGAAATTCAGGCAGAGCGGACATTCTCATGCACATTGCGTCACTGACCGCTCGACCGAGTGGACTTGCCCACTTGGTTGAGTGACCCGTTGTTCCAGCTCGAGATTTTAAGGCATACGATCGAAATCGATGGAGCTTCGGTGCTACTCGGACAAGCGCGAAGGTCACTCGGACTGAGTGCAACCGCACTCGATCGAGTGAGGTAAAGCGCCCAGGTTTCAGGACAGCCTCTCAATATTTTTAAATCGGCTGTCATTCAAGTGAGCAAAGTATTTTTCTCATATTTTTCATGGATAATAGACTTCATGAAGGTTCCAACGCCGCCAAGAACGCATGAAACGGAGGTCAGATGAAATCTATGGAATTTTTACAAGATGGCAGCATAGTGCTGAATTTTGCCACTCGGGCCTAGTGGCAAGTCCACTCGGCCGAGCCATGTGTGGCTCACCACTTTAGTTGCAACCCTTATTGGGTTTGGGCACGAAATTGGGGGGTTTTCTTTAGGGGTTTTCTAGGTTTTGAAGGGGAGTATATAAGGAATTTTGTAGCCGTCATAGAGGGGGATCCCCTCTTTTGTTCTTGGAGACTCTTTTAGGAGCTAGGCCATGCCCTCGGCCCCTCCTTCTTGAATCAAGCTAAGTATTTATTTGTTAATCTTTCTTTATTGTTTTCTTATATGCATGCAATGTTGATTTCTCTTGATTTCTATATTGTTGCTACGCTTGAGTAGATCTATTGCTAAGATTAGGTTGAATCCTATTGCTAGGGCATCATATTTGATGGGGATGGTGATCCAAGATATTGGCACCAAACCTATCTCGATTTTTGGGGTTCTTTGAATGTTGGGAGCTTAGCTTAAGGAAGCAATTTGACCACAAGTGGTTCTAGGAATCGACAACCCTAGAATCCTTGAATTGACAACTCTTGGTGGTTGATGAACTCACCCTAGGATAAACCCAATAATCAAGGGTATTCCGTAGCGAGATGATACACGATGGTGGCATCGATAGTGATACAAGATATTGACGTCGCTACAACATATCTAGGAAACGAAGGAGCCATATAGTTTTGTTGTGGTTTTCTATCACAGGGGGTGATGGGAATTCGATAGATGTAGTGATCCACGATAGTGGCACTCGTCCTGAGAAGTCCCCTCACGTCCGAATAGGGCTGTAAAGTCGTCAATCTAGGTGCGGTGATCCACGATAATGGCACCAACCTTAGTCGTTTGTTACATCCTTATATTGCTTACTAGGTGATCCATGATGGTGTCAACAAAGTAAAGAGCCTGCATAACATATTATCGACTCGTCGGACGATTCGATCCCTAGACACATATGAGCTTCATTCCGTGCCCGAAGCAGTAGTGGGGATACCAACACCCTAGTACTTGTCTATCATTTGTTATCTTTGTTTTATTTCGTTCTTTGTGGAGTAGATATTTGTGATAACTTTCACATCCATCGTCATTACGACCCTCCGTAATCCATCTCCAGTAATAAAGCCCGCAGTCAAACCGGCCTAGGAATCGACCGGTACTCAGAAACAACCTTCCTGTGTTCGATACCCACTTGTCACTATACCGTACACTTGCGGTAAAACGACATCGTTTCGGGTGTGAATCTAGACGACATCAAGTTTTTGGCACCGTTACTGGGGAGATTTTTATTTGAATACCGGTTAATCACAATTAGGTTGATTAGACTGCGAATATAAAAAGAAAAAAATCATAAAACAATAAAAACTATAAAAAGAAATAAAAAAGAGATTTTTTTCCACCACCTGCTATTATTCTTATCTTTATCTCTCTTTGTATCACTGACGTCTTTTCCAGATTGTTTATTTCTATGATTGTTCATGTTCTATTTATTCGAAGATGTTGGGGAAGTACACTCCAATGTCCCAAGCATTTAGCGCGGTCGTTAGCTTTGCCCAAGCTAACGGAGAGAGTCTCTGCCAAGCTTGGGGGAGGTACGACGACTTATTATGTGGGTTACCTTATCGTGCATTCAATAATGCAGAGCTATTTTGTCGCTTCGCTGGAGGGCGAAATGGGACCCTCACGTGAGTTTATGTGGAGGATGCATGTGGGAAAGTTCAGTGACCTACAGTTGGCAATAGCATTGGAACAAATGATAGATGAGGCTTGATGTACCGGTTCGCTAACCGTTATGGCAGGTGAACCATCTGATCAAGTATTCATCGATAACGTTATGTCTAATGTCTCTGATGCAAGTACTATCATAGACGGAGTGTATGTTTCACTTGAAGGTGATCGTTTCCACCTTTACAACATCAACACTCCATAAATAGAGACATCTGAGCTGCCAGAGGAGTACACATTTCTGGGCCTATTGAGAAGCATTGTGGACGTAGTTCGGTCCATCGGTCCAATGACACTAACTGCAGGTGATCCTTCTGAGAGTGAACTTTATAATAAAATTATTCATCGCATCTCTTCTGCAGGTACCGCTTGAGTTGAGGGGGACAAGATATACTTTATACCGTGGTTGAGATACATGAGCCCACAGAACCACCTGCACCAAATGTTGAGAAGGCAAGGTCACGCTATCAGGCACCACACATTTCGGGACAGAAAGAAGAAGGAACATAAAAAGGAAAAGATGAAATTCGCATTACCTTCCATACCCGAGGAGCCTGAGAAAGAAACCGAGGCAACATATGCTGCCGCCTCTGACGAGACAGTGACACCTGGCACGATTACAGATACTTCTGATGAGACAACTGTGACGAGACACTCAGGGAGCTTCACTGCAGAGCCATAGCTTATTGTTGAGGAATCTACACCTGTGGAGCCAGAGCAGACCGTTGAGGAGGACGCTATTCGGGATGAGGATACAGATATTCACATGGATCTCGAGTATTGCCCACCGTCAGTTGAGCTTCCGCAGGAACCACCCACCCTTTGTTGCGACCGAGGACCACCCACCAGAGCTTACTGCTCTCACTCAGGGAGATCTCTTTACCCACTTCATTTCTGAATCATGTATTCCATTTGATATTTATTTTGATTCAGATCTTTTTGACACATCGTACCTATTGTAGTACACATGCGATTATGGACCGGAGGTATGCTTGGAAGTGTCCCCGCTTGAAGGGCTTGATGAGTACAACGAGGAGTTACCTGAGGGTCTTATAGAGGATACCTTGGAGAGAGACGTCACAAGTACAAATAGTAAAGATTTACTTCCAGTGAAGTGTTGTCAATTATTTGAAATTTTAAATATTTATGTTGATGACCCTCTTTGGAAAACAATTATTCAGGGAGAAATTCTTTACAGCGGATTAATGCATTCTGTTCTTCGCAAGATACATGTGGACGCCTACGAGGAATGCTAGGGGATGCATCGCTGGAGTTCGTTGGTGTTAGTGGCTACACACAGCTGGCAGAGCCACAGAAGGTGCCAATAGGACAGCTGGATGCACCGCTGAAGATACTATATTCGATGTTTGAACCAGGTGTACTCTAATCTAGTAGAGTATAATTTTATTGTTTTAAATAAACACGAATTTTCTCAGCAGCGATAGTATAGTATAGTATTCTTTATACTTTCCTAGTTAGAATAAATATCACCTCATATGACGGCAACACAATAATCTTTTGCACCCCACCATATTCTATGATTTGATTGCTCACCCTCATATTATGATGCTTACTTTGCTTCTCTTCCCAATTTTTGTGCCCATCTGTCCACACCTGGTACCATCTAATATAGCTTGGGGGAGAGATTATTTTGTTGTGTAGCTCCCTATTTTGTCGTTTTCCTCTATTCATATCAGACACACATTAAGGACAATGTGACATTTAAGCTTAGAGGAGTGCACAGTGCACACACTTTGCTTTGTCGTGAAACACACATTAAAATTTTCAGATGAACCATATTCACTTCTCTATTTTTGTCTCATATGCTTCATTTTATCATGGAATATGGTGGATTTAATTTTTCTATGAACTCTGATATCGTTTGGACCAATGCTTAATTCCTTGATTAGTATATCATTGTTAATATGCTTTTCACATGAGAATCCATAGTTCCACAACCCATATTCTCGAAATAGTTGAAATATTGATTTTACATGATTTAATTCGAAGATTGAATGAATTAGTTTGTATGACTTGTTTGATCGCGACGTATTTTCATGGATGTTTGGTAATTCAAAAGAGATAGGATAACCTCACGACAACCAAAGTAGTGATAATTAGAATTCCTGATACCGAGTCATGTCTAGAAGCTATTTTATTTTGTTGTTTACTATTTTGCTTTTTTATTTTGTATATAGCCGAATAATGATCTTTGATCATGATTTGTATCCCATTGCGTTCACGCAAGTTTGCAAAAATCCAAAAAAACACAAAATTAGAAAAGCCAAAAATCCTAAATATAGGTCATTTGGGGTTCTTCGTAACCCGATGCCCTAAGATCATTTGATTTGGGATGCATAGATGATTGCTATCCAGATACACACCCGGAGAAGGATGTAGCTTTACTGCAAGTGCACGGTTAAGTGGCAAGCGGGTATCGAATCTTAAGGAGGACTAATGACGGTACTCTACATTAATTACTAAGCTACTTGGTGAAAAATTGTTTTGGAATGGTTGGTGTCACAGTCGTTCGAATATCAACGCAAATTCAATATAATAAAAAAGTCTAGGGCTAGGAAATCCCCACAACGGACTTTCAAGTCATCAATGTTAGTTATGAATTACCATGCAATTAAAATTGGTTTAAGGTGAACTTGTCGCAACTAATTAGAGAACCGGTGCACGTTGTCGCGCTACACAAGTCTATAGCAATCTAAACTAGAGCCTCGTTGTCGCGCAAGCCTGGTCTAAACCACTGGCAGTAAGATCGGCAATTATGTCCAATCCCAACTCAAGCTCGATGTTGCACAACTTCAGTTCGGATCTAGATCGTGATAGTTCATACTTGTTCATCATCGTGCAACGAATATGAGTATATGAGAACAATAAAAATGCTAGCTTTGGTCGCTGTCGTGCACCATGTCTAGAAAATTTCGATTGTAATCCCAAATCGAATATCTAGGGCTTTCCTTGGATCAAGATCCTCTGTCGAGCTCTCAAGATCCAAGAGAAATCCATATCTACCCGTAGTAGAATAATCAAGATCTAACCTTTCTAACAAGCCTAATATCATAGAAATTTAATAAATCTCACAAATCAAACATTAGATTCATAGGGTTCATCCCTTTGCCCTAGAGCAAAGGAACTACTCACAAATCATATTAGAAATCAATAGTAAAGCAATATCAACAATAGAACTCATCATGCAATAAGGATTTAATAAGAGATATAACATAAAAATCAAAGCTTTCAAGAGATTAAGACAAACCAATGTTGCGAAGAAGCTTCAAATAGAAAATTAAGAACACGTCTTCAATCTCTCGGCAATACAAAAACTTAACTGAAATTAAAACTAAAGAAAAATTATTCTAAGAAGTCTCTTTGGTCTCTCCTGGGGCTGGTGACAAAACTGGGCTTAAATACATGCCCAAAAAAACCAAAAAATCCAGACCAAACTGCCACTGAGTAGCCAGAAACCCTAGTTTTTCAGGCAGGCTGTCGGCGCTACTCGGCCGAGTGAGAATCTCACTCGGCCGAGTGCCAAATATGTAGAACAGACAGAGAATATCAGCGTTTAGGCGCTCATGCCACTCGGCCGAGTAGGATTTCTCACTCGGTCGAGTGAGAAGTCTACTCGGTCGAGTGGGATAGTCTGCAGATCCCTCCAAAAACAGAGAAGTCGCCTTGGATTTCTTCAGAATCTTTGTCTCTACTCGGGTGAGTAGAGTTCTTACTTGGCCGATTGGAAGTTACCACATGGCTGAGTACACTTAGGCACTCAGGCTGGAAATGATCTTCGTATCAATACATTTAGGCACTCAGGCGAGTGAGCTGCATCACTCGGCCGAGTAAGCTGCTTCACTCAGGCGAGTGAGCTGCGTCACTCGGCCGAGTGGCCTGTTTCTGAACTCTTTTCTTCTCCACCTCGCTTCCTCCTCGTTTCTTTCGACGTTCTTCTTCTTCCACTCATCCTCCAGCGGCGTTAGCTCTCCGATATGATCATGGGCGATGCTCCGGCATGCGTTTGAGTACTCTAGGCTCCAAATTGCCCCCAATTGGTCCATATCTCCTGAAATCAAACGAAAACCAAGAAATAGTGAAAAGCATCGAAATATCGTCGAATAATCGTGAAAAGCGCGATATGAGAATCTAAATGGCATGCAAATATGCAGAAATAAAGTGTAAAATATGAGCCTATCAAAATCCCCCAAGCTTACCTCTTACTCGTCCTCAAGGAAGATGAGTAAAGAGACGAACTTGGCGAATAAAAATGAAAAAAAAGGAATGAAAGAAAAAGAAGAAGTGAAGGTGCTAGATCATTCTCTCAGAACTCGGAGTTGCATACTCAAATAGCACAAACAATGAATATAAATATGCTAAAGCTTTTCACTTCGATATCATTTCATTTAGGTGCAATTGATAGAAAAACTAAGAACATCGAAAATCGTATGAAATATGAAATCATTTTAGAATCAACATCGTCTAAGGCATATAAAATGATATACATAATCATAGTCACACACTTTTCAATTGATCGCTTTCTACTTGGCGTATAAAAGATAGCACATATTTCAAGGCCATAAGAATAGAAAAAGATGGTTTTCATGAATCTCATGCCAATTTTCAATTCATAGACGTCGTTATTCTTTAAGTAATCTCCCTAAGTATAAAAAAGTACCTAGCTTAGATTATCATGCACATATAGGTAGTCACTCTCACACACGTCATTGGATCCCCTCCCCCAAGCTTATCTATAAGCGTGGTGGCATCAAATATAAAAATACGATTTTTCCATATTTTTGTAGCTCCAAATGAATAAGAGGAAAATGAGGAAGAAAGAGGAAAGATGGGATTGTGCATATACAATGGAACTTCCTTTTTGTTTCTCCGTTATCTTTTTCTCCTTTTTTTGTTTTTTAACACAAGAACAATCCCAAATAAGATAGAAAGATATATATATATATATATATATATATATATATATATATATATATATATATATATATATATATATATATATATATATATATCTTTTTCTTTGAGATTTTGGGATTCATGGAGCTTATTCTTTTTAGCATGGGAAAGATGCAAATATTGGATTCACTAAGGGGAGATTAACCAATGACTATAAGTATAGAAATGATGTTCAATATATGTGGAGAAAGAAATATATATAACGCTCGGTTCACTCTTTGTATGTGCACAACAACTTTAGCAGGGTAATGTAATCTACTCAATTTGATAACAAAAAGTGAAATAATCTAATCATATCAAATGGCATTCATTCATTCAACCTGAAAGTTCAATACACATTTCATGCAAAAAGAAGTGATAATAGAGATGCCAAGCGGTACTCCAAGTATAGGCAATCAATGCATGAAGCTTGGTGTGTTTTCTTCAAAGAGTATACAGTAATAATTCCCAGACCCAGTTAGCACTAAAACTTCATTCCTAAGCATATAATAAATGATGGAAGTTCTTTTTCTGAAATGCATAACAATATATCGCATATGATATTCGAAATAAAAATGATAGCATGGCAAGAGAATACGTGCATAAGAGTAAAGCAAACTCCAAGATATTTTCATCATAGGAAATTCATTTCTAGCAAAAAAGGATAAAAGAAATAAAGATAAAAATAAAGACTAACTATACATATGCAAGTCACTCCAAAAGTAAGAAAACATGATGCATGGCAATAAAAATGAAAAAGGTGAGTGAAAATAAGTGAAAAATAAAGAAAGGTGAAAAATAAAGGTGAAAATAAAAGAAAAATAAAAAGTGCGAGTGTACACTCACTCCCCCAAGCTAAACTACATATTGTCCTCAATGTGCTATGTGTGGCACTGGGACGCATAGGATAGTGGTGGGTGGGTGTGGATGCATGGATTATGCAAAATAAAAGGAAAATAAAGAAAGTAAATATGGCATGATATATGCAGATGATAAATGCAACAAGCATGTAAATGATGGATGTTATATACAAAATGGATACAAAATGTGGGCCAGAAATACATACTCTCCCCCAAACTGATATATATATGATAATGCCCTGCAAAAAGTAATCAAAACATATGTGAAATCAAAATGATGGCAAAATGATGGGGCGAGAGGTGGAGCAAAATATGACAGGCATCTAAAGTGCGTGCCTAGACTGGTGGTGCAGCGCCATCACCTCCCTGTGATGGAGGCGGTGACGGCAAAGGTGCAGGCTCCTGAGGGGTGGGCCGGGGTGGTGGTGTCGAAAGCTGCTGCAGGCGAGCTAAGATCTGGTTCAGCATGAGCTGAATACTGGGGATCATGGCAACGCGGCCTACTGGGAGCTAACGACGGAGGCGAGAGCCCTAAAATCCCCTCTAAGTCCACTCACTTCCATCTCGACAGCACGAAGCTACTGGACAAGAGCGTGAGGAGCTGGAGTAGAGGGTCGTACATGAGGAGGACGTGGCTGTCGCACACGGCCATCGTAAACAAGTGGGGCCACAATCTAGTGCATGTGAGGGTCGATGCTCACTAAAAGATGGTGAGCCTCTGTGGGAAGCTAAGACGTAGGTATGCTCTCAGAAGTGTGAGCAGTAGCAAAGAAGGATGAGGCATCGACGGAGGACGAGGCATGTAGAGAGGTCGTGGAAACAGACGTGGTGACAGACACCACGATGCTCTCGGTGAATAAGGCGGTGATAGAGACAGAAGCAACGACAGATGGGGAGGTCGTAAAATCAGCAGAGAATGACTCTCCATGGGTCGAAAAATCGGGTGGAGATAGGGTCTCGACGGTCGCAAAGGAGGAAGGCTCGCCTCTCTCAAAGGCAATGGGGTCGGTGATCTCAAGGCTCATATAGAAAATATGATCGACTCTCAGCGGCACATAGGTGGTGGTGGTGGGTACAGACACAGCAACAGAAGAGCTCTCGGTACTGGCAGAGATGGGGACAGAGGTGCTGGGCTCGGGGATCAGATCAGGGGCTGGCTGAGGAATGGGGATCTCATGGGCTATAGGGTCGAGAAGGGGCTCCTGCTGGGCGTCATCGGGCTCGAGTACATAGGCAGCTGGGATGAGGAGGTCCATCTCTGGTCTCCACACCCCACCTGCGGGTCTAATATGGGTCCGAGCAGGACTCGAAAGCACTATATAATCTGCAAAAATGGACCCTGTAACAAAACCCAGTGGCACTGTCTGTAAGGACGCATCATCTTCATACGGGCCAAAACATCAAGAGATAGTGTAGTGGGGCCAGTAGGTCGAAGAAAACCGGTAGGAAGCTCGATCACACACATGGGAGCTAGCAAGGTAATCAGACCGCCACAACAAATCGTCGTCCTGGTGGTGACTGAGGAAACTATGTGGTCTAGTTACCAGCTAGCTATATCTATAGAAATGGCCGGGACTAAGACGTCCACGTCACCCTCGTAGGCCTCTGCCTAGTCATCGCGTAGAACATGTAGAGCTCAGTTGTAGACATCGTCCCTGGCTATGGCATGGCTAGTATGTTGGTCACTAAAAGGAACTGTGCAATCCGCTGGCATGGGTGGACGACAGAAGAGGCCTTTGTTGGATATGGACGACATGAATACACCCATGAGGGGATGTATGAGGGTATACGGACCTCAGATGTCGCGTGCACGAAGGCGTGCACAAAGGGAACCTTTTCTCGTGTGAAAAGGACCACTCGATAAGTGGAAAAAGCCACTCGATAAGTGGAAAAAGTCACTTTATAAGTGCATAAAGGCACTTGATAAGTGAATGAAGAAGAGGATAAATGAATGTGCTAATATAGGCTAATAAGCTTATAATTAGTTATTTCCTACAATAACTACCCCTAAAGCCTATAATAGGACCCAAGGGTAAGGCATTTATACCACAATTTCCATGCCATAAGTTTGCATAAGGCATCTTATGTTCTTCTTCGCCCTTCCATTAAAATCCTCTTCTAGTTAGAGATTTAGGCGGTGAAACTCTGCTTCGATCCTCCGTGACGAAGTATCGACCGTTGTGGCGAATCCGAGGGCGAAGTTCCGAGATTACGGTGCCGCGTACGCAAGCGTAAGTCTCGACTTTATTATTCGATCCTAACGTCCTTGTTTTGACAGGATCCTTCAATGGTATCGGAGCCATACGGGTTCGCCCCGGTCAAACCGCCGCCCGTCGAACCGATGAACGAGGCGTTGTCTTTTTCACGAATGGGTATCCTACCATTATGGATATGGTAGGAACGCTTCATGACGGAGAGAACACAGCTGTTGTTCTTTTCACGTTAGGGTCTCCTACCATTACGGATATGGCAGGAACTCTCCGTGACGGGAAGAACCGACCGTTCATATCATCAAGCTCGCACTCTTCATGGATGCTGAGTCTCCATTCATAGGGAATGTCAACTCTCTTCATGTGGAGCGTGTAGTTTACGAACTTTAAAGTATGTTATTTTTTCATTTTGACACACGGCCATTAGAGAATAACTACTTTCTCGACGAACGGGTGCTTCATCGACGAACGGGTGCTTCATCGAAGAAGAAGATGGTGGTTAATCCCATCGGAGAAGATGACTTTTGGTGCATGATCACCATGGCCAAATGGGCTATGGAGGCAATGCATCCCCCCTCCCCATGCGGAGGGGGTTGGCTACGGTCAATAACTTCCACGGCCACCCCTCCGGCGGGGATGTGCGGCCAAACCCATGAAAGGGGGTGGCCGGCCAAGGCCGGCCAAGGCCAAAGGGCAATGGCTAGGCCATGGCCGGCCATGACCAGGTCCAAGGGGCCCTGGCCGGCCTCGTCCAGGCCAGATCCGGCCTCTGGCCGAGGCCTGGCCAGGGCCAGGAGGCCCTGGCCGGCCTCTGGCCGAGGCCTGGCCCAGGTCAGGGCCAGGAGGCCCTGGCCGAGGCCAGAGCCCCTGGCCGGCCTCTGGCTGAGGCCAGGCCAGGGCCAGAGGGCCCTGGCTGGCCCTGGCAGAGGCCAGGGCTGGCGCCTTGGCCGGCCCTGGCTGGCCTCGGCTAGGGCAGAGGCCCTGGTCGAGGGGCTAGGGCCCCTGGCTGACCAGGGCAGAGGCCCTGGCCGGGGGTGCCTGGGTCCTTGGCCGACCAGGGCAGAGGCCCTGGTCGACCAATCGAGGACTTTTGGTCGGCATTGGTCTGGTCGACCAATCGGGGATTTTTGGTCGCATTGGTCGGTCTCGACAAGAGGCCTTGGTCGATGTAACACGAACATGCCGACTAGCCCATACGGGGCCAACGACAGTCGTCTGCGGCAAAATTCTCCTATACGGGGCAAGCGCTGGATCCATACGGGAGCCGGCGACAATGGCTTACAGAAAAATCCCCTCAGGGGGGATCCGGCCTTGGCACGGCTACGGCTCATCCTGGCAAATGGCCAGGAATTGCCGAATATTTCGCTAGTATCATAAGGGTACTAGGTTGAAATATACATCTTTGAAAAATACGTTTTCATACGTTTTGAAAAATACGTTTTCAAAAACGCGTTTCCGCTGCGAAAGTACTATAAGAGTGCTATCGTTAGATAAGTGAGGGGGAAATATTGAAGGATTGCTCTAGATGGTGATTGGAAACGTAGTGACCTTTCCGATTTTAGAGTAACATCTTCAATATTTTTCGAAAGTAACTTATCAAATTATAAATATCATTCCAAGTGGGAGTTGAAATTAGAACTATCCAAATGGGATATTCTATTATCATTTCAAATGGGAATTATATTTTAAGAATTTTTAATGCAATGTTTTTGATCAAACCTTCGGTTTTGTGTCTTTTGCAACATTTTAAAAGTAAAATGTCTTCCGCTTCAAAGAATATCGTCGCTGAGTTAAACAGAGGTGAAAAACTCAACGGCGATAATTACAAACTATGGTCCATCAAGATACAATACGTTCTAGAGGAGCAAGAAGTGCTCGAAACTCTAAAGAACGTAACGATTGAACCCGAGTTGGGCACTACGGCCCAATACAGACGAGACAAGGAAGCTTTTGATGCTTGGTCTCAAAAGAATAAGATAGCTCGCATTACGTTATTGAGCAGTATGGCCGATGACATAATGCGCATCTTCCGAGAGCATGACCTAGCCATGGACATATGGTCCAAGCTAGAGGAGAAGTTTGGTGGCACATCGGTGTCCAAACTTCGCGCCTTAACTATAAGATTTGATTCATACAAGAAACGTCCAGATCATTCCATGGGGAAACATCTGCGACATATGGCAAATCTTATCTCAGAGTTAAAGGATGCGGGTCATGTGCTCACTGATGAGCAACAAATCCAAGCAGTCATACGTTCCCTACCAAATGGATGGGACCAAATGAAGATGCATCTCACTCACAATGAAAGCATCAAGACTTTCAGCGATGTTTCCAAGCACCTCGAATTAGAGGAAGAGCGGCTTGCGGCTGCCAAGCCAAGTGCAGAAGTGCACATGGTTGCTAGTTCCTCACACGGGGGAAAGAAAAAGAAAGATCATTCGAAGTCTACCAATGAACGTAATAAGCAACCTGAGTCTACCAAGAAACCCAAACATAAGGGTGGGCACAAGAAATGGCACAAGAAGAAAGACTTAAAGAGGATCAAGTGCTTCAAGTGCAACAAGCTCGGTCACTATGCTCGTTCGTGTACGAGTGGAGGCGACGAGGTAACTTGTAATTATACTAGTTACATATGTGTTTCTAGTTCAATATTTCTTGTGGAATCTAATCCATTTTGGATAATTGATTCAGGTGCCACCGACCACATAGCAAGGGACAGACGGTCCTTCGTGGAGTATCACCGGATACCCCAAGGAACTAAGTGGATCTATGTAGGAAACAACACACGTGTTGAAGTGAAAGGCGTTGGGACTTGCAAGCTACTCTTGGACAACGGCCGCACTCTCCTACTTCATGATGTTCTCTTCGCTCCAGATATTCGAAGGAATATAATATCTGTGGTCGTGTTAATGGGTCTTGGTTATAGCTGGTTCTTTCAAAATTGTAAAGTGGACTTGTGTTGTAATAATTCCTTAATTGGCACTGGGTATGTATTTAAAGGATTTATTGTATTAAATACAATATATGACTCTTCATATTGTAATGAAAATTTCATTTTTGCAAATTCTTCGACTTATGAGTCTGATATAATTTGTTGGCATGCAAGGCTTGGTCACAATGGACCAACGCGTATGGATAGACTTGCCAAACGTGGCCTTCTATCTAATGTTTCAAAAGTTGATATGTCGACTTGCGAACATTGCCTTGTAGGGAAATCTTGTCGCAAGCCGTTTGGAACCGGCACAAGGACCGAGGTTCCATTACAGCTCATCCATTCGGACATATGTTGTCCGATGAATATCAAGACAAGACGCGGGAAGTCCTATTTCATCACTTTTATTGATGATTTCACCCGATTCGGATATATCTATTTGATATCCCACAAAAAATGAAGCATTAACCTGCTTTAAAAACTATATGAGTTTAGTGGAGAATCAATTAGATCGCAAGATTAAGGTCTTGCGAACCGATAGGGGCGGTGAATATCAATCAACAAGTTTTAAGGAACTTTGTGATGAAAAGGGCATAGTACATCAGGTAACTATGCCTTATACTCCTCAACAAAATGGTGTTGCTGAAAGGAGGAATAGGACTTTAATAGAAATGGTCCGTTCAATGATGATGCAAGCTAACTTGCCAATCACCTTTTGGGATGATGCATTATTGACGGCAGCTTTCATTTTAAACCGCGTACCCTCGAAATCAGTTAGCTCCACTCCTTATGAGTTGTGGAATCAAAGGTCTCCTGACTTAAACATTTTAAAACCTAGGGGATGTGCATCATACGCACATATTTCCTCCCATAAGTATGGCAAACTTGGGCCAAGGGGAAGGAAATGTATCTTTATACGATACGCAGAAAACTCCAAAGGTTATGTTTTCGTTAGCCAGGAAGACAATGGAGGTCTAATTGAGTTTGAGTCGAGGGATGTCACTTTCTTGGAAAACAAGTTTCCAAGACAGGGCGAGATAAGTCAGGACTTATCTCTATTTGAGATTAATGATCAAGAAGGATTACCTCATTCGAGTGGGAGAATTCTTGGTGAAGAAGAAAATATGTTTCAAACTTCACCAATGGATGATACGAATGACACTAATCCTATTCCATACGGGAATAATGATCCAAGTGGGAGCATTTCTAACGACATTCCAAGTGGGAGTTATATTAGAATTGATCTAAATTCGAGTTAACAAGGACTTGAAGAATCTCAAATACGACGTAGTAGTCGTACAAGGTTGGCTCCTCTAAGATTTGAGAATGAATTTCCGCAAACCTTTATGACTTTACTACAAGATGATGACGAGCCTGCTACTTTCAAACAGGCCGTATCATGTCCTGCTAAAGACAAATGGATGGAAGCGATGAAGGAAGAGTTGGAATCCATGAAAGTTAACCAAGTCTGGGACTTAGTTGACTTACCCAGAGGACGTAGAGCTATTGGGAACAAATGGGTTCTCAAGATCAAGCATAAGGCTGATGGCTCTATAGACAGATATAAAGCTCGCCTTGCCGCGAAAGGTTTTACACAACAGGAAGGGATAGACTACGAAGAGACCTTCTCACCCGTTGTTCATTTTACCTCGATTCGCCTGATTCTGGCTATGGTAGCTTGCTTAGACCTCGAATTACATCAGATGGATGTAAAGACTGCCTTTCTCAATGGAGAATTGGACGAGGAGATCTATATGGAACAACCAAAAGGGTTTGTAAAAGAAGGAAACGAACATAAGGTTTGTAAACTTCGTAAGTCCATATATGGTCTTAAACAATCCTCGAGGCAATGGTATATACGATTTCAAGAAGTTGTCTTATCAAATGGTTTTTTCTTGCTTGATGAAGACAACTGCGTATATATCAAGAGGTTTAAGAGCAAGTACGTTATTATGTCTTTATATGTAGATAGCATTTTAATAGCCGGAAATGACAAAGGCTTTGTGATGGATATCAAGGCTTGGCTTTCATCAGTATTTGAGATGCAAGATATGGAAGAAGCCGTATATATTCTTGGAGTTAAGATTTCAAGAAATCGTTCGAAGAAACTTCTTTCTCTTTCACAAGAGACTTATATAAAGAAGGTTCTAGAACGTTTTAAATATGCAGGACTGTAAGTCCATTGATACTCCAATAAAGCAAATGCGATAATTTATATCTGAAGATGTGTCCTAAGAACCAAAAGGAAAAGGAAATTATGGAAAAGGTTCCATATTCCAGTACAGTTGGTAGTCTTATGTACACTATGATGTGTACAAGACCGGACATCTGTTTTTTTGCCGTTGGAATGGTAAATCGTTACCAATCCAATCCAGGGCAAACACACTGGAAAGCGGTTAAGAGGACAATTTTGCAAAAGACTATGATAAGACCAAGAAGGTAGACATAAGGTACATATCTACGCATGAGATGATAGCGGATCCGCTTACGAAGGCGATCCCCAGAGATGTGTTTTACAAACACTTATCATCTCAAGGATTGCGTAAGAGCTGAGTTGTACCAATGTAATTTCCCATGTCTATAAATGATCAAATTTAATAAAAGAATAAGTTCTTTTCAACATTGCATATGAATTCTTTAAGAAATGTTTGTGTACATTTTTTGAAATCTCAGCTGAATTTTAGTATGTCGGACAGATTAAGGTTGTCTCTCTCACATGAGCAACCGCCTTTATTTTATCAGACGGGTAAAATAAAGATGAGACCTGTTTAAAGTCAAAATCGTCAGACGGATGATTTAGAGTCATGACTTAAACAAAATGGTCGTATGAAAGATCTGCATCATATGGATGTTTTCAAAAGATCTAAGAGGATTTTGAAATCCTATCTGTCTTATGCGGGATGTGAGTCCAGAAGATTTTTTGAGTAGTAAAAGGGACTCAAAGTCAGACATTGTGGTGTCTGGTTATCATCCTTACAACATCATTAAGACATACGCTCCCTGGGAAAGGAGTGATGTTGTAATACGTATTCATACTACGTATGCATTTTGACCATTTGGTTAGAATAGTAATTGTGTTTACTATTATGTGAGACCCAAAGACCACATGGGTCTTAACTACTTACCCTTATGGACTCTAATTGGTTCCTTAAGATTTGACTGGGTGATTGCTATCTTAGCATGTTGCTTATGTACTATGGTTAATTCGGTCCGGCGGGGCATGTTAGAAAAGCGAGTCAAGTCAAGATCAAAAGGATCGCAAGAAGAGGAAGATTAATTTCATATTCACATTTGGACTTTAAAGATTCAAAGCTGGCCAGCCAATTGTAATCCAGATGGGATTCAATTGTTGAATATAAAGTATAAGAAATGTGAAGAAATAATCTAGGGTAATGCATGCGTTGATCTACTCAACTTTGCACCTCGAGGGGTGTTGTATATCTCTAACAAGTGCACAACAGCGGACTCTATGCGCATGACGATCACACGGCCTATTTCTCGGTATGATAAACCGAAGAGTTAAATGAAAGATGTTTCCTTACAATCCCCTCAAGTGTGAGTGGGAGATGTTGGATATGGACGACATGAATACACCCATGAGGGGATGTATGAGGGTATACGGACCTCAGATGTCGCGTGCACGAAGGCGTGCACGAAGGGAACCTTTTCTCGTGTGAAAAGGACCACTCGATAAGTGGAAAAAGCCACTCGATAAGTGGAAAAAGTCACTTTATAAGTGCATAAAGGCACTTGATAAGTGAATGAAGAAGAGGATAAATGAATGTGCTAATATAGGCTAATAAGCTTATAATTGGTTATTTCCTACAATAACTACCCCTAAAGCCTATAAATAGGACCCAAGGGTAAGGCATTTATACCACACTTTCCATGCCATAAGTTTGCATAAGGTATCTTATGTTCTTCTTCTCCCTTCCATTAAAATCCTCTTCTAGTTAGAGATTTAGGCGGTGAAACTCTGCTTCGATCCTCCGTGACGAAGTATCGACCGTTGTGACGAATCCGAGGGCGAAGTTTCGAGATTACGGTGCCGCGTACGCAAGTGTAAGTCTCGACTTTATTATTCGATCCTAACGTCCTTGTTTTGACAGGATCCTTCAGCCTTGACCCGGTTGGGGTCAAAGTGAAGTGGGGAGCCCGTGATCATGGTCCAAAAGGCGTTGGCATTGAAGGTAAATGGGGTGTGGTGCGTGGGACAGTAAGCTCGGTCAGGGTCAGGGACATGGGGCCAATGGATATAGGCTCGGAGCATATCGAGAGTAATCTCACACTCCCGATCCATCAATCTAAAGGTGCACCCACTGGGAGTCCTACGAATAGAACTCAGGACCTCGAGGGTCGGTCGGACATAGGTGTCCGTCGACACTGACAGAAAATCACGCCACCCCACATTGTCATACAACTGGAGTAGCCCCTATATTACCCCTAGGCACTCTAGGTCAACCAAATGCATGAACCTAGCGGGGACGATCGAATGCTTGGAGAGCCCCTCAAATTTGACAAGGTGTGCGTTATCTCTGAAGGTGATCATAAACGCGTCAGTCACCGGAGCGACTGTGCTGGTGGGGATGGAATGGGTGAAGTGGGAGCTGGGAGTGTGGGTGGCGGGTCGCTAGAAGGTGATGAGTCTGCTCAAGGGGAAGAGGGACCGGTGTCACCAGTCCTCTTTCGCTTTGAAGCGGGTTGCCTCGCACTAGACCTAGTGCGTGGAGGCATGGTGGTGCTGTGAGACGTGCAAATATCACAACATGCTCGAAATAAAATAAGGAACGAGTGTACCAAGCACAATGCGACTCCACGTAAGCGAATAAGCGAGAAGCGCCTCCCCTACAGCTCCAAATCAGCACAGGATCTCCCCCAAGCTATCCTGAAGCACAAAAACAAAGATTAGCAATGTATATTATAAAATCAATGTAGGATCCCATCATGAGATGATAGAGGATCGAAAGAGAGAAGAGACTTATGTTAGCGTATGCTTCGCTATAGTCTCTGAACTTCGCCCTTGGATTCGTCACAACAGTCGGTACTTTGTCACAGAGGATCAAAGCAGCGTTTCACCGACTAAATCTCTATTTGGAAGAAGAACTTAATGGAAGGGAGAAGAGGAAAACTAAGTTGCCTTATGAAAACTTATGACATGAAGGATTAGCCTTAAAAGACATACCCTTGGGTCCTATTTATAGGCCAAGGGGGTAGTTATTGTAGGAAATAACTACTTATAAGCTTATTAGCCTATATTAACACCATTCCTTATCCTCTTCCTTATGCACTTATCAAGTGCCTTTATGCACTTATAAAGTGACTTTTTCCACTTATCGAGTGGTCCTTTTCACACATGAAAAGGTTCCATTCGCACATGCTTTCATGCACGTGACATCTGAGGTCCATAGACCCTCATACATCCCCTCATGGGTGTATACATGTCGTCCATATCCAACATCTCCCACTCACACTTGAGGGGATTGTAAGGAAACATCTTTTCCTTTAGTTCTTTTGTTTATCATACTGAGAAATAGACCGTGTGACCATCATGTGCATAGAGTCCGCTGTTGTGCACTTGTTAGAGATACACAACACTCCTTGGGGTGCAAAGTTGAGTAGATCAACACATGCTTTACACTAGATTATTTCTTCATATTTCTTATACTTTATATTCAACAATTGAATCCCATCTGGATTACAATTGGCTGGCCAGATTTGAATCTATAAAGTCCAAATGTGAATATGAAATTAATCTTCCTCTTCTTAAGATCCTTTCGATCTTGACTTGACTCGCTTTTCTAACATGCCCCGCTGGACCGAATTGACCATAGTCCATAAGCAACATGCTAAGACAGCGATCACCCAGTCAAATCTAAAGGAACCAATTAGAGTCCATAAGGGTAAGAAGTTTAAGACCCATGTGGTCTTTGGGTCTCACATAATAGTAAACAAAATTACTATTCTAACCCAATGGCCAAATGCATACGTAGTATGAATACGTATTACAACATCACTCCTTTCCCAGGGAGTGTATGTCTTAATGATGTTGTAAGGATGATGATCAGACACCACAATGTCTGACTTTGAGTACCTTTTACTACTCATTAATTTTCCTAGACCCACAGCCCGCATAAGACAGATAAGATTTCAAAAATCCTCTTAGATCTTTTGTAAGCATCCATATGATGCATATCTTTCATACGACCATTTTGTTTAAGTCATGACTCTAAATCATCCGTCTGACGATTTTGACTTTAAACAGGTCTCATCTTTATCTTATCCGTCTGATAGAATAAAGGCGGTTGTTCATGTGAGAGAGCCAACCTCAATCTGTCCGACATACTAGAAAATATAGCTGAGATTAAAAGAAATGTACACAAACGTTTTCAAGAAACTCATATACAATGTCGAAAAGAACTTATTCTTTTATTAAATTTGATCTTTCATAGACATGGGAATATACATTGATACAACTCAGCTCTTACGCAATCCTTGAGATGATAAGTGTTTGTAAAACACATCTCTGGGGATCGCCTTCGTAAGCGGATCCGCTATCATCTCATGCGTAGATATGTACCTAATGTCTACCTTCTTGTTCTTATCATAGTCTTTTGCAAATTTGTAGCGGATATCAATGTGTTTGGTCTTACAATGGAATTTTGGATCTTTGACATAGGCTATAGATGCTTGACTGTCACTGTATATTGGTACAACACCTAAGTCACTTGCATCAATTAGCTTGTCTAAGAACCTCCTAAGCCAAATAGCTTCTTGGACCGCCATGCTAAATGCTACAAATTCAGCCTCCATAGTTGAAAGTGCGATGCAGGATTGCTTCTTGCTACTCCAGGATATTGCACCAGATCCGAGTAGAAAAACATGTCCTGAGGTCGATCGTCGCTCATCGAGATCACCCGCCCAATCAGCATCAGTGTAACCTTCGAGCCTCAAGGCATCTCCTTGATAGCATAAAGCATAGTCCGTAGTCCCTTTAAGATACCGCATTATCCTCTTAACCGCTTTCCAGTGTGCTTGCCCTGGATTGGATTGGTAACGACATACCATTCCAACGGCAAAACAGATGTCCGGTCTTGTACACATCATAGCGTACATAAGACTACCAACTGCACTGGAATATGGAACTTTTTCCATAATTTCCTTTTCTTTTTGGTTCTTTGGACACATTTTCAGACATAAATTATCGCATTAGCTTATAGGAGTATCAATGGACTTACAGTCCTGCATATTAAAACATTCTAGAACCTTCTTTATATAAGTCTCTTGTGAAAGAGAAAGAAGTTTCTTCGAACGATTCCTTGAAATCTTAACTCCAAGGATATATGCGGCTTCTCCCATGTCTTTCATCTCAAATACTGATGAAAGCCAAGCCTTGATATCCATCACAAAGACCTTGTCATTTCCGGCTATTAAAATGTCATCTACATATAGATACATAACAACATACTTGCTTTTGATCCTCTTGATATATACACAGTTATCTTCATCAAGCATGGTAAAATCATTTGATAAGACAACTTCATGAAATCGTATATACCATTGCCTCGAGGATTGTTTAAGACCATATATGGACTTACGAAGTTTACAAACCTTATGTTCGTTTCCTTCTTTTACAAACCCTTTTGGTTGTTCCATATAGATCTCCTCGTCCAATTCTCCATTGAGAAAGGCAGTCTTTACATCCATTTGATGTAATTCGAGGTCTAAGCAAGCTACCAAAGCCAGAATCAAGCGAATTGAGGTAAAACGAACAACAGGTGAGAAGGTTTCTTCGTAGTCTATCCCTTCCTGTTGCGTAAAACCTTTCGCGACAAGGTGAGATTTATATCTGTCTATAGAACCATCAGCCTTATGCTTGATCTTAAGAACCCATTTGTTCCCAATAGCTCTACGTCCTCTGGGTAAGTCAACCAAGTCCCAGACTCGGTTAATTTTCATGGATTATAATTCCTCCTTCATCGCTTCCATCCATTTGTCTTTTGCAGGGCATGATGACGTGCGTTTATATTTCATATATTTACGCACGTTTTCTTCAGTGTTTTTCCGTTATTTACCGCCGTCTTGTATTCGTTTTCTCGTGTTTTCTTGTTTTCTTTCACTTTTCTGTGTTTTTGGTATTTTACAGGAATTTCTAGCATTTGGGACATAAAACGATGATATCATGAGTCCCCGGAGCAACGGGAGGAGTCACGCGTGATCCAGGGGGTCAAACGACGAAGATTGCATCTTTCAGCCCCTCACCTGACCGGTTGGTCACTTCCAACCGATCGGGTGATGCACGCGTGCACACCCGGACACAAGTTGGAGCGGCCAAGAAGTCACCCGGTCGGTTCAGTGACAGGTTCAAACGCCCCAATTCTCGGGAATTTGGAGCTGAATTCCAACCGATCGGGTGACATCTCACCTGATCGGTTCATCTGTAGCCGCATCACCTCAAATATCAAACCGACGGCTCCACCCGTTCTCTTCAGTGACCGGTTGAAGCTCCCAAAGCCCGATGGCCAAAGCAACAAGCGGCTCACCCGATCGGCAAGTTAGCTTGCGCCATCATTGAACGGACCATTTCCATTAAAGTCCTATTCCTCCTTTCAGCAACACCATTTTGTTGAGGAGTATAAGGCATAGTTACCTGATGTACTATGCCCTTTTCATCACAAAGTTCCTTAAAACTTGCTGATTGATATTCACCGCCTCTATCGGTTCGCAAGACCTTAATCTTGCGATCTAATTGATTTTCCACTAAACTCATATAGTTTTTAAAGCAGGTTAATGCTTCATTTTTATGGGATATTAAATAGATATGTCCGAATCGGGTGAAGTCATCAATAAAAGTGATGAAGTAGGACTTCCTGCGTCTTGTCTTGACATTCATCGGACCACATAAGTCCGAATGGATGAGCTGTAATGGAACCTCGGCCCTTGTGCCGGTTCCAAATGGCTTGCGACAAGATTTCCCTACAAGGCAATGTTCGCAAGTCGACATTTCGACCTTTGAAACATTGGATAGAAGGCCATGTTTGGCAAGTCTATCCATACGTGTTGGTCCAATATGACCAAGCCTTGCGTGCCAACAAATTACATCTGACTCATAAATCGAAGAATTTGTAACAAGGAAATTTTCATTAAAATGTGAGGAATCGTACATCGTATTCAATACAATGAATCCTTTAAAAACATACCCAGAACCAATTAAAGAATTATTACAAGACATATCCACTTTACAATTATGAAAGAACCAACTATAACCAAGACCCATTAAGACGACCACAGATATGATATTACTTCGAATATCCGGAGCGAAGAGAACATCATGAAGTAAGATAGTGCGGCCGTTGTCCAAGACGAGCTTGCACGTCCCAACGCCTTTCACTTCAACACGTGTGTTGTTTCCTACATATATCCACTTCGTTCCTTGGGGTATCCGGTGATACTCCACGAAGGACCGTTTGTCCCTTGCTATGTGGTCGGTGGCACCTGACTCAATTATCCAAAAGGGATTAGATTCTACAAGAAATATTGAACTAGAAACACATATGTAACTAGTATTAAAACAAGTTACCTTGTCACCTCCATCCGCAAATGAACGGGCAAAGTGACTTAACTTGTTGCACTTGAAGCACTTGATCTTCTTCAAGTCCTTCTTCTTGTGCCATTTCTTGTTCCCACCCTTTTGTTTGGGTTTCTTGGTAGACACTGGTTGATTTTTATGTTCATGAGCAAACTTTGAGTGATGTTTACGTTTCTTTCTCCCGTGTGAGGAACTAGCAACCATGTGCACTTCTGTACTTGGCTTGGCGACCGTAAGCCGCTCTTCCTCTAACTCGAGGTGCTTAGAAACATCGTTGAAGTTCTTGATGCTCTCATTATGAGTGAGATGCATCTTCATGTTGTCCCATTCGATTGGTAGGGAACGTATGATCGCTAGGATTTGTTGCTCATCAGTGATTATATGACCTGCATCATGTAACTCTGAAATAAGATTCGCCATGTGTCGCAGATGCATTCCCATGGAATGATCTGGACGTTTTTTGTACGAATCGAATTTTATAGTTAAAGAGCGAAGTTTGGTCATCGAGGTGCCACCAAACTTCTCCTCTAGCTTGGACAATATGTCCATAGCTAGGTCATATTCTTGGAAGATTCACATTATGTCGTCGGCCATACTTGACAACAACGTAATGCGAGCAATTTTGTTCTTCCGAGACCAAGCATCGAAGCTTCCTTGTCTCTTTTGTGTTGGGCCGTAGTGCCTAACTCAGGTTCAATCATTATGTTCGTCAGAGTTTCGAGCACATCTTGCTCCTCTAAAACATATTGTATCTTCATGGACCACAGTTTGTAATTATCGCCGTTGAGTTTTTCACCTTTGTTCAACTCAGCGACGATGTTCTTAGTAGCGGAAGACATTTTAGCTTTAAAATGCTGCAAAATACATAAAAAAGAGTTCGATCAAAAACATTGCATAAATTATACATTTGATAAGTTACTATCGAAAAATATTGAAGATGTTGCTCTAGAATCGGAAAGGTCATTACGATTCCAATCACCATCTAGAACAACTTTCAATATTTCCCCATCACTTATCAAACAATAGTACTCTTATAGTACTTGCAGCGGAAAAGCGATTTTGAAAACGCTTTTGTGAAAACGTAATTTTGTAGCGGGAGGTAGTGGCCTTCCCCGGCCATTGCCGGGGTCGAGCCGTGGCCGTGCCAAGGCCGGATTCCCCCTGAGGCCCTCCCCCCTGCAGGAGGCTTTGCTGCAGGCAAATGCCGTCGGCCCCGTAGGGGCCGGCCATGCAGCCCCCCCTTTGGGGTCGAGGCCGGGGCTCGGCGGCCCTGGCTTGGCCAGGGCCGGACCTCCTCGGCTTGGTCCGGGCCAAGGCCAGGGCTCCTCGGCCTGGCCCTGGCCCTGGCCGAGGCCAGGGCCGGCCAGGGCGCTTCGGCCTGGCCGAGGCCCTGGCCGGCCGGTCGGCCTCCTTGGAGTCCGACCGCACACCCCTTATGGGGGGTGGTCTTGGTTGTCATTGGCCGAAGCCAACCCCTTCCCCAATGGGGAGGGGGGGTGCATAGCCACCATGACCTGCATGGCCATGGTGATCATGCGCCAAAGAGATATGCTATTGCCATACTACATGGTGACAATTCACCATGCCCTTCCATGGCAATCTTCTTCTCTGATGAGAAGTTTTGTAACCACCATCTTCTCCGATGAGACACCCGTTCATCGAGAAAGTGGTTATACTTTAATGGCTGTGTGCCAAAAAAATAACACACTTTCAAGGCCGCAAACTTCACGCTCTATATGAAGAGAGTGCCCATTCCGTATTGAATGGAGACTCAGCATCCATGAGGAGTGCGAGTTTGGCGAGATGAACGGTCAGTTCTTCCCATCGCGGAGAGTTCCTACCATATCCATAATGGAAAAAGACGCTAACGTGAAAAGAACAACTTTTGCATTCTCTCTGTCACGATGCGCTCCTACCATATCCATAATGGTAGGAAACTCATTCGTGAAAGAGACAACGTGTCATTCATCGGTGAGACCGGGGCGAACCCGTGTGGCTCTGATACCAATGTAGGATCCCATCATGAGATGATAGAGGATCGAAAGAGAGAAGAGACTTACGTTAGCGTACGCTTCGCTATAGTCTCTGAACTTCGTCCTTGGATTCGCCACAACAGTCGGTACTTTGTCACAGAGGATCAAAGCAGCGTTTCACCGTCTAAATCTCTATTTGGAAGAAGAACTTAATGGAAGGGAGAAGAGGAAAAATAAGTTGCCTTATGCAAACTTATGGCATGAAGGATTAGCCTTAAAAGCCATAGCCTTGGGTCCTATTTATAGGCCAAAGGGGTAGTTATTGTAGGAAATAACTACTTATAAGCTTATTAGCCTATATTAACACCATTCCTTACCCTCTACCTTATGCACTTATCAAGTGCCTTTATGCACTTATAAAGTGACTTTTTCCACTTATCGAGTGGTCCTTTTCACACATGAAAAGGTTCCCTTCGCACATGCTTTCATGCACGCGACATCTGAGGTCCATAGACCCTCATACATTCCCTCATGGGTGTATACATGTCGTCCATATCCAACAATCAAGGGGTTGATCAAGAGAAATAGGAGAAAATAGGGTTTAATGTGAGAATGGGGGTGGATTGGGCATACGAATAGGGCATGGGAAGAGATGGGGAAATCAGGTGAAATAGGGGTGGCTGCCGCTGATAGACGCCGGAGAAGTCGTCGATGATCGTCGGAGTGGGCGTCACCGGTGCTGCTTGGGCGCAGGACGTGGTGGTTCGGGCGAGTGGGAGCAAGGGTTCGACCGAGTCGGAGGGAAGAGGGTGGGGGGAATTTCGTAGATTTGGGAATTTGGCATCCCGAGCGTTGATTTTGAAATATATATGGCTGTGTCGCTTTAAGTCACTCGGTCGAGTGACGATCATCACTTGGTTGAGTGGCCCCAAAAAAATTTGAATTTTGTTGCGTTGGTTAAGTTGGATGACTCGGCCGAGTGACAAGTTCCACTCGGTCGAGTTGCAACTAGAAATAGAGTATGAATTTTCGAAAATTCTTCTACAGTCTCCTACTCGGTCGAGTAGAAATAGTCACTCGGTCGAGTGAACTAATCTATTCGGCCAAGTAAACAGGCCTCACAGAGCAATTTTAGAGCTTATGGTGTCAAATTCACTCGGTCGAGTGACAAATTCACTCGGCCTAGTGGCATATAAATTCAGAGGGGGTTTTTGAGACTTCCCTGTACAGTACCATACTCAGCCGAGTAGGGTCTTCACTCGACCGAGTGAACAAGTCACTCGGCCGAGTGAATAAGTGACTTGTTCACTCGACCGAGTGGGCTGCTCTTTCAGCTCCAGACTCTCTATTTTATGACTCTTTCTGTTTCTTCCTCTCCCGTCAGTTCCTTCCTTCCTTTGGTATTTAAGCGCGTCCCTGAAGTGCTCTCCATCGCCATGGATATCCTCCATTCATATGGACTCCTCTCATCTTCTTCCTACAATGAAAATCATTGCCCGTCGTCATATTCTTCCTAGACTCTTGACTCTATAAACTAATAAAGATCTAAAACAAAATTGAAAGTAAAATTCAACTAAAAACTAAGATAGAATCGTCGGGTTGCCTCCTGACAAGTGCTCGTTTAAGGTCTTGAGCTCGACCCCTTAAGATTTAGCGTTTAGTGCATGATGTTCGGTGCACAGGAGATGCACATGTCAAACTTCCCGGGGAGACCACTTGGGTTCAGATGTAGCGCTTGTTCTTCTTTGGCTTCCTAGTGTGCTCCTCCTCTCTAATGGTGTTGAGGGATGACTCCCCCAAGCTTGCATTCTAGGTATCGTTCTTCTTTTCCGGCAATGGAGATGTATTCTTCGGTGGCACTTTCTTCTTTTGCTTCACCATAGCAAGCTTGTAGAGCTCTCTAATCCTTGCGACAACAACGTCGTTATTTTCTTCATTAGTGAGATTGGTTACTTACTCGATGAGAGGATCAGGTGGTTCTCCAATTGGGGTGCCGTCCTCGGTATTTGGGACTCCATCAAGGCTCTCCATGTGCAAGGCTCCAGTGGCATAAGGCATGGCTTCATCTATGACCTCATCAAGGAGGTCCACGTAGTCCGCTTCTTTCGGCCAAGGTCTTTGCTTCATTGCCCGTGGAAGGTGGAATTCAACCGCTATGTTGCCAACATTGAGACACAACGTTCCTTCCCTTACGTCTACTATGACTCCGACAGTAGCTAGGAAGGGGCGCCCAAGTATAAGTGATGTATCGCCCTCTTCTTTTATGTCCATGACGACGAAGTCGCATAGCATACAAAGACCTCCCGGTATTTGAAGTGGCACATTCTCGGCAATCCCCACCGGCTAGTAATTCGCCCATCAGCGAGTTGTATCTTCATATCGGTGGCTTTGAGGTTCGTCCCCGTGTTGAGCTTCTTGAACATAGTGAGCGGCATGAGGCTCACGCTCGCTACCGTTTACCAAATCTTTTTGGAGGGGGACTCCGCCAAGAGTGCATGGAATCCGAAAGCTTTCATGGTCTCTCATTTTCTTTGGTAGCTTCTCCTTGTTGACGAACCAAGTACCTTGCTCGGCTAGCATGATTTTCTCCGTTCGCTTTTTTTCAGTGATCAAGTCCTTGAGGAACTTTGTATAGGTCGGGATCTCAATGACTGCGTCCAAGAATGGGATGTTCACGCTAATATCTCGTAGGTATTCCAGAAATTTGGCGAATTTCTTCTCCATTTTAGCCTTTTGCCAACTGGTGTGGAATGGTACGGGCGGCAGATATGTTCACTCCTTTTGAGGTTCATCCGCTTCAGATTTTTTCTTCATTAATTGCCATTTTGGGGCTCTCTTCTTCATTATTTACCTCTATCTTAACCGAAATTTCCTCCCTTGGGCTTTTAGCTTGAATCATAGCGGGAGTAGTATCTTTCCCGCCCCTCATAGTCACCGCCACTACCACATTGATATGGCCGGTGTTGCTCATCAGGTTTTGCTCCGGTTGAGTCGGGAATTGTTGTTGAGCCTTGTTGAGCAAAGTGATTTGCTCCACCAATTGCACCACAATTGTGTTGAGGCTATCTTGGCCCGTCGTCAATTTTGCGTTGGTCTTCTTTTGCTCGGCCATAAATTCCTCAACTCTAGCTTCATGATCGGATCTTGGCGGAGGGTTTTGTGGCCTCCATCCTTGATTGTATCTGGGGGGTCTATAAGGCCCTGCTTGTTGCCTTGGTTGATATTGTTGTTGTTGGGGCGGCCTTTGTTGATATGGTTATTGTTGTTGAGGAGGCCGGGCATGTTGTTGATGAGGTGGTGGTGGTTGATGAGGAGAAGTCAAGGCTCCCTCATTGTTGGCATAAGAAAATCCGGGGTGACCCTTAGTAGCCGGGTTCACCCAATAACCGTTGTTACCCCTACTGGAAACATATTGCACTTGCTCAATGGCTCCTTCATTTTACTCGCCTCCAACAAACATGATTTGGCCTTGGTCTTGCCAATCACTCATGCTCCCTCTGGATGTCGATACGTTGGGCACTCCATATGACTCGCACATCCTCTTTTCAATCCTCTCCACAACCTTGGAGAGAGAGAGAGAGAGAGAGAGAGAGAGAGAGAGAGAGAGAGAGAGAGAGAGAGAGAGAGAGAGAGAGAGAGTCAAACTTCATGGTCAACTCCGCCATTGCCTTTGCTTCATAGATACTTGTCGGCTTCGCTGATGATAATGACTGGCCCTTCTCATCAGCCCATTGCTGATTGTTGGAGGCCATCTCCTCTAGTAATGTTGTAGCATCATCCGGTGTTTTTGATAATATAGCTCCATTGGCCGTGACGTCAATTATCATCTTTGTGTACGTCCGTAATCCATTATAGAAACTGTGCACACGCTCCTAATCTTCGATGCTATGGTGGGGGCATTGATGTTGAAGATCTTTAAACTGTTCACATGCTTCATATAAAGACTCTTGGGACCCTTGCTTGAAGGACATCAAAGAGTTTCTTATCTTCACGGTCTTAGATGACAGGTAAAATTTGTTGACGAACGCACTCGCTAGCTCGTCCCAAGTAGTGAATGTCCCATGAGCTTGCGTCCTTAGCCAATATAAAGCTTTGTCACGGAGAGTGAAAGGGAGAGACGTAATCGGATAGCATCCACCGGTACATTCGGCATCTGAAAGGTAGCGCACTTCACCAAGAACATTTGTAGATGATAATGCGGGTTCTCTTGAGAATTCCCATGGAAGGGGTCTTGTTGCATCAGCACAATAAGCCACATCTTCAATTCAAATTTCTTGTCAGCCGCCAACTCCGGCATAAGTATAGACGATGTAGTAGCCGAACTGTTAGGGGTAAGCCGATCCCAGATGCAGACAAGCCTAGCGGTCCACCTTAATCGCTCATCTCTAGTTTCCTCCGTCATTTGGTTCTCCTCTAGAATTAATCTCTTTTCTGCTCTCAGTTTCCTTGCTGTAACGACCACTTTTCAGTCCTGCAAATTTTAGTGCGTATTATCGAATGCGTATTTTCGTGTCCCATTTTTATTTATCGTTTTCCTTAGCTCTAAAGCATGACCGGACACCGTATTCTCGACCCTCGCGACGGCACGATCGTCCCGGTATTATCCTTTTATTTTTTGAACGCTGTTGGACAAGCCCGCTAAGTCGCCATTGTTTTAATATTATAATCCCTCCTGGGATTTGAAATTCAAAATCAAAACGTTTAAAAATCTAAATCCTATTAAACCCTAAACTATCCCACTTTCCCCTCGCCCCACGTGCTATCTCTCCTCCCATGTGTTTTGTTGCACGGTTTTAGCAACAACCACTCACACATGTTCTCCCTCTCTCCCCATATAATAGGATCTAAACCTAAAACTAGGGCAACAATATACTAGCAGCAGCCGCACACAAAAATTTCCATCTCCCTCCAACTTCTTTACAACAGCCAACAGGAGAAGCCCTCCTCCCTTCCTTCCAAGCAAACTGACCCCCCCTCTCTCTCTTTCTCTCAACTCCTTTAACCCCCCAATTTACTCCGATGGCCCACGCTACACCGGTGACCACCTCGCCGTGAGCCTCGCCTGAGAGCATGCAGCCGCCATCCAGCATTAACCCAAGTCTTCGCCTCCTCGCGCCCCTCTGCCCCGACTGATCTCCACAACCCCAACGAATTGTTTGGCAAACAGAGGAGCCCCGACTCGCTTCCAGACAGCCTGACAAGCCTCCACTCTCCGATCCATCTCCGATCAAACCCATCTCCTCCACCCATCGAACTGCCGCCACCACCCCCAGCAGCCGCCATCACCGCTTCGCCAGCCTCCATCGACCCCGCACGGCATCCCGCTCAGCTCTCCTTGTCGCCGTTCCGAGAGCTCAGCCTTTCCGCCAGGCCACAAGCCCGCATCTAATCCTTCCTCCACTTCATCGTACACAAAACCTAGCTCCCCGTCACCCTCGACCTCGCCCTCCACAGCCTCATAAAAAACCCTAGTGTGCTCTCATGTCACCGACGAACCCCAGTGACCCTCCGCCTCACCCTTGTTCTCTCCAATGTTACCTTCGCCTCCGCCCAACTCATCGACCTCCCTCCTTTAGATCCCCTCGACCACCACTCCGAAAACCATTAACATCTCAGAGCATACCCCTCCTCATCTCCGCCACTGCAACTACCTCGGCCCCCGACAGCCTTCCAGACTTCTCCAGCGACCTTCGATCCACCATCACCCCCAGTCTGTCAACCTCCAGTGTGCCGCCTCTATCTCCCTCCAACTTCAGCACGCCGATCTCCCCTATCTCTGACCCCATCCCGATCCTTCTTTCTGACTATCGCAACACTTCAAGCCCGCAACTCCCGCCTGCGTCACCCAAAGCGAACCACCACCCTGTCTCCGACTGCCTCTACCCAGCAACCCACCTCTACTTCCTCGTCACCAAGTTCTGACGATTGCTGCTGCTCTCTCTGGCGTTCACCCCATTGTCGACGCCGCCCACTATCACCCTGAGCCACGTCTGCCGTCGTGGACCCTGCCTACTCAGCCCCAACCTCTCTTCCTCGATCTCGTTGCGGGCTCCATCTGCAAACACACGCAGGTAGCGTGAGACCCTATGAATCGATGTGTGTGTTTTAAGCAGTATGTTATTATATTATACATTATATGGTACGTACGGTGAGCTAGATTTTTTATGATATATGTTATTATCAGTATGTGATTATCAGTAAGTTATGTATATAAACTATATATATATGGTGTAATATGTAAGTTAAATTTATTATTTATTAATTGGATGGACTCTTTTAGCTTAATACTTCATCTACATGGCGCAGATAAATCTCTCCTTTCATCATGACCACCTGGACTCGAATTCGTCAAAATAAGCAAGTGTGCGAGTTTAAATGAATTATTGAAGTAATAGTGTTTAATTGCAATTTCTATGCATGTGTGTGTGGACCCCTATTAAGTAGATTACTAATGCATGTGTGAATGTGTGTGGACACCCATTAATGAAAAATTGTCAATGACATGAAACTCTTGAACTGCTTAGAACACCATTGATTGTATTGCACAGCCTGCAGGCAATAGGGCACTCTCCAAGACAGAGAGAGTGACCCCTTGTACGGATACATAACCTGCGGGGAATAAGGCACTTTCCAAGATGGAGAGGGTGATCCCTTGTCTGGAATACACAACCTGCAGGAAATAGGGCACTCTCCAAGATAGAGAGAGTGATCCCTTGTCTGGTCTTGTCTTGTGCATGGGTTTGGGGTAGGGTTGAGCGGTCACATGGTTTAGAGGGTTTGATCCCACTCAAACCGTAAGGTATGAACCCTCTTGACACACACCGTCTTGTCTCGTCTTGTCTTGTAGCCGGTAGCACACGCTACAGCCATTGCCATGCTATGTTTACTTACTTGCACTGTCTTTTACTTTCATGCTATGCTTATTGTAAATTGCCATGCTCGTTTCCTTACTTTTAAAGCTTTTTAGAACTTCCACACTAGAAGTAACTTCCTTAGCTTTACTTTAAATTGCCATGTTTAATGCTGCTGACACCTCATATAAAAGTCATTAATGCTTCATAATTTATTATTATTCGCATACCTTGCCTTGGGCCGTCTTACTTTTACTTGCAGGCCCTTGTTGACATACGTTCATGTTTTTGGAATGTATGTCAGATCACGAGACAAGTTACTATGAGGACTTGTTAGAGATGCCTGACCTAGGGAGCCAGGGGTTGCCGTAGACGCTGAGTCGTTTTCTGCGGAAGGCTAGAGTTTCTTTTCTGTCACTACTTTTAGTTTTTGCTTTAGTACCCTGTAGTAGGATTAGTGCTTTGTTGTGGTTTCTTTTTGGCCATGCTGAGGCCTAGTTGTTTTATTTCTTGTACGTACGGTTCTGGATGTGGCCTTTTTAATTTAATAAAATGTTATTTTTATTGTTCTGAAATACATGCAAGAACCTGTTCTTCGAATGGTGTATCACTACAGACGCTTATTGGGCTCGAGCTTCACAGCTCCAGCCCATGTGGACCTTCGTCTCGTTCTCGTTTCCGTCGTTTTGGGAAGCGGGGCGTGACACTCGATGTGCGCTCGATCTCATGATCAAATAATATATCTTTGTCGGATGCCCTCGATCTCGTGTACATGCACAAAAGAGAGAAAAACTAGAAGGATTTGTTAGCGCAATAGAGGAATAAAAGAGAAATAAAAATAAAAATAAAATAAGGAAAGAAAATAGCTAAGTAAAGAAAATAAACTACCGTCACCTCCCTGGCAACGGCGCAAAAAACTTGATCGCTATCCGGATACACACCCGGAGAAGGATGTAGCTTTATGCAAGTGCACGGTTAAGTGGCAAGCGGGTATCGAATTACAAGGAGGACTAATGGCGGTACTTTATGTTAATTACTAAGCTACTTGGTGAAAAATTGTTTTGGAATGGTTGGTGTCACAGTCGTTCAAATATCAACGCAAATTCAACATAATAAAAACGTCTATGGCTAGGAAATCCCCACAATGGATTTTCAAGTCAACAATGTGAGTTATGAATTACCATGCAATTAAACTTGGTATATGGTGAACTTGACCAACTAATTGGAGAAGCGGTGCACACCGTCGCGCTACGCAAGTCTATAGCAATCTAAACTAGAGCCTCGATGTCGCGCAATCCTAGTCTAAACCACAAGAATTAAGATCGGCAATTATGTCCAATCCCAACTCAAACTCGCTGTCGCGTAACTTGTGTTCAGATCTAGATCGTGATAGTTCGTACTCGTTCACCATTGTGCAATGAATATGAATATAAGAGAACAATAAAAATGCTAGCTTTGGTCACTATCGTGCATCAAGTCTAGGGAATTTCGATTGTAATCCCAAATCGAATATCTAGGGCTTTCCTTGGATCAAGATCCTCTTCGTGCTCTTAAGATCCAAGAGAAATCCACATCTATCTGTAGTAGAATAATCAAGATCTAACCTTTCTAGTAAGCCTAATATCATAGCAATTCAATAAATCTCACAAATCAAACATTAGATCCATAGGGTTCATCCCTTTGCCCTAGAGCAAAGGAACTACTCACAAATCATATTAGAAATCAATTGGAAAGCAATATCAACAATAGAAATCATCATGAAATCAAGATTTAATAAGAGATTTATCATAAAAATCAAAGCTTTCAAGAGATCAAGACAAACCAATGTTGCGAAGAAGCTTCAAATAGAAAATTAACAACAAGTCTTCAATCTCTCGTCAATACAAAATCTTAACTAAAATTAAAACTAAAGAAAAATTATTCGAAGAAGTCTCTCTGGTCTCTCCCGGGGCTGGAGACAAAACTGGGCTTAAATACATGCCCAAAAAACCAAAAAATCCAGACCAAACTGCCCCTGCGCAGCCAGAAACCCTAGTTTTCGAAGCAGGCTGTCGGCGCTACTCGGCCGAGTGAGAATCTCACTCGGACGAGTGCCAAATCTACCAAACAGACAGAGAATATCAGCGTTCAGGCGCTCATGCCACTCGATCGAGTAGGATTTCTCACTCGGTCGAGTGAGAAGTCTACTCGGTCGAGTAGGATAGTCTACAGATCCCTCCAAAAATAGAGAAGTCGCCTTGGATTTCTTCAGAATCTTTGCCTCCACTCGGGCTAGTGGAGTTCTTACTCGGTCGAGTGGAAGTTATCACTCGGCTGAGTACATTTAAGCACTCAGGCTGGAAATGATCTTCGTATCAACGTTACTCGGCCGAGTAAGCTGCTTCACTCGAGCGAGTGAGTTGTGTCACTCTGCCGAGTGGTATGTTTCTGAACTCTTTTCTTCTCCTCCTCGCTTTCTCGTCGATTATTTCGACTTTCTTCTTCTTCCACTCATCCTCCAGCACTGTTAGCTTCCAATATGATCATGGGCAATGCTCCGGTACGCGTGTGAGTACTCTAGGCTCCAAATTGCTCCTGATTGCTCCATATCTCCTGAAATCAGACGAAAACCAAGAAATAGTGAAAAGCATCGAAATATCGTCGAATAATCATGAAAAGCGCGATATGAGCAATCTAAACGGCATGCAAATATGCAGAAATAAAGTGTAAAATATGACCCTATCAATAGGCTGCTCCTTGCAATCAATTGCGTTTACCAAAGTTTGCAAGGCAAAAAGCCGAAAAGCCCAAAAATAGGATTATTACGTATCTTTACCCCAATTTCTATATAGCATAAGGACATGGCAGAGTTGATGGGTTCTAGGAGTCATGAAATGGGCATAGTGTGGTGGTCGCCTTACCTTAATTAATTTCACTAACTCATTCTATGAAGCTTAATAAAATACCATGCATGCTTGAAACTGTTTGATCATGAAATATTTATACTACTTAGAGAATAAGTTATGGACATTGGATTTTTTCTGTGAACTTAGTATATTTCATGATAAACTATGATAGGATGTAGCTTTACTCTCATTTCATTGTTTATCAAGTTCATTATGCTTATTGAAATCCATAATATGTTCATCCGTAGCGACTTGAGTATTGTTTTGAATGTGTGTTCAGATTTATTATTGGTGTGTGTTCATGAATATGTTCATACATTCGATGAGTTTTGAGATTGGCAGACACATTCAATTTCCACTGGCTTTAATCTTATAAGTCTTCCTAAGTGTAGTGTGCAAGAGAGGGATAGCTACATCAACTCTTTGGTTAGGGATGTGATCACCTCATGTGATTACATTAGGAAATCAAACTCCTTTTAGGTTTGGTTCCCTAATGTTTAGGTTCCTCACACTTATGCATATTGCATGGGTATTGTGCCTAAATATATATTTTTAGCATAACCATTGTTTGTGTGTGTTTCATGATTTTGAAAATTTTTTCAAATTTATTTTTCATGAAAATGGGGACCTTGGGGAATACATTGACATACATGCCTTTGTTAATCCATATGTATGTCAATAGGGGAGTAAATATGTTGTATGTTTAAAATATTTTAAAACATATTTTGACTCTCATTTCGGGGTGTGTTTGAGATCATTGTTTACAATTGGTTAGTTTTGGTCTCAAACAAAACCCCTTGGATATTGCCCACTTGTTTCATGTTATACTTCTTTTTGGCAATATCATTGTGTATCATTGAAGCTTGATTTTTCCATATCTATTGCTTTGATACACTTTAGGCCCATGGCTCCATTATTTGTATATCAATTAGTAAAGATGATTATTTCCAAGATTCTTTTTCTACAATTGGAATCTACCTCAATTGTTAGAGATTGTTAATCTCCTTCTTTATAATTGGTATTAGATCCTAGAAGTCAAAAGTTGACCATTTCTATGATCTAGGGGGAGCATGGGATAGTGAATTGATACCCATTAAATTTTTCATTTTGGTATCATACATCTCCTTATTTCTTGCATATTGTCACATCTTGGTTAAGATGACAAAGGGGGATATATTTGATGTCCACCTTTTTGACGATGTCAAGGGGGAGAGTTATCTGCATTATGTAACTATATAGGGGAGGGTTATATACTTATGCATATAGGGAGAGTTATATGGGATTGTATAAACCTTTCCTGTTCGCATGATTTTGTCTATTACAATTGGTTTATGTAATCCATGCCTATTATACGTCACCATGATCTTATTTGGTATAATGAGTATTTACTATTGTGTAGCTCATTGTTTAATTCGTGCATATAAGTAGGGGGAGCTCATTAGCATTATGCTTTAATTCTTTGTGTTTTACATAATGTGTGTCATCATCAAAAAGGGGGAGATTGTTGAGTATTGGTATTTCATACCAATCTTATTTTGATGATGATCATAACATTATGTTGTTGCTAATGCCTCTCATGTTTTAGTCTCACAGTTTCATTCCTAGAATATCTTTCTTGGAGACTAAACACTTGGTGCAAGGATGGATATCAAGTGGAGAGGGCCAAAGTTTGGACTCAAGTGGTGCCAAAGCTTGGAGATGATGGAGAGTATCAAGGCATCAAGATTGAAGACTTAGACTCTAAGGAAAGCAATGTAATCCATGTAATATTTCCTTTATTGTTTTCCCTCTCATTTGAGTCTATTTGAGTCTAGGTTAATGTAATGCCTTGATAGATGGTCCACTCATACATGCACATACATTTAACCATCTTAGTGAGCCTTAAGATTGTCATAGAATTCAACCTAATAGGCTTATCTTGACCAAAGACTCATTTGGAGTCTATGGTTCTCCATCAGTCGCCTGCTGAAGGATTCACAGAAGACTGGGTGATTTCCAGAAACTAGCCATTGCAGCTTTTTGTTTTTAGCTGTTTCCTTGGGTTTTAAGGGTTGATATAGGGTTTCTATATATATGAGAAGGCTGATAAGATTAGAACTTCTTGATGCTATTGCAAATCATTTAGAGATTGAAAAGCCACTCTCAAACTCTCACATTTCCCTCTTTAAGCTCTCATTCCTCTTCATGCATTGAAGTCCAGCTCAAGGAAATCATCCAAGTGCTTTCAAGCCAATCTCAACACTTGGAGATCCTCTTCCATGCCTTGCATTCATCTAAGAGTAAGCATCTCAAGGCATAGATAAGAGTATATATTTTACTTGGTATTCCTTGTAACACTAATTCTCTTTGTGGGAATTAGTCTTTATCTCTTTGTGGGAGTTTATCTCTTTATGGGATTAGGGTATTCTCTTTGTGGGAATAACTCTCTTTGTGGGAGTAACTCTCTTAGTGGGAGTTTGGTGTCCTAGTGTAGGGCTAACCCTAATTCTCTGAGTGGGAGTTAGTAATTCTCTAGGTGGGAGTTTGACCCCTGTGTAGGGTTGGTTGGGTCCTTGTGTAGGGCAAAATCCTTTTGGTGAGGTCTCTCTCTTTGTGGGATTTGTATTCACTTCTCTTTGTGGGAATATAATGAATATTGGTGTGGTTGGACGTACACAAGTTTGGGGAACCATGGTATATTCTTGGGTTTGCGTTTGGATTGATTGTGTAAATTATTTTCTCTTGCATGTATTATTCCGCATTTGCAAATTTAATTTTAATTGGACAATTTATTGCCGTTACACTATTCATCCCCTCTCTAGTGTGTTGTTGTTAGTATTGCAAGCGTAAGGCGATCCTTACAATTGGTATCAGAGCGAGGTTATAGGATACTGCAATGATGGCATTCAACGCCTCATCTGCATCTCATGAAGAAGGTCATTCAACCGTTCGACCCCTGCTCTTCAACGGAACCAACTACCCAAGTTAGAAGATCAGGATGATGATCTATATGGAGGGTCAAGACATATGGGATATTACAGAGATGCCATTTGAGAAGCCCACTACACCTGCGGCTTCAAGGACAAAGGCGGAGAAGGACTCGATCAAATTCAATGCTAGTGCTATGAATGCATTCCATTGCGCCCTCTCAGCAAATGAGTTCAACTGCATATCCATGTGCAAAACGGCCAACGAAATTTGGCATACTTTGGAGATATGTCATGAAGAGACTACAAACGTAAAGAAATCTAAACAAACTGTGTTTAGATCTAAGTATGACATGTTTAAGATGCAGGAAGGAGAAAGCATATCAGAAATGTTCATAAGGTCACAGACATCGTGAACGCTTTGGAAGGACTTTGAAAGGTGATTTTCCAAGCGGATCGTGTGGAGAAGATCCTTGACTCTCTTACACCCAAATGGGAGTCAAAGGCCAACTGGATTTTGGAGTCTAACGACACGTCCAACTATACCGTTGAGGAGTGCGTTGGGAATCTCATGGCCTACGAAGTGAAGCTTTAACACAAGAATGAGATTCAACCAACCAAGCCCGAGAAGCTTGAGAAGCAAAAGGGGGTTGCATTCCAAGCCAAGGAGGAGCCAATCAAATGGTGGAAGAAATTCCATCAAGAAGCTCAAAGTGAAGAAGATGGAGAAGATGAGGCTAGTGGAGATGAAATCATGGAGATTGCCACGCAACTAAGAGCATTCCTCAAAAGTAAGCAAGGTAAATCTTCTTCAAAGTTTGCATCCAATTCTAACAAGATTCTTACTTGTTACACTTGCAGTGGCAAAGGTCATCTCTCTAGCGAATGCCCTTCTAAACCCACCAAAGATACGTATAAGGGTAAAGGGAAGAAGAATTGGAAAGGCAAGTCCAAGTTCAAGAACCAAAAGAAGGGACTTGTCGGCACTTTTGATGACTCCGATGAGGACACTTCAAGTGATAAAGAAGAGGATAATAAGGAGCGAGCTCATTTTTGCTTCGCGCCTTTTGATGATTCTTCATCAATCTCCTCGAGTTTAAGCGATGAAGAGGTGGAGGCGTGGCTTAACCTCAACGATGAAATGTGCTTCATGGCAAAGGGGGAAGAGTCTTCGTCAAGCTCCAACGAGGAGGAAAGTGATGAGGAAGTTGAGGAAGAGAAGCTATCCTACGAGGAGCTCGAATACTGCTTCAACGTGGTCTCCAATGGGGCAAGTAAGTGCATCGACTCATATGCTAAATTGAAAGAAAAATTTAAAAATGCTATGAGTAGGTTGCATGGCTTAGAATCTACTAGTGTAAATGATAATGATGCTTTGCATGTATGTGACACCAGTGAGAGAGATACACTTCTCTCTCAAGTTAAGGATTTGAGCATTTCTAATGAAAAATTATTAGCTCAAAACCTTAGCTTAGAAACTCGCATTCAACAACTTACATTGAACTGCAAAGAGGAATCCCAAAAGCTCAAAAGGTTTGTTTATTCTAGGGATTCACTCCACAGTTTGATTGTAAAACAACATCCGGAAAACCATAGAGGATGTTTGGGATACACTCTAAAGGTGGTTACCAAACCCACCTCCAATTCTTCTTATGGTGCTAATACAAGAAATATTGCTAAAGCACCTAAGAAGAATCATCATGCTTTCTTTTATAAAATTAAAACCAACAAGAAGCATGTAAATCACAAGGTGATGAGGAAGAATGAAAACTCTTCATTTTTTGCTAAGAAGAAAAATCCTCATTCTATGCATGCTAAGAAATTCTTTTCTACACTTAAGCATGCCACATCCATCCCTCTTGCAAAGGCAAAACCCTTGCCTAGGAAATCCTTGAGTTTATGGATTCCCACTAAGGTTAGGGTGCAAGAGAGGGATAGCTACATCAACTCTCTAGTTAGGGATGTGATCACCTCATGTGATTACATTAGGAAATCAAACTCCTCTGGGTTTGGTTCCATAATGTTTAGGTTCCTCACACATATACATATTGCATGCGTACTGTGCTTAAATGTTTATTTTAGCATACCCATTGTTTGTGTGTGTTTCAAGATTTTGAAAATGTTTTCAAATTTATTTTCTTTCATGAAAATGGGAATCTTGGGGAATATATTGACGTACATGCAGTTGTTGATCCATATGTATGTCAATGGGGGAGTTAATATGTTGTATGTTTAAAATATTTTAAAACATAGTTTGACTCTCATTTCGAGGTGTGTTTGAGATCATTGTTTTCAATTGATTATTTTGGGTCTCAACCTAAACCCTTTGGATATTGCCAACTTGTTTCATGATTAGATTTCCTTTTGGCAATATCACTATGTATCATTGAAGCTTGATTTTTCCATATCTATTGATTTGATACATTTTAGGCCCATGGCTACAATATATGTATATCAATTGATAAAGAGGACTATTCCAAGATTCATTGTCTACAATTGGTATTACCTCAATTGTTAGAGATTGTTTATCTTCTGCTTTACAATTGGTATTGGATCCTAGAAGTCAAAAATTGACCTTTTCTATGATCAAGGGGGAGCATGGGATAGTGATTGATACCCACTAAATTTTACAATTTGGTATCATACATCTCCTTATATCTTGTATATTGTCACATCTTTGATTAAAGATGACAAAGATGGATATTTATAATGTCCACCTTTCTGACGATGCCAAGGGAGAGAGATATATGCATTATGTAAATATAATTCTTGTATTTCATACATTTGCATTTGGGGGGAGATATATCTTTGGGGAAAGATATATGGGATTGTATAAACCATTCTAGTTTGCATGATATTGTCTATTGCAATTGGTTTATGTAATCCATGTCTACCTATTATATATCACCATGTTCTCTCATTATTTCTTTTGGTATAATGATTTTTTTACTATTGTGTATCTCATTTTACACTTGGTGCATATAAGTAGGGGGAACTCATTAGCATTGTGATTTAGTTCTTTATGTTTTACATAATGTGTGGCATCATCAAAAGGAGGGAGATTGTTGTGTATTGGTGTTTCATACCAATGTTATTTTGATGATGATCACAACATTATGTTGTTGCTAATGACTCTCTTGTTTTAGTCTCATAGTTACAATTCAAGAATATCATTTTTGGAGACAAACACTTGGTGCAAGGATGGACATCAAGTGGAGAAGGGCCAAAGCTTGGACTCAAGGGGTGCCAAAGCTTGGAGATGATGGGGAGCATCAAGGCATCAAGATTGAAGACATAGACTCTAAGGAAAGCAATGTAATCCATGTAATATTTCCTTTATTGTTTTCCCTCTCATTTGAGTCTATTTGAGTCTAGGTTAATGTAATGCCTTAATAGATGGTCCACTCATACATGCACATACATTTAACCATCTTAGTGAGCCTTAAGATTGTCATAGAATTCAACCTAATAGGCTTATCTTGACCAAAGACTCATATGGAGTCTATGGTTCTCCATCAGTCGCCTGCTGAAGGATTCACAGAAGACTGGGTGATTTCCAGACACCTGTCGAGCCTTCTACAGTCGACTGTGATGCATGGCTCAAGCCAACATTTCTATTAACTCTACTTGAGCTTTTCGCATCAGTCGACTGATGATCAGTTTACAGTCGCCTGTCGATTTACAGTCGCCTGTGAATTGGTCAACAGTCGTCTGAGTGGCGTAAGTGCATATACTGCTTCTCTCTGATTTTTTCCATCTCCTGCAGGAGTCGACTGATGAAGGGTTTACAGTCGCCTGGCTATTTTACAGTCGACTGTATTCTTGTCATCAGTCACCTGTATGCTTATCTGGAGAAAGTGTGCAGCTCTCTGTTTATTCCATTCCCTTCAACAGTCGCATGCTGAAGGTTTTACAGGCACATGTCTTGTTCACAGTCGACTGTATCGACTTCATCAGTCGACTGTCGAGGCTCAGATTATAGCCGTTGGATATTTTCTAGCCGTTGGACAGTCGACTGTCATTTGTTCATCAGTCGACTGTCAGTGACGTTTCTGCCTAGAAACTAGCCGTTGCAGCTTTTTGTTTTTAGTAGTTTCCTTGGGGTTTGAGGGTTGATATAGGGTTTCTATATATATGAGAAGGCTGATATGATTAGAACTTCTTGATGCTATTGTAAATCATTTAGAGATTGAAAAGACTCGCAAACTCTCACATTTTCCTCTTTGAGCTCTCATTCCTCTTCATGCATTGAAGTCCAGCTCAAGGGAAATCATCCAAGTGCTTTCAAGCCAATCTCAACACTTGGAGATCCTCTTCCATGCCTTACATTCATCTATGAGTAAGCATCTCAAGGCATATGTAAGCGTATTTATTTTACTTGGTGTTTCTTGTCACACTAATTGTCCTCGTGGAAATTAGTCTTTCACTCTTTGTGGGAGTTTATCTCTTTGTGGGATTAGGGTATTCTCTTTGTGGGAATAACTCTCTTTGTGGGAGTAACTCTCTTAGTGGGAGTTTGGTGTCCTAGTGTAGGGCTAACCCTAATTCTCTGAGTGGGAGTTAATAATTCTCTAGGTGGGAGTTTGACCCCTGTGTAGGATTGGTTGGGTCCTTGTGTAGGGCAAAATCCTCTTGGTGCGGTCTCTCTCTTTGTGGGAGTGTATCTCTTTGTGGGATTTGTATTCACTTCTCTTTGTAGGAATATAGTGAATATTGGTGTGGCTGAACGTACCCAAGTTTGGGGAACCAGGGTATATTCTTGTGTTTGCGTTTGGATTGATTGTGTCAATTATTTCCTCTTGCATTTATTATTCTGCATTTGCAAGTTTAATTTTAATTGGACAATTTATTTCCATTACACTATTCACCCCTCCTCTAGTGTGTTGTTGTTAGTATTGCAAGGGTAAGGCGATCCTTACAATTGGTATCAGAGCGAGGTTATAGCATACTGCAACGATGGCATTCAACGCCTCATCCGCGTCTCATGAAGAAGGTCATTCAACCGTTCGACCCCCGCTCTTCAACGGAACCAACTACCTAAGTTGGAAGATCAGGATGATGATCTATATGGAGGGTCAAGACCTATGAGATATTACGGAGGTGCCATCTGAGAAGCCCACTACACCTGTGGCTTCAAGGACAAAGGCGGAGAAGGACTCGATCAAATTCAATGCGAGGGCTATGAATGCATTCCATTGCGCCCTCTCAGCAAATGAGTTCAACCGCATCTCCATGTGTAAAACGGCCAACAAAATTTGGCGTACTTTGGAGATATGTCATGAAGGGACTACAAAGGTAAAGAAATCTAAACAAACTGTGTTTAGATCTAAGTATAAAATGTTAAGATACTGGAAGGAGAAAGCATCTCAGAAATGTTCACAAGGTTCACAGACATCGTGAACGCTTTGGAAGGACTTGGGAAGGTGATTTCCTAAGAGGATCGTGTGGAGAAGATCCTTGACTCTTTTACACCCAAATGGGAGTCAAAGACCAACGGGATTTTGGAGTCTAACGACACGTCCAACTATACCGTTAAGGAGTGCGTTGGGAATCTCATGGCCTACGAAGTGAAGCTTCAACACAAGAATGAGATTCAACCAACCAAGCCCGAGAAGCTAGAGAAGCAAAAGGGGGTTGCATTCCAAGCCAAGGAGGAGCCAATCAAATGGTGGAAGAAATTCCATCAAGAAGCTCATAGTGAAGAAGATGGAGAAGATGAAGCTAGTGGAGATGAAATCATGGAGATTGCCACGCAACTAAGAGCATTCCTCAAAAGCAAGCAAGGTAAATCTTCTTCAAAGTTTGCCTCCAATTCTAACAAGATTCCTACTTGTTACACTTGCAGTGGCAAAGGTCATCTCTCTATCGAATGCCCTTCCAAACCCACCATAGATACATATAAGGGTAAAGGGAAGAAGAATTGGAAAGGCAAGTCCAAGTTCAAGAACCAAAAGAAGGGACTTGTCGGCACTTTTGATGACTCAGATGAGGACACTTCAAGTGATGAAGAAGAGGATGATAAGGAGCGAGCTCATTTGTGCTTCGCGCCTTTTGATGATTCTTCATCAATCTCCTCGAGTTTAAGCGATGAAGAGGTGGAGGCGTGGCTTAACCTCAACGAGAAAATGTGCTTCATGACAAAGGGGGAAGAGTCTTCGTCAAGCTCCAACGAGGAGGAAAGTGATGAGAAAGTTGAGGAAGAGAAGCTATCCTACGAGGAGCTCGAATACTGCTTCAACGTGGTCTCCAATGGGGCAAGTAAGTGCATCGACTCATATGCTAAATTGAAAGCAAAATTTAAAAATGCTATGAGTAGGTTGCATGGCTTAGAATCTACTAGTGTAAATGATAATGATGCTTTGCATGTATGTGACACTAGTGAGAGAGATACACTTCTTTCTCAAGTTAAGGATTTGAGCATTTCTAATGAAAAATTATTGGCTCAAAACCTTAGCTTAGAAACTCGCATTCAACAACTTACGTTGAACTGCAAAGAGGAATCCCAAAAGCTCAAAAGCTTTGTTTATTCTAGGGATTCACTCCACAGTTTGCTTGTAAAACAACATCCGAAAAACCATAGAGGATGTTTGGGATACACTCTAAAGGTGGTTACCAAACACACCTCCAATTCTTCTTATGGTGCTAATATAAGAAATATTGCTAAAGCACCTAAGAAGAATCATCATGCTTTCTTGTATAAAATTAAAACCAACAAGAAGCATGTAAATCACAAGGTGATGAGGAAGAATGAAAACTCTTCATTTTTCGCAAAGAAGCAAAATCCTCATTCTATGCATGCCAAGAAATTCTTTTCTACACCTAAGCATGCCACATCCACCCCTCTTGCAAAGGCAAAACCCTTGCCTAGGAAATCCTTGAGTTTATGGATTCCCACTAAGGTTAGTGTGCAAGAGAGGGATAGCTACATCAACTCTCTAGTTAGGAATGTGATCACCTCATGTGCATTGGTATTGTGCTTAAATGTTTATTTTAGCATATCCATTATTTGTTTGTGTTTCAAGATTTTGAACATGTTTTCAAATTTATTTTCTTTCATGAAAATGGGAATCTTGGGGAATATATTGACGTACATGCATTTGTTGATCCATATGTATGTCAATGGGGGAGTTAATATGTTGTAGGTTTAAAATATTTTAAAGCATATATTGACTCTCATTTCGGGGTCTGTTTGAGATCATTGTTTTCAATTGATTATTTTGGGTCTCAACCTAAACTCCTTGGATATTGCCAACTTGTTTCATGATTAGATTTCCTTTTGGAAATATCACTATGTATCATTGAAGCTTGATTTTTCCATATCTATTGATTTGATACATTTTAGGCCCATGGCTCTAATATATGTATATCAATTGATAAAGAGGATTATTCCAAGATTCATTGTCTACAATTGGTATCACCTCAATTGTTAGAGATTGTTTATCTTCTACTTTACAATTGGTATTAGATCCTAGAAGTCAAAATTTGACCTTTTCTATGATCAAGGGGGAGCATGGGATAGTGATTGATACCCACTAAATTTAACAATTTGGTATCATACATCTCCTTATATCTTGCATATTGTCACATCTTTGATTAAAGATGACAAAGATGGATATTTATAATGTCCACCTTTTTGACGATGTCAAGGGGGAGAGATATATGCATTATGTAAATATAATTCTTATATTTCATACATATGCATTTGGGGAGAGAGATATCTTTGGGGAAAGATATATGGGATTGTATAAACCATTCTAGTTTGCATGATATTGTCTATTGCAATTGGTTTATGTAATCCATGTCTACATATTATATGTCACCATGTTGTCTCATTATTTATTTTGATATAATGAGTTTTTACTATTGTGTATCTCATTTTACAATTGATGCTTATAAGTAGGGGGAGCTCATTAGCATTGTGCTTTAGTTCTTTATGTTTTACATAATGTGTGTCATCATCAAAAAGGGGGAGATTGTCGAGTATTGGTGTTTTATACCAATGTTATTTTAATGATGATCACAACATTATGTTGTTGCTAATGACTCTCTTGTTTTAGTCTCATAGTTACATTTCAAGAATATCATTTTTGGAGACTAAACACTTGGTGCAAGGATGTACATCAAGTGCAGAAAGGCCAAAGCTTGGACTCAAGGGGTGCCAAAGCTTGGAGATGATGGGGAGCATCAAGGCATCAAGATTGAAGACATAGACTCTAAGGAAAGCAATGTAATCCATGTAATATTTCCTTTATGGCTTTCTCTCTCATTTGAGTCTAGGTTAATGTAATGCCTTGATAGATGGTCTACTCATACATGTACATGCATTTGACCATCTTAGTAAGACTTAGGATTATCATAGAATCCAACCCAATAGGCTCATCTTGACCAAAGACTCATTTGGAGTCTCTGGTTCTCTATCAGTCGCCTTTTGAAGGATTCACAGAAGACTGGGTGATTTCCAGTCGCCTGTCAAGCCTTCTCCAGTCGACTGTGATGCACGGCTCAAGTCAACATTTCTATTGACTCTACTTGAGATTTTCGCATCAGTCGACTGATGATCATTTTACAGTCGCCTGTGGATATGCAGTCAACTGTGAATTGGTCAACAGTCGTCTGAGTGGCGTAAGTGCATATACTGCTTCTCTCTGATTTTCTCCATCTCCTGCAGCAGTCGACTGATGAAGGGTTTACAGTCGCCTGGATATTTTACAGTCGACTGTATTCTTGTCATCAGTCACCAGTATGCTTATCTGGAGAAAGAGTGCAGCTCTCTGTTTATTCCATTCCCTGCAGCAGTCGCTTGCTGAAGGTTTTACAGGCGCCTGTCCTGTTCACAGTCGACTGTATCGACTTCATCAGTCGATTGTCGAGGCTCAGGTTATAGCCGTTGGATATTTTCGAGCCGTTGGACAGTCGACTGTCATTTGTTCATAAGTCGACTATCAATGACGTTTCTGCTCAGAAACTAGCCGTTGCAGCTTTTTGTTTTTAGATGTTTCCTTGGGTTTTGAGGGTTGATATAGGGTTTCTATATATATGAGAAGGCTGATATGATTAGAACCTCTTGATGCTATTGTAAATCATTTAGAGATTGAAAAACCACTCTCAAACTCTCACATTTCCTCTTTGAGCTCTCATTCCTCTTCATGCATTGAAGTCCAGCTCAATGAAAATCATCCAAGTGCTTTCAAGACAATTTCAACACTTGGAGATCCTCTTCCATGCCTTGCATTCATCTATGAGTAACATCTCAAGGCATAGGTAAGAGTATTTTATTTTACTTGGTGTTTCTTGTAACACTAATTCTCTTTGTGGGAATTAGTCTTTCTGTCTTTGTCGGAGTTTATCTCTTTGTGGGATTATGGTATTCTCTTTGTGGGAATAACTCTCTTTGTGAGAGTAACTCTCTTAGTGAAGTTTGGTGTCTTAGTATAGGGCTAACCCTAATTCTCTAAGTGGGAGTCAGTAATTCTCTAGGTGGGAGTTTGACCCCTGTGTAGGGTTGGTTGGGTGTAACGGCCGCTTTCCGACCATACGTACTTTAGCGCGTACCTTTGTTGTTTCATGTGCGCATTTTTGTATTTGATTTCTATTATTGTTCTCCGTAGTTCAGACGCACGACCGAACCCCGTTTTCTCGACCCTCTCGGAGGCGCGAGCGCCCCGATACTTTCTTCGTATTTTTTTGGACGTCGAGGGACCAAACTGCTTAACTCATTACCACTTGATTATATATATACTTTTTATAAAATTTGTTTTTAAAGGATCTGTACTTTGTTTATAAATCAACTTTTAATTATTAATTATTTTTAAAACCCTAACATTAATATTACAATACTGTCGTTTTGTTTTCAAAGGAAACAAAAAAAAAGAGAACTCAAAACACTTAAATGAAAATCAAACCCATTATTGTATACGTGTTTTTTTAAAGGTAAACAAGCTGTTAAAATCCAAACCCAAATTGATTTCTATCCCAACAAATCCTAACAACTCCCAAAATCATGTACCCAATCATATCTTTTGGGCCAACCACTCCCTCTCACGTCATCTATCTGTTTCCCCCCACGTACTGAACTCTCTCCCCCCTTTTACTAAGGGCCTGTTCTTATGTCCAAGCTTTGGAATAGAATCTCAAAATTTACACTGTTCACTTACTATTTGCGAGAATCCATCTTCACAATTTTCCGGGCTGTTCTTTTGCGCTTTGTTTTTGTTGGGATTAGAGGCCTACGTGGCAGCGAAATGAAGAATCCCACTTCGTTTTTGGGCTCTCAGCGAAACCGGAGGATTACACAGGAATCCTTATGACGTGGGCCCCCCCGCTTTATCTCGCGCCCAATGAGAGCGCGGCTTTCATTTTTTTTGTAACCGTTCGTTGCAGCGGAACCCATCTCATTTTTTATTAATTTTTTTTTGCTTTTGTTTGCAGCAACAAATGCGATTTGGTGGGTCCCACTTCATCCAACTTTCTTCATCCAAAAGAACACACTACACGGAGTGGACCCCACTTCAACTTTCCAACTCCACAATCCAACCCCACTTTCCAACAAAAGAACACACTACACTAAATTTCTCTCTCATCAGAATCCACACTTCTCAACTTTCCCCAATTATACTTTCCTACAAAAGAACAGGCCCTAACTGAACCCTAGGCAAATGAAAAAAAAAAGCCAGCAACCCTCACTTTAATAGCTTACATATATATAATAACCTACTCTATATCCCTAAGCCTAGGCCTTTAGCTTCCAACAGCACGCTACCCATGCCCACGAAACTCACATCCCAACTTCCATCTTCTTCGTGATGCCCGTGCCCAAACTTTTAGTTCGCCATCAACTAGCCAGTGCCCAGGCCTCTCCTCCCCCTTGTCCGGTGGCCGCACTTCACCCCCGTCCACCGCACACTTCCCTATCCGACCATCTTCTCACCCTAACCCGTCGAAGGCCACTCCCGTTCAGACCGCAGCCCCGACGCCGACCACCTCCTCTTCTCGTCCCCGCGCCACCACCCTCCGGTGGCCTCACCCCGTCTCCGACCCGCAACGTCGGTAGCCAGAAAACCCATCAACCCCGCGGCACCTCTTCCTCGACGCCGTCGAGCCCAACTCGCTCAACTCCAATGCGTCGCCTTCTCCCCACCTCATCTCCCTCGCCGTCCCTTCAGCGCCATCACAGCCTGAGCCACCGGAGCAACGCCCTCTTCCCTCGTCTTGCCTCCTGCATGAGCCAACCATCGACATGACGTCGCTCCTGCCAGATCTCATCGGCTGCCACCTCTGACCGGCCAGCTTGTCCCGCCGACCGGTAGTATCCCGTACTGTCGCTCTCCCTGCGGCAGTCCGAGCCGGCAACGCCCTCTGCCTGGCCGTGGCGACCTCTCGCCGCTGTCTGCAGACCACCAGAAACCCTTCCTACGGCCGTCCAACGTCCTCAGATCCGCCGCCCCCTCTCTCAACTTCAGGCACCACTGCCCAGCTCGTTGTTGCCGCAACCTACGAGCTGCTTCCCCAGTCGCCTATCATCAGGCCGCTACCTTCATTTACGCTGATGCCTTCCCCGACGATTCACCGAACCCCACGACTGGCCAACGTTCTCCCCTCGCTGCCGCTGCCACAGGCTGCCGTCGTCGCTGACCTCGCCACTGCCCTGGCCGCCCGTTTCCGCTGCGTGCCGTCTCTCGCCCCGACGTGCCTCTTCTCTTCTGCAAGAACCAAAACGATGAATAAAGGAAGTCAGGTAAGTACTTTTCTAAGTATTTCAATTTATAACTAGTAATAATATGTGCCTTAGCTTAGCTTGTATCCTTGAGGTTAGGGCCTTAGATATAACATATAGGTCGGTACCCTCTATGAGTGATGAACTGTAACCTATTATAGGCTAGCAGTACTCTATAGGTGATGTACTATATGCGAACTATATATATATCTGCTTATAAGTTTGGTGGTACCAATTTAACAAATGAGTAGGATCAGTAACTTGATAGTGCTGTTAATCAATAACGTATAATAATAATGCTAATGACAGTTGGTAAGCTCTCTCTCTGTAATATATGTTTTATAACAGTAATTGTATATATTAAAATAAACCATGTGTTAGGATAATATTATTACTTGTTATAACCGGTAAGTTTAAGTTTAAATAAGTTTTTATATAACCATATGTATGTAAATAGTACGACCATGCTTTTCTAATAGTTGATTTTCGTCAACTGATATCGGAACCAGAGTGAGGACGACGCGATCCGTTGTTTCATACCCGACGTCATTACCGTTCGCTGCGCTACCCGCAGCCGTGACGACCCCGAAACGACTCTCACTGCGCTACCCGCAGTCGAGGACACGAGCATCGCCACTGTTTTCAGACCCGACGCCGGATTTACGCGTGAACATCATTCAGGTTGGTACCCCTAACTCGTAGCACAACCCACACCGTAGCGAAACTGAAAACTTAACTAAAATCAGACCACCGTAACTAAATTTATTTTCTGCGCCAGTAAAACGCTGCTCACTGTAGAAATCGACCATCGAACAATTATTCTGTGCACATAGGATAGTGGTCGACTTAGGTTGATAAAACACAAAAATGTGACTTTTGATGAATAGGGTAGTCCCGCCAATCTAGAAACAACACCTAATAGGACATATTGAAATTGAGACCTGACACCGTCGCCACGGCACTGTTTCAGACGGACTTTCGCGGACGAGACGCTTGGACGAGACGCTTCGAGAGGATGACACACTCGCCATTGCAGGCAAGTGTATCCACTTGCACTTTTGGCCGTGCTTAGGCCCTAGTTGGTTAGAATTGTTAACTGTGAACAAAAAGAACCGGATGTGAAATGATAGCGTCCGGGACGACTCCTGACGGCTCAGACTTGACGACGAAGTTTGAGCCTGATAACAACAACTTTTGGATATTGTAGGGCTATCATGTTTGTGTGCGTGTGTGTGGACACCCTAGAATAACCCTTCCTGTCTTGTCACATCCTGTCCCGTCTTACACAGCCCGCTGGGTAATAGGACACTCTTCGAGTGATCCCTTGTACAGATTCACAGCCTGCGGGCAATAGGGCACTCTCCAAGCTAGAGAGAGTGATCTCTTGTACTGTTTCACAGCCTGCGGGCAATAGGGCACTCTCCAAGCTAGAGAGAGTGATCCCTTGTACGGATACACATCATGCGGGCAATTGGGCACTCGCCAAGCTAGAGCGAGTGATCCCTTGTACTGGTGTCATGTCTTGTCTTGTCTTGGGGTTTGGGGTTGGGTTGAGCGTGCGCACGGCAAGAGGGTCTGATCCCCCTCGAACCGTAAGGCGTGAACCCTTTCGTGTCTCACTTGTCTTGTCTTGCCTTGTTTCCGTCACGTCCCGACTTGTCTTGACACCTGTAGGTTAGTCCCGTAGTTGGTAGCACACGCTACGACTACTACTTGTTGCGCTTTACTTTCCTGATGCGTTACTTCTGTTTGTTACTCAGTTATAACCACATCATGCTAATCAACCAGTAAAACGTTGTCTAAAACTTGATGCACTTGCAGTTTGGTCTAACCCTTTTTGTAGACCTTACCTGACGTACAGTTCCTTCTTTTGGTGCTGTACGTCAGGTACTCAGCCAGAGTTCGTGGACGAGGCAGACTCACTAGAGTACGAGGAGCCGAGGACGTCGACCCAGAGCACGTGCCCGACGAGGGCCAGACCTAGAGGTTTTTTTAGTCGTCACTTGCAGAGGTTACTGCTTTTAGTTCACTTTAAATATTCTGTTGCCATGCTTAGGCTTCTTTTTAGACTTTGTACCTGCTGGATACTATATCTCTAATTTAATGAATGCAATTCCTTTCTGTACTTCTGTTTTTTCGAACTTTATTAATTGCAAGAACCTGAAACTTTTAAAATGGTACCCCTACATACGCTTATTGGGTCCGAGCTTCTCAGCTCCGGCCTAAGCGGGCCTTAGTCACGCTTCGTCTCCGTCCATTTTGGGAAGCGGGGCGTGACATTGGGTCCTTGTGTAGGGCAAAATCCTCTTGGTGAGGTCTCTCTCTTTGTGGGAGTGTATCTCTTTGTGGGATTTGTATTCACTTCTCTTTGTGGGAATATAGTGAATATTGGTGTGGCTGAACGTACCCAAGTTTGGGGAACCAGGGTATGTTCTTGTGTTTGCGTTTGGATTGATTGTGTCAATTATTTCCTCTTGCATTTATTATTCCGCATTTGCAAGTTTAATTTTAATTGGACAATTTATTGCCATTACACTATTCACCCCCCCCTCTAGTGTGTTGTTGTTAGTATTGCAAGGGTAAGGTGATCCTTACTGTTTGTTCTGCGCATTTTAATGTCATGAATTTCGGCTATTAGATGTGCCGGATGGAGACATTTCTAAGGAGTGCTTCTCTTTGTAGAACCCTCCATAAGGAGTAAGTTGAACCACCGAAGAATATTTTGACAAATGGACTCCCACCGAGAAGTCCGCTGAGGTGAATAATGCCAATGCTATGAACGCTCTTCATTGCGCATTGGATCTGGATGAGTTCAATAAGATATGCACATGTAAGAGTGCATATCAAATATGGAACCATCTCGTCGTTACCCAAGAGGGAACAAACAAGGTAAAATTGTTAAAATTATATGTTGTTATACAAAATTTTGACATGTTTCATATGCAGGAAGGTGAGAACATTGCAACGATATACGGTCGTTTCACCGACATCACCAATGAGCTTGAATCTCTCGGTCAAGTATACACTCAACAAGAAAAGGTGAGAAAGATAATCATTGGAATGACCTCTAAATGGGAAAGAAGGGCCATTACCATTGAGGAGGTCAATGACATGAAGAACTATATTGTGGTGAATCGCATCGGTACTATCATGTCTTACGAAGTATATCAAGATACATTCTTTTTTTTCAACTTCGACCTTTACTCTATAAGAATAAGAGTCAACCAACCATTCCATTCTGATTGGTTGTCTGAGCACCCATAACTCATTGCCTCTCGCGAGTCGGATATCTTCGGGCCTTTCCACAACTCCTAAATGGATTTTCCATCATCGTATCCGATCTAATTTAATAGCAGACGGAGAGAGTCGCGAGACACTACTTTAAGTAAGGGTAATTTAAGAGGTATTGATATGATAGTCTTTTGTATAATCTCTACTTCAATTTTAGTAGCAAAAACAGAGTGCCTCTTAGGAACTTTTGGATACCTAGATTGAAGAACGGAATGAAGATTAGAGCTATGATGAACCCAACGGAGGCCAAGAAGAAAGCGTTAGCCTTCAAGGCTACTTCTTCATCCTCCGATAGTGATGAATCCGAGAATGAAATAGATTTGGAAGAAAAGGCGAAAATGGTGAAGAAGTTCTAATGCTTCTTTCGTGAAGATAAATTTCCTTCCAAATATAAATTTGATTCCACTAACAATTCATCGTCTCTTTGTTTTAAGTGTAACAAGCCAGGGCACATCAAGAAGGATTGCCCAATGCTAAAAACAAAGAAAAGTGTAAAGCACCAAAGTACCACAAGTCCGACAAGTTTAAGAAGGACAAGAAGAAAGGACTTGTTGGGACTTTCGATGATTCAAGTGGAGATCCCTCGAGTGAATCTAAGGATGATAAGGGGAGAGTGCACATATGTGCTCCATGGCCCGAGAAGATGCATTCTCCGATGAGAATGATATTGAGAATGATGAACCCGAGGTAACCATGGATGAACTTTGTATTGCTAACGAAGAATTATTTTCTAAGTAACAATCTCTTATGCTTAGTTATACTAATTTGAAGAAATCTAATGTTAGTAAATCATCCATGCCATGCATTACCAACAATGATGTAACGACCGGTTTTTTGTATGACTATTATATGAATAATATTGGATGTTTCCCTCTTTGTGTGTTTTTCATGTTTGAAATCCTTACGATTAACTTCATAGCGTCTTAATCCTAGTGCTTGAGTGATCCTAGACGCCATAGGGATCTTCCCGAAGCTTCGCGCTTCGATTCGACACTTCTGGTGCATCTTAGTCGGTTCATAAAGGAGAGCCAACCGACTAGATTGCAATCTAGTCGGTCGGCTATCCTTCTCTGATCGGCTAGTTCTTGTCAGTAAATTTCAGCTTAGTTACTGTTTATGGTTAGTCGGTCTAAGAACAACTACCGACCAACTAGTTCCTAAACAGTCGGTTAATATTCCTTCTTTGACCGACTAATTCTCAGTGCTTAATATCCATTTAATTTCACTCTTAGTCGGTCTATGAACGATCAACGACCGACTAGATTCTAGACTAGTCGGTCGACGAGCCTTCGCAGACCGACTAAATCTGTCTACCTGTACCAACCATGTTCACGGTTTGGCTTTTAGTCGGTCTAAGTTAGACGACCGACCGACTAGATCCCAAACAAGTCGGTCGACCACCCTTCTCTGACCGACTAAACTGCCCAGTAAACCTAGGTTAAGTCGCAGTCGCCGTTTCATTTTCTATTTAATCCCTTCGATTCTTTCATTCTTTCATCATTCTTTTTGAGCCAATTTCTTCCCCAAATCATCCTCAACATTCCTCAAGCCATTTCCTTCCTCCTCGAAGCTTCCCTCTCGCCATTTCTTGCACCGGCCACCTCCCCTAGGCCGCCGGATCTCGATTTCAGCCGTAGCTTTCCGGGATCGTTCTCCGTCGCCGAAGCCAGATCTGTTTTGGCGTCTTTCGTTCGCTACTCTTACGGTTAATGGATCTAAACCTTAATCTCTTTTAACCCACACCGTAATTAGAAAACCTAATTAAAAATGATTCATTAGACAATATAGGATTCTATTATGAAATCTGATTTGGTGATCATTCTAATGTTGTTTTGCCGAAACAGCGAACCCAAATTACCGTAGGACACCGATCTCGTGACTCACGTCGAACAACAACTTCGGTACCAGGCAAGTGAAACTTGCCAACCTTACTTTAGGCCATGCTCCTTAGGCCAATACTTGTTTTAGCGTGAAAGAGACTAGACCGTGAAATGATAGCGGTTTAGGCGCAATTTCAATTCAAGCTTTACAACGAAGCTAGAATTTCCTTGTCATGCCATGTCATACAAATGCCTGTCATGTTTACTTTTCTTTAACGGTACACAATTTCATTTCAATTAATTATCATGTGCATCCATTATACTTGTCATGTCGCATGTTGCATCGTAGCACACGCTACAAATCCTTGTACAAATCCGTGTTTCCGTGTTACCGGCTAGGCACCCGTTATGCGGGCATAACCCTACGCCATACGTGTTAAAAACACTTCATGGCTCATGATCCAGAAGCGAGCATTACGTGTTCGGGGGTAATGCCCGGGCTTGACACACGTGGAGGGGTAGGGATAAATGGTCACTTGAGCGTAAGAGTTGGCCCGTACAGCCACTCTAGCCAAAGGGCGGAATCACTGTGCACGACGTGCTTAAAATTCTTATACTTGTCATGTAATTGTTTACTTGCCATGTCATGTTACTTGCCATGTTATAACCATGCCATAACATAAACTGTTGTTGTTCTATTTGCATACTATGTCATGTCATACTTCACCCTAGAACTGTTAGGTTGTACCACCTTCCTTTTGTTTCCTTGCACAAGTCTTGTAGACTTGCTGACATGCGCCCATTCTCTTTGGGTGTCGCATGTTAGTTGCTGAGCCAGAGGTTGCAGTTGAGGGCGACGAGTTCGTGGAGTACGAGCCCAATCCCGTTGCTGATGTTGAGTACGAGGACACCGGCGACCAGTCTTAGTTCCTTCGCATTTTCCCTTGATAGTTGTTGTGTTGTTGTCGGTGAGTAGCACCGTTTGTTGTTAATTCTTGTTGGCCATGCTAGGCCTTTTCTTTTGGACTCTCTTTTGTTTGCCTGGTGGCATTTCTGGTTGTTGAACTTATATCTGGATTCTGAGTTGAATAATTTTTAATTATTTGTCTCTTTCTCTATTATTGTTATTGTTGTTTCGAGTCACATTACAGGGACCTGGTACTTCGTAATATTTGACGCTTATCGGACTTGCGGCCTTGTAGCTTCAAGTCTGAGCGGACCTTCTCACACTTCGCCTCCACGTTTTTGGGAAGTGGGGCGTGACAGGTTTCTTTAGTGGCCCATGCAGGTCCAATTTCCTGTAACTATGACTTAATCGAAACAACGATAAGAATTATAAAATGTCCGATAAACAAATTCAACGCCGAGTCATAGGGCTGAGACTCTGATTTATTTCGTTTTTCCTGTGTCAATAGATGGCTGGGAGACAGAATACCCGTGCTGGTGGTGGTGTGCCCCCTCGTGTCAAGGAGCCGGATCGGGAGCCCACCAACGGGGAGATCATGTGGATGATGCATCAGATGATGCAGGTGCAGCAGGGGATGCTGCAGAATGCCTGGAATGTTCCACCTGCTCGAGCAGCGCAGCCTGTCCAAAATGTCCCTCGATTCGAGCCCGAAGCGAAGCAGTTTTGGGAGCTGGGTCCTGCCTACTTTGATGGGACCGAAGGACCTCTGGCTGCGGATGAATAGACCAAGAACATGGAGGACAACTTGAAGATGTCGAAGGTCGACCCGACTGGATGGGTTGACTTGGCGAAGCGGCAGCTTAAGGACAACGCTCGAAACTGGTGGGATGCCGAGGAGGAGTTGCTGGAAGAGCCGATATCTTGGGCTACCTTCAAGTCCAGATTTGACGAGGAGTATTTTCCGAAGGCTGCCAGGAGGGAGATGGCACAGTGCTTCATTGACCTGAAGCAGGGGAGCTTGACAGTGGATCAGTACCACCAGAAGTTCACCAGGCTGAGCCGTTTCGCACCGAAGATGGTGCAGGATGCTGATGAGAGAGCCCAGAGGTTTCTGCAGGGGATTTCTTTGGACCTTCAGAGCTATGTGACTTCTTCTGATGCGGAGTCTTATCAGAATGTTTTGATTGCGACAAAGAGGCAGGAGCGGATCGTGAACCAGAAGAGGGGGCAGATTTCTGGAACTGTGAAGAGGCATGTGGAGCAGGCCAGGGCAGTGATGAGACCAGCGTTCGGGCCCAATCAACCGGTGCAGTTCAAGAGGCCCGGAGGACCTCCTACTCTGAATACTTGCCATTTCTGTGGCAAGACGGGGCATGTCAAGGATCAGTACCGGAAGATGCTGGGGCAGTGCTTGGTTTGTGGTGATCCTGCGCATACCATGAGGGACTGCCCGAAGTCCAAGCAGCCGTGGAAGGGACCTATTGCAGCTCAGCCGTTACAGCAGAAGGAACCTGTTCCTGCTGGATGTGGAGCGCCTCTCGTTCCGCAGAGGCAGGATTTTCAGCAAGCTGTTCAGCCGAGGCGGCATGCGTTTCTGATGACTGCTATTGAGACCGAGGCGGTGGATGAGGTTATTACAGGTAACCCTCAATCTAGCTGTTCTTTCAGTGGTTATTTTTAGTTATTAGATTATGTTTGGTTGTTGCATATGTTTGTCTGCTTGAATAGGACTTGATTGTTAGACTGTCTGTTAGGTGTGATTTTGGTTTGCACATTCCCTGCACGAGTCCTCTTCGACTCAGGTGCATCGATATGCATTATCTCTCAGAGCTTCGTGGAGAAGCATTCCTTGTCGACTTTCCCTCTTCCCAAGAGTTGGAATATCGTTACGGGGAATGACGTGGTCTCGGTGCATCGTGGTTGCAACTCTTGCCCTTTGGTGGTCTGTGGACATGAGCTCTACGCAGATTTTATTGTCCACAACATCATCAACTATGATGCCGTCCTCGGGATGGACTGGCTAGGGAGCTTCTATTCCATGATCGATTGTCAGAGGAAGAAGGTGGTGTTCGAGATCCCTGGACATCTGGTGTTCGAGTTCAGCCGGGGTAGCAGTTCGCTTGGTCCTGTCAGGTTTCAGGCCAGGCCGGTGGAGATCATTGCTATGCAGATGGAGCAGTGTCGGCCTGCGGTAGTGCGTGACTTCGGCGACGTCTTCCCCGAGGAGATGTCTGGATTGCCACCTGATCGAGCTCTCGAGTTTTCGATCGACCTCATTTCGGGAGCGCAGCCTATTTCGAAAGCGCTGTATCGCATGGCACCAGCAGAATTGGAGGAATTGCGGAAGCAGCTGGATGAGCTTTTGTAGAAGGGTTACATTAATCCCAGTGTGTCTCCATGGGGAGCACTGGTCTTGCTAGTGAAGAAGAAGGACGGTTCGCGTCGCATGTGTGTGGACTACCAGGAGTTGAATGCGGTGACCGTCAAGAATCGATATCCGTTGCCTCGCATCGATGAAATCTTCGATCAGCTGGGAGGATCGAGGGTATTCTCTAAGCTGGATCTGAGGAGTGGTTATCACCAGCTGAAGGTGAGGAAGGAGGATGTTCCGAAGACAGCATTCAGGATGAAATATGGACACTACGAGTTCGTGGTTATGCCTTTCGGTGTAACCAACGCACCTGCAGTTTTTATGAATCTGATGAATCTGATTTTCTATGACTTTCTAGATAAGTTTGTCGTTATCTTCATTGACGATATTCTGATCTACTCGAAGTCAGAGGAGGAGCATGTGTCGCACTTAAGGACAGTATTGGAGATCTTGAGGAAGCATAGGTTGTTTGCGAAGTATTCCAAGTGCGAGTTTTGGCTGGATAGGGTTGCTTTTCTCGGGCATGTGGTGACTGGAGATGGTATTTCGGTGGACCCCGAGAAGATTAAGGCTAACAGGGAGTGGCCTTTCCCATGGTCTGCGTCTGAGATCCGGAGTTTCCTTGGACTTACAGGCTATTACCGATGATTCATCAAGGATTTCTCTTGTATCGCCGAGCCGATGACCAGATTGACGCGGAAGGAGGTATCTTTTATTTGGTCTGATGACTGTGAGGAAGCGTTTGGTGTTCTGAAGGAGAGGTTGACGTCTGCCCCTATTCTTGCTGTGCCTGATCGTAGTGGAGGATTCGAGATCTTTTGTGATGCTTCCGGCAAGGTTCTCGGTTGCGTATTGCATCAGCATGGGCACGTGGTCACGTATGCTTCTCGTCAGCTTAAGGCTCATGAGAAGAATTACCCGACGCACGATTTGGAGTTGGCTGCTGTCATGTTTGTGCTGAATATTTGGAGGCACTTCCTGCTGAGTGAGAAGGTGAAGATCTTCGGCGATCACAAAAGCTTGAAGTACATTTTTACTCAGAAGGAGCTCAACATGCGACATCGTCGGTGGTTGGAACTCATGGCAGACTACGAGATCGATTTGCAGTATCACCATGGCAAGGTGAATGTGGTTCCAGATGCGTTGAGTAGGCTTCCAGTGGTGATGTTGTTGACTTCACAGTGGAGATTGCAGCAGGATTTTTGCGAGTCCAGTATTGAGATTGTTCTGTCTGGTGAGGTCTCTTTGTTGATGTGTATGCAGATACAGTCGACGGTCGTGGATCGGATCAAGGCTGGGCAGGCTGGAGACCCGAAGTTGGTGAAGATTCGAGAGCTGGTGGAAGCCGGTCTGTGGGCTGACTTCGTGATTCATGAGGATGGCTCGTTGAGATTTGGAGCCAGGTTGTGTGTGCCGGCAGGGGATATCAGAGAGGAGTTATTGGTTGAGGCACACAGTTCGCCGTATTCTGTGCATCCTGGTGGGACCAAGATGTACAAGGACCTTCGCCTAAATTTTTGGTGGCATGGTATGAAGAGGAGTGTGGCTCGGAGTGTAGCCAAGTGCTTGGTTTGCCAGCAGGTTAAGGCGGAGCATCAGCGTACGGCGGGGTTTCTACAACCGCTTTCGATTCCGGAGTGAAAGTGGCAACACATCACTATGGACTTCGTGACTGGACTACCTCGGAGTCCAAAGCAGAATGAGGCGATTTTGGTGGTCGTAGACCGATTAACCAAATCTGTGCACTTTATTCCTTTCCGAGTAGGACAGTCTACTGAGGCGCTAGCGAGGAGATATATGGAGGTAAATCTTTTACTCTCCGTTTTAATTTCCTTTTTCCTAGTTTAGATAGTGATGTAACGTGAATCGTGCAGGAGATCATACGACTTCACGGAGTCCCTGTGAGTATCGTGTTGGACAGAGACACGAGATTCACATCTCAGTTCTGGCGGAGCCTGCAGAAGAGTTTGGGTACGAGTCTGAGTTTCAGTACGGCGTACCATCCGCAGACGGATGGCCAGTCCGAGAGGACGATCCAGATCTTGGAGGACATGCTTAGGGCGTGTATGTTGGACTTCAAGGGTTCTTGGGAGGATCATCTCCACCTCGTGGAGTTTGCCTACAATAACAGCTACTAGGCGAGTATTGGCATGGCACCTTTCGCAGTGCTATATGGGAAGAAATTTCGATCGCCACTGAGCTGGGATGACATTGGAGATCGGGAGCTGTTAGGACCTGAGATGATCGTGGAGGCTGTGGATGTTGTCAGGAACATACAAGAGAGGCTGAGGATTGCTCAGGAGCGTTTCAAGCAGTGGGCTGATGCTAAACGGCGTCCGTTGGAGTTTCAGCCGGGTGACCATGTGTTCATGAAGATTTCCCCGAATCGAGGAGTGATTCGCTTTGGGAAACGAGGGAAGCTGAGCCCGAGATACATTGGACCGTTTGAAATTCTGGAGAGAGTTGGCGAGGTAGCCTACCGCTTAGCCTTGCCGCCATCTTTGGAAGGAGTTCACGATGTCTTCCATGTGTCGCAGCTTCATCGGTACATCAGCGATCCATCTCATGCTGTGGATTTCTCAGAGATCACCGTTCGCTCTGATCTGACGTATGATCAGCTGCCAGTGCAGATTTTGGACCGACGTCAGAAGTCACTTCGGAACAAGACCGTCGATCTTGTTAGGGTGATGTGGCGACACAGCTCGCCAGGGGAGTCTACTTGGGAGAGAGAAGACGAGATGCGTGAGCGCTACCCACTTTTGTTCCCTGACACGTGAGTGTTGGGAAATTCCGAGGGCGGAATTTTTCTTAAGGTGGGGAGGATGTAACGACCGGTTTTTTGTAATGACTATTATATAAATAATATTGGATGTTTCCCTCTTTGTGTGTTTTTCCTGTTTGAAATCCTTATGATTAACTTCATAGCGTTTTAATCCTAGTGCTTGAGTGATCCTAGAGGCCATAGGGATCTTCCCGAAGCTTCGCGCTTCGATTCGGCACTTCTGGTGCATCTTAGTCGGTTCATGAAGGAGAGCCAACTGACTAGATTGCAATCTAGTCGGTCGGCTATCCTTCTCTGACCGGCTAGTTCTTGTCAGTAAATTTCAGCTTAGTTATTGTTTATGGTTAGTCGGTCTAAGAACAACTACCGACCGACTAGTTCCTAAACTAGTCGGTTAATATTCCTTCTTTGACCGACTAATTCTCAGTGCTTAATATCCATTTAATTTCACTCTTAGTCGGTCTATGAACGATCAACGCCGACTAGATTCTAGACTAGTCGGTCGACGGGCCTTCACAGACCGACTAAATCTGTCTACCTGTACCAACCCTGTTCACGGTTTGGCTTTTAGTCGGTCTAAGTTAGACGAACGACCGACTAGATCCCAAACTAGTCGGTCGACCACCCTTCTCTGACCGACTAAACTGCCCAGTAAACCTAGGTTAAGTCGCAGCCGCCGTTTCATTTTCTATTTAATCCCTTCGATTCTTTCATTCTTTCTTCATTCTTTCTGAGCCAATCTCTTCCCCAAATCATCCTCAACATTCCTCAAGCCATTTCCTTCCTCCTCGAAGCTTCCCTCTCGCCATTTCTTGCACCGGCCACCTCCCCTAGGCCGCCGAATCTCGATTTCAGCCATAGCTTTCCGGGATCGTTCTCCGTCGCCGAAGCCAGATCTGTTTTGGCGTCTTTCGCTCGCTACTCTTACGGTTAGTGGATCTAACCCTTAATCTCTTTTAACCCACACCGTAATTAGAAAACCAAATTAAAAACGATTCGTTAGACGATATAGGATTCTCGTATGAAATCTGATTTGGTGATCATTCTAATGTTGTTTTGCCGAAACAGCGAACCCAAATTACCGTAGGACACCGATCTCATGATTCACGTCGAACAACAACTTCGGTACCAGGCAAGTGAAACTTGCCAACCTTACTTTAGGCCATGCTCCTTAGGCCAATACTTGTTTTAGCGTGAAAGAGACTAGACTGTGAAATGATAGCGGTCTAGGCGCAATTTCAATTCTAGCTTGACAACGAAGCTAGAATTTCCCTTGTCATGCCATGTCATACAAATGCCTGTCATGTTTACTTTTCTTTAACGGTACACAATTTCATTTCAATTAATTATCATGTGCATCCATTATACTTTTCATGTCGCATGTTGCATCGTAGCATACGCTACAAATCCTTGTACAAATCCGTGTTTCCGTGTTACCGGCTAGGCACCCGTTATGCGGGCATAACCCTACGCCATACGGGTTAAAAACATTTCCTGGCTCGTGATCCAGAAGCGAGCATTATGTGTTCGGGGGTAATGCCCTGGCTCGACATACGTGGAGGGGTAGGGATAAACGGTCACTTGAGCGTAAGAGTTGGCCCGTACAGCCACTCTAGCCAAAGGGCATAATCTCTGTGCACGACGTGCTTAAAATTCTTATACTTGTCATGTAATTGTTTACTTGCCATGTCATGTTACTTGCCATGTTATAACCATGCCATAACATAAACTGCTGTTGTTCTATTTGCATACTATGTCATGTCATACTTCACCCTAGAACTGTTAGGTTGTACCACCTTCCTTTTGTTTCCTTGCACAAGTCTTGTAGACTTGCTGACATGTGCCCCTTCTCTTTGGGTGTCGCATGTTAGTTGCTGAGCCAGAGGTTGCAGTTGAGGGTGACGAGTTCGTGGAGTACAAGCCCGATCCCGTTGATGACGTTGAGTACGAGGACACCGGCGACCAGTCTTAGTTCCTTCGTAGTTTCCCTTGATAGTTGTTGTGTTGCTGTCGGTGAGTAGCACCGTTTGTTGTTAGTTCTTGTTGGCCATGCTAGGCCTTTTCTTTTGGACTCTCTTTTGTTTGCCTGGTGGCATTTCTGGTTGTTGAACTTATATCTGGATTCTGAGTTGAATAATTTTTAATTATTTGTCTCTTTCTCTATTATTGTTATTGTTGTTTCGAGTCACATTACAGGGACCTGCTACTTCGTAATATTTGACGCTTATCGGACTTGCGGCCTTGTAGCTTCAAGTCTGAGCGGACCTTCTCACGCTTCGCCTCCACGTTTTTGGGAAGCGGGGCGTGACAAATGACACCATTGTTGACACATTTACACTTGAGAAAGCCAATTTGGTTTCTCAAAATGGCACCTTGAGAAATGAAGTGAATTCCCTCAAATCTCAACTAGATCAAGGTTATTCTAAAGATAGTATTGATCTAGCTTCACAAAACACACAATTGGGTATTCAGAATGATTCTCTTAAAACTCAAGTGCACGAGCTCAAAACACGTGTGTCCACTTTGGATACCAATATTTCTTCCCTTAGGGAGAAATATGAGCTCATGTCCTCCCAAGTTAAGAGATTTAACAAAGGGAAAGGGCAATTAGATGAATTGCTTTCAAACCAATTTCCGGCCACACATCGTGTTAGACTTGGTTATGTGGAAGCAAATGCATCCAAATCTCGCACCTCCTATAGTGGTGTAACTATAGATTTTGTGAGGCCATCTCCGGTGCATCCACTAGTGGTGCCAAAAACATTATTGGTAGAAAACCTACCAAGAAGGCCACCACTTCATACTCTCCTTCTTTTGGCAAGAAACCCACTACGGGTGGAAACCAAAAGAAAGGTCATGCATATATGTACACCAACACTCATACACATAGAAACTCTCCTACTTCACATGAGGACACTTATGACACATTTTATGCTCCACACCCACGGGCACGTGCAAACTCACACTTAAGAAATACTCATACATGTGCTCCTAACATTCATATGTTCATACACATAATCCTCCCATGTATGCTCATGCACATCCACCACATCACATGCATGCTCCATATGCTTCATATAATATGCATGCTCCTCAATTTGCATATAACCCATATATGTATCATGCTTATCCACCTCCATCTTCATATGTTAGATCTCATGCTCCTAGGAAGAATGCACCACATAGATCTCAACCAAATGTGCATTCAACTAGGAAAAGGACACCCAAAACATACACAATTTGGGGTCCTAAGAATACTAGCACAAATGATAGGAATTCTTATGTCAATTCTTATTTTAGCGATGTGATAAATAGTGGTAACTATGTTGGGAAGCCAAAGTCCACTTGGACTTGGTTTCGAAATGGCTAATCCCCTTGGACCCAACAAAGCTTAGGTACCATGAGCTTATGGTATACTATGTAGGTACCTAAGAACAAGAAAGAGAGCAATTATAGACATATTGGCTCTAAAAGGAAAGGATGGATACTCGATAGCGGATGCTCCAAACACATGACGGGAGATCCTACATTGCTCTCCGAAGTGGTTCGCATCAAGGATGGTGCAACGATCACTTTTGGAGGCAATCAAAAGGGATCCATCATTGGAGTAGGCAAAGTCGGTAATCCTTCCAAACCACTTATTACTAATGTTTATTTAGTTAGTGGTTTATGTCATAATCTTATCTCCATTAGTCAACTCTGTGACAAGGGTTACAAGGTTAACTTTGGAGAGGGTATTTGCAATATTGTTGATATTGATTCGCATGTTTTATTTACCGGTATTAGACGTAAAAATATTTATTATTTGAGCTTGCCTAAAACCATAGAATATTGCTTAGTTGCTAATACAAATGAACAACTATTATGGCATCACCGTTTTGGTCATGTTCATTTTAAGCACTTATATAAGTTAGCTAAGCATGATCTTGTTAAAGGTTTTTCGAAAATTTACTTGGGTTTCATTTTAACCAATAAAAATTAAGCTTTTGAAGAGTTAACTATATTTCCAAAGAAAATTCAAAATTTCTTAGGAACCACCATTATCACTATTCGTAGTGATCATGGAGGAGAATTCGAGAATGAATTTTTCACTAAGTTTTGTGATGACAAAGGGATTACTCACAACTTTTCTTTTCCTTGTGCACCACCTCAAAATGATGTTGTTGAGAGAAGAATATGACCCTAATTGAGTGTGCTCGCACCATGCTCCATAATAGTCATCTTGGACTACATTTTGGGCAGAGGCGGTGCACACAGCATGTTATATGCTAAATAAGATCCTAGTGAGGCCCCGAACGAACAAAACATGGTTTGAATTTTTTTTATGATAAAAAGCCGCAAGTTAAATATTTTCGTGTTTTTGGTTCAAAATGTTTTATAAAGAACACCTATGGTAACTTATATAAATTTGAGCCAAGATCTAATGAATGAATCGTTGTTGGATATTCCACACGTAGCAAAGCCTACCGGATATACGACAAAACCTTTTCAACGATCGAGAAATTACTACATGCTTCATTTTATGAAGATTTTGATATTCCTCATGTTGTCGATAATACTGTAGATGTTTTATGTTAGTCCATTAGTAATGTTAAAATTAATGATACTATTATTAAGACTAACAATACTAATGAAAATGTTGAGGATGTTCCAAGTGATCCAGGTATTCCTAAAGCTTATCCGACGGTTTGTAATCACCCCCATGACCAAATAATTGGAGACATTAGTGTGGGTGTCCGAACAAGGTCAAGGATTGATGAATTCTCTTAGTGTGCATTTGTCTCTGCCATTAAGCCAAAGAACATTCAGGAAGCTTATGAAGATAGCTCTTGGATAGTTGCAATGGAAGAGGAGCTCATGCAATTTGAAAGAAATGAAGTATGGGAGCTCGTGTCTCTTCCAAATGGTCACCAAGTCATTGGGACCAACTGGATTTTTAAGAATAAGACCAATGAGGACGAGGTCATCATAAGGAATAAAGCAAGATTGATAGCTCAAGACTACCGGCAAGAGGAAGGTATTGATTTCGAAGAATCCTTTGCCCCCGTAGCTAGATTTGAAGCTATTAGGTTGCTTTTATCTTTTGCATCTTATAAAAATTTTTAATTCTTTCAAATGGATGTTAACAGTATATTTTTAAATGGTATCGTTAATGAAGAAGTTTATGTTTCTCAACCACCCAGTTTCATACATGAAAAATTTCCAAACCATGTTTTCAAACTTAAGAAAGCGCTATATGGGTTGATACAAGCTCCTAGAGCTTGGTATGATCGACTCAAAACCTTTCTTTTGGATTTAGGTTTTAAAATGAATGAAGTTGATTCAACTCTTTTCATTAAAGATTATGAAAATGACATCCTTTTACTTCAAGTGTATATAGACGATATAATATTTGGTTGTACTAACTTTAATCTTTACCAAGAATTTTCTAAGTTTATGAAAGATAAATTTGAAATGAGCCATATGGGTGAGCTCAACTACTTTCTTGGACTACAAATTTGGCAAATGATGGATGTGACTTTCATACATCAAACAAAGTACAATGGGGAGCTTATCAAGTGATTCGGGATGGAATCGTCTTCAAGTAAGCGGACTCCCATGAGTACGACAACCCATCTACACAAGGATGTGAACGGGAAAGATGTAGACATTCGTCTATATCGAGGTATGATCGGTAACTTGCTTTACTTAACTGCTAGTAGGCCCGATATTAAGTTCTCTGTATGTCTTTGTGCTAGATACCAAGCTAGACCTAAGGAGTCACACTTGATTGCAGTTAAACGAATTTTTCGTTATCTCAATCATACACTAGATTATGGGTTACTTTATCCTAAGTCTAGCATATATGAGTTAATCTCATATAGTGAAGCCGATTTTGTCGGATGCAAATCCGATAGGACGAGTACTAGTGGCACTTGCCATTTTCTAGGAAATTCTCTTGTTTCTTGGTTTTACAAGAAACAGAACTCGGTATCATTGTCCACGACTGAAGCGGAATATATTGCCACAGGTCTTGCATGTGCACAAGTTATTTGGATGAGACACACACTCAAAGACTATGGTGTCAATTGTGATACTTGCCCTATCATGGTTGATAACCAAAGTGCAATATGTCTTTTCAAAAATCCGACACACCACTCCCATACCAAACACATAGATGTGAGACATCATTTTATTAATGATCTTGTAGCTAAGAAGAACATCATCTTAGAGTACATTGAAACCCAAAAACAAATCGCGGACATCTTCACTAAACCTCTTAAAGAAGATTCATTTGTGAGGTTGAATGGGGAATTAGGGATTATTGGTGAAAATGAAATATTGGAGTTTATATTAATATGTTAAATCAAGCTTTGAACTCAAGTTATCATTTCACATCTCATGTTTTTATATGTCATATTTTTACATATATTTTTCAATGAGATTTATTTGAGATTTTGACGATTTTATATATTTGGATTAGTATACTTGATTTGTATGTTAATCTATATTATTTTGATAGTGATTTCATGTTTGTAAAGTAATTAGAGTATAGATCTTAGGGTGAGTTATCTCAATTCTCTTGATTTCAGCCTTATCCTATATTTTTGGACCAGGACAGATGACTGTCAATCCTTCGATAGTTGCATGCCCAACTCTAAACTTTCTAACTGAAATTAGTGTTTTTCACTCAGGCGAATGATGTATAATTTCCAGGCGCCTGTCTCTCCGACAGGCGACTAAAATTTGTTCATCAGGCGCCTCAATTAATCTTGATAATTTTGTCATGCCCAGCTTCCCTAATATGGAAGGCGAGACGTGAGGAGGTTCGCTCAGACGTGGAGCCGTGAAGCTGCAGTCTGATAAGCGTTTGTAAAAATTTCAAATGATAGCAGGTCCTTTGCATTGCGAAGAGACAACAACAATAATAATAAAGCAGATAAAGAAACATCCATCAACTAAACATCCAGCAATTATTCCAACATCACAGAAAGTCACAAAAGTACAAGTCCAAACAATAGGCCTAAAGCATGGCCGAAACAGAAGTAAAGAAAGTCAGGTGCTACGCACCGAAAGCTAACTGCAACTACTAAAAGAAGTGACAACTAAAAAGACTCCAGGTGAGCCTAGGACTGGTCACCAGTGTCCTCGACCTTGGTCTTTGCAGGCACCTCGAACTCAGCGTCTACGAACTGCTCGTCCTCAGTGGGTAACTCTAACTCAGAACCTGACATGTGACACCCAAAGAGAAAAGGGCACATGTCAGCAAAAGTCTCCCAAAAGAAAGCGGAGGACTTTTGTGCAAGGATACAAATAACAAAAGACGACTAGTAGTTCTAAAATAATGCAATGAGTTGAAATGCCATTTAAGAATGCAACAATTAAAGATGACATGATGACATGCATTACGAAAACATTAATTCACAATCACGATCACTATTCTATCACATTGTGCACAGGGTTTACTCCTTACAGCTGAAGGAGCGGATCAGGCATCCTTCTATGCTGCGTGAAAGATTAACCCTACCCCTCCACGTATATCGAGCCAGAGTTTCCCAAGTATATGAGCTCGCTTCTGGATTACGAGCCAGGAAGTGTTTTTTTGGTATAGGGTTGTGCCCGCAAAGCAGGTGACTAGCCTCAATCATTACAATAAGTGTAGCGTGTGATACGCAATCACGATGAAACATTACATGCATGCAATGACAGGACAATGAGCAGATAAAATGCGTACCGTTAATTGAAATTAAACATGGCATGTTAGCATGAATGCAAGCGTGATGAAGGTGTCGGATCTAGCTTCGTTGTCAAGCTAGATCTAAAAGTGTCGTCTAGGCAGCTATCATTTCACTGCCTAGTCTCTTTTACGCTACTGTACAAAATGGCCGAAGACGTGGCCTAAACAGAAAACTAGCAAGTATCACTTGCCTGAATTACCGAGCTGAAGTCACGATCAATCAGAGTCCAAACTACCTACGTGCTCAGTTCGCAGTCCAGCATACATCCCGATTTTATTAATCTTGATTAGTGAAACACAACCATCAGAAATTACCAAATTTTAGTTGATCAACAGGCAAGTGGTGATTCCTACGGGACAGATCTTACCTCAACACGACGCGAGAGCTACTCTGATGTTGGGTAGCGACGTCAGGGGTTGGATCCGGTATCACGAACATTTTGGGACAAACGGTTCTCTCTGATAAAACACGGGTTCAATAAGTTCGTTGACGGAACCAAAAGTTATTAGGCAACCTAAAACGTCTAATATTCCAATTTTAATTAGGTTCACTAGTCCGACCTGGGTCCACCTCAATATTATGATACAAACATGACAACTATATAAAGTTGTTAAAAGAATAAGTACACAACCATTTATAATATCAACCTAGGCTAATAATAAGTTACTATTCAAAGTACACAAAGCTGTCCATGGGTTAACTCAAATCTGCAGACTCCTAGGGTAGCTTATAGGTTGGCTTATCTAAAGGCCTAAGAAATAGAACAATAAGAATTATAACAATACTCCACTGATATATATAGGCCTATGCTGTTAAATAATACTCCTCTGTTCATGAACTAATTAGCAATAAGAATTATAACATCAATACTAAAAGGGGCTTACTGATGTTGTGTTATCGCTTGCAGATGGGGAAAGGCACTGTCTGTGCTGCCGAGGGGAGCATACGCGAGGGTCGCTAGGTGAGGGGGCCGCGCGCTGCGGAGCACGGGGCTGAGCGGGGAGGCGCCGGAGAGGGGGTCGACGCGCTGGGTGCTGCTGACCGCTGCGGAATGCTGCGGACGCAGGGTGCACGGATTGCGGAAGGGGATGAGCTGCGAGGGAGGCCGCGATGCAGGGATGCGGGCTGCGATGTGGGTCGATGTGAGGCGATGCGGAAATGGGCTACGTGTGGGAGGGGTCGATGCGGAGTGCGAGTGCTGCTACGAGGAGCACGATGCGGACGGAGGGGAGCGCGATGCGGGAGAAGGAAACAGGGGGGCGGTTGTGTGAGTGTTTGAGGGGAGAAGAAATTTGGTGGCGGCGCTGTATGCTTTTGCTGGGAGAAATAAAATAGTCCTATAGGCTATTTAATAGAGAAGAGGGTCTGCGTAACACGTGGGTCTAGGGTTTAAATTATTAGAAATGGTTGAGGGGTCCAGCACGTGAGCAATATGTGGGTGTCCTTAGGTCTAGGATTTAGTCCTTTTTTTAAAGAATATGCTAAAAACATTCCAGTCTTAAAACATTAAAATTTGAATAATATTTAGTAAAGTACTCGTATTATTGCAATTCCACCCCCAGACATCCGAAAATTATGATCAAGATACCGGGACGATCGCGCCTCCGAGAGGGTTGTGGGTACGGGGTTTGGTCGCACGAAGGAACTACGGAAATACAATAATAAAACCAAATACGAAAATACGCACACGAATCAACATACGCACAAAATACGTACGACCGGAAGTGGCCGTTACATCCTACCCACCTTAAGAAAAGATTCTGCCCTCGGAATCTACATCAACTACAGCTCAGGAAATAAGTGCGGAAAGTGCTCTCTCATATCATCCTCTCGCTCCCAGGTGGACTCCCCAGGGGAACTATGACGCCACTGCACTCTAACCTAGTCGACGGTCTTATTCCTCAACTGCTTCTGTCGTCGATCCAGAATCTCAACTTGCTGCTGATCATAAGTCAGATCTGGATGAACCGTGATCTCCGAGAAATCCACAGCATGTGATGAATCACTGACGTATCGACGTAACTGGGATACGTGAAATACGTCGTGAACTCCCTCCAGTGACGGCGGCAATACCAAGCGATAGGCCACAGCTCCAACTCTCTCCAGGACGTCAAAAGACCCAATGTACCTTGGACTCAGCTTGCCTCTCTTTCCAAATCGGATGACTCCTCTATTCGGAGAGATCTTGAGAAAGACGTGATCTCCAGGCTGAAACTCCAATGGTCGCTGTTTAGCATCTGCTCAATGCTTGAAACGATCCTGAGCGATCCTCAGCTTCTCCCGGATGTTCCTTACAACATCCACTGCCTCCACGATCATCTCTGGTCCTAACAGCTCCCTGTCTCCAATGTCATCCTAACTCAGTGGCGATCGACAGTTCTTCCCATATAGCGCGGCAAAAGGTGCCATGCCAATACTCGCCTGGTAGCTGTTATTGTAGGCGAACCCCATATGATGAAGATGATCCTCCCAAGATCCCTTGAATTCCAACATGCATGCTCTCAGCATGTCCTCCAAAATCTGAATCGTTCTCTCTGATTGGCCATCCGTCTGCAGGTGGTACGCAGTACTGAAACTCATACTCGTACCCAGACTCTTCAGTAGACTCTGCCAAAACTGAGATGTGAATCTCGTGTCTCTGTCCGACATGATACTCACGGGGACTCCATGAAGTCGCACGATCTCCTGCACGATTTACGTTACATCACTATCTAAACTAGAGAAAGGAAATAAAAACGGTGAGTAAAAGAATTTACCTCCATGTATCTCCTCGCTAGCGTCTCAGTGGACTGTCCTACTCGGAAAGGAATAAAGTACGCAGATTTGGTCAATCAGTCTACGATCACCCAAATCGCGTCATTCTGCTTCGGACTCCGAGGTAGTCCAATCACGAAATCCATAGTGTTGTGTTGCCACTTCCACTCCGGAATCAGAAGCGGTTGTAGCAACCCTGCCGTACGCTGATGTTCCGCTTTAATCTGCTGACATACCAAACACTTGGCAATGCTCCATGCCACACTTCGCTTCATGCCATGCCTCCAATAGTTCAAATGAAGGTCCTTGTACATCTTGGTGCCACCAGGATGCATAGAATACGGCGAGCTATGTGCCTCAACAAGCAACTCCTCTCTAATATCTCCAGCTGGCACACAAACTCTGGCTCCATACCTCAGCGAGCCATCCTCGTGAATCCGAAAGTCAGTCCGCAGACCGGCTTCTACCTTCTCACGGATCCTCTTCAGCTTCGGATCTCCAGCCTGACCTTCCTTGATCCGATCCATGATCGTCGACTGTATCTGCATACACATCAACGACAAAACCTCTTCAGGAAGCACAATCTCGATACCAGACTCGCAAAAATCCTACTACAACCTCCACTACGGAGTCAACATCATCACCGCTAGAAGTCTGCTCAGCGCATCCGGAACCAAATTCATCTTGCCAGGATTGTATTGCAAGTCAATCTCGTAATCTGCCATGAGCTCCAACCATCGATGTTGTTGCATGTTAAGCTCCTTCTGCGTAAAGATATACTTCAAGCTTTTGTGATCGGTGAAGATCTTCACCTTCTCACTCAGCAAGAAGTGCCTCCAAATCTTGAGCATAAATACAACTACAGCCAACTCTAAATCGTGCATCAGATAATTCTTCTCATGAGCCTTAAGCTGCCGAGAAGCATACGCGACCACATGCCCATGCTGATGCAAAACGCAACCAAGACCTTTGCCAGAAGCATCGCAAAAGATCTCGAAACCTCCACTCCGATCAGGCACAGCTAGAACAGGGGCAGTCGTCAATCTCTCCTTCAGAATAGAAAAGGCCTCCTCACAAGCTTCAGACCAAACGAATGGTATATCCTTCCTTGTCAGTCTAGTCATTGGCTCTGCAATACGAGAGAAGTCCTTAATGAAGTGCCGATAATATCCTGCAAGCCCAAGAAAACTCCTGATCTCAGACGCTGACTGTGGAACCGGCCACTCTCTGATAGCCTTGATCTTCTCCGGATCCACGGATATGCCATCTCCTGAGACCATGTGCCCAAGAAAGGCAACTCTATCCAGCCAAAACTCGCACTTGGAATACTTCGCATATAACCGATGCTTCCTCAAAATCTCCAGAACGGTCCTCAAGTGCTCAGCGTGCTCCTCCTCCGACTTCGAATAGATCAAGATGTCGTCAATAAAGATAACGACAAACTTATCTAAGAAGTCATAAAATATCAGATTCATCAGATTAATGAAAACTGCGGGTGCGTTGGTCACACCGAAAGGCATAACCACGAACTCATAGTGTCCATACTTCGTTCTGAATGCTGTCTTCTGCACGTCTTCCTTCTTCACCCTCAGCTGGTGATACCTGCTCCTGAGATCCAATTTAGAGAATACCCTCGATCCTCCAAGCTGATCAAAAATTTCGACGATCCGCGGAAACGGATACTTGTTCTTGATGGTGACAGCATTCAACTCTCTGTAGTCTACGTACATCCGATGCGAACCATCCTTTTTTTCACCAATAGAACAGGTGCTCCCCTCGGAGACACACTCGGATGGATATAACCCTTCTGCAGAAGTTCATCCAACTGTTTATGTAACCGCTCCAACTCTACCGGAGCCATACGATATGGTGCTTTCGAAATGGGCTGCACTCCCGGAATAAGATCAATCGAAAACTCAAGAGCTCGATCGGGCGGTAGTCCTGAAATCTTCTCGGGGAAGACATCATCGAAATCTCTCACCACAGCTGGTCTAGTCACCTCCATCTGCATAGCTATAAGCTCCACCACTGGCTTGGCCCGAAATCTGACCGGCCCAAGCGAACTGCTACCGCTACTGAACTCAAAGGTCGGGTGACCAGGAATCTCGAACACCACCTTCTTCCGTCGACAGTCAATCATAGTATAGAAGCAACTAAGCCAATCCATCCAAAGAACAACATCATAGTTGGTAATGTCGTGGACGATAAAATCGACGTAAAGCTCGAGTCCACAGACTACCAAGGGACAAGATTGACATCCAAGGGACACCGAGATCACTCCATTCCCTATAGTGATATCCCAACTCTTGGAAAGAGGGGAAGTCGTCAGAGAATGCTTGCCCACGAAACTCCAGGATAAGATGCACATGGATGCACCGGAGTCGAAGAGAACCCGAGCGGGACAAGCACAAACAAGAATAACCCCTAACAAACAAATTAACAATCAAAACCTACTCTAGCAAACAAGTTCTAATCTAACATGCAAGATCAACTAAAGAAAAGTAAAGGCTAGTCGGTGGGTTACCTGTAATAACGCTATCCTCAGCCTCTGCCTCCACCGTGGTCATCGTGAAAGCTTGCCTCCTAGGCTGAACGGCCTGCTGGAATGCCTGCTTCTAGGGAATGAGAGGTGCTCCATGTCCAACGGCTCCTGGTGCTTTCTGCGGCTGTCTAGCAAGCGGACAATCCTTCACTGCATGGTTGGGGTCGCCACAAAGTAAGCACTGGCCCAGAAATCTCCTGCACTGGTCCTTCACATGGCCGGTCCTGCCACAAAAATGACACGTCTTCTGAACAGACCCTCCTGGCTTCTTGAACTGCATGGACTGATTAGTCTTTAGCACTGGCCTAACCACAACCTTGGCCTGCTCCATAGGCCTCTTCCCAGCACCTGAATACTGCCCTCTCCTCTGATTGGCAATCAGCTCCTGCCTCTTGGCAGCGATCAGCAACTTCTGGTAAGAATCCAAGTCCGAAGAGGACATCAGACTCTGCAGATCCAAAGATAAACTGTAACGACCACTTTTCGTTGTACGTTTTTCGTGCACGTGCTTTTGACCGTGCACGTGTTTATTTTAGACTTTATTCGTTTGTGAACACTTTCGTGTGATATGCCGTTGCGAACGTCTCCGAGAGTATTAAATAGTGGCACTATCTTGGAACGACACTTCTCGAGTCGTTTTTCCACAATTTAAACTTACTCGATGAGACGTGACGACTTTCACTTTTGACGAGAGACGTTTCTATTTTTAGTTTCGTCGTCTGACATCAAAATTGAGATCCGTCTTCTTAGTTAGCTCACTCTCGTCATCACGATCACCCCGATATTTATTTTATAATTTTTGGAGTTTATTTGACCACTTTAATATTTTTAACAAGTTTTATAATATTTTTAATAATTTATTTTTAAATTAATTTCGGCCAAATAAAATTTATTTGAGTTTTAAACGTTTTAAAGAATTTTTGAGGAAATTTCCAGCTCATTTAGACCAAGTCAAACCCTTGGGTGAGTTGGAGTAGTTGAATTTCAAATTTTAAATTATTTTAATATTCTAATCCTATTAGATTTAGCCCTAGACCAAGTCAACCCATCTATACTATATAAGCAACCCCTAGGAAGACATATTTTCGCAAGAAATTAGCCCTAGCCTCTTCCAAAACTAAAATTGGACGTTGCGACGATTCGTCGCAACGTTGCGACGTTCAGCCACCGCACGACCGAGAAAACCACGCCCGTTTCCCCGCTCCGACCGAAGGCCAACCCCGCATCCGCCCCGCTCCGCACGCAGCAGCGACCGACCGCTCCGTTCCCTCGGTCTGACCGAGGAATTGGCCCGCATCCGCTTCGCATCCAAGCGCCGCACAGCGCTCCGCATCGACCCGCCTCGTCGCCCCGCTCCGCACAGCGTCTGACCGGTCGCCCCGCCCGCAGAGACCGACGATCGCAACGTTGCAACGTTGCAACGTTGCAGCCCCGCTCTCCAAGCGCCTGACCGACTCTCCCCATCGATCTGACCGAAGGAAATCTCGCACCACAGCCACCCCGCAGCCGCTGCACGCCCCAAGCGCTGTTTCCCTGTGTCTGACCGAGCCAAGTCCTCGCACCGAGGCTGTACGACCGAGAGCCACTCTTCGCAACCCCGCATCCGTCGCACCACTTGCCTCCGTGGGCCCCCCAAGTTCTCCAGAGTTATTGTGGGTCCCCCAAAGGCCCCTAGGACTACTGTGGGCCCCACCTAGGTGCTTGCTCTTCGAGGATTAGTCGCGTACGACGTCGTCGCACGTCGTAGCCCGTCGTCGCACGTGCAAGCTTTGGAATCTGGAATCGTCGTCCCGGTTGCTTGCTCTGAAATTTCCAGCGAGGAATCTAATTGGAATCTGGACTTGGAGCGCGATCTTTTATTCCAACCCCCGGCGTCGCTACCCGACGCCGGTGTAGCTTTCGCGTCGTGTTGAGGTAACGTTTTGCACCCCTAGGACCCCCAACCCAATTGCATGCTAATCAAGACTAAAAATCAGTATTTTAAAGTATTTTAAATGTTTTAGCAATCACTAATCAAGATTAATAAAACGGACGTAGGCCGGTGGACTTGTGCACGTAGGAATCGTGACGTTGGACTCGTTGGACGGTGTTTTCTTGACGTGATAGTTGCAGGCAAGTGAAACTTGCCAACTCTTGTGTAGGGCCATGTTTTTAGGCCACTTCCTTGCTTTCAGCATAAAAGAGACTAGTCAGTGAAATGATAGCTGGCTAGACGCCTACTTGATCTAGTTTGACAACGAAACTAGATCCGTCACCTAAATGATCTAGCTTGACAACGAAGCTAGATCCAACCCTTAAACTTGTTGATCATGCATGCTTAACTGTCACGTTTACTTTCCTTACCTGTACGCTTTACTACTTGCCATGTCATGTCATCCATGCATTGATTGTCGCATTCGTAGCACACGCTACATACTTGTACTTGCTTGTCCCGGGCTAGGTGCACCCCTTTGCCATACTTGTTAAAAACACTTCCTGGCTCGTGATCCAGAAGCGAGCATTCCCGTTCGGGGGTAAGGCCCTGGCTCGATACACGTGGAGGGGTAGGGTTGAGCGACCACTCAGCGTAAAAGTGTGCCCGTACAGCCTCTTCAGCTGTAAGGCGTGAACTCTGTGCACGAGGTGCTTACTTTTCTTTTCTTGTACTTGTCTTGTGAATGTCATGCCATGCTCGTACTTTACTTCGTTTTACTTTACCTGTTGCACTCATTACTTTAACTGCCATGTCATTGCATCATGCTAGAACTTTTAGGTTGCTCTTACTTGTGCTTTCAGTTTCACTTGCACAAGTCTTTTTAGACTTGCTGACATGTGCCCCTTGCTCTTTTGGGTGTCACATGTTAGACCCTGAGCCAGAGACAGGTGTTGAGGACGAGGTCTTTGCTGACGCTGAGCCTGAGCCTACGTTCGTCGAGGAGTACGAGGACACCGGAGACCAGTCTTAGTGGCTGTGGAGTTACTTTTGCTTTAGCTTGCTGTTAGTTGTCGGTGCTTGCACCATTTCTTTGCTTTCGTACTTTGTACTTTTGTTGGCCATGCTGGGGCCTCTTTTAGACTCTTTTATTTTAGCCTGGTGGCTTTTCTGCGATGTTGAGATTTATTATTATGGATATTCTGAGATGTTTCTTTTGTCTCTTTCGTTATTATTATCTTTGTTTCGTTTCGCGTTGCAAGGACCTGCAGTTTTAAATTTGATTGACGCTTATCGGACTTGCAGCTTTGTAGCTTCAAGTCTGAACGGACCTTCTCACGCTTCGCCTCCACGCTTTTGGGAAGCGGGGCGTGACAGGTTTTATTGGTGGCCCATGCAGGTCCGGTCTTGCAATTGCGAATTAACGAAACAACGATAATGACGGAATGTCCATTAAATAAATCGCAACATCCGAGTCATAAGCCCCGAGTTTAGTCGTTTTCCTATGTCACTAGGTGATAAGAAGACTTAGTTAGACGCCTGTGTTTGCTAGTTGGAGGCCTCTGATTGTTAGTTAGACCCCCTGTCAGCAATTGATTTAATCGTCGTAAGAGTTACCTTAGTGGTTCTTGTCTAACTCTGACCATATTAGACTTCTAGAATTTCCCTTTAGTCGTTCGCCTGGGTTCATCGATTTCGAATCAAGCTGAACGCATTTCTTTACCGTCCAGCCCCTTAGAAGGTCTTAGCGCCTAGTTCCTAATCTTTAGTTGGTCGACCGTAGGAGTTTCCGTAGACCTTCCTGATTCATATCCTAGGCGTATGTATGCCTTGATCACCTGACCAATTTCCTTGCCTCGATTCACGAGATCGCCTCATGACGATCGTCGTCAATTTACAAACATCGCCATTGCAAAACTTGAACCTTCTGAAAGTATTTTTCAATCTTCTCTTCCACTAAGTTTAATTTTGTTCAAAATTTTAATATACCTATATTTCATCCTCCTTCATTGATTTAAATTTTTTAAAACGTTTGTCGAAATTTTTGAATACTAGCTTATGGTATTTTCCCAGCCTATATTTTCCATACTTATGTAAATGTGTCGTTCCTTCATATATTAGTTTTACTTTTGCCCTGTCCAATTCGATTTATAATTTTCCCTCTTATTTGTGTTATTCGAATGATACGTCGTGTTTACCTTAATATACTGTTCAAGACACATGGAATTTCAGCTTTCAGCAAGTTGGACTTTGCTCGTCGTTTTCGCTACTTCAGATTTTTGCAAAATTACTATTTTCATAGCCTCTTCCTGTTTTAGACCCTCCCTGATTTGATTTTAAAGATTTGCTATTCGACCTTGATAATTCTTATGCTAAGTTACTATTATTTTCTTTCCGCTCACCATACACGCTTTTAGAAAAATTTCTAAACCAAATTGAATTTCAATTATTTTTATATCCGTGCCAGACTTGTTGAGTTCGTATATTAAGAACCATGCGTAAATCAGTTTTTTTTTTCATTTTTGGCAAACCCTGGTTCTCTAAAAGCAGTTTCAAATTGATCATTTTAAAATTTTCCATAGCCTAAAGTTTTGAAGCATTTGACATGAGTTTAAATTCTTCCGTTACTTGATTTCATTCTTTGACTTTCAAAAACTTTTGACAACATTATATTAAATTACTAACGTATAAGATTTCTAAAACCTCGTCCTTGATATTCGTGTAAATGATTTTACTTCCTTTTACATTGATTTTATATAAACCAATAAAACATTTTCTCTTATTATGAATATTCGACTCAAACTTATTTCAACTCGCTTTATCGATCTTCAAATATTTTATACAGATGAGGAATTCCAATTTTTTTTTGAAGTACAACAGTTTTCAATTTTGCGTATTTTAACTCATGCTATTTACCCTATTTTCTTTTTCCCCTCCTACATAAGCATCACCACATCTCCCTTTTCCCTCAACCTAAACATCACCATTGAGTCAATGTTTCGCCTAACCAAGCTGTCTCCTTGTATTCGTCCTATCTGAACTCGTGCCTATCGATCCTTCCCTCGTCACGACCTCGACCTCCCTCTATTGCTTAGGCTTTAGTGTCCGTCAATGTCTGTGTCAACCCTTAATTGTTAGTAGGCCCTTGGACCTTGTGAGGTAGTCGTAGTGCACGTACCTAAGTTGTGTACGTGGGCTTGAATGAGTGTACCCCCATAGTATATTGATGATTGCCTATTGTGTGGTATATATATATATATACACGGAGTTATTCGTGATATTATGAAGTTGTTGGTGTGTTAGTGTTTATAGATTTGTGTGTGGCTAGCTATACCATACTAGGGGTGCCTGTGTATATAAGAGTTAGCGTTGGAATGTCTAATGGAGTGTATGCAGTTAGAGAATACTTATAATGGTTGAAATAAAATGATTGGTAAAGCTATGTGTATGTTAGTAGTGATAATAATAAGAGTACGTATGGTTAAGAGAGTAGGCTTATTGAGTGACCTATATACTAGTACGAGTGAGTATGTGCTCGTAGGTAGATATATATGGTGTTTATATGTAAGTAGTTATGTTTTGTTGTCTGAGTATATAAGTGTTATGCATATGGTAGTAGGATTATAATTTTGATTGGTAATGCTTGCTTTTCGGGATGTTGCATGCGTGCATACCGTGAGGTATACACGACTATTGCACATCTTAATTATGTACGTATGGATGTGATAGTATACTAATTATAGGTAGTAGGCTATGGTATGAATATATGTGTTACATGTGTGTGACTATACGATGAATACGTATGCATGTATTAGGGAGTGTATTATAAATATGTGGGTGCTGATGTCTGTAATGTTATTAGTATGGTATATAAAATGATTTAAATATGTGAGTATTGCCTGACTAAATATTAAGTGTGATTGAGTTATGGAATGTATATGGTTGTATTGGTAGATGTATATATATGGGAGTGGTATCGGTATAGGTATAAATGTCGTGTTACGTATATAGAATATTCTGATATATGTATTGAGTCTCACTCAAGCTTGAGTGGGTATACTCTAAGTATTGTGAATGTATGCCTGAAGTTTGAAGATAGCGACGTTTGATGTATGTATAGTGATAGGAGTGTTTGTGCCTGGTTGTGTTACGCACATGATTGTGGGTCGCTACACCAGTATATAGTTATATGTGTTGGTTTTGTGGTATAGCTAATTACTAAGGACTTGCCCGTGTGAACATATGTGTACTAGCTAAACTAGGTGTGCAGATGTACTAGTAATGTAATGGTATGATTGATATGCGTAAATGAAATATTAGTGTGTATGGGTGTGCACCATGCACGGGTAAGTATGTGCTTAGTTATAGGCATGGATGACTATGATATATGTGGCGTGTCGTAAATACAGTTATAGGACCGTACGTGATGTGAATATATGGTGAACTATTTGCATGTATTTAAATGACTATGTATTGTGAAACTATAGTAGTGGTGAATATGTATATTAGATATAGTGAACTTGATCTAATAATGGTATGGTGTGACTACATGTGTGGATGTGTTTGGTGTTGGATGAATACTAGGGATTATTAGAGGGTAGTATACCCTTGATGTCTGTGCATAGGTAGCTACATATAGGTAGAGCAATGATTGTATTGGCTAAGTGTGAGACTATCCTTATGTGAGTATCTGAACTAGTGTTTTATACTAGGTAGTAGTTATATAAGGGATGTATGTTTATATATATATGATTGAAATACATGTATAAGTCGACTGACTATAATAAGTATAAATATATGACGTACGTGAATGTATATATATACGTGTTGGTAGTGTTAATGTTTGACTACCTAGTGCGTACATGAGCACTTGTAATGACTATACCTGGTTGAATTATTATATGACTTGATTGGGGTAGTTACTAGAGCGCTTAGCTATATTAGAAAGTCCGAGGAAGGACTTTATTCTAAGGTGGGGAGGATGTAACGACCACTTTTCGTTGTACGTTTTTCGTGCACGTGCTTTTGACCGTGCACGTGTTTATTTTAGACTTTATTCGTTTGTGAACACTTTCGTGTGATATGCCGTTGCGAACGTCTCCGAGAGTATTAAATAGTGGCACTATCTTGGAACGACACTTCTCGAGTCGTTTTTCCACAATTTAAACTTACTCGATGAGACGTGACGACTTTCACTTTTGACGAGAGACGTTTCTATTTTTAGTTTCGTCGTCCGACATCAAAATTGAGATCCGTCTTCTTAGTTAGCTCACTCTCGTCATCACGATCACCCCGATATTTATTTTATAATTTTTGGAGTTTATTTGACCACTTTAATATTTTTAACAAGTTTTATAATATTTTTAATAATTTATTTTTAAATTAATTTCGGCCAAATAAAATTTATTTGAGTTTTAAACGTTTTAAAGAATTTTTGAGGAAATTTCCAGCTCATTTGGACCAAGTCAAACCCTTGGGTGAGTTGGAGTAGTTGAATTTCAAATTTTAAATTATTTTAATATTCTAATCCTATTAGATTTAGCCCTAGACCAAGTCAACCCATCTATACTATATAAGCAACCCCTAGGAAGACCTATTTTCGCAAGAAATTAGCCTTAGCCTCTTCCAAAACCAAAATTGGACGTTGCGACGATTCGTCGCAACGTTGCGACGTTCAGCCACCGCACGACCGAGAAAACCACGCCCGTTTCCCCGCTCCGACCGAAGGCCAACCCCGCATCCGCCCCGCTCCGCACGCAGCAGCGACAGACCGCTCCGATACCTCGGTCTGACCGAGGAATTGGCCCGCATCCGCTTCGCATCCAAGCGCCGCACAGCGCTCCGCATCGACCCGCCTCGTCGCCCCGCTCCGCACAGCGTCTGACCGGTCGCCCCGCCCGCAGAGACCGACGATCGCAACGTTGCAACGTTGCAACGTTGCAGCCCCGCTCTCCAAGCGCCTGACCGACTCTCCCCATCGATCTGACCGAAGGAAATCTCGCACCACAGCCACCCCGCAGCCGCTGCACGCCCCAAGCGCTGTTTCCCTGTGTCTGACCGAGCCAAGTCCCCGCACCGAGGCTGTACGACCGAGAGCCACTCGTCGCAACCCCGCATCCGTCGCACCACTTGCCTCCGTGGGCCCCCCAAGTTCTCCAGAGTTATTGTGGGTCCCCCAAAGGCCCCTAGGACTACTGTGGGCCCCACCTAGGTGCTTGCTCTTCGAGGATTAGTCGCATACGACGTCGTCGCACGTCGTAGCCCGTCGTCGCACGTGCGAGCTTTGGAATCTGGAATCGTCGTCCCGGTTGCTTGCTCTGAAATTTCCAGCGAGGAATCTAATTGGAATCTGGACTTGGAGCGCGATCTTTTATTCCAACCCCTGGCGTCGCTACCCGACGCCGGTGTAGCTTTCGCGTCGTGTTGAGGTAACGTTTTGCACCCCTAGGACCCCCAACCCAATTGCATGCTAATCAAGACTAAAAATCAGTATTTTAAAGTATTTTAAATGTTTTAGCAATCACTAATCAAGATTAATAAAACGGACGTAGGCCGGTGGACTTGTGCACGTAGGAATCGTGACGTTGGACTCGTTGGACGGTGTTTTCTTGACGTGATAGTTGCAGGCAAGTGAAACTTGCCAACTCTTGTGTAGGGCCATGTTTTTAGGCCACTTCCTTGCTTTCAGCGTAAAAGAGACTAGTCAGTGAAATGATAGCTGGCTAGACGCCTACTTGATCTAGTTTGACAACGAAACTAGATCCGTCACCTAAATGATCTAGCTTGACAACGAAGCTAGATCCAACCCCTTAAACTTGTTGATCATGCATGCTTAACTGTCACGTTTACTTTCCTTACATGTACGCTTTACTACTTGCCATGTCATGTCATCCATGCATTGATTGTCGCATTCGTAGCACACGCTACATACTTGTACTTGCTTGTCCCGGGCTAGGTGCACCCCTTTGCCATACTTGTTAAAAACACTTACTAGCTCGTGATCCAGAAGCGAGCATTCCCGTTCGGGGGTAAGGCACTGGCTCGATACACGTGGAGGGGTAGGGTTGAGCGACCACTCAGCATAAAAGTGTGCCCGTACAGCCTCTTCAGCTGTAAGGCGTGAACTCTGTGCACGAGGTGCTTACTTTTCTTGTCTTGTACTTGTCTTGTGAATGTCATGCCATGCTCGTACTTTACTTCGTTTTACTTTACCTGTTGCACTCATTACTTTAACTGCCATGTCATTGCATCATGCTAGAACTTTTAGGTTGCTCTTACTTGTGCTTTCAGTTTCACTTGCACAAGTCTTTTTAGACTTGCTGACATGTGCCCCTTGCTCTTTTGGGTGTCACATGTTAGACCCTGAGCCAGAGACAGGTGTTGAGGACGAGGTCTTTGCTGACGCTGAGCCTGAGCCTACGTTCGTCGAGGAGTACGAGGACACCGGAGACCAGTCTTAGTGGCTGTGGAGTTACTTTTGCTTTAGCTTGCTGTTAGTTGTCGGTGCTTGCACCATTTCTTTGCTTTCGTACTTTGTACTTTTGTTGGCCATGCTGGGGCCTCTTTTAGACTCTTTTATTTTAGCCTGGTGGCTTTTCTGCGATGTTGAGATTTATTATTATGGATATTCTGAGATGTTTCTTTTGTCTCTTTCGTTATTATTATCTTTGTTTCGTTTCGCGTTGCAAGGACCTGCAGTTTTAAATTTGATTGACGCTTATCGGACTTGCAGCTTTGTAGCTTCAAGTCTGAGCGGACCTTCTCACGCTTCGCCTCCACGCTTTTGGGAAGCGGGGCGTGACATAAACCCTGTAAGAATCTCTGAGCTCGATCTTCAGCAGTCTCCACCATCTTCGACGCAAAGCGACTCAGTCTCATGAACTCTTGGTGGTACTGATCCACCGTCAGATTTCCCTGCTTCAGATTAATAAACTGCTACATCAGCTCCCTCCTCACAGCTCGAGGGAAATACTCCTCATCAAACCTCGCCTTGAAAGTGGCCCAGGGGATAGGCCTCACCAGCATCTGCTCGTCAGACTCCCACCAGCTACAAGCATTATCATTCAATTGCTTCTTCACCAAGTCAACCCAACCAGCCAGGTTAACCTTCGAGAGAAGCAGTTTATCCTCTGTATTCTTCATCCACTCGTCCGTAGCTAATGGTCCTTCTGTCCCATTGAAATATGTCGGGTCCAGCACCCGAAACTGCTTCGCTCCTGGCTCGAAGCGAGGGGCATTCTTTAGCATCTCCTGCTGAACCTGCATCATCTGATGCATCATCCTCATCATCTCAGCCGTGGTGGGTTCTCTATCAGCATCCGCAACACGTCCTGCTCCACCACCAGCTCCAGGTCCACTACCAGCTCCTCGAGTAACACGTCTACCGGCCATCTAAGACAAGGAAACGTTGAGATTAGACTTAATCATGACTCGAATGTTATGAATAATTAATTGGATGTTGTTTATCATTATTGTTGTTTCGATATTTCGCGGATGCAAAGTGGACATGCATGGGCCACCAACAAAACCTGTCACGCCCCGCTTCCCTAATATGGAAGGTGAGACACGAGGAGGTCCGCTCAGACGTGGAGCTGTGAAGCTGCAGTCTGATAAGAGTCTGTAAAAATTTCAAATGATAGCAGGTCCTTTGCATTGCGAAGAAACAACAACAACAACAATAAAGCAGATAAAGAAACATCCACCAACTAAACATCCAGCAATTATTCCAACATCACAGAAAGTCATAAAAGTACAAGTCTGAACAATAGGCCTAAAGCATGGCCGAAACAGAAGTAAAGAAAGTCAGGTGCTACGCACCGAAAGCTAACTGCAACTATTAAAAGAAGTGACAACTAAAAAGACTCCAGGTGAGCCTAGGACTGGTCACCAGTGTCCTCGACCTCGGTCTCTGCATGCACCTCGAACTCAGCGTCCACGAACTACTCGTCCTCAGTGGGTAACTCTAACTCAGAACCGACATGTGACACCCAAAGAGAAAAGGGCACATGTCAGCAAAAGTCTCCCAAAAGAAAGCCGAGGACTTTTGTGCAAGGATACAAATAACAAAAGACGAATAGCAGTTCTAAAATAATGCAATGAGTTGAAATGACATTTACGAATGCAACAATTAAAGATGACATGATGACATGCATTACGAAAAAATTAATTCACAATCACGATCACTATCCTATCCCATTGTTCACAGGGTTTACTCCCTACAGCTGAAAGAGCGGATCAGGCATTCTTCTACGTTGCGTGACAGCTTAACCCTACCCCTCCACGTGTATCGAGCCAGGGTTTCCCAAGTTCATGAGCTCGCTTCTGGATCACGAGCCAGGAAGTGTTTTTTGGCATAGGGTTGTGACCGCAAAGCAAGTGCCTAGTCTCAATCATTACAATAAGTGTAGCGTGTGCTACGCAATCACGATGAAACATTACATGCATGCAATGACATGACAATGAGCAGTTAAATTGCGTACCGTTAATTGAAACTAAACATGGCATGGTAGCATGAATGCAAGCATGATGAAGGTGTCGGATCTAGCTTCGTTGTCAAGCTAGATCTAAAAGTGCCGTCTAGGCAGCTATCATTTCACTGCCTAGTCTCTTTTACGCTACTGTACAAAATGGCCGAAGACATGGCCTAAACAGAAAACTGGCAAGTATCACTTGCCTGAATTACCGAGCTGAAGTCACGATCAATCAGAGTCCAAACTACCTACGTGCTCAGTTCACAGTCCAGCCTACATCCCGATTTTATTAATCTTGATTAGTGAAACACAACCATCAGAAATTACCAAATTTTAGTTGATTAACATGCAAGTGATGATTCCTACGGGACAGATCTTGCCTCAACACGACGCGAGAGCTACTATGACGTCGGGTAGCGACGTCAGGGGTTGGATCCGGTATCACGAACGTTTTGGGACAAACAGTTCTCTGCTGATAAAACATGGGTTCAATAAGTTCGTTGACAGAATCAAAAGTTATTAAGCAACCTAAAACGTCTACTATTCCAATTTTAATTAGGTTCACTAGTCCGACCCGGGTCCACCTCAATATTAAGATACAAACATGACAACTATATAAAGTTATTAAAAGAATAAGTACACAACCATTTATAATATCAACATAGGCTAATAATAAGTTAATGTTCAAAGTACACAAAGCTTTCCATGGGTAACTCAAATCTGTAGACTTCTAGGGTAGCTTATAGGTCGGCTTATCTAAAGGCCTAAGAATTATAACAATACTACACTGATATATATTTAGGCTTATGCTGTTAAATAATACTCCTCTGTTCATGAACTAATTAGCAATAAGAATTATAACATCAATATAAAAAGGGGTTTACTGATGTTGTGTTATCGCTTACAGATGCGGAAAGGCGATGTCTGCGCTGCGGAGGGGAGCACGCGCGAGGGTCACTGGGCGAGGGGGCCACGTGCTGCAGAGCACGGGGCTGAGCGGGGAGGCGCCGGATAGGGGGTCGACGCGCGGGGTGCTGCTGACCGCTGCGGACTGCTGCGGACGCTGGGCGCACATGTTACGGAAGGGGATGAGCTACGAGGGAGACCGCGATGTGGGGATGCGGGCTACGATGCGGGGTGATGTGACGCGATGCAGAAACGGGCTGCGTGCGGGAGAGGTCGATGCGGAGTGCGAGCGCTGCTGCGAGGAGCACGATGCAGACGGAGGGGAGCGCGATGCGGGAGAAGGAAATAGGGGGGTGGCTGCGTGAGTATTGGAGGGGAGAAGAAATTTTGGGGGCGGCGATGTATGCTTTTGCTGGGAGAAATAAAATAGTCCTATATGCTATTTAATAGAGAAGAGGGGCTGAGTAACACATGGGTCTAGGGTTTAGTCCTTAGGTCCAGCACGTGAGCAGTATATGGGTGTCCTTAGGTCCAGGATTTAGTCCTTTTTTTAAAGAATATGTTAAAAAATGTTCCAGTCTTAAAACATTAAAATTTGAATAATATTTAGTAAAGGTTAATAAAGTACTCGTATTATTGCAATTCCACCCCCAGACATCCGAAAATTATAAACAAGATACCGGGGCGATCGCGCCTCCGAGAGGGTCGTGGGTACGGGGTTCGGTGGGAGGGGGGTGTTTTCCGGCGAGGGGGGGAGGGTTTCCGGCGACGGCTAGCCGTCGGAGAGATCAAAATTAGGGTTTTGTCCCTAAAAATTGAGTTTTTGCCCTAAAAATTGGGTTTTTACCCTAAAAATTGGGTTTTTGGGATGAAAAATCTGTTGTTTTCAAGGCGACGATGAATCCCCATGACGATCTTGTGAGATCTAGGGGAGGGGTAATCATACGTATGATTAAAAAATCTTGTTTTTAGAGTTTTTACCTCTATATCCGTCCTCCGGATATAGCGACGGTTGCTCGAAGCCCTACGCGGATGACGACCCTTGATGGAGGAAGCCTTGCACCGCGCTCGTCAATCTCCCGTCTCACCTTCGCCTTCGCCTTTGCAACGAACGGAAAAAAAATTTGTGGAAAACAAAAAATTTTAGAGGCTCGTGCTGATAACGTGTTATGAATCGACTACTGAGGGGAGAGCCCTCAAGTCTATATTTATAGCCAAAGGGGAGAATACAAGTGGGTATGGGCCCAACCACTTGGGTTGGCCCAATAACTCATCAACCTAGTAAATACCCATTCACAACAAATAATATTTAGTAAAGGTTAATAAAGTACTCGTATTATTGCAATTCCACCCCCAGACATCCGAAAATTATAAACAAGATACCGGGGCGATCGCGCCTCCGAGAGGGTCGTGGGTACGGGGTTCGGTTGCGCGAAGGAACTACGGAAATACAATAATAAAACCAAATACGAAAATACGCACACGAATCAACATACGCATAAAATACGTATGACCGGAAGTGGCCGCTACAAATTTTCTCTCAAATCATCAAAATTGTTAACTTTCGGTCAGGCAACTGTAGTGTATTTTACAGGCGCCTGTCAATTTTCCAGGCGACAGTGACTTTCACTACAGGCGCATGTCTATCTCTTTAGCCAGTTTTCTTTCTCTTTCGGTCAGCTGACTGTCGATTGTTCATCAGTCAATTGCCCACGTTTGAGTTGGTTTATTGCTTTAATCCGAACCGAACATCTTTCGATCCAACGGCCCAGATCTGATTTTCCCTCCACTTATATGATTGGGTCCCTTGAGTCTTCTCTCTCCACCGAATCATATTCACTCGTCTTCCTCTTCAAACGAGAGCCCTCCAAACGATCTTCTCCGTCGATTCAAGTTTCCTATCATCAATTCTCCCTCATATCCTTCGATCGATCTTTGGAACCTCTCCTCCTCCGTCGATTGTGGTATAACTTGTCACGCCCCGCTTCCCAAAATGGACGGATGCGAAGCGTGACAAGGCCCGCTTAGGCCAGAGCTGAGAAGCTCGGACCCAATAAGCGTCTGTAGAGGTACCATTTTAAAAGATTTTCAGGTTCTTGCATTAATATAGTACGAAACAACAGAAAGTACAGAAAAGAAGTTGCATTCATTGAATTAGAGATATGATATCCAACAGTACAAAGTCTAAAAAAAGAAGCTTAAGCGTGACAACAAACTATCTAAAAGAAAACTGAAAGTAGTAACCTCTGAAAGTGGCGACTAAAAGACCTCAAGGTCTGGTCCTTGTCAGGTACGTACTCTGATGACGACGTCCTCGGCTCCACGTACTCCAGCGAGTCTGCCTCGTCCACGATCTCTGGCTGAACACCTGACGTACAACACCCAAGAAAAAGGAACTGTACGTCAGGTAAAGTCTACAAGAAGGGTTAGACTTTACTGCAAGTGCACCGAACTTTAAACAACGGTTTACTGGTTGATTAGCATGCTGAGGTTCTTTTACACAACAGATTACTGGTTGATTAGCATGCTGTGGTTATAACAGATTAACACGACAGGAAGTAACGCAGCAGGAAAGTAAAACGGGACAAGTAGTAGTCGTAGCGTGTGCTACCAACTACGGGACTAACCTACAGGTGTTAAGACAAGACGAGACGTGACGGAAACAAGGCAGGACAAGACAAGTGAGACACGAAAGGGTTCACGCCTTACGGTTCGAGGGGGATCAGACCCTCTTGCCGTGCGCACGCTCAACCCAACCCCAAACCCCAAGACAAGACAAGACAAGATATCCGTACAAGGGATCACTCGCTCTAGCTTGGCGAGTGCCCTATTGCCCGCAGGCTGTGCATCCGTACAAGGGATCACTCTCTCTAGCTTGGAGAGTGCCCTATTGCCCTCGGGCTATGTATCTGTACAAGGGATCACTCTCTCAACTTGGAGAGTGCCCTATTGCCCGCAGGCTGTGAATCTGTACAAGGGATCACCCGAAGGGTGCCCTATTGCCCAGCGGGCTGTGCAAGACGAGACGGGACGTGACAAGACAGGAAGGGTTATTCTAGGGTGTCCACACACACGCACACACATGATAGCCCTACAGCATTAAAAATTTGTTGTTGTCAGGCTCAGACTTCGTCGTCAAGTCTGAGCCGTCAGGAGTCGTCCCGGACACTGTCATTTCACGTCCAGTACTATACATTCACAGTCTAACAGTTCTAGCAATCTAAGACCAAAGCACGGTCAAAAACGCAAGTGGGTACACTTTCCTGAAATGGCGAGTGTGTCGTCCTCTCGAAGCGTCTCGTCCAAGCGTCTCGTCCACAGAAGTCCGTCTAAAATATCGCCACGGCGACGATGTCAGGTCTCAAATTCATCAAATCCTATTAGGTTTCGTTTCTAGTTTTCGGGACTATCCTATTTGTCAAAAGTCACTTTTTGATGTATCAGCCTAATCGACGATCTATCCTATGTGCACAGTCAATAAGGTCCATTCGTCGATTTTCTAAGTTCGTACAACGTTTTACAGGAGCTGGAAAGTAAATTTAGTTCAAGTTGACGGTTTTTAGTTTAGGGTTCAGTCAGCTATTGTGGGGGTTTCTGCGAGTTTTGGGGAACCAACCTGAACCGGAGTTTGTCGTAGAATGGATGTCGTGTCTGATCGGAGAACTCCTCAGCTTCAGATCTGGTCCTCGCACGATTCTCCAAAAGTCTGAACTTGCGATGAAGGCCTACGACGTGTCGCAACGTCGTAGACGGCAAATCCGCGAAGTAGCACGTCCAAGTGGGGCCCACAGCAGTGCTAGGGGTCCAAGGGGGCCCACAACACCTCAGGAGCACTTGGGGGGCCCACCACAGAAGTTGGTGTGGGAGAAACCCACTTGCGACGAAGTTCTGTCGGTCGGGCTTGGTCGGTGCGGTGGTTCCTCTCGGTCAGACCGAGAGGGGCTCTCGGTCGTGCGAGCTGCGATGCGGCGAGGTCGGGCACAGCGTCGGTGCGAGGGAAATCGTCGGTCAGACCGACAGATCCCGTCGGTCGGGCGCTTGGACGAGGCTGGCAGCGGAGCGGGGTGCGGAGCGGCCTTCGAGTGTGGAGCAGGCTTCGGTCAGACCGACGGGGCGGGTCGGTCGGCGCTTGGCGATGCGGAGTGGTGTAGAGCGGGCGGCTGGCGGGGAAAGTCTCTCGGTTAGACCGAGAGACAGCCTCGGTCGGAGCGGGGCGACAGCGGGGTGCGATGCAGCGGTGCGCTGCAAGCGGCGATGCGGGGGGCTGCTCCGGTCGTGCATTAGGATTTGCGGGGGTGAGCTCCGGTCGTGCACTGGGCGATCGTCGCAACGTTGCGACGAACGTCGGGAAGGTGTTTTTGACGGCTAGGGTTTGTGTAATGCGAAAATAATTTATCCTAGGGCTAATATAAATAGGTTAGAGCTAGGGTTAGGGTTAGGGTTTAATAAAAACGTAATTAAATAATTAAAATAATTAATTAAAAATAGATTTACTCTTCTCTCCCTCACACGAGATGGGTGCGGCCAAAAATTCTGAAATTTGGTCAGAAAATTCTTTAAAGCGTTATTATATTATAGGAATTTTATTGTAATTAAAACTCTAATAAAAATAGGTTTTAAAATTATTTAAAACTTTCAAATAAATGGAAAATAGGTCAAATTAAGTCCAAAAATTGTAAAATAATTTTAGGGTGTTCGGGACGACGAGAGAAAGAGATTGGAGAAGACGGATCTAAATTTCGACGTCGAGAGGAAAAACTAAAAATAGAAACGTCTCGCGTCAAAACAGAAAGTCGCGACGTTACCTCAAATAAGTTAGTATCGCGGAAGAACGACTCGAGATATGTCGTTCCCAAATTGATCCACAATCTAATACTTTCATAGACGATCACGACGACATATCACACAAAAACGTTCAAAAACAAATAAAGTCTAAAATAAACACGGGCACGATCAAAAGCACGTGCACGAAGAAGGCACGATAGAAACAGGCCGTTACATTCTACCCACCTTAGAAATGATTCCGCCCTCGGAATCACTCACACTAATAATAATAATATTACCCATATAACCTTATACTCGCAACTATCATATCTACCCATAAGGATTTCTAATCCTGTAACTTCGAACAACGTTCCTCAATAATCCCCCATAATCCATCTTTTCACTGGGCAAAGCCACGACTAAACTCACCTCCTAATAATATAGTTCCATTACTACCGTTCCAATTTCCAACTCCAAGTTCTCATAAAAATAATAATCATCTTCTGATATCGTACCACTCCACTAAACATCATCATCACTCATTAATATCTTTTAAATTTCTAAACCTTTTCTCAACATTAATAAATCTCCAAAAAGTGAGATTCTAGTCATCCACCAATCCAAGATAAAAACATTTGTCTATCCTATAATACCTTCACCAATCAGCAATCGTCGTGTCTTCAATACATTCTCATCATATCTCCCCATAAATTCATCCACCAAAAATTTGAGCTGTCAGAATTACACCTCATCCTACTCACTATAACTAATCCCAACCAACATTAAGTCCGACTACCTAAACATCCATTAATCTCCCCACGTCGTGTTATTCTCAAAGTTTTCTCACGTCAATTCATCAATCAGTCTCAAAGCTAATATAAGCTCTACTCAATCTCATGATCGTCCTAACTCATACTATTCTCGGCAGTTACTCCTATCTACCACTCGTCTAAGCCTCAAATCTGATAAGTCATCATCTCCTCGCATTTAATCTCATTCAAACAGAATTCTCCATTGAGTCCGCCACACTCCGGTTTTATAAACAAGTCTTTGGACAGTCCATTCTTTTCATCCAAAAGATATTCTAATCCATCATCCTTGTGTTCCCAAAATCAATTAATCATTGCCATAATAAAACTCATCTCACTCCAAGCCTACCTGCAAAAAATCCTATAACGATAATAGCTAGTCCCAACTAATATAACAACCATAAACACGAAAACTTTCTTTAAGGGAGAAGAAGAGAAGAGAAAGAGAGACTTAAGGCCAAAGAAATATTTTAAAACATTTGGAAAAAAACGTGTGGTGTTGCGGTAATGGATGAGGGAGGTTAAGTGATTTGTGATCTTGTGAGCTAGTTTTAAAACTTTAAAGATTTGGTTTAAAGAAAACAAAGTTTTGATACAGTCACATACAGCCAAGATAAACCATTCATTAAAACTAAAGCTAAGTCTAAGGATCTGCCTGCGATGACGCCATTCATCTAAGTATGAATACCGTCATTCAGACAACTTCCAGCATACCATGGTTAACACTGAGTACACATTCAAGACTCAAAAGGCAATCATCGGGATCCTAAAGAACACACATTCATACAGGTCTATGCACTCTACCTATGCTCAACCACCACGACGACATCACCTACCAAAGGGCCTACTCCTAAACTGGAGATAGCATGGATAACTACAAGGTCTAATGTCTAGGTAAAAGAAGGAAGGAAAACTAAGTCAAAAGCGGAACGAAATAAGATCGGAAAGAACGAGTTCAAATAAGACGGAGTAAAGAGACAGTTGGTTGGATGAGACAAAAAAAAATATTTCCCTGAATAACTAGATAGATGAAGGAGATTTACGGGAAAAATATGATATCGTATACTTTATACTTTCATAAAAATAAGTGGGGAAAAGGAGCAGATAATAAAATTATTATGATTTGGAAAAAGTTAGATGAAGGAATAAAAGTAGGATAATGTAGCGATTGTTTTGCAAATGAAAATAAATTTAAACAAAGGTTCTTGAAGTATGAGCACGATGAACATAGAGATGTTTATATGTAAAGAAATTTAAAAATCCCCCTTTGTTTTAGAAAAAATATTCTAAAGTACGTACGTAAATGGTTAAAAATAAATTTCGTAGGTTAGAAAAATGATATATTGAATTTCCGAAATGGTAACAAAGTTTTAAAACTAAAATACGATGGATACTGATTCGAAAATAGGTACGAGGCCATAACTTAAAACTTTTACGACCGAAAGGTTTCAAAATTTGCGAAAGAATTTTAACTCAACCGAAAGTAAGAAATTTTAAATAATTAATAAAAGTTTTCAAAGAAGTCAAATTGGGCGGAGAATTTAATAATGAATTTCGAAAATACTTTTAAAGGAAGAAGGTTTTGGGAAAGGGAAAAATTTGAAAATAAGTACAAGATAGTAGAAATAAATTGTGTAGTTTATAAAAGTAATATATATATATATTGGAAACAAGGCAAATAATGCGAGATGTTGACTTAAAACATTTACGTCCAAGAAAGCTCCAAGTCAATTAAAAGTTTTAAATCGATCCAAAACAACAAATTTTAAATATATAATATAGGGGTTTTCAAAGAAATCAAGCCAGAGCGAAAACTTAATAAGAAAAGTCGAAAATAATTTTAGAGGAGGTAGAATTGGTCAAGGAAGGTGTTACGAGGTGGAACTCGCGTACAATGAATTTGTATTATGGGGAACCAAGGGCACGGTGGTTATATGGAAATGTGGGGTTAGGTAGGCTGTTTTACAAGTGATTAGTGGGATGAAGAGGTTGGATCCGTTGCCGGTGGAGCTCACAGGATCGTATCTCGTCGGACGTGGCTGAGGAAGGTCGGACGGCGGGAGGCTGACGCTGACTTTGGCCAAGGGGCGAGCTCTCCTGCAGCACGAACAACTCGTCAGAAGGGCGGGGTTGGGGTCCAACCCTTAGCCCCTCTGATGCCTAAGTCAGTAAAAGGGCTTAAATGGGGGGCTGGACACGCCGGCCGGACTAACTGTGTGTCCGCCTCGCGTGATGAGCTATAGGTGGGAGAACAAAGATATGGAGGACCTTTGCTCTCGTGTGTGAATGATAGAAGATGAGAGAGTTTTTCTAACCCCCTCTCCGTAAGAGGAGAGGAGGTATTTATACCTGACGGGTGATGACTAGGCGTGCTGAGCTGGCTCGGGTGTCAGCGGAGGCTTCAGACAAGGACATCGGGAACAGGAGTTTCTGACCTGCCTCTGTCAGGCGGCGCAACGGCCCAGGGGTGCTTTTGTCGGGGTGTCAGGGCCGAAAGCACTAACCGCCGGTCAAGTCAGCCGCCTGGGGGTGCTTTGTCAGGCGGTCGGGCGACGTATGTGTCAGTCGTGTCCTTATCCTAGGCTGTTTGTCGTTAGCGTCGAACTAAAGGTCTGGCTCGCTTTTGGCGCCGCGGTTCGCGGGAATCGGACGGGCCGTTCCGGTCGGGGGTTGTCCGGCCCGGCCGCGCCAGTCAATAGGCTTGGCCTAGCTATCCGAGCGTCCCCTAACGCGCTCCCCCGGTGGGTCGGGCGGCTGCGGTTGTTCGCCTCGGCCGGCTACAGTTGTTCGCCTCGGCCGTTTCAGGGAGCACTGTAAGGCGCGCCTATCTCCGTGATGCCCCGGGTTTTCGGGGCGGCGGCCCTAATTGTTAAATGGTGAGCCAAAGGGGTATGTTAGCGGATCCGGGCTGGAGTTGGGCTACTACGATCTTTAGGTCGTAACAATTGCCCCCGGCCTTCGAGTCTGAGGCGGCGGCCGGGCTCGGCTCGGAGGGCGAACCATATCCAACATTTCGGACCCTCAATATGGGCCTTGGACCCACCGGGCAGTGCCGGCGGCGGCTTCAGAATTCCCGCTTTAGTGGTCATTATTACGATTTGAAAAGGAGGCAGAGGAAACCGAAGCGTCTCTGCGATTGAGTTTGCGACACGTGGATGAGGTGACCCTCACGCCAGTCGAGGCGTCGGGGATGTCTCGATGGGCGCCGCGTGGCGAAAGTTTGACGGCCGAGATGGCCCGGGGGCCACCTGTACCGCTAAAAAGGTTTGGGAGGCGGTCGGCGGGAATTTTTGTCTTTCTCCGATTCTCCTCCGGCGCTCGATTTTTTTTATTTGGAGCTTGCTGGCTAACCTGTCCCTTTCGTCACCGGCCATCTTCTTCTGATCGCCTTCCAGGTTCAAGGGAGCAACAGGTAACAACAATTAATTTCCTTCCTTTCCGATCAATGGCTTCTCGATTTGAGATTGGAGGGAGTAGCCAGGTCGGGGAAGAAGAGTCGGCGTTCGAGGGGGGCGTCGCAGCCGGGGGTGCAGCGGACCAGGGAAAGATGGTCATGGTTATCCGTTGCACCAAGAGACATTGAGTCCCCCCGACGTAGGTTGGATAGGATCAACATTCGGGAGATTCGCGTGCGGTTTGTGCGACAACCCTATGAGGTGCGGGTTCCCGGGTCGGAGGAAGCGGTGAGCTCACCGGGGAATAATGAGGTCGGGGTCTATGTCCGGTCCTTTGAGTTGGGGCTCCGCTTCCCGATCCACCCGTATTTGTTTCACTTGTTGAATTTCCTGGAGCTGCCGATATTCGCCCTAGCGCCCCGTTCCTGCGATTGGATGAGGGAGTTCGTCTTCGTGACAGTGCCAAGTGACGTGGCGCTGACGTCGAATTGGGGGGCGTGGAATCCCTTCGTAAATGAAGGGGTGGAGCTGACCGGGGAGGATATTGCCAAAGCTCAGATTTTGAGGGAGCTGCCCGAGGAGTGTCGTCATTGGGCGAGTCTAACGCAGAGCAGTCGGCTCGCCCAAGACTTTTGGGCCCTAGGTATCTTTGAAGTTTTGTAAACTTTGGGCTAGGCTCGCCCTGATTGTCTCTCTTTTCCTTTTGCAGGTGAAGACACGATGAGGGAGCCGGAGGAGGTGTCAGGTTCGGTCGGTGCCCCGACCTCGGGGGGTACTGATCCTCACGGGGCGGGCCCCCCCGGGGGAGAGATTGCGCCCGGGACGGGAGACAGTCGGACAAGACCGCTCCGCTGGTGGGCCCGGCGAGGATCGTCCCGAGGGCGTGCCCGCGTGAGGGGCCCTATCCTCCGTCCCCCCGCGGGTACCCGAGGTGGTCGCGCCCCGCCGGGCGCCTGTGACTCAGAAGTGGCCATACGGGATCCCTTCGTGGGAAATGGGGGCGTCGTCGAGTCAAGCCTGTGAGAGCGCTCTCATTCGCTTTAAGAGGACCCGAGAAGAGGTCGAGGCGTACCCTGATGACCATCTCCGCAAGTTTCCCTTTCGAGTCAGCCGCGACGAGTCGGTATTCGAAGATGCGGGAGTGGCGGCGCGCCTCGCCGAGTACTGTGGGTTGCCGCGTGATCGTGAGTCGTTGGCTCGCGTGGGGGCGGAGCGGCTGTGTGGCTCGGCTATATGGCACGTGGTACAGGTAAGGCGGCTTTCCTTACTCGCACGCCGGCTTTGTGTGCCCGTGTCTCACTGATTCAAGGTTTATGTAGATGCTTACGAACGTGCTAGCTCTGCGGGGCCGTCCCGCAGCGGTCGCCACCAGGGCGGCCCTGCGTGAAGCGAAGGAGAACCTTGGCGAGGTCAGGGAGAAGCTGAGGGACACGGAGGTGGAGCTGGAGAGGGTTAGGGCGGCCCACGGCGTGGAGAAGGGGCGGGCTACGTACTTCGATTCGTCCAAAGCAGCGATCGAGAAGCAGCTTCAAGAAATAACGCGAGAGAGGGATGATATCCGGGCGAAATATCCCTCGGAAGTTGTCAGCAAGGAGTCTGTGATCGGGTTACAGAGGCAGCAGATTGAGGACCTAAAGGTAGCTCTGGCGGCCGAGAAGAGGGAGAAGGGTCTAGCGGTGCGGCGACTGGAGGATAAGCGGGACGCTGAGGGCAAACTGGTCGAAGCCGCTATCCGCCGGTATCATGACGAGCATGTTGTGCCGATGCTGCAAGAGGCTAAGGAGGCGGCGATTCGGCAAGTGGTTAAGGATGTGAGGGATCGGTCGGTCGAGAAGCGGCGCCGCTAGAAACGTGGGTTCGGGGAGGGCCGTACCTTCTCGTGATAGGGTTATGAACGATGTGTTGTTGTAGTGGGTGGAAAGTCAAATGTCCAATGTACGGGTTAGCGGTTTGAGTAAATAAATTATGATTTTTTTGTGCCAAATTGTATTCGTATACGGTTTGCCCGTAGAATATACGATTTGTGCGGGATGTGATTGCCCCCAACTTCGCTCTGCCGGGGTTTCCGGTAGAGGGGAGTTGAGATGAGTCACGATCTGTGGCCGTTCGGTCGGGAGCCCGTGCCAAGTGTTGAGATTGAGGTGCATATGAGGTGAGCAGCGGGCTCCTGTGCCGGCCGGGCCGAAGGAGAGCGGAAATGTCAATGATACGACGGAAGCTCGTGCTTTGGCCGGACTGACGAGTGTTAGACCAAATATTGGGTCCAACGCTGACTGTGATTTGGCCGGACTGTTGGAGGCCGGACCAAATCATGGATATAGCGCAGATTTCACGCTTTGGCCGGACTGTCGGAGGCCGGACCTAATCTTGGATCTGGCGTCGATTCCATGTTTTGGCTGGACTGTCGGAGCCCGGACCAAATCCTGGATATGGTGTCGATTCCATGTTTTGGCCGGACTGGCGGAGGCCGGACCAAATCTTGGATATGGCGTCGATTCCATGTTTTGGCCGGACTGGCGGAGGCCGGACCAAATCTTGGATATGGCGTCGATTCCATGTTTTGGCCGGACTGGCGGAGGCCGGACCAAATCTTGGATATGGCGTCGATTCCATGTTTTGGCCGGACTGGTGGAGGCCGGACCAAATCTTGGATATGGCGTCGATTCCATGTTTTGGCCGGACTGGCGTTGGCCGGAACAAATCTTGGATCTAGCGGCGATATCGAGGGGTAATTTCAAAAGAGGGTAATCATTTTGCAGGGATTTGGGCGGGATTCGATGGCGGTCGTCTGACTTGACGTCATCCTGGCGAATCGTCGGCGGGCGGGAACCGAGGCGGCCCGACCGTTGTGGCGACGACGCGTGGCACAACTGACGGTTTGGACAGGACGCGAAGCGTCCGAACACGTGGGTTGGCGATGGACCAGACCCAGATTGGTGATGCGTGTCGCGGGTTCGACGGTCACGATGATGATGCTTTGCGGAAGCGCTTTAAAGATATATTGCCTGTGGGGGGGTAGAAAGGTTGAATGTCGAGGAGCTAGGGCTTGTAAGAGGTTTAAGAATCCTTTCCCGAGTCGTTCTCATAGGAGCGAACGACGGAGCAACGCGAGAGGCCGAGGCGACAGCACCCGTTAGGTAAGACGCCAATTTGACTAATGTCTTCCTCGATGTCTCCGATTCGGGGTCAGGGTTCTGGGGTAGTTGGGGAAGGAAGTTCCGCCGCGGAGACTGGAAGGGTGCCCGTCGAGATTGCGGCGGTGAAGTCGGTGCTGAAGAAATCCATTGGGGAGATCTTCACGAAGTACGTCAGGCCGCCATATTCGGTTCATGAATCGGAGCCGCAGGAAAGGGTGTGTTTTGCGGGTGACCGGGAGGTTGGAGTATATGTCTCTTCATTTGAGCAGGGTTTGCGCTTTCCCCCTCATCCGTTCGTGCTGGAAGTGTTGAACTTCCTGGAGCTGCCTCTCTATCGCCTGATGCCCAATGCCATCAGTGCCATTGTGGGGTTCTTGGTGCTGTGCTTGAGCAACCAGGTTCGCCCATCACTGACCTTATTTCGGCACTTCTTCTCGGTCAAGAGGTTGGGGTCGGGCTACTATCTGTCCGCGAAGAGGACTCATCCGCTCATCAGGGGGTTGCCTAGCAAAATTAAGTTTTGGCGCCAGCAGTATGTGTTTGTGGAGGTGCCGGAGGAGGTGTTGATAAGGTCTGACTGGGCGGAGCTGAATCCCGAGGCGAGAGAGGTGGTGGAATTGGGGGACGAGGAGAAGTTGGTGGCCCAGATTTTAATGGCTATCCCAGCAGAGGGCCGAGATTATCGGACGCTATCTCTGGCTGAGATGATAACGGCCTACATATGGCCCGAAGGTACAAAAGATTTGGGTGTTCCGGCACCTGATATGCTTACGCTGAACTTTCTCTCTTTGGCAGGTGGCACGATGAGTCTATCCCTTGAGGAAATAATGTGGAGGGCCGCGGATCAGGCGGGGCGATCGTCGGCAAGAGGTGGCCCCAAGAGGGCGCGAGCGGAAGGAGGGGATGGGAGCTCGACTTGTGTGCCAGCGCCAACGAAGAGGAGGAAGAGGTCGGCGAAGTCGTCAGGGCATGACGCGCCAGGGGAAAGCGGTCCGTTGGATGGCGGAGCTGGGGGTGGCGTGGCGAACCCCATCATCGACCTGGAGGGTGGCGATGAAGGGTCGATCGGGGGAGGGGCGGAACTGCCCCGAACGAGATCGCCTAGCCCCATGGCGCCCGCAGGGGGGGAGGGGGCAGATCCTAGCGGTCAGTCGCAAAGGGCCGAGGCGTCGAGTGGCCCGACCGGATCAGGAGGATGGGACCCATGGCCTTATGGTTGTCCCATGTTTGGCCTCGAGAGAGCGCCAACCGACCCCCACTGTGAGGCCGCACTGGCCAAGTTTAAGGCCAAGAGGACCGATGTCGAGGGCTATCCCGACGGGGCGCTTCATCGGGCGCCGTACAAAGTGGCGAATAATGAGTCCGTGTTTGAGGATGGGAGCGTGGCGGCGAGGTTGGCGGAGAACATCTTCCTGCCTCGCGATAGAGTGGCGCTGGAAGCGGTGGATCCTGAGGGTCTGTGCGGGACCGCGGTGATGCATGGCGTTCAGGTATGTTATGTAAGACGGGTGGCGCATTTCGTTGGGTTTTAGGGGACGTCCTAAATGTGTTTATTTTTCGGCGTTTCTTTACGCAGATCCTCAACTTGATGCTCGGGATGATGCGGCACGTGCCGGCCATACATAAGGCCGAAGGCGCCGTGGCTAGAATGGTAGCCGAGGTCGCTACCGTTCGTAAGAGAGCCGGCGAGGACCTGGAGAAGGAGAGGGAGCGGGGCAGCCGATATGAGGCTGAAGTAGAGCGCCTGAATAAGGTCGTGTCCGATTATGAGCAGAGGGCGACCGAGGCTGGAGAGAGAGCGAAGGAGCTGGAGGGGGCCCTTCGGAGGGAGGAGGCTCGTTCGGAGGATCTAGCGGGGCGTGCCAGGGCCGCCTAGGAGGAGTTGGCCCGTAGGGTCAAGGAATTCAGGACGTATCAGGAGACAACTGTCATACCTGCCCTTACAGATTCGATGGTAGAGGGCATAAGGAAGGGCCGCGTGGAGGGATGGGATGACTGCCTGGCTCGGATGAAGGAGAAGGCTGCTGGCCTGGTCCCGCCGATAGAGGTCGATCTTGACGGGCTCACCGCAAGCGGCGGCGAGGAGGGGGATGGAGACGAGGAGGGTGAGGAGCAAGAGGACGAGGAGGGTGACGAGCCAGAGGGCGGCGGGGCGGTGGGGGATTCTATGGAGGGAGAGGGCGTCGTGATTGGCGGGGGCGCCGAGTAGTTTTGTGTAGGCCCCCCTCCCCCCCTTTGTGTATGTTTAAAAAACGAAAGGAAGTAAAGGTTCGCCTGACTCGCCCCCGCCTTTTTTGGACTTTCCGCCTATGTATGCATAAATTTACTTCTTAGAATTACGCCTTGGTGCGGACGTTTCTATCTTGGCGTAGGCTGAATCGTGTCGAGTCCCTTTATTTCGCGTAGGGCGCCCGAGAGATTTACAGCGGGGTCGCCTCCCTTTTCGTAGGTTGTTCGAGTTTAGGTCTATCCGAGTTATGACTAGCGGTTAACCGGCATTTGTCTTTGGACTTTTCATCGGCTATTATCAAATGTTTAATAAAACGGGGTCGCCCTATGGGCGTAATGTTGAAACGGCCCGAAGGCGTAACATTGTATCGGCCCGTAGGCGTAACATTGTATCGGTCTAGGTAGGTTGAGGTTCCCATCGCAGCTGTCCCGCCTTTCTCTGGTGTTATGCCCCTGATATGGGGCGTGGAGTGGATTTAGCGGGTTCCGCCTCGGCGGAGGGGCGGGTGGTCGAGTCGGAGCCAGGCAGTGGCTTTGGCCTTCGATCCCAGAATTGGGGGGAGAAGGAGTCCTTGGTGGTTGTTCTATCCCAAGGGGCCCCGTTGATCGCCCCGTCTGGAGTCTCTGCGTGGTAGGTGCGTAGGGACGTGGGCCGCCGCCCCCCTGTGCGGCCTCCTGGCCTAAGCGGCCCGGGGAAGGCCGATGAGTGGAAGGGGGGTGCTGCAGGTGTAAGTGGAATAGCCAGTTGGGTTGGGCCGGTGCTCGGGGACACGTTCCCCTCGGTTGGGGCGCCGCGGGCGGCTGCCGGGGTGCCCGGCGGGGTGATTTGGCAGGTCTATACCCTCCATTGGGTTGTCTGCCAGCCGCACCTGCGTACGAAGGGCGTCTGTGGAGAGGACTGGTATGTCATTGGAGCTCCAGTTCCCCTGCCGTAAGTTGTCTAACGGAAGGAGGGGAGCAGCTGGTTGAGCAACCGTCGTGTAAGGGGAATATCCTGTTGGGGGATCGCTTATTTTGGAGGTCGGTGAAGCTCGCATTTTCCGCGTATGTTGAGGGAGAGATGGCGTCAAAACGATTAGTCTTTCTGCACATCCTTCCCCTCGCCTCTCTTCCCCTCCTCAAGGAAGTAGGGGGGGATTTATAATGGTGGATTTCTGCCCTTATTTATTCTTTGGTGAGAGTCGGGGCCGTCTTGGAATTTCGTTCTTAGGGGGTGGGGCGTTCCCGATGGGTGACAGGTGATGTGACCCCTCAGGCATGCATGCCATTTGTCAGTGGTGTTGGTCCCGAGTGTCCTTTTCGGGTGGATAGGTCAATTCGGGTGCCGGCTTTATGGGGGGTCAGGCGTTACTCCTCAGGGGTGGCTCTGCGTTGGAGTCGCCTTGATTCGGGGTCCTTAAGTAGCTTCCCGAGGTTTGAGAGGTGGGGTGATGGGCCCCTTCGGGGGAGGGAGGGTATTGGTTTGTCGGGTACCTCGCCTAAGGCGCTCCGGTTCGGGTGGCCAAGCTTAGGGAACTTGCCCCGGAGGTCTTCCTGGGGGGGGAGCGAGTACGCAGCTCGGCCCGTGCCCCTCTCTGGTTTGGGTGGCGAGGACTAGTCCTGCCCCGGAGTCTTTGAGAGGGGGGGTATGGGGCCGTCGCCTACCCCGCATATGGCGCTCCGGTTTGGGTGGCCAAGCTCAGGGAACTTGCCCCGGAGGTCTTCCTGGGGGGGAGCGAGTACGCAGCTCGGCCCGTGCCCCTCTCCGGTTTGGGTGGCGAGGACTAGTCCTGCCCCGGAGTCTTTGAGAGGGGGGGTATGGGGCCGTCGCCTCCCCGCAACCTCTATAGTCGGACGGGTATTGGGCCGTCGCCTACCCCGCATGTGGCGCTCCGGTTTGGGTGGCCAAGCTCAGGGAACTTGCCCCGGAGGTCTTCCTGGGGGGGAGCGAGTACGTAGCTCGGCCCGTGCCCCTCTCCGGTTTGGGTGGCGAGGACTAGTCCTGCCCCGGAGTCTTTGAGAGGGGGGGGGGTATGGGGCCGTCGCCTCCCCGCAACCTCTATAGTCGGACGGGTATTGGGCCGTCGCCTACCCCACATGTGGCGCTCCGGTTTGGGTGGCCAAGCTCAGGGAACTTGCCCCGGAGGTCTTCCTGGGGGGGAGCGAGTACGCAGCTCGGCCCGTGCCCCTCTCCGGTTTGGGTGGCGAGGACTAGTCCTGCCCTGGAGTCTTTGAGAGGGGGGGTATGGGGCCGTCGCCTCCCCGCAACCTCTATAGTCGGACGGGTATTGGGCCGTCGCCTACCCCGCATATGGCGCTCCGGTTTGGGTGGCCAAGCTCAGGGAACTTGCCCCGGAGGTCTTCCTGGGGGGGGAGCGAGTACGCAGCTCGGCCCGTGCCCCTCTCCGGTTTGGGTGGCGAGGACTAGTCCTGCCCCGGAGTCTTTGAGAGGGGGGGGTATGGGGCCGTCGCCTCCCCGCAACCTCTATAGTCGGACGGGTATTGGGCCGTCGCCTACCCCGCATATGGCGCTCCGGTTTGGGTGGCCAAGCTCAGGGAACTTGCCCCGGAGGTCTTCCTGGGGGGGAGCGAGTACGCAGTTCGGCCCGTGCCCCTCTCCGGTTTGGGTGGCGAGGACTAGTCCTGCCCCAGAGTCTTTGAGAGGGGGGGTATGGGGCCGTCGCCTCCCCGCAACCTCTATAGTCGGATGGGTATTGGGCCGTCGCCTACCCCGCATATGGCGCTCCGGTTTGGGTGGCCAAGCTCAGGGAACTTGCCCCGGAGGTCTTCCTTGGGGGGAGCGAGTACGTAGCTCGGCCCGTGCCCCTCTCCGGTTTGGGTGGCGAGGACTAGTCCTTCCCCGGAGTCTTTGAGAGGGGGGGTATGGGGCCGTCGCCTCCCCGTAACCTCTATAGTCGGACGGGTATTGGGCCGTCGCCTACCCCGCATATGGAGCTTCGGTTTGGGTGGCCAAGCTCAGGGAACTTGCCCCGGAGGTCTTCCTGGGGGGGAGCGAGTACGCAGCTCGGCTCGTGCCCCTCTCCGGTTTGGGTGGCGAGGACTAGTCCTGCCCCGGAGTCTTTGAGAGGGGGGGGTATGGGGCCGTCGCCTCCCCGCAACCTCTATAGTCGGACGGGTATTGGGCCGTCGCCTACCCCGCATGTGGCGCTCCGGTTTGGGTGGCCAAGCTCAGGGAACTTGCCCTGGAGGTCTTCCTGGGGGGGAGCGAGTACGCAGCTCGGCCCGTGCCCCTCTCCGGTTTGGGTGGCGAGGACTAGTCCTGTCCCGGAGTCTTTGAGAGGGGGGGTATGGGGCCGTCGCCTCCCCGCAACCTCTATAGTCGGACGGGTATTGGGCCGTCGCCTACCCTGCATGTGGCGCTCCGGTTTGGGTGGCCAAGCTCAGGGAACTTTGAGAGGGGGGAGCTGAAATTGTCATGCAGAAAAGGCGAAATTTGAAGACAAAAAGGGAGGGAACAAGGTGTTTCGTTCATGACTTACAGCTCTTGGTTATGCCACGACCGGCGCACCACGCCCCTTGGAGTCATTAGTCCGTCCTTCACCGGGGGGGGTGTGGCTGATCCCGTTTCGACCTGGCAGTGGCATCGGCGGGAGCTAGCTCCGGCTGGTAGGGGTCATCACTCCGCCCGGGGGAGTCGACTTTTCAGGTTCACCTCTGGTCCTTTGTGCTTGGTTGACCCCACGTAGCAGCTCCTTGACAGCTTCTGGCTTCCCCGCACGATTCCCACCCCTCGGGGGGTTTGGAACTTGACCATCTGATGGAGAAGGCTGGGGAGCGCTCCAATGGCCGACATGTATGGTCGTCCTATAATCCCGTTGTACGCCGACATAATGTCGACCACAACGAATAGCGTCATTCGAGTGACGACCTGTGGCTCCTCTCCGAGGGTTATTGGCAAGGTGATCACCCCCATGATGGGGGTCAAGTGACCGGTGAAACCGACGAGGGGCCCGGTACAAGGTCTCATGTCGGTCGGCCGTAACCCCATCTTCTCAATTGTGGACATGAACAGGATGTCGCAAGAGCTCCCTGTGTCGATCAGGAGGCGGCTGACGATGGCTGTCCCAATCTGGGCCTCGATGACGATGGCGTCGTCGTGGGGCTGCTCGATCCCCTCTAGATCCTCGTCACTGAAAGTAATGGGAGGGTAGGCCATCCTTCTCCCTCTCTGGTCCCCTCCGAGACCCGCCGTCATCACTTGCCTTGCGTACGCCTTTTTGCTTGACGACGACGCCCCTCCTGAAGATGGCCCGCCGCATATCGTATCTATGCGCAAGACGGGTTTCGGTGGGTGAAGCTCTTCCCGCTCGCCGTTTGCCGGAGGGTCTGCCCTCCGCGCCCTTCGGTGGTTCCCATCTTCTCGGTCTGGTCTTCGGCCTCCGACGAAGTCCCCCAGGTGGCCCGCCTGGATCAGCCGCTCGATTTCCCTTTTGAGGGTGAAGCAGTCATCGGTGTCGTGGCCGTGGTCCCGGTGGTATCGGCAGTATTTCTTGAAATCTCTCCGGGCCGGGTCCGACTTCATTTCTCGGGGCGGCTCCGGTAGCAGACCGGCCCGGGTGGCCGCAGCCATCATCTCGATCAGGGGGGCATTGAGTTGCGTGTAATGCGCCCGCAAGGGGACCTCTTGTCTTGGGGCGACTCGAGGGAGCCCTTGTGCCGGAGCAAACTCGCGCGCCGGTCCGGGGCGATCTTGGGGGCGAGGCCCGGGCGGTTCCTGCCTTGGTCGGGCTATCCGATCGCGACCTCGGTCCCCCTCTTCCTGTCTCGGCCGAGGGTGTGATCGGGGTTCGCCTTGAGTCGGTTTCGCCCGGGGGAACAAGGCCTTTGTACCAAGAGTTTCTTCGGCCAACGCGTGCCTCTCCGTCATGGCAACCAACGCCTCATAGTCGGTCGGCGGGTCCCGGAGCAGGGATTTGTGGAGACTCCGAGTCCGCAACCCCGTTTTGAAGGCCAGCATAAGCACCTCATCCCCACATGTCACCACCGCCCGTCTCTCCTCCTGAAAACGGCGGAGGTATCTACCTGTTGTCTCTCCTTCTCCTTGGACTATCGTGCAGAGATAGTCCAGAGGCTTCTTCTTCGTCCGCCCGGCCCGGAACTCTTGGCAGAATTTGTGGGATAGCTCGCCAAAGCTCCCGACGGATCTTGCTGGCAAGCCGAAGTACCAGTCCAGCGCGGTGTCCCTTAGGCTTTGGGAGAAATGTCGGCACAGGAACGCCTCGTCCACATCCTGCGCCTCCATTGCCCCCGGTATTGTTGCACGTGTGTGAGGGGGTCGCCCCTCCCATTGTACATTGCCAAGTGAGGAGGTTTGAACTTTTTGGGCCTTGGGGCGGACGTGATCCACCGTGCGAGCGGCGTGGCCTCCTCCGGATAGGTAGGGCGATCCGGGGCATCCCCTCTCCGCCATTCGGGGGTCAGGCTTCGGTCGCGTCGTGGCCGTCGACGGTCCTCCGCCCCCGGGGAGTAGTCCGATGGTCGTCTGGCGGGGCTCCTTCCTCGGGCCGAGGACTCGACGGGTTGTGGGCTACGGCTCTCCCAGCGCCAACGCCTCCCGGACAGCTCTCCTCGGGCCTCCATCCGTTCCTGATTCTCTCGGAGGAGCCTCTCGCGCTCGGCGGCGAGGAAGCGTAGTTGTCGACAAACGGCTTCCTCGTGCAGGGTATCGGAGGGGTGGTGCTGGTGACGCAGGTCGCCTCCTCCAGGTGGGGATCTGTTCGGCAACGGGTCCTGCCCGTTCCCGGGCCGCCGTCCCATCGTCGTTTCTTCCATGACTTCTTGGTTTCTTCTGTTTTCCTTCCTCAGCCTTTCGCGCTCCGCGACGATGAAGCGGATTTGGCGGCGGGCGGTCTCTTCTTCCTGGTAGGCCCTCCGGGCGGTCTCGGCCGCCTCGTCCAAATGCCTTTGCGCGGCGGCCGCCTCCCCCAGGCGCCTCCACCGCTGCGCAACTTCCATCTCCTCTTCCAGGAGCCTTTGCTGGGCCGCAATCTCCTCAGAGACTTCTGCTTCAGTAGTTCAGACTTCTGAGGCTGCTGCTGTCCCTGTTGACGAGCCTGCTCCTGTCCTACCTGCTGTTGAGACCCCTGCTGTTGCGACCCCTGCTGTTGAGCCCGTCGTTTCCACACCTGCCCCGACGATCCAGTCTGTTGACACGCCTCTCCTCCCTGCAGAGCCTGAGTCCACTCCGTCGACTGGACCCACGGAGACTGCAGATCCAGCCACTTCCTTGTGATCATCTGTTCCGAGGACTCTCCACTACTCTTTGGATGATATATCTTATTGAGAGTATTTTTGGTTAGGATGGAGTTTGAGGGTTGTTTTGATGTATTTTTGAGTTTTCTGGATGTCGGTGTTGGATATTTTGATGTACTTTGGATGATGTTGATGTTGGTGTTATATTTTGATGTGGATGATGATGTTGTACTTTTTGATGTTTATATAGATGATGTGTCGTACTTGATATGATGTACTTCTTGTATTCGATATCTTTTTGGATGTACTCATGATGTTTCTATCTATATATACATCGATGTTCATGTTGTGATATTTACTTCGTCGTGCACATTAATTCTCATTCAATGTCCATGCTATGTAAAATCGTCGCTCGACGATTGAAAAACTTGGTTAAATAGATTGAAATTCTATAATTGTATAGAATTGTTTTCCATGCACAAATTTAACCAAGAATATTGAATATTGAAGAGTATGTTTCTTTATTCAAGAAATGAACAATTATTTGGTATTTTTGATGATTTTGATTATCGCTTTTTGATAATGGACAATTTGGCACACCTTGATTTGATTTCATCATTTTTCCCTTGGTGTCAATTAGGTTCATCATCATTGTCTACGACTCCCGATGTTGGATTTTCCATTTCCTAGTTGTTGTCGTTGTATGCCCCCCATTTTTGGGATAATGCCAAAGGGGGAGAGATAATGATAATAAATAGAGCAAATGAAAATTTAACTCAATTTCCAAGAATCTAGTTTGATATGTTAGATTCAGGGGGGAGTTAAGATATATATAAGGATTTTTCAAAATCCGATATTTCGAAAATCGATTCTCTTTATTTATCTTACTCGTCTGATTGATGCAATTCATATATTCATTTTGGAATTAACGTGTCATCAATGCAGGGGGAGTAAGCTTTTTACATTTGAATCATTATTTTTGATTATTATTTATGTTGGTTTGTCATCACCAAAAAGGGGGAGAATGTTGAATATTGGACTCCCCGGATTTGGTTTTGATGATGAGCAAACATAAATAATCCATGAACTAACAATTTGTGAGCGCAGTATTGGAGATCGTCGCCAAATTCACGAGAACATTCAAAGCGACATCTCAACACTTCTCAAAGCTCGTATTCATGCCTAAAGCTTCGTTGAAGCTCTTGCGTCGTTTTGGAAGTTATGAAGAATCAATCGAAGCTCTCGAAGACCGTTTATTAAGGTTTTATTTATAGTCTTTTAAGCTTCGATCAATAGAATGTTAAGCCTTGAGTATATCTTACGTTTCTATCTTCATAACGCTCATATCGTAGCTCTAGGATCTTAGTACAAGTTCATTCTAACGTCCTCGAAGCGTCGCGCTTCGATTCGGACTTGTTTGTGCATGTTAGTTGGTACAAGAAGAAGTACTGACCGACTAGATGGTGATCTAGTCGGTCAGCAACTCTTCTTGGACCGACTAGTTTGATTCCTTAATTTCTTGGACTTTACTGTTTACAGTTAGTCGGTCTACGTTGACTCACCGACCGACTAGTTTGTGAACTAGTCGGTCAGTGATGCTTCTTTGACCGACTAGTTGTGACTTACTGTTCATGCTAAATTTCTCCTAAGCTACTGTTTATCGTTAGTCGGTCTAAGAACGTTTGGTGACCGACTAGTTGACAATCTAGTCGGTCAACTTTTGTTCTTGGACCGACTAAGTCAATTTGTATTCAGACTATTTCATTTTGCCTCTTAGTCGGTCTACGTTCATTGACTGACCGACTAGTTGTGAAACTAGTCGGTCAGAAAGTCTTCTTTGACCGACTAGATTTCTAGGTCTGAAATTCTATCTCTTCTCAGTTCCTCACTTAGTCGGTCCATGTTGTTTGACTGACCGACTAGTTGATGAACTAGTCGGTCAGTGATTGTTCTTTGACCGACTAATTGCCCCAGATTTCTATCCGTTGGAAATTGACCTAACTTGTTTTTATGGGACCCTATAAATACGAACCTAGGTCATTTCTATCTAGGTAAGAGCTGCCATTAAGAGATTCATTGAGATAGAAAGAGATAGCCATTCTCACTCATTTCTAAAGCTCTCTTCCTCACAAGAAACCCATTCTCTCACATTCTAGATCTAGAATCCATCTTGAGAGAAGCTTGTTCTTGGTGAGCCCTTCAAGCTCTAGCTTGAATCAAGTCTCCAAATCTCTCCTAGGCACCTATTGCTGGTCATTTCATTGGTGCTAGGACTTGGTGACTTCATCTTCCTCAAATCCTTCCTTTCACCTATTTGGTAAGAAAAACTCAAGGTATAGGATTTTGTGGTAAGTTTGCTTATTTCAATATAAACTCATTTATATTGCTTGTTGATTCTCTCGGTTGTGAGAGAAGGTTATGATCCCGGGTTGTGGGATTCACTATTGCCATTGTTGTATGATTTGATCTTGTGAAGGTTTTTCACAAGATATTCATAGTGGAAATCTTGGGTTAGGGTTTCTAACCTAAGTATCCGGAGGGGATCCGGGTGGTTGGGACGTAGGATCACCGGGAACAAGTCGGGGAGACTTGGGTGGATCCGAACCCATTAACATCTTTTGTTAGCATTGTTAATTTTGTTGTTGTCATTCAATTTAAGCTTCCGCAAATTGATTGTTGTTTGCACAATAATTTGGAATTATACTCCTTGTTATTTTTAAAGTACTATTCACCCCCCCTCTAGTACTTGTGCAGTAGCTTGTAGGGCATTACAAAGTGGGTAGGCCTATTAAATGACCTATGTGTTAGTACGTGTGAGTATGTGCTCGTACGTAGATACATATTGTGCTTAGACGTAAGTAGTTATGTATTTGCTGCATGAGTATATAGGTGATATACATATGGTAATAGGATTATTATTTTGATTGGTATTGCTTGCTTTCACGGGATGTTGTATGCGTGTATACCATGAGGTATACACGACTACTGCATATCTTGACTATGTATGTAGTAGATGTGTTGGTATATTAATTATAGGTAGTAGGATATGGTGTGAATATATGTTCTACATGTCTGTGGCTATACGATGAATGCATGTATTAGGGAGGGTATATAATTATACGTGTGTGCTGATGTCTGTATTATTATTATGGCATATAAAGTGATTGAACTATGTGAGTGTTACCTGACTAAATATTAAGTGTGATTGACATATGGTATGTATATGGTTATATTGGTAGATGTGTATACATTGGAGTGGTATTGGTATAGGTATAAATATCGTGTTACGTATATAGAGTATTCTGATATGTGTTTCGAGTCTCACTCAAGCTCGAGTGGGTATACTCTAAGTATATTGTTATGTACGTCTGTGGTTTACGTGTAGTACCAAGAATATAGCGATGGATGATGTATGTATAGTGATAGGATTGCTTGTGCCTGGTTGTGTTACGCACATGATTGTGGGTCGCTATACCAGTATATAGTTATAGGTGTTGGTCTTGTGGTATAGTTATTTACTAAGGATTTGCCTGTGTGAACGTATGTGTGCTAGCTAAACTAGGTGTGTAGATGTGCTGAATATATAGAGGTGTGACTGGTATGTATGTATGAAATGCTAGCGTGTATGGTGCGCACCATGCACGGGTAAGTATGTGCATAGTTATAGGTATTGGTGACTATGGTATGTGTGGCGTGTCGTGAGTATAGTTATATGGCCGTATGTGATGTGAAGTTATGGTAAAATATTTGCATGCATTTGAATGACTATATATTGTGAAATTATAGTAGTGGTGAATGTATATTAGATATGGTAAAACTTGATTTAATAATGGTATGGTATGACTACACGTGTTGAGGTGTTTGGTACCGGATGAATATTAGGGAGTAGTATACACATGATTGTTTTGGGCATAGGTAGCTATATATACGTAGAGCAATGATTGTATTTGCTAGTGTGAGACTAATCTTAGGTGAGTATCTGAACTATTGTTTTGTGCTAGGTAAGTAGTAGTTATATAAGGGATGTATGCATATGATTGAAATATGTGCATGAATATATACATGTTAGCAGAGTAATTGTTTGACTACTTAGTGTATGTATAAGCATTGGTAATGACTATACCTGGTTGAATTATAGTGTGATGTGATCGAGATAGCTACTAGTCTAGCTAGAGTTATATTTATAGTTAGAAAGTCCGAGGACGGACTTTATTCTAAGGTGGGGAGGAAGTAACGGTCGCTTTTCGATCGTATCTTCTTCGTGCACGTGCTGTTGATCGTGCACGTGTTTGTTTTAGACCTTGTTTGTTTTTGAACACCTTGGTGTGATATGTCGTTGTGATCGTCTCTGAGAGTATTAAATTGTGGCACTAATTTGGAACGACATTTCTCGGGTCGTTCTTCCACGATTTGATCTTATTTGAAGAGATGTCACGATTCTCACTTTTGACGTGAGGCGTTTCTATTTTTATTTTAGTCCCTCGATGTCGAAATTGAGATCCGTCTTCTTAGTTTTCCTTCTTTTGTCGTCCCGATCAACCCAATATTTATTTCACAATTTTTGGATTTCATTTGACCTATTTTACATTTTTGGCCAAGCTTTAAATATTTTTAAATACCAAGTTTTAAAGTATTTTCAACCCAATATAATTTCTATTAGATTATAACTCTTCAAAACATTTTTGACCCAAATCTCAGCCCATTCTTGGCCGCACCCTATCCAAGTGTGAGTAGGAGAGAGAGAGAGAGTTTGGGTTTTAATTGTTTTTAAAATCCTAATCCTAATAGAAATAACCCTAGACCAAGTCAACCCACCTACACTATATAAATACCCCCTAAGTTAACCTATTTTTCCAAGAGAACAAACCCTAGCCACCCCCAAAACTCAAAATATCACTTGCAACGTTCGTTGCAACCACCCTCGCAGTCGCCCGTGTCCGACCGACGTTTTCCCCCATTTTCTCTCGGTCTGACCGAGAGCCCCGCCCGCATCGACCGCTCCGCACCGCACCCAGTCGCCCGCCGCTCGTTGCATCACACCGCCCCTGCTACGACCGAGAGATTCTCTCGGTCTGACCGAGGCTCCGCCCCGCATCCCGCTCCGCTGCAGCCCGCAGCGCCCGACCGACGCTTTCCATCAGTCTGACCGACCCGCTCCCCCGCACCGCCGCTCCGTTGCAACCCCCGCTCGTTGCAACCCCCGCCCCAAGCGCCCGACCGACAAATTCTCTCGCAGCGGCCCGCTGTGACCGACGACCCACATCTCCGCAAGCACAGCGACCGCCGTGCGCTGTGTTCTCTCGATCTGACCGAGAGATTCCCTCGCAGCGGCCCGGTCTGACCGAGCGACGTTCGTCGCAACGTCGCAACCTTTGCATCGCTTGCCACCATGGGCCCCCCAAGTTCTCCAGAGGTGTTGTGGGTCCCCCATTGGCCCCTAACACTACTGTGGGTCCCACATACGTGTCTCCTCTTCGTGGATTTGCCGATTATGACGTTGTGATACGTCATAGCCCTTCGTCGCACGTCCTAGCATTGGAATCTTGGTTTGTTGATCTGGTTGCTTCCCAGACTATTCGAGTGAGGAATCTGATCTGGAATTTGGACTAGGAGCACGTTCTTATATTCCAACCCCTGGCGTCGCTACCCGACGCCAGTGTAGCTTTTGCGTCGTGTTGAGGTAACATTCTGCACCCCTAGGACCCCCAACCCCAGCCTGTTAATCAAGACTAAAATTGATGTTTTAAATTGTTTTAAATTCACTTATCAAGATTAATAATATGGGACTGTAGGGTGGTGGACTTGTGCACGTAGGTTTTTTGTGACTTTGGACTCTTTTGGACGGTGTTTTTCTGACATCATACTTGCAGGCAAGTGAAACTTGCCAACCTTTGCTTTAGGTCATGTTTTAGGCCACTTCCTTGTTTTTAGCGTAAAAGAGACTAGATAGTGAAATGATAGCTGTTAGGCGCAACTTTAAGATCTAGCTTGACAACGAAGCTAGATCTGTCACCATGCCATGTCATTCATGCATTGTTGCCTGCCACGTTTAAATTCATTATCTGTACGCACTTAAACTATTATCTGCCATGCATTGCATCTTACATGTCATCCTAGTTGAATGTTGCATTCGTAGCACACGCTACGATACTTGTACTTCCTTGTTCAGGCTAGGTACACCCCTATGCCATATTGAAAAACACTTCCTGGCTTGTGATCCAGAAGCGGGCTACTTGTGTTGGTCAAAAGCCAATGCCCGATACATGTGGGGGGGTAGGGATAAGCGATCACTTGAGCTTAGGAGTTGGCCTGTAACGACTGGTTTTCATGTATCTGGATTTATTATATTATATTATATGTTTTGGTGGATTTTCTCCTTAAGTGTGGTTTTCGTCTCCGTAACTTCCATTTTCGATCGTATCGTCGTGTTTTCTAGCTTCTTTCTTAGAATCGTCGATTTCGGAGTAAGTCATTCGTGACGGGCTTCGTGTCGGTCATATCTTATTGTTAGATCAAGCCTAGGAGTCTTAGAAATCGATCCCGGAGCTTCGCGCTCCATATCGGAACTTTTGGTGCTAATTAGCCGGTGTAAGAAGGGGCACCGACCGACTAGATGACGATCCAGTCGGTCGGCAAGCCTTCTTGAACCGACTAGTTTGCTTTCTAAATTTCTCAGGAGTTACTGTTTGTCGTTAGTCGGTCTAAGAACGTTGGTTGACCGACTAGGTTGCAAACTAGTCGATCAGCAATGCTTCTTTAACCGACTAACTCATTTACTAAATTTTGGTATCAGTACTGTTTACTCTTAGTCGGTCTAAGAACGTTCATCGACCGACTAGATGTCAAACTAGTCGGTCAGTAGTTGTTCTTTGACCGACTAACTCTTAGTTCAGGTTTTCGACTGGAGCTACTGTTTACACTTAGTCGGTCTGCGTTGGTCAACCGACCTACTAGTTCTCAAACTAGTCGGTCAGCAGTTGTTCTTTGACCGACTAAGCAGTGCAGGAAACCCTAGTTTTGCCCTAGCCGCCACCAATCTCTATAAATACCCCTCCAAACATTTTCTTCTTCTTCCTCACGACCCAAAACCCTAATTTCTCCCCCATTGAGCCCCCTTCTACCTCAAACCCTTATTCCTTCATCCCAAGCCCTAAATCCATCATCCAAACTCTCCCTTAACACATTCTACCTCTCATCTTCCCCAAAATCTCATCAAATCCCCAAAATCCCCCAAAATCCCCCAAACCCATATTTCTCCAAACTTCTCCAATCATTTCCAGATCTGAACCCTAGGTTCCCCGGAGCGTTTCTTCCGTTGTCGTGGTTGCTCGGCACCATTCTTCCATTTCCTATTCGGTAATACTCGATTCTTTAGTTTTAAGCATGACCCATTTGTGTTATTATGAAACCCTAATGAAATGAATATTGTTTGTTGATTGTTTCTCCATAACAGCGACTTCCCCATAGATTAGCATCCGTGAGACGAACCTTCGTGATCGTCATCCTCGGTGCTAGGCAAGTGAAACTTGCCACTTAGGGTTTAGGCCATGTTTTAGGCCATTTGCTTGTTGTAGGCGTAAAAGAGGCTAGACGACGAAATGATACTCGCCTAGGCGCAAATTGGGGAACTAGCTTGACAACGAAGCTAGTTCCGACATATATCATGTTGCACAATCACCATGTCATGTTTAATTTCTATTAACGGTACGCAAATTAATTGTCATGACATTGCATTCTTAAAGTGTTTCCGTGAATGCGTAGCTTCGCTACAATGCTTGTGTTCCTGGCTCGTGTTCCAGAAGCGGGCCATGTGTTGGTTGATAGCCAATGCCCGAATTGCTTGTTTCCGGCTAGGTGCACCCCTACGCCAATTGTTTATGAATCGTGAACTAGAATGCGAGCTCCTGTGCGGGGCAACCCTGGCTCATTTACTGAGCTCGTGTGCGGGGACCCTGGCTCGTTTACATGTGGGTATTGGGGGTAAGAGTTAAGCGGCCAATCAACTAGGAGTCTGCCCGATCAGCACCTGCAGTGGTAAGGCGTAAACTCTGGGTTTTGGGGTAGTTGTTAAGCAGCCAATTAGCGTGAATGTCAAACCATTCAGCTGTAAGGCGTAAACATCTACAAAATAACTTAAAACTTGACTAGTGAATTGATTGAGATTGTTAGTAGCTTGGCTACTCTTGTCTTGTCCCGATAATTTTTCTCTTGTACTTATTGTCTCGCCATGTCTTGCTTGTGCACTCATGTTATAACTGCCATGTCATGCATACTGTAACTGCTAGGTTGCTAGTTGCCTTACTTTCAGTTTCCTTGCCCAAGTCTTTTAGACTTGTTGACATGTGCCCCTTTACTCTTTTGGGTGACACATGTTAGATCCTGAGCCTGAGTACCTTATTGAGGACGAGGTGTTTGCTGACGCCGAGCCCGAGCTTGTGTTTGACGGGGAGTACGTGGACACTGGGGACCAGTCCTAGTGTCTTCGTTGAGCTTTCCTTTTGTTTTAGACTGCTGTTTTGTTGTCGATGCATAGCACCTATACTTTGTGACATTGTTGCTTTTGTTGGCCTTGTTCTGGGCCTTTAGACTCTTTCTTTTAGCCTGGTGGCTTTTCTGGATGTTGAACTTAATTTTCATGTTGGACAATTTATGAGATGTGAGAATTTTATTTCTGTCTCTCCTTGTGTTATTATTGTTGTTCCGTTTGTGGTTACAGGGACCTGCTTATGTTTTATTGACGCTTATCGGGTTTGGGGCTTCGCAGCTCCACTCTCGTGCGGACCTTTTCACGTCTCGCCTCCATTTTAGGGAAGAGGGGCGTGACAGGTTTTGTTGGTGGCCCATGCAGGTCCTCTTCTGTAACTGCGATTATCGGAATAACGATAATAATATTTGAACGTCCAATAAACTAAGTTCGACGTCCGAGTCATAAGCTATGAGTCTAATCTGCTTCGTTTTCTGTGTCATTAGATGGCAGGAAGGCGATTCACCCGTGGTGGAGGTAGTGGTGCGCCCCCTCATGATGAGGAGCCTGAGCGGGAACCCACCAATGGAGAGATGATGCGGATGATGCTCCAGATGATGCAAGTGCAGTAGGGCGTGCTCCTGCAAGTCCAGAATGCTCCACTTGCTCGAGCTGCCCGGGCACTTCCGGATGTCCCTCGCTCCGAGCCGGGAGCGAAGCAATTTCGGGAGCTGGGTCCCGCATATTTTGATGGGTCTGAGGGTCCTCTGGCTGCCGATGAGTGGATTCGGAACATTGAGGATAATTTGAAGATGGCCAAGATCACCCCGGCTGGATGGGTTGATTTGGCGAAGAGGCAACTCAAGGATAATGCTCGGAACTGGTGGGATGCGGAAGAGAAGATGCTGGTGGAGCCGATAGCTTGGACTACCTTTAAGTCCAGGTTTGATGAGGAGTTCTTTCCGAAGGCTACTAGGAAGGAGATGCTGCAGCGCTTCATTGATCTGAAGCAAGGGAGCTTGACGGTGGACCTGTACCACCAAGAGTTCACTAGGCTGAGTCGGTTCGCACCGAAGATGGTACAGGATGCTGATGAGAGGGCTCAGAGGTTCCTGCAGGGACTTGCTTTGGAGCTCCAGAGTTTTGTGTCTTCCTCTGATCTGGACTCTTATCAGAAGGTTCTGGTCGCTGCGAGGAGGCAGGAGCTGAACCTGAGTCAGAGGAGAGGACATGTTTCTGGTGCTGGGAAGAGGCCTATAGAGTAATCCAGGGCGGTGGTTAGGCCTGGTTTCAAGCCTAATCAGCCAGCTCAGTTCAAGAGGCCAGGAGGGCCTGTTCAGAAGACTTGCCATTTCTGCGGCAAGCCTGGCCACATCAAGGATCAGTGTAGAAAGTTTCTGGGCCAATGTTTGGTTTGTGGTGATGCTTCCCATGTCGCGAAGGATTGTCGGCATGCGAATCAGCTGCGGAGGGCACCTGTTGCATTACAGCCGTTGCAGCAGCGAGCGTCTGTTCCTGCTGGACGTGGAGCAGCTCTTGTTCCACAGAGGCAGGCTTTTCAGCAGGCTATTCCGCCGAGGAGGCAGGCTTTTCTGATGACCGCGGTGGAGAGCGAGGCTGTGGATGAGGTTATCGCAGGTAATCCTCAATCTAGCTGTTACTTTCCTAGCTGGTTTTGATTGCTAGATTGTGTTGTTTGCTTGAACATGATTGTTTGCTAGACTAGGGTTTGATTGTTAATTGCTTGTTAGGTGTGGTTTTGGTGTGCACGTTTCCTGCACGAGTCCTCTTTGACTCTGGTGCATCGATGTGCATTATTTCTCTGAGCTTCGTGGAGAGGCATTCCTTGTAGACGTCCCCTCTTTCCAAGAGTTGGAATATCGTTACAGGGAATGGCGTGGTCTCGGTGCATCGTGGTTGCAATTCTTGCTCGTTGGTGGTCTGTGGACATGAGCTTTACGCTGATTTTATTGTCCACGACATCATCAACTATGATGCAGTTCTTGGGATGGACTGGCTTGCGAGCTTCTATGCTACGATCGACTGTCGGAGGAAGAAGGTGGTGTTCGAGATTCCCAGACATCCAGTATTTGAGTTCAGCCGTGGTAGCAGTTCGTTTGGTCCTGTCAGATTTCGGGCCAGGCCGGTGGAGGTTGTGGCTATACAGATGGAGCTGGAGTGGCCAGCTGTGGTGCGTGATTTTGGCGACGTCTTCCCCGAGGAGATGTCTGGTTTGCCACCTGATCGAGCTTTAGAATTTTCTATCGATCTTGTTCCGGGAGCGCAGCCGATTTCGAAGGCACCGTATCGTATGGCACCCGCTGAGTTGGAGGAATTGCGGAAGCAGCTGGATGAGCTTTTGCTGAAGGGTTATATCAACCCTAGTGTGTCTCCGTGGGGAGCACCGGTGCTGCTAGTAAAGAAGAAGGATGGTTCACGTCGCATGTGCGTGGACTATCGGGAGTTGAATGCGGTGACCATTAAGAATAAATACCCGTTGCCTCGCATCGATGATATTTTTGATCAGCTTGGAGGTTCGAGGGTGTTTTCTAAATTGGATTTGAGGAGTGGTTACCATCAGTTGAAGGTGAAGAAGGGAGATGTTCCGAAAACAGCGTTCAGGACGAAGTATGGACACTATGAGTTTGTGGTTATGCCTTTCGGCATAACTAACGCACCCACAGTTTTCATGAATTTGATGAACCTGATTTTCTACGACTTTTTGGATAAGTTTGTCGTTATCTTTATTGACGACATTCTGATCTATTCGAAGTCAGAGGAAGAGCATGCCTCACACTTGAGGACGGTGTTGGAGATTTTGAGGAAGCATCGTTTGTATGCTAAGTTTTCAAAGTGCGAGTTTTGGCTGGATAGAGTTGCTTTTCTCGGGCATGTGGTGACTGGAGATGGTATTTCAGTGGATCCCGAGAAGATTAGGGCCATCAGGGAGTGGCCTGTTCCGTCGTCTGCGTCTGAGATTCGGAGTTTCCTTGGACTTGCTGGTTACTATCGGCGTTTCATTAAGGACTTTTCCCGTGTTGCTGAGCCGATGACCAGGTTGACGCAAAAGGATGTGCCTTTTGTTTGGTCGGGTGATTGTGAGAGTGCTTTTGGTGTTCTGAGGGAGCGTTTGACGACTGCCCCCATTCTTATTGTGCCTGATCGCAGCGGTGGATTTGAGATCTTTTGCGATGCTTCTGGCAAGGGTCTCGGTTGTGTGTTGCATCAGCACGGGCATGTTGTGGCGTATGCGTCTCGTCAGCTTAAGGTTCATGAGAAGAATTACCCGACGCATGATTTGGAGTTGGCTGCCGTTGTGTTTGCTCTTAAGATTTGGAGGCACTTCTTGCTGAGTGAGAAAGTGAAGATTTTCACCGATCACAAAAGCTTGAAGTATATTTTTACTCAGAAGGAGCTCAACTTGCGATAGCGTCGATGGTTGGAGCTCATGGCGGATTATGATATTGATTTGCAGTTTCACCCTGGCAAGGTGAATGTGGTTCCTGATGCGCTGAGTAGGCTTCCAGCGGTGATGATTTTGACCTCGCAGTGGAGATTGCAGCAGGATTTTTGCGAGTCTGGCGTTGAGATTGTTCTACCTGGGGAGGCTTCTTCGTTGATGTGTATGCAGATACAGTCGACGATTGTGGATCGGATCAAGGCTGGCCAGGCTGAGGATCCGAAGCTGGTGAAGTTTTGGGAGCAGGTGGAAGCCAGTCTGCGGACTGACTTTTTGGTTCATGAGGATGGCTCGATGAGGTTTGGAGCCAGGTTGTGTGTGCCAGCTGGGGATATTAGAGAGGAGTTGATGGTGGATGCACACAGTTCGCCGTATTCTGTGCATCCTGGTGGCACCAAGATGTACCAGGATCTTCGTCTGAATTATTGGTGGCATGGTATGAAGAGGAGCGTGGCTCGGAGTGTAGCCAAGTGCTTGGTTTGCCAGCAAGTGAAGGCGGAGCATCAGCGTACGGCCGGGTTGCTACAACCGCTTCCGATTCCGGAGTGGAAATGGCAACACATCACTATGGATTTCGTGACTGGACTACCTCGGAGTCCGAAGCAGAATGACGCGATTTGGGTGATCGTAGATCGATTGACCAAATCTGCGCACTTTATTCCATTCCGAGTGGGACAATCCACTGAGGCGCTAGCGAGGAGATATATGGAGGTAAAATTCTTTTACTCTCCGTTTTTATTTCCTTTTCCTAGTTTAGATAGTGATGTGACGTGAATCGTGCAGGAGGTTGTGCGACTTCACGGAGTCCCCATGAGTATCGTGTCAGACAGAGACACGAGGTTCACATCTCAGTTCTGGCAGAGTTTGCAGAAGAGTTTGGGTACGCGTCTGAGTTTCAGCACGGCGTACCATCCGCAGACGGATGGCCAGTCCTAGAGGACGATTCAGATTTTGGAAGACATGCTGAGGGCGTGCATGTTGGATTTCAAGGGTTCGTGGGAGGACCATCTACACTTGGTGGAGTTCTCTTACAACAACAGCTTCCAGGCGAGTATTGGCATGGCGCCTTTCGCCGCTCTTTATGGGAGGAAATGTCGATCGCCATTGAGTTGGGATGACGTTGGTGATCGGGAGTTGTTGGGACCTGAGATGATCGTAGAGGCCGTGGATATCGTCATGAACATTCGGAAGAGGTTGAGGATTACTCAGGACCGTTTTAAGCATTGGGCGGATGCTAAACGCCGTCCTTTGGAGTTTCAGCCTGGAGATCATGTGTTTCTGAAGATTTCCCCGAATCATGGTGTGATTCGTTTTGGGAAGCGAGGGAAGTTGAGCCCGCGATACATTGGACCGTTTGACATTCTGGAGAGAGTTGGCGAGGTAGCTTATCGCTTGGCCTTGCCGCCATCTTTGGAGGGAGTTCACAATGTTTTCCATGTGTCGCAGCTTCGTCGATACATTAGCGATCCATCTCATGCTGTGGATTTCTCGGAGATTACCGTTCGCCCAGATTTGACGTATGACCAGCATCCAGTGCAGATTCTGGACAGGCGACAGAAGTCACTTCGGAACAAGATTGTCAATCTTGTGAGGGTGATGTGGCGACACGGCTCGCCTGGAGAGTCTACTTGGGAGAATGAGGATGAGATGCGAGAGCGTTTCCCACTTTTGTTTCCGGACACGTGAGTGTTTGGAAATTCTGAGGACGGAATTTTTCTTAAGTTGGGGAGGATGTAACGACTGGTTTTCATGTATCTGGATTTATTATATTATATTATATGTTTTGGTGGGTTTTCTCCTTAAGTGTGGTTTTCGTCTCCGTAACTTCCATTTTCGATCGTATCGTCGTGTTTTCTAGCTTCTTTCTTAGAATCGTCGATTTCGGAATAAGTCATTCGTGACGAGCTTCGTGTCGGTCATATATTATTGTTAGATCAAGCCTAGGAGTCTTAGAAATCGATCCCGGAGCTTCGCGCTCCATATCGGAACTTTTGGTGCTAATTAGCCGGTGTAAGAAGGGGCACCGACCGACTAGATGACGATCCAGTCGGTCGGCAAGCCTTCTTGAACCGACTAGTTTGCTTTCTAAATTTCTCAGGAGTTACTGTTTGTCGTTAGTCGGTCTAAGAACGTTGGTTGACCGACTAGGTTGCAAACTAGTCGATCAGCAATGCTTCTTTAACCGACTAACTCATTTACTAAATTTTGGTATCAGTACTGTTTACTCTTAGTCGGTCTAAGAACGTTCATCGACCGACTAGATGTCAAACTAGTCGGTCAGTAGTTGTTCTTTGACCGACTAACTCTTAGTTCAGGTTTTCGACTGGAGCTACTGTTTACACTTAGTCGGTCTGCGTTGGTCAATCGACCTACTAGTTCTCAAACTAGTCGGTCAGCAGTTGTTCTTTGACCGACTAAGCAGTGCAGGAAACCCTAGTTTTGCCCTAGCCGCCACCAATCTCTATAAATACCCCTCCAAACGTTTTCTTCTTCTTCCTCACGACCCAAAACCCTAATTTCTCCCCCATTGAGCCCCCTTCTACCTCAAACCCTTATTCCTTCATCCCAAGCCCTAAATCCATCATCCAAACTCTCCCTTAACACATTCTACCTCTCATCTTCCCCAAAATCTCATCAAATCCCCAAAATCCCCCAAAATCCCCCAAACCCCTATTTCTCCAAACTTCTCCAATCATTTCCAGATCTGAACCCTAGATTCCCCGGAGCGTTTCTTCCGTTGCCGTGGTTGCTCGGCACCATTCTTCCGTTTCCTATTCGGTAATACTCGATTCTTTAGTTTTAAGCATGACCCATTTGTGTTATTATGAAACCCTAATGAAATGAATATTGTTTGTTGATTGTTTCTCCATAACAGCGACTTCCCCGTAGATTAACATCCGTGAGACGAACCTTCATGATCGTCATCCTCGGTGCTAGGCAAGTGAAACTTGCCACTTAGGGTTTAGGCCATGTTTTAGGCCATTTGCTTGTTGTAGGCGTAAAAGAGGCTAGGCGACGAAATGATACTCGCCTAGGCGCAAATTGGGGAACTAGCTTGACAACGAAGCTAGTTCCGACATATATCATGTTGCACAATCACCATGTCATGTTTAATTTCTATTAACGGTACGCAAATTAATTGTCATGACATTGCATTCTTAAAGTGTTTCCGTGAATGCGTAGCTTCGCTACAATGCTTGTGTTCCTGGCTCGTGTTCCAGAAGCGGGCCATGTGTTGGTTGATAGCCAATGCCCGAATTGCTTGTTTCCGGCTAGGTGCACCCCTACGCCAATTGTTTATGAATCGTGAACTAGAATGCGAGCTCCTGTGCGGGGCAACCCTGGCTCATTTACTGAGCTCGTGTGCGGGGACCCTGGCTCGTTTACATGTGGGTATTGGGGGTAAGAGTTAAGCGGCCAATCAACTGGGAGTCTGCCCGATCAGCAACTACAGTGGTAAGGCGTAAACTCTGGGTTTTGGGGTAGTTGTTAAGCGGCCAATCAGCGTGAATGTCAAACCATTCAGCTGTAAGGCGTAAACATCTACAAAATAACTTGAAACGTGACTAGTGAATTGATTGAGATTGTTAGTAGCTTGGCTACTCTTGTCTTGTCCCGATAATTGTTCTCTTGTACTTATTGTCTCGCCATGTCTTGCTTGTGCACTCATGTTATAACTGACATGTCATGCATACTGTAACTGCTAGGTTGCTAGTTGCCTTACTTTCAGTTTCCTTGCCCAAGTCTTTTAGACTTGCTGACATGTGCCCCTTTACTCTTTTGGGTGACACATGTTAGATCCTGAGCCTGAGTACCTTGTTGAGGACGAGGTGTTTGCTGATGCCGAGCCCGAGCTTGTGTTTGACGGGGAGTACGTGGACACTGGGGACCAGTCCTAGTGTCTTCGTTGAGCTTTCCTTTTGTTTTAGACTGCTGTTTTGTTGTCGGTGCGTAGCACCTATACTTTGTGACGTTGTTGCTTTTGTTGGCCTTGTTCTGGGCCTTTAGACTCTTTCTTTTAGCCTGGTGGCTTTTCTGGATGTTGAACTTAATTTTCATGTTGGACAATTTATGAGATGTGAGAATTTTATTTCTGTCTCTCCTTGTGTTATTATTGTTGTTCCGTTTGTGGTTACAGGGACCTGCTTATGTTTTATTAACGCTTATCGGGTTTGGGGCTTCGCAGCTCCACTCTCGTGCGGACCTTTTCACGTCTCGCCTCCATTTTAGGGAAGCGGGGCGTGACATGGCCCGATCAGCCACTCTAGCCAAAAGGCGTAATCTCTGTGCACGGCGTGCTTACTAGACTTGTCCTTGTCCGTGTGATTATTCTTGCAAAACTTGATATCCATGTCATGATTTAAATGCCAGTTGACATGCCATGCTCGTACTTTACTTTACTTGTTGCACTCATGCTATATCTGCCATGTCATTGCATCATGCTAGAACTGCTAGGTTGCTTTACTTTTACTTTCAGTTTCCTTCCACAAGTCTCTTGTAGACTTGCTGACATGTGCCCCTTGCTCTTTTGGGTGTCACATGTTAGACCCTGAGCCAGAGACCGTTGCTGAGGACGTGGTATTTGCTGACGCTGAGCCTGAGCCCATGTCTGTCAAGGAGGAGTTTGTGGACACCGGTGACCAGTTTTAGTGACCTTGCTGAGCTTATTTCTATTTTAGGATTGATGTTAGTTGTCGGTGTGTGGCACCTTTACTTTGTACGTTGTACTTTGTTGGCCATGCTGGGCCCTTTTAGATTCTTTTCTTTTAGCCTGGTGGCTTTTTCTGTAATGTTGAAACTTATTTTATGGATATTCTGAGATTGCTTTTGTCTCATTTCCTTTATTATTACTTTGTTTCGTATCGCATTGCAAGGACCTGCCATTTGAAGTTTATTAACGCTTATCAGACTTGCAGCTTCACAGCTTCAAGTCTGAGCGGACCTACTCACGTCTCGCCTCCATATTTTTGGGAAGCGGGTCGTGACAGAAATGAGGTGTTTGGGATGGAAAAATAGAGAAATAGAGCCGTGGATTTTTCGGCCCAGATCTGGAATTGCAGTTTGGGGAAGCTTTTGGCCATGGAAAATTGAAGGAAAAGGGTGGAAATGAAATGGGGGAAGAAGAGTTTGAGTTAGGTTTTCATTCATCTCTTTTTCCCCTTCTTATTCTTTCTTTTTCCTCTCATTCTCCTCCATTTTTTATAGATTTTCGGTAGAATTTTTTTGGGGCTGGTTTGGTTTCAGATTCTGGGGGAAAGGGGAAGAGAAGGAGATAGAGAAGAAGAGGGTTTAATGGCTAATAGGATGAGTCATAGGGTGAGTTGGCACATTATCATTAAAACTCTCCTCCTAATGACACATAGCCACACTCTTACACAAAACCCCCCTCCAAAACTCAAAATCTCATCCCATATCTCATCCCCCAACTTACACAAACACCCTCCTATTAATAATAATAGCAACTACATCAAATATCTATGCCATATACACAATAACCCTCCTAAAAGGCATATTTACTAAACTAATTAATACATACACATACCCTCCTAAAAGGCATATTTACTAAACTAATTAATACATACACATACTATATACTCTCTCTCTCTCTCTCTCTACAAATGTCAATACTCAATATATAATATACACTATTATATATACCCATTAGACCATTAGAATCATATATATATGCATCACACAATACTATAAGAAAATAATTGTAACCCTCTGTAGTCCAGTCTATAGGATTGGGTTAATAAGTGGACTCACCATGAGTATTTAGAAGATGGAGTTAGCCTTGGGCACGCTCGTCCTTTAAATCATGCACGCGGATATTGAGATTGATCCCCACGCATTGGGATGCGTGCATGGAAAAGTGTCCCGTGGCTATCATGATCATCTTGAGACGTCGTAAATGAGACCTTAGTGGAAACTATGCAAGGAGACCATTGGGGATTGGAGAGTTTTGCATTAAAACCCCTCACATTTGCAATTTGGTCCAATTTCGGGTAAAATCGCAATAAGGCAAAAAAAGGGAGTGGTTTTATGTAAAATGTCAAGAGAGGGAAAATTAGACTTTTGGCTATGATAATGGGTGTTAGTGGGATGCTTAGGTCAACTTGCATTGGAGGATTGGTTAGTGGGGTGTGTGAATTGACTAGAATGCCCTTGGAGGCTTTTATACACCTTAATTCCCTACTAATACACCCTAAACACTCTAAGTCACCCCATTTACACCCTTAACCACCCAATTTCGTGGCTATCACCTGCTAGAGAGTGTGAGAGGACGGTCTTGAGGTTGAAGAAGGAGCTTGGAGGGAAGAAGAGCTTGCATGCTATGGTTTTGAGCCAAGGAGGAAGCCAATGACCACTTCCACTTGGAGTTTTTGCTCAAGCACAAGCTATGAGGCTTCATCTTCATCAAGCACCCAAGGTAGAGTATCTCAGCACTCTAAGGGTTAGGATGTATGCTAGGGTTTTCTTTTAACCTCTTTGTGATATTTACGTTGCATGTTGTTTCTCCGCTTAATTTCTTGCTAAAATTGCTAAGCATGTTGGAATTGTTATGCAAGATGATGTCTTTTCCCATTCTCCATGGATGCATGCGTTCAATTTGGATGCTATGAGGTGAAGGTTATTGTATTTATGAAGTTATAGTTATCTCAATCAAGCAAATTTAATACAAATGATCAATGGGAAGGCAAGTGTGGGTTGTGGTTTCAATGGAATTATTGTTAATTAAGACTTGAATCTCTTTCAAAGTACTCAAAAACTAATTCAATTCTCTAAATTCATTTATATCAATCATCTACTCTCTCGGATCAAACAATTGATAAATCAATTAAATAGGTTTGATCATGAACATCATCCATTAGATTTCATAAAGAAAAGTGATGATTTCTCTCTCTCGAGCATAAAACCAAACACCTTATAGCATCAATTTCATTTCTCAAGGCAAATTCATAGCACTCAATATGAAATTCAAAAGTAGATGATAATTCTAGAAATTAAGAGTATTAGAGAGTTCAAATTTAATTAACAACAATCCAAATCAATTCACAACCACACACCAAAGAATTAGCTACTCATGATAAAGAAATCAACAAAACTATCACAAGAATCCATCATCAATAGCTCAAAATTGAATATAGAAGTAAAATTGAAACTGAAATCTAAATTATATCACCAAATTAGTGTTCAAAACAATTGAAGATCGAAAATCTCGAGCTCCAATCTCCAACACCAAGAACACTCCACGCACAACCCTAGTTAGAGGAAGAAGAAGATGAGAATTTAAATCTCTAACCAATTCTCCTACAAATCACTTATCTCCCTCTCTTATATACAGTCATCTCTACTTAATCTCAACCATTGATTCGAAAATTAAAAATTCCCTCGCTTCGGCTGATCATTGGATCAAACCAAACTCTCGAGCTGAGTCAGCAGATTAGATCGACACTGTCTACCACAGAATCGGTGGCCTTTAGTCGATCTCATTCGAAGAGATCGCATCAATATTCGACGGACCATTTTGCTGTGAGAGCCAAAATTGTGGTCGACTTGGGTGGATCGATGCAGTCGCATCAGGTGAATGATGCGGCCATGTAAAACCTCAAACTTACTGACTTTTAATTCCTTAATTGAGCACCTGACGTGGCCATTTGGTTGTATTGAAACAATCACGTCGTTTTTTGCTCATAAGCTTCAAATCTTCATGCTAGCAGTCGTTTGGCTTTGAGTTAAACTACTGTTTCAACATCCTCTTCAAGCCTTCAAATGCTTTAGAAGTTAAACTTCCACACGGTCGTGTGGCAGGATGCACACGACCGTGTGCTCTGCTTTGTCAAGCTCTCTTATTTTGGACTTCACGCAGCCGTTTGGGTTGTAACACACGGCCGTGTGGTCTATTATTTTCCCCTTTTTAGCTTCAAATAATTTCTGAAAAATCCTGAAAAATCCCTGAAAAATATTAAAAACTTTGTTAAGTCCTGGGAAGAGTATTTTAAGCATAAAAATTGATTAGCTCATAATAAAAGACGTTACTCTAAAATGGATCTAATTGAGCTCGATTATTCACAAATTGTATACAACATCCGATGATTTAAGGTGTTATATATACAATTTTCATCCACAATCATACCCCCAACTATCATTTTGCTAGTCCCTAGCAAACCATACGAACATTCACAAAATCATATTATAACTCTTCTATTAATCTTGAATTGCAATAATGACAGTACTTTTCCCAGCAATATTTAATAGTCTCCCATGGTAATTCATGATATAGGACGTTCCATGATGTTTTATCATATATTACACATAACCAACACTTTACAATCCAATGCTAAGCAAATATTCTTATGTTCAACATTTTTTCCATGGTATTACTCTCCAAATCCTCAATTGATTAGCTTATGAGTCACTTCCCTCATCGAAAAGAAATAGAATTGAATCCACTCTATGCATGCTTTCTTTTTATTCTTACACATCTCCTCTTTTTTTCTTTGGATTTTGAAATGATTCTTTTAACGAGTTTTAGGCCAATGACTCCTAAACTGGACGGTCTTTGGGCATTAGGTCAAAAAGGGACCTCTCGGGCTTAATGGCTCAAATCATTCAAATCCTTTTTTATATTTTTGCACACTCCCACATATCTCATTTTTCGATGTGAACTATCGGTGCTTCCCAAGGCGTAAGAGCCCGGTTAATTAATAAAATTGGGAGAACGGTGCACCTTATTTACACACTTTTTTATTGCACGCTGAAGTAGATAATCAACACCATTTCCCAATCAACTGAGTGTGTGAATTCAAAAGACCAAATTCATTTAGAAATGGATTCTTACCCAATCAAATGTCTTCACAGGGACATCAACATCGCCAATGGATGTTCTATATTAATCATGGTAATATGAAACACAAACCATTATGGAAATGAACAATATTTATGAAGAACATGTTGAACTATTGCATCATGCTTAAAATCATCATATATTCACACATTCCAAGATCAATTTTGAAGATTTACGATATTCATGGTTGCTTAAAGAATGTCCTTCACTTTGAAACTTAAGGGATTAGCATAATAATATTTGGATAAGGCGGAGATTTTCATTTTGTGTATCTTTTTATAAGAGAGAGTATGATTTTATTCGCAATTTTTATATATTTCAAAAAGAAAAGAAAATTCAAAAAAAATTGTATATGTTTTGAATGAATAGATTCCTAAATCCCTCCCCCAACTAAACATGAAAATTGTCCTTAATGTTTGAAGGTAGTTAGATTAAAAGGAAGCTATGAAAGAAAAATCAATTAAAAGCAAATAAAATGTAAAATATATGGATATGTACATATAAAGTGATAGAGTTGGAAAGAATTCACTGGGTTAATTACCACCCAAAGGTGGGTCTTCAAGCTCCTCGGTGTTATCGTCTTTGTTCAGTGTTGTGTGAAAATGTTTAAGCCTTTGCCCATTTACTTTAAACTCACTTCATCCCTCATATTGATGAGCGTCACCGTGCCATATGGAAAAATGTCTTTCACAATGAATGGACACGTCCATCTTAAACGCAATTTTTCGGGAAATAGAGGAAGTCTTGATAAGAGAACTTGTTGACCCAAAAAGAACTCTTTCTTTAGAATCATTCAATCATGCACTATTTTCATTCTTTCATTGGCTATGTTTGCATTGTCAAAGCGTCCCTCCGCAACTCCTCTATTTCTTCCAATTGAATCATGCGAGAGGTAAATGAGGAGTCATTATCAAAATTAATTTTTCTAATAGCCCAATATGAACGATGTTCCAATTCAACCAGTAAATGACAAAATTTTCCAAAAATTAGTCGATATGGAGACATCCCTAAAATCATTTTGTATGTCATACGGTAAACCCATAGAGTTTCGAATAAGCACAAGCTCCAATCCTTTCTTGAAGGATTTACCGTCTTTTGAATGATGCCTTTGATCTCACGGTTTGCAATCTCCACTTGGCCATTTGTTTAGGGTGATATGGTGTAGCTACCTTGTGTGTCACCCCAATTCTCTTCATTAGGTTGGTAAACAAGTGATTGCAAAGAAACGTCCCCCCATCACTTATAATGGCCTTCGGTACTCCAAATCTCGAAAACATGTTGTCCTTAAGAAATTTGAGCACAATTTGGGTATCAATCGACCTGCAAGGAATTGCCTCCACCCATTTAGATACATAATCCACAGAAAGTAAAGTATACATATATCCAAAAGATGGTGTAAAAGGACCCATGAAATCAATACCCCAACAATCAAATATTTCTATTTCCATTATGGGATTAAGAGGCATCATATTTCAACTAGTTATCCCTCCTAAGTGTTGACATGGCATGCATGATTTACAAAAATTAACTGTCCTTAAACATGCTAGGCCAATAAAATCCACATTGTAAAATGTTAGCAACAATTTTATTTGCAGAAAAATGACCACCACACACCCCATCATGTCAAAATCTCATCGCACTATTTATTTCATGGTCTGGGAAGCACCTCCTAACAATTTGGTCATTACAATATTTGTAAAGGTAAGGATCATCGAAAAGGAAGAACTTTACCTCATATTTAAATCTTTTAAAATCTTGAAATGACCAATGGTCAGGAGTCTTACCAGTCACCAAATAATTAACAATATCAGCATACCAAGGTAATGTGGTGACACTATATACATATTCATCACGAAATGAATCCTCTAAAGTATTTTCAGCTGAATCAAGGCCGACTGTTAATCGTGAAAGTGGTCGGCTACTGAATTCTTCACGCCCTTTTTATCCGTGATCTGGATGTTAAACTCATGCATCAATAACATCCAATGTATCAGTCTTGGTTTAGCATCCTTCTTTGTAAGCAAATATTTCAAAGCAGAATGGTCAGTGAAGATAAGGATATGAGGGCCCAAGATAAAGCTTCTGAATTTCTCCAAAGAAAACACTATTGCAAGCAATTCCTTTTTCGTAGTTGTGTAATTTCGCTGAGCATCATTCATGGATTTACTATCATAGTAGATCACTACTGAATTCTTTCCCTTCCTTTGCCCTAAAACAGCACCAACTACAAAGTTGCTGGCGTCACACATTATCTCAAAAGGCAATGACCGATCTGGTACCTGCAAAATACGAGCAGATATATGCATTTTCTTTAATATGTCAAAAAATTTCTTAACATTTGGATGTCCATACAAACTCAACATTATTGTATAACAATTGGCACAAAGGACGAGATATTACACCAAAATCTTTAATGAACATTCTATAAAAACCGGCATGTCCCAAAAATGATCGTATATCTTGTACGCACCTTGGGGTTGGCAATTTCTCTATTACCTCAACTTTGGCTCTATCAACTTGTATACCTTCTTTAGAAACAATGTGGCCAAGGACCAAACCAGAGTTGGTCATGAAGTGGCATTTCTCCCAATTAAGCAACAAATTTTTTTCATTGCACCTGTTAAGAACAAGAGCCAAGTTAGTCAAGCATTCATCAAAAGAATTTCTATACACTAAAAAATCAGTTATAAAAACCTCCACTATCTTTTCAACCATTTCATCAAAAATACTTATCGTGCACCGTTGAAAAGTAGCAGGAGCATTGCACAAACCAAACGGAATTCTTCTGAAAGAAAATGTACCAAAAGAACATGTAAATTTGGTTTTATCCTGATCCTTAGGTGCAATTTATATTTTTAATAACCAGAATAGCCAATCAAGGAAGTAATAAAAATCATGTCCAGCTACCCTCTCTAAAATTTGATGGAGAAAAGGTAAAGGGAACTGGTCTTTTCTAGTTTGTGAATTCAGCTTCCTATAATATATGCAAATTCTCTATCATGTGGTAGTTCTAATAGAATGAGCTCATCATTTTCATTTTTAACCATAGTGAGGCCAGATTTCTTTTGACCAACATGAATATGACTCACACATCTACTATCTGAAATAGGATATATTATTCCTACATCCAACAATTTTAAGATTTCACCTTTAACCACTTCTTTTATAGTAGGGTTTAACCTACGTTGCATTTCTCTAGTGGGTTTGGTGTTATCTTCAAGATAAATATGATGCTTGCAAACATTTGGGTGTATACCTTTAATATCAAAGATGGACTAACCAATAGCTCCTCTATATGATTTTAAGACATCAATCAATTTACCTTCTTATTCTAGAGAGAGTTTAGATGATATTACCACGGGAAAATGTGTTCTCCTCTCCTAGAAAATCATACTTCAGACAATCCGACAATGGCTTAAGTTCAAGTTTTGGCTCAATTGGTGATTGGGATTGCATGGTGGATGTAATGTCATGATAGGTGCAAATGATTAACTTGAGCAAGCTTCATTAACCTGCACAAAAGAGATATCATAAATATTGGCAATGAATGAATCAATAAAATCCATAGCATGTCCAAATTACAAATCAAAGTGTTAATCAACAAGTGTGTCAATCAAGTGTACTTCCTCCATTTCTTCTTTCTTTTAGGTATTGGTGTTTTAGACCAATATTTTTTTGATGATGATCACAACATTATGTTGTTGCTAATGACTCTTATGTTTTAGTCTCATGTTTAATCAAATGAAGAATATCATTTCTGTAGACTAATAGCTTGGTGCAAGGATGGACATCAAGGAGAGCATTGCCAAAGCTTGGAACTTGATGAAGGGAAGCTCATCAAGAGGTGCCAAAGCTTGGAAGATGATGCGAAGCATCAAGACATCAAGAGCTTGAAGCATTAGACTCTAGGAGATGCAAAATGTAATCCATGTAATTTCTATTACTTGCATTTCTCTTTTTGAGTCTAGGATTTTGTAATGCCTTGATAGATGGTCATACTCTTTCAGGCATAGTATTAACCATCTTAGTGAGCCTTGGGATTATCATAGAATCTAAACCAATAGCTTCCTCATGACATGAACTCCAATTGGAGTCTCTGGCTTTCTAACAGTCGACTGTTGAAGGCAAGACAGGCGCCTGGTGATCACCAGGAGCCTGGCCAGCCTTCTATAGGCGACTGTTGTGCACAGCTCAAGTCAAATTATTCTTGACTCTTTCTTGAACTTTTGGAGCAGGAGACCGATGTTCATTTGATAGGCACCTATCTACCATCAGGTGCCTGGATATTGTTCTTCAATCGTCTGTGTACCAAAGTGCGTAACTTGTCATTTCTGGGCATCTCTCCAACTTGTGTGTCAGTCGACTACTGTAGAGTTTACAGTCGCCTGTCATTTTTCCGGTGCCTGGACTTTACTCGTCCGTCGTCTGAATGCACAAGTGCTTAAGTTGCATTTTCTCAGCTCCAGTCCATCCCACGTGACAGTTGCCTGACGAAGTCTTTACAGGAGCATGCACATTGTACAGGCACCTGTGTAGTCTTCTACAGTCGACTGTCTTGGCTCAGATTGTAACCATTAGAAATTTTCTAGCCGTTAATCAGTCGACTGTTGATCATTATACAGTTGCATGTCCAAACCGAAAGTTGCCAAAATCTAGCTTTTGCAGATTTTCTCCTTTGGCCTTTTTGCTTGGTTTTAAGGGGTTTTAGTGGCTACCGATATATAGGAGATGGGATAGTTCTATTAGAACTTCTTAGAAAACATTGAATATCTTAAGATTCATTAAGCCACTCTTAATCTTTCATTTACCTCATTAGAGCTCTAATCCTCTTCATGCTTTGAAGCAAGCTCAATGGAAATCATCCAAGTGCATTTAAGCTCATCTCATCACGTGGAGACCCTCTTCCATGCCTTCATCTTCATATTGAGTAAGATCATCTCAAGGCATAGGTAAGAGTAATTTATTTCATTTGTTTTATTGAAATCCTAGATTTCTTTGTGAGAGCTAGTTACTCTCTTTATGAGAGTTTAACCCTTGTGAGGGTTGGTTGTCTACTCTCTTTATGAGAGTTATATTCTCTGTTTGTAAGAGTTAGGTTCTTTTTGTGTGAGAGAACAAATCCTCTGTGTGAGGTATCTCTACGTGAGATTGTATTCACTACCTTGTGTAGGATTATAGTGAATATTTGGTGGGCTGGATGTACCCAAGTTGGGGAACAGGGTAAAATCTGTGTGTTAGCGTTTACTTGATTGTGTTGCTTAAATTCCTCTTGCACTTATAATTCCGCATTAGCAAGTTTAATTTTTAATTACATGATTATTTCCATTACTCTATTCACCCCTTCTAGAGTATTTGTTGTTAGTATTGCAAGGTCTTACAATTGGTATCAGAGTGAGGTTGAAGCATACAACAATGATGTCATTCAAAGCTTCATCTACGTCTCATGAAGAAGGTTTATCAACCGTTCGACCCCCGCTCTTCAATGGAACCAACTACCCTAGTTGGAAGATCATGATGATGATCTACTTGGAGGGTCAAGACTTTTGAGACATCACAGAGTCGCCCTTTGAGAAGCCTACTACACCCACGGCCTCAAGGACAAAGGCAGAGAGGTCTCAATCAAATACAATGCGAGCACTATGAATGCATTCCATTGCAGCCTCACTCTGAATGAGTTCAACTGCATCTCCATATGAAAATCAGCCAACGAAATTTGGCATATCTTGGAGATTGCTTATGATGGGACGTCCAATGTAAAGAAATCTAAACAAAGTGTATTTAGATCTAAATATGAAATGTTTAAGATGTATGAAGGAGAAAGCACCTCGAAAATGTTCAAAAGGTTCACAGACATTGTGAACGCTTTGGATGGACTTCGGAAGTTGATTTCCCAAGAGGATCGAGTGGAGAAGCTCCTTGACTCTCTTACACCTTAATGGTAGTCAAAGGCCAACGATATTTTGGAATCAAACGACATGTCCAAATACACTGTTGAGGAGTGCATTGGGAATCTCATGGCGTATGAAGTGAAGCTTCAACACAAGAAGGAGATTCAACCAACCAAGCCCGAGAAGCTGAAAAAGCAAAAGGGGGTTGCATTCCATGCCGAGAAGGAGCCAATCAAATAGAGGAAGAAATTCCATCGAGAAGCTTCAAGTGAGGATGATGGAGAAGAACAGGCTAGCGATGATGATTTCATGGAGCTTGCCAAGCAATTCAAAGCATTCCTCAAAAGCAAGCAAGGCAACTCTTTGTCAAAGTTTGTCTCTAAATCTAACAAGTTTTGTTATACTTGCAGTGGCAAAGGTCATCTCTCTACCGAATGCCCTTACAGACCCTCCAAAGATACTTAAAAGGGAAAGGCAAGAAACATTGAAAAGTAAAGTCAAAACTCAAGAACCAAAAGAAGGGTCTTATCGTCACATTTGATGACTCCGATGAGGAAACATCAAGTAATATGGAAGAAGATGATGACAAGGAGGTAGCTCACATGTGCTTCACGGCATTAGATGATTCTTCATCAATCTCCTCAAGCTCAAGCGATGAAGAGGTGGAGGCATGGCTCAACCCCAATGAAGAAGTGTGCTTTATGGTAAAAGGGGAAGAGTCTTTATCAAGCTCTAGCGAAGAGGAAAGCGATGATGAAGATGAGGAGGAGCCAAAGTTATCGTATGAGGAGCTCGAATACAGCTACAATGTGGTCTCCAACAGGGCAAGTAAGTGCATCGACTCTTATGCTAAATTGAAAGAAAATTTAAAGATGTTATGAGTAGGTTGCATGAGCTTGAGTCTTCTGGTGTAAATATGAATGATGTTCATGTTTGTGACACTAGTGAGAGAGACACACTTCTCTATCAAGTTAAGGATTTGAGCATTGCAAATGATACATTAGTAACTCAAAATCTTACCTTAGAGTCTCACATTCAACAACTTCTGTTGAAATGCAAAGAGGAATCCCAAAAGCCCAAAATCTTTGTTCATTCTAAGGATTCACTCCATGATTTGTTGGAAAAACAACATCTGGCAAATCATAAAGGATGATTGGGTTATATTCAAAATGTGGTACCCAAACCCACCTCTAATTCTTCAAATGGTGCAAAATCAAGAAATATTACTAAAGCACCTAAGGAGAATCACCATGCTTTCTTGTATAACAATAACACCAACAAGAAGCATGTAAATCACAAGGTGATGAGGAAGAATGAAAATTCTTCAATTTTTTGCTAAGAAGCAAACTCCGCATTCTTTGCATGCCAATAAATTATTTTCTACACCTATGCATGCCACATCCACCCCTCTTGCAAAGGTAAAACCATTGCCTAGGAGATTCTTAGGTCTTTGGATTCCCACTAGGTGTAGTGTGCAAAAGAGGAATAGCTATATCAACTCCTTAATTAAGGATGTGATCACCTCATGTGATTACATTAGGAAATCAAACTCCTCTTGGGTTTGGTTCCCTAATGTTTAGGTCTCTCACACATATGCAAATTACATGGGTATTTTGCTTTAATGATTATTCTTAAGCATACCCATTGATTATGTGTGATGTTTCATGATTTTGAAAAGTTTTTAAAATTATTTTTCATGAAAATGGGACTTTGGGGATTACATTGTCATACATTCTTTTGTATATCCATGTGTATGAAAATGGGGGAGTAAATAATTTAAGCATGTCCAAAACTATTTTATAACATATTTTAACTCTCATTTTGGGTTATTCTTGAGATCATTATTTACAATTGGTTATTGTGGTCTCAAACTCAACCCATTGATGTTGCCAACATGTTTCATATTATACTTGTCTTGGCAATATCATTTGTATCATTGTTGCTGGATTTTCTTTCATATCAATGCAATGATACAATTTAGGCACATGTCTCCAAGTATTATTATTTACAATTGGTAAAGATTTTCTTTCGTTTACAATTGGTATTAGATCCATAGAAGTCAACAATTTGACCCTTTCTATGATCTAAGGGGAGCATGTGATGGTGATTGATACCCACTTTAAATTTACAATTAGGTATAATACACCTCTTAAACTCTTGGATATTTGTCATTTTTTAAAAAATTGGTACCAATGACAAGAGTTAATCCTTTTATGTTTGATGTCCACCTTTATGACAATGACAAGGGGTAGAGAGATATGGATTATGTAAACCATATCTTCTAGGTGGAGAGATATATATCATCTCATTCATGTGGAGATTGATTTATTACAATTAGTTTATGTAATCCATGCCTATTATATGTCACTATTGATCATACTTAGATTATTTACATAATCGTAGTTTACTTACAATTGGTAATCTTACAATTAGCTATCTATTTTTAATTGGTGATATAAGTAGGGGGAGCTCATTAGCAGTGTGCTTTATTTCTTTATGTTTTACATAATGTGTGTTATCATCAAAAAGGGGGAGATTGTTAGGTATTGGTGTTTTAGACCAATATTGTTTTGATGATGATCACAACATTATGTTGTTGCTAATGACTCTCATGTTTTAGTCTCATGTTTAATCAAATGAAGAATATCATTTCTGTAGACTAATAGCTTGGTGCAAGGATGGACATCAAGGGGAGCATTGACAAAGCTTGGAACTTGATGAAGGGAAGCTCATCAAGAGGTGCCAAAGCTTGGAAGATGATGAGGAGCATCAAGACATCAAGAGCTTGAAGCCTTAGACTCTAGGAGATGCAAAATGTAATACATGTAATGTCTATTACTTGCATTTCTCTTTTTGAGTCTAGAATTTTGTAATGCCTTGATAGATGGTCATACTCTTTCATGCATAGCATTAACCATCTTAGTGAGCCTTAGGATTATAATAGAATACAACCCAAAGGTTTCTCATGCCATAAACTCTAATTGGACTCTATAACTTTCCAACAGGCGACTGCTAAAGGTAGGACATGCAACTGGTGATCACCAGGCACATGGCCAGCCTTCTACAAGCAACTGTAGTACACATCTCAAGTCAAATTATTCTGGAATATTTCTTGAGCTTTTGTAGCAGGCAACCGATGTTCATTTGATAGGCACATGTCTATCATTAGGTGCCTGGATATTGTTCTTCAGTCGTCTGTGCACCAAAGTGTGTAACTTGTTATTTCTGGGCATCTCTCCAGCATGTGTGTCAGTCGACTGATGTAGAGTTTACAGTCGCCTGTCATTTTCAGGCGCCTGGACTTGCTCGTCAGTTGTCTAAATGCATAAGTACGTAAGTTACATTTTCTCAGCTCCAGTCCATCACATGTGACAGTCGTCTGACGAAGTCTTTACAGGCGCCTGCACATTGTACAGGCACCTGTGTAGTCTTCTACAGTCGCATGTCCTGGCTCAGATTATGGCCGTTGGGAATTTTCTAGCCATTGATCAGTCGACTGTCGATCATTATACAGTCGCATGTCCAAGCCGTAAGTTGCCAAAATCTAGCCGTTGCAGATTGTCTCCTTTGGCCTATTATCTTTGTTTTGAGGGGTTTTAGTGGCTTCTTATATATAGGAGATGGGTTAGTGCTATAAGAACTTCTTGGTAAACATTGAATATCTTAAGATTCATTAAGCCACTCTTAATCTCTCATTTCCCTCATTAGAGCTCTAATCCTCTTCATGCTTTGAAGCAAGCTCAGTGGAAATCATCCAAGTGCATTCAAGCTTATCTCATCACTTGGAGATCCTATTCCATGCCTTCATCTTCATATTGAGTAAGCTCATCTCAAGGCATAGGTAAGAATAAGTTGTTTCATTTGTTTTATTGAAACACTAGCTTTCTTTGTTAGAGCCATTTACTCTCTTTGTGAGAGTTTAACCCTTGTTAGGGTTAGTTGTCTACTCTCTTTGTGAGAGTTAGATTCTCTCTTTGTGAGAGTTAGGTTCTTTCTATGTGAGAGAACAAATCCTCTGTGTGAGGTATCTTTGTGTGAGATTGTATTCACTACCTTGTGTAGGATTATATTGAATATTTGGTGTGGCTGGATGTATCCAAGTTGGGAAACTAGGGTAAACTCTGTGTGTTAGCATTTGCTTGATTGTGTTGCTTAAATTCCTCTTGCACTTATAATTCCACATTTGCAAGTTTAATTTTTAATTACACGATTATTACCATTACTCTATTCCCCCCCACCCCCACCCCCCACCCCCCCTCTAGAGTGTCTGTTGTTAGTATTGCAAGGCTTAGACGGTCCTTACACTTCCTCCCTTGGTAACTTGCATGCATTAAAGATATTTAAATCAAGCGTCTTGCTACCAAATGAAATTCTAAGTTGGCCATCCCTACAATTTATCAATGCATTATATGTAGCAAGGAATGGTCTCCCAAAAATGATAGGGGTAGCATGGCAAATCTCGTGTCCTTGGACATCTAGGGCTATAAAGTCGACGGGGAAATAAAATTTGTCCACTTGGACAAAAACATCCTCAATACACCCCTTTGGAACTTTAGTAGACCTATCCGCTAATTGTAAAATAACGGATGTGGTTTCAAGTCACCAAGTCCAAGTTGCATGAAAATAGGGTATGTCAAAATATTTACACTTGACCCTAAATCAAGCTATGCCCTTTCAATTTTGGTAGTGCCAATAGTACATGGTATAATTGGGGATCCTGGATCCTCTAATTTTGTAGGTGTGTTTTGTTGAACTATGGCACTAACTTGTTCGGTGTGGAATGTGTTATTTTTAACATTCAATTTTCTTTTAATTGTGCAAAGATCTTTCAAAAAATTTGCATACGTTGGGATTTGATTAATAGCGTAAAGCAATGGAATATTAATTTGACATCTTTGAAAGATTTCTTTAATCTCGGATTGATACTTATCTTTCTTCGACGCTTAAATCCTTTGTGGGAATGGAACTGGAGGCGCACAAGGTTTGGGCTCCTCATCTTGAATAATCAAATTTCTCTTGCCTTTGCTTGAATCCTCCTCTTTCGCTTGATTCTCCACTCCTTGATCAATCTCTTGAGATGGAATATTGGGCTTCTCAATTTGTTTCCCATTCCAAAGAGTGGTCACCGCTTGATAAGGCTTCATATTGGTCCCCGATGATGAAATTAGTTGCAATGGGGTTTGGCAATGGTTGAGCCAGAAGCTTTCCTTTGTCAAATTTCGACGTCAACTTCGATATGCTTTCATTCACTTGTTGATTCTGAGTTTGCTGAAATTGTTGGAATTGAAGGAAATGTTGACTCAACTGTTGAAGTGTTTCATTTACTTGTTGTAGTTATGTGTCATGCCTATGTTCTTCCTTTCTTCTTTGAGTTCCACCTTGATAGTTATTGTTACTGAATGGTGGTGGTCTATAAGGTGGTGGACTTTATTGTTAGTGTTGCGATCTTTGGGAACCCCATCCAAGATTTGGATGATTCTTCCAACTTGTATTGTAAGAATTGGGATTATATCATTAGTAATTGTTGACTTGACTCACTTCGGTAGGATTTCTCAAAATCTCCTTCAAAGCCGGGAGTGTATGGAAAACATCCATGCTATGTCCCACATGATCGCATAAGACACAATTTTGCTCCACCTCCACCGCTTTAGCCCCTTCAATTCAAGAGCTTGCAACTTCCTAGTGATCAAAGCCTCCATTTTTTCCTCCAATGAATCCTTTGGCTTCAATGTAAAAGGTCATCCCCAAGATGGTTGGGTAAAAGGACTCATATCACCTCTTTTATACTCAAATGTCATATCCCATGTTTGAGAATTTTCAGCCACCGACTCCAAATATTCCCAAGCCTCATCCGGTTCTTTATCAAAGAATCCTTCGTTGCACATCATCCCTACAAATTGCTTCATCTTAGAGTATAGCCCATCATAGAAGAATCCAATAATCCTACTCTTATCAAATCCATTGTGTTGGCATGCAAGCAACAACTCATTAAAACGCTCCCAATCTTGGTAGAAGGTTTCATTCCCCTTTTCTGCGAAATTCATTATTTGCCTCCTTAAGCCTTGAGTCATGTGCAATGGAAAAAACTTCTTTAGAAATTCATCTTGTAATTCCAACCACGAAGATATAGAACGAGGTGGTAAAGCATTCAACCAATTTTTAGCTTTGTCTTTCAAAGAGAATGGAAACAACTAAAGATATATTGTATCGCACTTGTTTTTCCATCAAAGCATGTAACACACACTTCCTTAAATTCCTTAATATATGTATACAGATTTTCTCGCATTAAGCCATGAAAAGAAGGCAAAAGTTGAATAACCCTCGGTTTGAAGTTAAAAGAATTTGCATCCACGGATAAAATAAAACATGAAGCTAACTAGACCTTGTTGGCCTCAAATCATCTTTCAATGTTCGTCTACCATGTTGTGAACCATTATCCACATGATTTCCATTATCACCATCATTGTTATTATTTTGAAATTCAGCCATATCAATCACTTTAGACAATCGATGTGTTTTAGGAGTTCTAATCCACATGCACAAATTCAATCACAAGATAAGTCTCTTTCCAACTCTACACTAACTTTTATGATTTCGAATATTTCTTTACAAAAATGAAAAAAAATCTTATTCATAAGATAGTAATCTCCCAAACAAAATTATCCAACAATATCAATCACACTACAAATATTCACTGTTGTCCACGGCAACAACGCCAAAATTGCTTGTGCTAATCCCAAGTGTAGGATATCACTCTTGTAATATATCCCGATGAGTCGGGGTCAAATCCACAGAGACGGCTAATAGAATACGTGTGATGTGATTATCAAGAGTTGGAACAAGATCAATTAGAGTGGAAACGAACTTATAGAGGTTAAGGTTGTTGTAATTATGAAGTTATAGCTATCTCAAACAAGCAAATTTAATACAAATGATCAATGGGAATGCAATTGTGGGTTGTAATTTCAATGGAATTATTATTAATTAAGACTTGAATCTCTTTCAAAGTACTCAAAAACTAATTTCATTCTCTAAATTCATTTATATCAATCATCTACCCTCTCGGATCAAACAATTGATAAATCAATTAAAGAGTTTTCATCATGAACATCATCCATTAGATTTCATAAAGAAAAGTGATGATTTCTCTCTCTCGAGCATAAAACCAAACACCTTATAGCATCAATTTCATTTCTCAAGGCAAAGTCATGGCACTCAATATGAAATTCTATAGTAGATGATAATTCTAGCAATTATAAGTACTAGAGAGTTCAAATCCCGATTATCAACACTCCAAATCAATTCATAACCATACACTAAAGAATTAGCTACTCGTGATAAAGAAATCAACAAAACTATAACAAGAATCCATCATCAATAGCTCAAATTGGAATATAGAAGTAAAATTGAAAAGGAGATCATAATTATATCACCAAAATAGTGTTCAAAATAATTGAAGACAAAAAATCTCGAGCTCCACTCTCCAGCTCAAGAACACTCTACGCACAACCCTAGTTAAAGGAAGAAAAAGATGAGAATTTGAATCTCTAACCAATTCCCCTACAAATCACTTATCTCCCTCTCTTATATACAGTCATCTCTACTCAATCTCCACCCGTGATTCGAAAATTATACATTCCCTAGCTTCAGCTGATCGTTGGATCAAAACAAACTCTCGAAATGTCGATCTGAGTCGGCAGATTGGATCGACACGGTCTACCACACGATGGTGTGGCCTTGATTTGATCTCATTTGACGCGGGCGCGTTAATATTTACCATGACCGTTTCACTGTGAGAGCCAAAATTGTGGTCGACTTGGGTGGATTGACGCGGTCGCGTCGGGCGAATGACATGGCCATGTAAAACCAGAAAATTACTGACTTTTAATTCCTTAATTGAGCACCTGACACGGTTATTTGGTTGTATTGATACGATCACATTGTTTTCTTCTCATAAGCTTCAAATATTCATGCAACTCAGTCGTTTGGATTTGAGTTAAACGACCATTTCAACATCCTCTTCAAGCCTTCAAATTCTTTAGAAGTTAAACTTCCACACAGTCGTGTGGAAGGATGCACACGACCGTGTGCTCTTATTTGTCTAGCTCTCTTCTATTGGACTTCATGCGAATGTTTGGGTTGTAACACACGACCGTGTGATCTATTATTTTCCCCCTTTGAGCTTCAAATAATTCCAGAAAATCCTGAAAAAATACCTGAAAAATATTAAACACTTTGTTACGTCCTGGGAAGAGTATTTTAGGCACAAAAATTGATTAGCTCATAATAAACAGACATTAGTCTAAAAATGGATCTAATTGAGCTCGATTATTCACAAATTGTGCACAACATCCAATGATTTAAGGGGTTATATTTACAAATTTCATCCACAATCACTCCTACACACTCTTCCTTTCTCCTCCCACCCCACTTCCGTCATTGCTATTCCCTCTGACAAGAGATCAAAGAACTAGCATCTAAGATCTCTTGAGAGAAAAAAATTCAAACCTCTTTGATTGAGAATTTTTCACTCTAAAATAAAAGGTTTTCCTTGTCCTCTTCTTTCGCACTAGCAAAGCGTAGGGGTCAATTTTAGTTTCTTGGAGGGCTTAAGCATCGTGAATGGGTTTTAGCATTAAGATGAAATGTCTATCGTGTTTGGCTGGTGAAAGGGCTTAGGGTCGTTACCCAAAAAGTTTAGGATCCATTAGTATCGTTAAAATATATCCGCGCGAATGTATGCATTCTATTCTCAATCATTTACATTCATGGTTTTCCATAGTTGATCTTGGTTTTCTATGCTAGGTTAAAAATTTTGATTTTTTAGTTTTCCATATGTTTCTAAATTGTTTTGAACACACACAGTATTTCCTTACAATGGTATCAAGCCTTGCTATACATATATGTTTTTTATGATGCTTAAGAATTAAAATTGCAAAAAATTTAATTTTTTTATGCACTGCAAATAATAAAATTGAGAAATTTGCCATTTTTAATTTCAGAATTTTGTTTCATGTCTTCTTGTTATAAGATAACAAAATTTTTGATGAAAATTAATTCTTAAAGCTTTTTATGAGATGAAATTCATGTGTTAGATAATTTTAAAAAGTGTTTTAAAATTTTATGATGTGATCATACTTGATTATTATGAGATAACTTGCTTAGCTTGCTTTTAATGTGATTATTGGCATACTAATTATGATGATCATGCAACCGTTCTATTGTTAGTCAATTAACCTAACGGTATATGCCATCACCCTGTGGTCCAAATAATTATTAAGTAAAATTTTAATTAGATTAATTTTTGTTTGTTTTGCGCATAATAATTATAAGGATCATATGGCTGCTCTAGTGTTAGTTATCTAACCTAACAGTGTATGGCATTGCCTCATAATTCAAGTAATTATTATGCAAATAGTTAATGTGATTAAATGTTGCCATCGCATGCATGAAAACCTATAATAATAAAACCTAATTAATTGGATTAATTAGTAGTTGAAACCCCTATTTAACTGGAATTACAAAAGGATTGTTAAAATTATTGGATTTGAAATTCTAGTATTCACATTGGTGTCTAGGAAAGGCATGTTTTGAGATGTTCTGTAATTAAGAAACATGGGTTTAGTGTTTCAGTCATGGAATATATATATATATATATATATATATATATATATATATATATAATAAAAGAGGGATGTTATCAAGAGATATTGGACAAGAGAAATTGGATAAGAGATATCTATATTATAAAAGAGGGATGTTATCAAGAGAAATTGGACAAGAGAAATTGGATAAGAGATATCTATATTATAAAAGAGGGATGTTATCAAGAGAAATTGGACAAGAGATATTGGACAAGAGAAATTGGATAAGAGATATCTATATTATAAAAGAGGGATGTTATCAAGAGAAATCTATATTATAAAAGAGGGATGTTATCAAGAGATATTGGATAAGAGATATTGGACAAGAGAAATTGGATAAGAGATATCTATATTATAAAAGAGGGATGTTATCAAGAGAAATTGGATAAGAGATATTGGACAAGAGAAATTGGATAAGAGATATCTATATTATAAAATAGGGATGTTATCAAGAGAAATTGGATAAGAGATAGTGGGCAAGAGAAATTGGATAAGAGATATCTATATTATAAAAGAGGGATGTTATCAAGAGAACACACGCTTAATTGATATCGCTCAATTAAGAGGACGCATGCTTAATTAATATAATTTCTTTCTAATCCTATTTTAATGGTAGTTTACAATAAACGTTGGGCGAAAACATACAGATAGCAACACAATTCCATAAGGTTAGATTTTCTTTGATATGGTTGTATAGGAAAGATAACAAGCTACCTTTCTGAATGCCAAAAATAATGATCTCCCATTTGAAAAAAAATGTCTTAATTGGAGGAATAAAAATGCATTTGGGAGATGATTATCATGTCACCATTTCACCCGTGCACTGACTGTCCTCCTCGGTTTCGCACTCGGGAGACGACCTTCGCCGTGCCCTATGGGCACGGGTTATGACTAGTATATATATATATATGAAGAGTATATATATATATATATATATATATATATATATCTCTCTCTCTCTCTCTCTCTCTCTCTCTCTCTCTCTCTCTCTCTCTCTCTCTCTCTCTCTCTCTGACCTGGCCAATTGATTAGCGTAAATTTCTTATTCAATTAAATCCAAATTACTTAGTTTTCCAACTATATTAAGTCCTTTACGTTTAAATTTTTTTAAAGATTTATAGTAATAATCAATCATTTCAAAAGTGTCAAGTACCTAGTGTTGGTGCCATGGTTGTTGGCGGCAATCAAGACATTTGCATTTCAATCCTAGGTGATGCATGGTTGCTACCATAAAATGTATTTAGAGGGGTTGAATATGGCCTTGTTGGCGACGGTAAAGGGTACATATATCTCTCCCTATTGAATATGAAATAACATGAAAAAACTTGACTAATACTTATGGCTTATTGGTGGTGGTCGTGGTCATAAGGGATTAGGAACAAAAAACTATAATTAGAAATTACAAAGAGTTGTAATTAACAAAGAGTTTGTCTACCTTGTAAGGAGAAAGATAACTTGTTGGTGACAGTCAAGGTTGTCAATCTCATGATAGTTGGATCCCAATTCCTATTATAAAATTATATCATTAATTTGCATCTATCTTTTCAGATTGAATATACTCACAAAATTAGTGGAAGAAATAATTAGATAAAACCAATATACTTATTTATGAACATTTTCTTATATTATCACAACTCATTAAAATATCATTTTGCAGCATCATGCATGGCCTTAAATTTATCCTCAAACAGAACAAACTCACTGGACCTAATTATGAAGATTGGCTGAAAAACGTTAAGATTACATTGACCTATGAAAAATTGACATACATCTCCTCCTGACACCCCCAACTAATAAGTCCAGAGATGAAGAGAAAAAGTTCTTTAAATTCTCGATTCAGGACCATGTCACTGCCTCGAATTAGCCTCCAAGAGTAATGAGTTACAAAGGATGCATGAGAATATGGATGTTCATTCCATTTTTTTAGGTGTAAAAGAGTTAAATGGAGATCGTTCTCAAATCCCTAGATTTGACACTTTAAAGAAATTGTTTCAAGCAAAGATGGTAGCTTGTGTTGGATCTCCTGGCACACCAAATACACTAAAGGGCATGTACGTGTTATCATGAATATTGCAAATTAAAAAGTTACTAAAAATTGCAATAAGAAATGCAGAATTAAAAAATCACAATCCAAAGAAGAATCAAATGCAAATATAGAGATATATCTTGGTTCGGATCCATTTAAGCCTACGTCCAGCCCCTACTCCACGTAAAGATTTTTCTTGCATCAAAAGAGTGCTACTTCCCAGCACAGGAGGTTAAGAAAGTAATAAAACTGGTGAGTCTGTGTTCGTATTTCACGGGAACAATTCGTTCTACAATTATGCAAGTTCAATTGATTACTGAAAAATAATGGTAAGACTAATACCGTCTCACACAACAAAATTGGGTGATAGATAAAGATGGTGTGATGGGTGATCTATGATGCCCAAGGTACACTAGCCTATTGAATGGGAAGATATAATAGGATTTGTACGAGATGTGGGTTCAATTAGGGTAGTCACCTAGCAAGGCATGTTTTCCAATGCAATGACATAAGTCAATGTTGAAACTTGTGGGTTAGCACCATCAACCAAATCCCTTGTATGGATTGAGCACAATTCCTAATGATTTTATGGTTGGATAATGCATATCATGGAGATAAAAATGACCAATCCTTGTTGGTTGATCCTTCTCTCTAACCCTAATCTTGTGGGTCAAAATGAGAGAAAAGTAAGGTAGCTATTCACCATCCAATCCATAAGCAAATCAAATGCAACAAGGAATTACAAATTCGAGCTAAACAATGCCCTAATTGTATCACACCACACTCAAATATTCATCTACTCCATTATAATGAAAAAGGAAATATATTTATTACAAAACATCATCCAATATAACATTACACTATAATGTAATGAAAATACAGAAGAGAGAAGAAGATAAGAGTCAAATTTGCATTTGTGATGAAGAAGATGAAGCCCCAATCTTTCTCTTGAGCTCCTCCAAGCTTTAACCCTAACAATATAATTTTCTTCCCTATGGGTCATCAAAAGATAATGAACCCCTTTTATATTGCCCTAGACCCTAGTTAATCCTCTCCATCGATCCTACAAATCGACGGCTCAAAAAATGAGTTGGGTTCAGCTGCGTTTCGCGTGGGGAAGACAGTAAATCCAATCGACACGAATGTGTCGGTCGTCGCCACAGTCGTGTCAATTCTTTGGCCCTTAGCATCCTTCGAGCTCGACACAGTCGTGTCGAATTGACATGACCGTGTAGCCACAGAGCTCCAAAACTCCGAGCCCCTGTGTATTTTTGTGCCTTGCAAGACACGATCGTGTCAAAGTTGACTCGATCGAGTATAAAGTGGGTGGATTGGCTGCTTTGAAGCTTGGCTTCATATTCATACGGTCATGTGAACAATGCAAACGACCGTGTAGCTTCCATTATTTTTGCCTTCTCCAAGTAACACTCCACACGACCGTGTGTGGTGACACATACGACCGTGTGTGGGTGTGAATCCTTCATTTCATGTGTCCGTTGAGCTCCAAAAAATCTAGAAAAAATCCTAAAATCCTGCTAAATAAACCATGACACGATTAAGACAAATAATATGGTGTTTGTACATGAATAAATGATTTGCCTCAAATTAATATGATATCATGAAAATGCATGTATAGGAGCCGAGTTATAAGCGATGTACACTGGGGGGAATAAATAAACAATATACATGCACAATCACATCCCCCAACTAGCTTTTTGCTAGTCGCTAGCAAAAGAAACGATCTTTTCCAGAATAAACAATAAGCATACCAAAATTTAATGAAATGATCATGGCACAATGACATGCATCACTTTTCAATACAATTCGATAAACAATATGAACAAATATGAATTAATGCAATAACCATGACATTTTCTCTCTATCCAACATACAATTAGCGATATATAAATTGAGGATATGTATTCATCACAAGCAAAGCAAAATGTCATATCCTAGTTTCATGAATCTTTTAAAGATGTTGGCATTCACAAAAGTTTCATCTTTCCCAACTTATGAGTTGATATTCTAAATCATAATTGCTTTCTTTCTCTTTTTTGTGAGTGAAAACCTAGGTTGGTCCATGTAGCGAGTGTTGGATCAATGACTTCCAAATCAAGTCACTCTAGGGCATTGGGTCAAGAAGGACCCCTCAGACCTACTAACTCCACCTAAGTTTCACTTATTCTTTTATGCACTCTTCCAAACCCCATTTTTTGACGCGAATCTCCAATACTTCTTAAGGCATAAAGACCCAGCTACTCGCTAAAAGTATGAAGAACAATGCATTTTATTGATTTTTTTTTAATTTTCATTTATTTTCATTATATATATGTATGTATGTATGTATGTAATATGATTTAGCAAATCAAACTCCTATGTAAGTTCTAGATTCAACAAGTGTCAATAGCCACATCCATGAAAATTACTAACTATTCGAGTCAATTTGCCTACAAATGAATCATGAACATCATGAATTTATACAAACTAATCTTAAATTGTTTCGAGACTCAAATCATGGAAATTGTGCACCTATATCATAAATGACATATTATCGTACCAAAATATATGAAAAGCTAGTCTAAATCATGTCATAACCATATCAAAAATTTTGAACATGAATATTCCGAAAATGTTCACACAAGTATGCACACGAGACTAAGCAATAAGCTAGTGGCTAGGTTAGAGGAAAAATATGATATGCATGCAATATGATTGGTGATGTATACACAAATTTTTTTTGACAAACATTAAACAAAAGCATGTAAAACTAACTAATAGAATACTTAACAATCCCCCCCAACTTAAACACAAACATTGTCCTCAATGTTGAGAGAGTATATGGTTATTCAATGTAAATGCATAAGAAAAAGTAAGGTATACTAAGAAAGCAGTAAAATATAAAAAATTTATTTATTTATCTACATTATTGGGGTGAACACACCATGATCAAAAGGTGGGTCCCGAATCTCTAGTGGTGGAGGCAGTGGTTCATCTACTTTTTCCACTCCTCCGTCAGCTGCTTTAGAGTGATGCCTCCACCGGCGTCTTTGGATCCCAGCAACACTGCTCTCAGCATCTCCGTAGAAGGTACTCCTTTGGTGGGCGAGAGATGAGCAGTGCCGATCCAAGTTAAATGTCCATGCCCTGTAATATAGGAACTCCAATAAGGGTTGTCATAAGAAATAAAAGAATATAAACCATGACGACAATCTGAATCTAAAATATATGGAAATGAAATTTGTGGTTCAGAAATGCAAGGTAGTGTTTGTTGGGGACTTCCCTAAAATGTGATGTTATGTATTGGTTCATGCAATGCCTCAGGGGAGAGGGAAGTAGATGCAGGAGTAGATCTGGGGAGGAAAGAGACTCAAGCTCCATGTAAATCATCTTGCATTCATCTTCTCTCTCCTCATCCTCGCTATCAAGGTTGCAGGCTCTGCAAGTCTTCCTAAAAAATCTTCATGGATGATGACTTGGTGCACGTCCTGGGGTGTAAGAAATGGTGAATGCTGAAATGAATCGATGTGGAGGCATGGCACGGGATCCATCATAGTCTGTAAGCTCTCTCCCTCGCACACATCTCCCTCACCATCAAAGTAGATACATGTAGCAGTTCTCCCCATGTATTCACACTCTTCAGGACATGTTGTAGGCTCTGAAGGGGGACATAGCTTGGGTCTCCAATATCTTCAATGTCATTATGACCATCACTTGTCTCCACTTCCTCATCATCATTAACATGAAAGCACATCATGTGTCCAACATGTTCTACGCGCACCCTATCATCACTCTCCTCCGACTCATCCAAGCATCGACGATCAACCTCCTCTACATGGCTCCAATTCACCTTGTCATTCGATTCATCTTGGTACGCCATGGGATGGCATTGGAGGGAGCCTACAAATGGCTCCTCATACTGGCTGTGGACCTACTTGACTTCATCCTGAATTGGAGCTGCCTCGCCATCGTCTCCATGTCTAAGTGAAATATTGTCAGATGGTACAATCCACTTATATGTTACCAGGTCCTCCAGATATCTCCAGGCTACCTCAACCATCATGTCAAAAAACTCACCTCCACTCATCCTTCCTAAGAACTCATGCACGTACACTTGCAGTCCATCACAGAAAAAATTAAGGAGGCAGATCGTGTTAACTCCATGTTGCAGGCATCCAAGTAAAATATTGTTGAACCTCTCCCAAACCTGACAGAATCTCTCTCCATCAAACTGGGAAAAGATCAAAATCTCCTGCATAAATGCTTAATGCTCCTGCACTACCTGGTTCCTGAGAGTTGAGAAAATTTTTAAAATAGCCTGAAGAGAAAACCAAGTCGATGATGAATCAGGCAGCAAATGACAAAACCAATACAAAGCATAATCTTTTAAAGAATAAGAGAAATATTTAAGAAATGTTATATCATTGCATACATCCTCAACAAACAACGTGCGGCACGTCGCTTCATAATTTTGCAAATGTAAGTGTGGGTTCTCCTCACCCGTACCGTGGAAATCCGGTAGGATTTAGGTTAACGCCAAAGTAAAATTTGAAACGATTGCTCCAATTTTCATATTATTATTTTTAATTAATTTTTTAGAGAAAATAAATTCAAAGAATATAAAATGACTCAAAGTGTAAAATAAAGAAAAAAGAAAAAAGACTTACACTAAGAGATAGATTAATCTAACCAAAATATCCAAAATTAATTAAACATGATAATTGTAGAATACCGTTGTCCCCGACAATGGTGCCAATAACTTTCTTGCCTCAAAAGAGTGCTACTCCCAAGCATATGAGGTCAAGAAAGTAATAAATCCGGTGAGTCTGGGGTCGTATTCCATAGGGACAATTCGTTCTACAATTATGCGAGTTTAATTGATTATTGGAAAGGGACTAATACTGTCTCACACTACAAAATTGGGTGATAGATATAGATGGTGTAAGCGGTGATCTATGCTGCCCAAGGTAGGTTAGCCTATTGAATGTGAAGAGATAAGAGTATTTACATGAGATATGGGTTCAATTAGGATAGTCATCTAGCTAGGCATGATTTCCAATGCAATGACATAAGTCAATGTTGAAACTTGTGGGTTAACACCATCAACCAAATCCCTTATGGGGATTACCTTGTGGGGATTAAGCACGATTCCTAATTATATTATGGTTGGATAATGCATATCATGAAGATAAAAATGACCAATCCTTGTAGGATGATCCTTTTCTCTAACCCTAATTTTGTGGATCAAAATAAGAGAAAAGTAAGGTAGCCATTCACCATCCAATCCATAAGAAAATCAAATGCAACAAGAAATTACAAATTCAGGCTAAACAATGTCCTAATTTTATCACACCACACTCAAATATTCTTCTACTCTATTATAATGAAAAATGAAATATATTTATTGCAAAACATCATCTAATTAACATTACGATCATGCCCCACCCCCCAGGATCCTCGAGATTTTCGAAACTGTCACAGATGAGGCTGGAGAGGCAAGGATGATAAAGAAAGAGAAGGGGAAAGAGAAGACGAAGATGTATACAGGCCACTGCGTACATGCTGGGATAGTACAAGTGCATGCTCCAGGCAAAAACAACATAAAGAACAACACAAGAGAACATAGTGCAAAGAAACACAAGTCTGCACAACCGTAGCCATCTTATATATCACCATAACTGTCCATATATCTACACAAATCTCGGCCCAACAATTGTACAACACACCGAAGGAACAACATAAACAACCCAAGTACAACACCACCCAAGGGGGTGAATACTAGTACAACGCACTCCCTATACTACACTCTGCACTCCAGCTCCACTACAACAACCTCCTGGGGTACCTGTGGAAAAGGGGGATGGCATGTCAAAACGTGTCTAGCAGGAGTGCACAAATCTAATAGAGGAATGTTTATGTTTGACATTGTGATGCATAAAGAGAAGACAAGTGCATAACGAAATAAGTAAACAAGTAAACAACTAGTGCATGGAGTAAATAAGTAGGCTAGGTGCTAAAGGAAGTAGACAAGTAAAAGTAAATAGCAAAGCTAGTATAGTACCAATCAAGCCACAAAGTAAATGAATACAAAACATCTAAAAGTAAACAACTAAAAGGGAAACAAGAAAACAACTAACTTCCATGTAATAAAAAGTACAAATAGATATACACATAGCACAAGGCACATAGAGCAGAACCACAAAGGAAACACAAAACACAAAGCACATCACGCATCATAATAATATCTAAAGGGATCCCTTATTCTAAGCTATCATAATAATAAGAGGTGGCTCCCATTGGGATCAAGAGGTCGCCCCGACGAATTCCCTCAACTCCTACCATGGCACTTTGGCCCAATGTAGCACTTTAGACCATGTAGCTACTCCTTTCCATCATATCTCATATTCTCATAAGTCATTTGGCACATGACCATATCACAACTTCATAAGTCACATGCATAAGCACATCCATTCACATTCCACCTTACATTGCATCCACAATGCACATATGCAACACATTACTCGAGCACAACATATTAGCCACACTGGCTTCCAACATGGAAAACTTACCCACTTGCAAGTAACAGAAGAAACATAAGCAACTATTGAAAGACATAAATGGGATAAATTTAAGCACCATGTATGAAAGGAATTGCTTTTTAAATGAACCTTGAATGAAATGGCAACACCAAGAGCAACAAGGAGCAACACCCAACAACAACAACAAGAGCAGCAACAACATAAAACAGGACAGCAACAACAGCAATGAAATAGAATTTGTAATTATAATTAGACATAGGTTTCTAAATGGAAAACGTAGAGGATCACATATGTTACCAAATATGAAAAAATCATAATTTGCAGATAATTGAGTTAATTTTTATAGCCTGCAAAGTATAGGGTACAGAATCTATCCAAAAACTGGGTTATCAGGGTGTAAAGATAATCAAATTTTGATTATATACAGTCAGATTCTTGTTGTTGTTTCTACATGAAAAGTGCAATTATTTTAGTTATGATTCAAGGTTGTCTTAAATCATATCAGTTGGATGTCAGAGTGAAAGTTATGCTTTGTTTAGTAACATGATGCAGAATCTGCCAGAATTTGACACTACGATAGAGATCATCAATTCAGTCTAAATACAAGCAGAATTTGACTCTAATCTTAAAATAAAAGTTGTTTGTAACTTCAAAGGTTTTCCATCTCATATTAGAACATAATTTTTAGAGACCTATGACAAAAGTTATACTCATCACAAAAACAGGATAGAGCAGCGGCAACAGTAAAACAGCCATAACAAGAATAAACAACTACAACAACATCAAGCAACTCAATCCCAAACATAGAATTATCAAACTAAAGTTATGAACTCATACCTCTGAAGTATTCTAGCTTGCTCCAAGAAATCCTTCCTCCAAGCTTTAATCCTCAAAAAGATCCCAACTTACAAATGAAACTACCATTTCTAGCTCCAACACTTAGCTCCTTCTCTCTAACTCACACCATGGCACCAAGATGAGAAGAGGGAGGAATTTCATGAAGTAGATAAAAGGGAGAGAGGGGAGAGAGGCTCGGCCAGAGGAGGGTTAAAGGAGAAATGAAAAAAGAAAAAGAGAGTAAGAGAAAATAAGGAGAATAATCTCCCTTAGTCTAGATTTCTATATCCTCCTCAAATTACCAAACCACCCTCCTACCATCCTCTTATTTACTAACTCACCCATGAAGGGCCAACAAGTCAAGGGTCTATAGCATGCCATCCAAAGTAAAATGACTATAAAGCCCCACCTACAATTTACCCTCTAACTTGCATCTCTAATTACAAAGAGTGCCATCCTACTAATCACACGTACCCTCCAACATAATAATATAATTACAAGCATGTCATGTTATGAATCAACCCCTCATCTTGGGGAGCTAATTACATATCATGACATTCCCTCACCCTTATTCACACTAAGCCACAAATACATACACATATCCCTACACATTCATCCATGCATACATCTACACACATCACATGCACACATACATACTTCCATGCACCAACATTATACTCATTCATATACATACATACCCACACATAATGACACACCAATAGACATACACATTCACATACCTAGGCACACACACACACTACATGCATACATACAACACTATAGATAGGTGCCACACACATACCAACACAATCACCCAACACAATCTAGTCACTACAATAGATTCACTAGTCCTACAATATACATTATATATGCAAGACACAACATTCATACACCAATACCTTCATATTCATTAGTACATAAACATAAATACACACCATTACATATACACATACACATATCCACAGATAAGTACCTTACACACCTACACATAGGTACACGCATTCATACATACAGATTACACCAAGCGCTACATACACTATTACTCATACAATGCATATCTCGCACAATATATGTATAGCTTAAACCAGGGCATTACAATTACAATGCAATGGAAATAAATTCCACAAGAAAGAAGAAGAGAAGAGTCAAATCTGCATTTGTGATGAAGAAGATAACACCCCAATCTTTCTCTTGAGCTCCTCCAAGCTTTAACCCTAACAATGGCATTTTCTTCCTTATGGATCATCAAAAGATAATGAAAATGAAGGCTATGATCCCCTTTTATACTGCCCTAGACCCCAGTTAATCATATCTGTCGATCCTGTGAATCGATGGCTCAAAATCGAGTTGGGTTCGGTTGCGTTTTTCATGGGAAAGACAGACTATCCGATCGACACAACCGTGTCGCTCCATGGTCTCGTCGATGCTTTGGCCTTCAGCATCCTTCGAGCTTGACATGGTCGTGTCAAATTGACACGATAGTGTAGCCGTAGAGCTCCAAAACTCCGAGCCTCTACGTATTTTTGTGCCTTGCAGGTCATGATTGTGTCGAAGTTGACTCTGCCGTGTATAAAGTGGTTGTCTTAGCTTCATGTTCACACAGTCGTGTGAACGATGCACACGACCATGTAGCTTCCATTATTTTTGGCTTCTCCAAGTTACACTCCACACGACCGTGTGTGGTGACACACACAACCGTGTGGGGTTCGTTTCACGTGTCCCTTGAGCTTCAGAAATTCCAGAAAAATCCTAGAAATCCTGCAAAGTAAACCATGACACGATTAAGTCAAATAAAATGGTGTTTGTGCATGAATAAACGGTTAGCCCAAAATAATATGATAGTATGAAAATGCACACATCGGAGCCGAGTTATAAGCGATGTATGCACAAAACGTAACCAACTGGGGGGAAAATACAATATCCATGTACAATCAGATTTTCAATCCACTATAACCACTTGCTCTGCGCAAGTAAACAACATACAAAGATGCCAACACTCTTTGTGTCGCAAACTTGTATTATCTCTTCAGTAAGAGATTTGGTCACCAAAAGTAAAGTAATAAACAATTTCACCTATAGTCTTGATGATGTGTGAAGAATCATAAGAAAGATGAGAAGATATTCAAGGTTTCTTGTTGGATGATTGGTAAAAACACTCTTGAAGATGGACTTCCTATGGAGAAAATTTCAGCACTTCGTTCTCCAAAGAAAGACAAAATCACACTCTCTTAGGAGTGAGAAAATCTGAAATTTTAGAGTGTGAGAGAGAGAAAAATTGTTACTGAATGGACGGGGTTCGGATCATATTTATATGAGTGAGAGGGGTGCCAAAACAACTGTCAAAAGTTGTCAAAAAAAGTTAAGGAAATGGCTAGTTGCAAAACTACATGAACTACCATTAATCGACTAGAAACAATAATTGATCGACTAGGCATAGTAATACTCAATGATATAGTCGTTGTAACTAACCTAGCCTTAGTCAACTAGGATAAATCAATTAGTCGACTAGGACTAAGAACGGAAAAAAATAGAGACGTTGTAACTGAATCTTAGTTGACTAGAGAAATCTTTTAATCAACTAGGACTAGAACTGAAAATGGTCAAAAATAGATCCATTGCAAAAATAACTTTTAGTCGAGTAGGAAAAAATATTAGTCAACTAGGACCAAAAATATTAAAGTTATGCATGGTCCATGTAATGACCCCAATATTAATGTACGCATATTAGTACGTATTTTGGGCGTATAAGTGTGCGTATAATTTTTGGGAATCCTTACATAATTTTCCTTAAATTTTTTGGTGAATGAATTATTTTTAAATGCTTTCAACTCAACATTTTGAATTATTAAATGAATTATACATGAGTAAATACATGTATAATGAAAGATACCAAGTATTAATGCATGTATTCTTATTTATTAAAAAAATTAAAATATTAATTTGTCATGCCATGCCACCTCTTCGTGCTAGGTGTCATTTGGAGATTAACTCTCACCTAACCCATACTCATGTGACATTAGGAGAATGATTCCCACCTAAATCCTAACTAGGTGGCATGAGGATAGGAGATTAAGGAATGACTCATCCATGGGATGAGATTTAAAAAGGGAATAATTTTGAGGAAAAAGAAAAGAAAAGGAAGAAAAATTTCCTCTCTCTCACTCTCTCCCTCTTCCCCCAAACCTGGCCGAATTGTCCCCACCACCTCTTCCCTTGTTGCACCACCACTCCCACCACCAAGCACTCCTCCATTCACTCCCTTACACCACCAAGAACACCACCACTCCATCCTTACTCCTCTAAACAAATTTCACCCCATTTTCCTCACCAAAAATCCATACTTTTGATACTCAATTTTTGGAGCTTGGAGTTGAAGAGGGAAGAGCTTTGGAGGAGAAGAAAGAGCCTGAGGAGAAAGCTTCAAGTCCTTAGGAGAAGAAGGGCCAAAGTTTTTAAAGAAGGACTAATTAAGTTTGGTCTTCCAACATTGTTCGTAGGATTTTAGTTTTAGGATTGTTCTTAGGAAGTTGTTGTGTATGCCATATCACATAGTATCTTAGAATAATTACCATCCCACTTGTTATGCTAGGAATGATGGCCATATCTTAGTATGCTATAATGGCGGTAGGAAGAGGTAGTTCCATGCCATGAGTACATATTTTGTTAATAGGTTTTCTATGTTGTAAGTTATGTTAGTGTGTTTATTATGCTCATGCTATATTAGTATAGTCACATATTTAAGCTAGTATTCATATATGCATGTGGTTATGTTTCATGTTAATAAGTTATATGTTAGTTCCATGCTAATACATTATAGGCTAATGTGTTAGTTTCATGTTACATGTTAGTTCCATTGTGGTTCCATGTTGTATGTTAATTCCATGTTATATGTTAGTTTCATGTTAATGTGTTAAATGTTAGTTCCATGTTAGCTTGTTATATGTTAATATGTTAATCTTATGTTAGTATGCTAATATGCTCCTATGTTCAAGCTAATATTAGTATGAAAATATGTTAGCATGCAACATTTTTAGTATGCCATGTGTTAGTGTACTTGCCATATGTATAGCTCATTTTTATGTGCAATATGTTAATATCATGCCATATATTAGTGTGCAAATATATTATTATACAATATTTTAGTATGATATGTGTTAGTAACTTGTCATATACTAGTATGTCAATTTGCCACATTATGTAGCGTATCACATTATGTTAGCATGTTAATTGTTAGCATGTCAATTTCGCTATGAGGTTGTCAATTCGTAGTATGTCAATAAATTCATGTTAATATAGGTGTGCCACGTTTCATGCTAAAAATTAGGTGGGGAAATGATAAGTGGCATATTGCTTAGATTAATGTTTATATGTCATTAAATATCATGTTAAGATGTTAATGTTAGAACTAAATGTTGAATGTTAAGTGCCAATAATAATTTTCAACCTCATTCCCATTTGATGTTTAGATTAACCTTTGTATGCTAGTTCTATGATTTGTTATATTGGACGAAATGGTGATAGTCAAATCAAGGCACCAATGTATCAATGAAGTTTTGTAATAGTATTTCTCATGGAATTTGTGATGCGATGTTCATAGTTAGAAAACACGGCATCGGTAATTGGATAAAAGAAATGAGAAATTTTGAATGCGGTAATTGAGACCACCAAAATGATAGAAATGAAAAATTGATTCATAAACTAAGAGTGAGGCAGAGTGTTAAATGTCCGGAGCGCTCGATCCATTCTAAAATGTGTGAGACTCCAGATACGGATTTGGGGGAAATGCGTGTAAATTATAGGAGTTAAGGAGCGGACAGATGATAGTTTCTCACTCGCTTTGTCACTCTCGTAAGGGGGAGTTGACTAGAGTTAGAGAGGCCGGCGGTGTACTTGTGATGCACCATTCAGTAATTGTGGGGTTTCTCTATTTATCCCGATAAAAACCGAGATTTGTCTCACTCTCGTAAGGGGGAGTTACGAGAGGCCTCCCCAGTGCCCGTGTCGCTGGTTGAGGTACCGCTTTTTACCCACCCTGGGTGAAGTCCGACTCCTAAGCGTCCTACAATTTACTCGGGTTTCCAAATATTCACTAAACACCTAATTTTAACTAACATAATCTAAAATTTCTATTCTCATTTACTTTTTACTTCCAACACTTGTATGTTTTTGTTCATTTAAATTCTGTATTAGTTTTATGATTGTTATGTCACCAGTAGATAGATGATTAGTTAGAAGGACCAGTTCTAAAATTGGATCCTACTAGCGATGTTAGGAGTTTCTACTAGGTCACGTGTTGACGTGTCCCCCTTTGTGGTTTTCAGGAGTAGGACCAGCGCAGTAGCCTGGGCGGGTCCCAACACCAGAGATCGTTCCCAGTTCAGAGATAGATCATGCGGGTGATTTTGTCCATTTGGACTTTCCTGGGTTAGATTAGCGGGTGTGTTGTACGGGGTGTGGACACCTTATTGTACTTTTGGGGTTGGGGTTTCTCTTTTTGTTGTACCCCCACTTTTTTACCCCCTTGTAAAGTTAATGTATGTATAAAGTCCTTTGTGTAATATAATGCATGTTCTGTATTTCTTTTCTTTCAGTACTTTGTATTTCAATTTTGTTGGAGTACTTTATTTTTCTATGTATTATTCCAGTGTTGTTGCAGTGGCCTGCATAATTAGTTAATTTAACCACCATAATGTCTAGTAGTATTTAGATAGAAGGGCTTGAAGCCCAGTGTCTAAATACTACGGCGGACTCGTCAACTAAGTCTCTCTGTATTTGGGAGAGCGGGACGTGACAGGTTTTTGTGGTAGCCCGTGCATGTCCGCTTATACTGCGATACACGTAAGAATAGTACGAGTAAAGATCCAATGTTATAATCCGTAATTTTGTACTGAACATTGTTTTTCCCTGTTCATTCTTACAGAATGGAAACCGGGAATGGATCGTCCGAGAACAGGACTTCCGCTTCTAGTGCATCATCATCTGAGGCATCCCTGATGGGGAAGATTCTTATAGGCATTCTGGAGCATATGAGTCAGTTGGAGGATAGTGTGTCTAGTGGAACGGCGCCGAAGCCAGTAGGTATCAGACAGTTCAGGCACTTGCACCTGAAGTCCTTTTTGGGCTAAGAGGTGGATGAGTGGATCAGACTTATTGAGGATGACCTGACAGCTGTAGGATACCCGAGAGACGGATGGGTGGATGTCGCGAAGAGCTAGCTGACACATCAGGCATGAGATTGGTGGGATGCTCAGGATCTACACTTGACCAAACCAATCTAGTGGGAGAAGTTTAGGGAGTTGTTCGAGGCTCAGTTCCTTTTGGAGACGAAAAAGGATGAACTACGTTCGAGGTTCGAGCACCTGACTCAAAGAAGACGATGTGTTGATGCTTATGATGTAGAGTTCTCGCTATTGAGAAAGTTCGCTTCGGAGTTTATGAAGTCAGAGACTACTATGGCCAGACGATTCAGGATGGGGCTGGATCCTGAGTTTCGAGCAGCGATGTCGACTATGGTGCTAACTACACATAGAGCCGTATTGGAGGTGGCCAGGATGCATGAGATGTACCTGAAGAGCATGGGTAAGGCACCAGCAGCAACAAAGAGATGCCATACAGGTTAGCAGAGCGGTTTTCTAAGGTCGACTCAGACCACTTAGTTCAGGAGGCTCGGAGCTCCGCCAGCACCTCAGAGGCCAGGATCTTATCGTATTTGTGGCAAGTCAGGGCATGAGCAAAAGGATTGTAGGTTCCGTGGTGGGTGGTGCTTCACTTATGGTCAGGCATGACACATGAGTAGACAGTGTCCTCAGTAGGGGCAGACTTCAGTTTCGGTGGCACCAGTGGTAGCCCGACCGATTCCACAGAGGACCTTTCTGCCTGCTCCACAGAGACTACGATTACCAACACCACCAGCACCTGGTACAGTGACCCCGAGAGGACCACCCAGACCTCCCCAATAGCAGCAGACCACTAGGAGGGCAGTGCCGAGGCGCTAGGCCTTCACTTTGACAGCTGTGAAGGCGGAAGATACCGGACGAGTTATCACTGGTACCTCTTTATTTTTCTTTAAATGCTGAATGCTTTTCTATTTCTGTTATAGTATGATATATTTGTTGATATTATTAGGATGATTAGACTCTTATGTTAGTTTATGTTGTTTTCCTCTTAGGTGTCATTATAGTTGCATCTTTCCCTGCCATGTCACTCTTTGACACATGAGCACCTAATTGCTACCTGTCCCAACAATTTGTGACTAGGAATCCTTTAGTGGTAAATTCATTTACTTCTAGTTGGAATATCTATACACGGAGTGGAGTGATCTGCAGTCCTTCAGGATACCGACAGTGTCCTGTAGAGATTTGTGGACGTAGATTGTATACAGATTTCTTAGTGATGGAGATGCCTCATTTTGAAGCAGTGTTTGGAATGGATTGGTTAGGGATGTTCTATGCCACTATAGATTGTAGACTCCAGAAGATAGTGTTTCAGATTCCTGATCATCCAGAGTTTGAGTTCTTGGTGGTAGTAGTTCCCTTGGACCACTGAAGTTTAAGGCCAACCGAGTAGAAGAAGTGATGATGGAAAAGGAAGCTGAACCAGTGTTGCCTAGGGTAGTCCAGAATTTTCCTGACGTCTTTCCAGATGATATCTATGGACTTCCTCCAGATAGATGTTTGGAGTTCACCATTGATCTGATTACAGGCACTCAACCGATTGCAAAGGCTCCATACCGTATGTCTCCTCCAGTTAGTAGAGCTTCATAGTAAGTTGAAGGATTTATCTAAGCGTGTCCTGATTCAACCAAGTGTATCACCATGGGGTTTGCCCGTGCTTTTGGTGAATAAGAAGGATGGATCTCGAAGGATGTGCATCGATTACCGGGAGGTGAACAAGGTCACAGTGAAGAATAAGTATCCTCTTCCTAGGATTGATGACATCTTTGATCATCTTGGTGGATCGCGAGTGTATTCAAAGCTGGATTTGAGAAGTGGTTATCACCAGGTGAATGTCAGAGTATTAGATGTTCCGAAGACTGCATTTCAAACTCGCTACGGTCAGTATGAATTCTTAGTGATGCCTTTTGGCGTTACTAATGCACCAGCCACATTCATGAAGTTGATGAACCAGGCTTCTATGAATACTTTGATAAGTTTGTGGTCGTCTTCATTGATGATTTTTTGGTGTATTCCAGAACTGAGGAAGATCATGTTGAGCATTTGAAGATAATCTTGGAGACTCTGAGGCAACACCAGTTATATGCTAAGTATAGCATGTGTCAGTTCTGGCTGACCAAGGTTGCATTTCTGGGACATGTCGTATCCGGAGATGGAATAGCAGTAGACCCAGAGAAAGTTATTGCCATGGAGAAGTGGCCAGTCCCTAAGTCACTCACAGAGATTAAGAGTTTCTTGGGATTGGCAGGGTACTACAGGAAGTTCATCAAAGACTTCTCTGAGATAGATGCACCAATGACTCATCAAACCAAGAAGAGTGTTGCCTATAATTGGTCAGAGGAATGTCAACAAGCATTTGATGAACTGAAGCAGAGATTGATTACTGCACCTGTCCTGACGATTCCAAACCGTTCAGGTGGATTTGCGATTTTCTGTGACGCGTCAGACAGAGGATTGGGATGTGTTCTCCATCAGCATGGTAAGGTAGTAGCACATGCTTCTAGATTCTTGAAGATGCATGAGAGGAACTATTCTACATATGATTTGGAATTAGCAGCAGTGGTATTTGCATTGAAGTTATGGAGGCATTTTCTTCTGGGTGAACATGTAAAGATATACACAGATCACAAGAGTTTGAAGTATGTATTCACTCAGAAAGAGCTGAATATGAGGCAGTGCAGATGGCTTGAGTTGATGGCTGATTACAATATTGACCTCTAGTATCATCCTAGGAAATTCAACATCGTACATGATGCTCTTAGTCGCATGCCGATAGTGATGATGTTGACGGCCCAGAGAGAGCTTCGGGGTAATATTCGGTATATAGAGATTTAAGTTGTCTTACTTGGTACAGCGGTGATAATGATGAACTTGCAGGTTAAATCTGATTTGGTTGAAAGGATTAAGGCAGCTCAGTCTAGAGATGAGAAGTTGAAGATGCTTCGAGAGTAAACAGAGGCCGGACTTTGCAATGATTTCTGTGTTCACGAAGATGGATCTCTGCATTTTGGAAGCAGAATTTGTATGCGATCAGGTGATATACGGGATGAACTGCTGAAAGAAGCTCATAGCTCACCTTTTTCTATTCATCCTAGAGGCACCAAGATGTATCGTGATCTGCGACACAATTTCTAGTGGCACGGTATGAAGTAGTGTGGCTAAGCGTGTAGCTTTATGTCTGACCTGTCAGCAAGTCAAAGCCGAGCACCAGAGAACGACAGGACTGCTGCAGCATCTTCCAATCCCAGAGTGGAAGTGGCAGCATGTGACGATGGATTTTGTGACTGGTTTACCTCGTACTCCTCGAGGATATGATGCTATTTAGGTAATCGTTGATCGATTAACCAAATCAGCTCATTTTATTCCTTTCCAGGGTGGCCAGTCTACGTACCATCTCGCTAAGAGATATATGGAGGTAAGATTCTTTCGTTTTATATCTCTATCTGATTGTCCGTTAGTATGAATTCTGATTGAGTCATGTGTGCAGGAAATCGTGAGACTTCACGGAGTGCATGTATGCATAGTCTCTGACCATGACACTAGGTTTACATCTCACTTTTGGAGAAGTTTACAGGCTAGCTTAGGAACTCAACCGAGTTTCAGCACTAAATACCATCCACAGACAGGTGGAAAGACGGAGAGGGCGATTCAGAACTTAAAAGATATGTTGAGGGCATGCATGCTGGATTTCAAGGGCTCCTGGAATGAACATCTACATCTGGTAGAGTTTGCCTACAACAATAGTTATCAAGCAAGTATAGGCATGGCGCCATTTGCAGCATTGTATGGGAGGAAGTGTCGGTTCCTCTTAGTTGGGATGATGTCGGTGACCGCAAACTATTGGGCCCAAATATGATCACTGAAATGGTGGATGTGGTGAGTGTCGTCAGAGATAATCTTCGTATAGCCCAAGACCATTATAAGCACTGGGCAGATGCGAAGAGGCGACACTTAGAGTTTCAGCCAAGCGAACAAGTATTTTTGAAGATCTCGCCAACACAAGGACTGATCCGTTTTGGCAAACAAGGAAAGTTGAGTCCAAGATATATTGGACCTTTTGAAGTCTTAGCTCGGGTTGGAGAGGTAGCGTATAGGCTTGCATTACCAGCATCTCTTGAAGGATTGCATAACATATTTCATATATCGCAACTCAGGAGATGTATTGGGGATCCTAGTTTTGTCATCGACTTCTCAGAGATCGAAGTATGACCAGACTTGACGTATGATCAGCAACCAGTGGCTATTCTAGACCGAAGGCCGAAGATGCTGAGGAAGAAGTCCATCAGTCTCGTGAGGGTTATGTGGCACCGAGAGTCACTAGGAGAGTCTACCTGGGAACTTGAGGACGAGATGAAAGAGAAGTACCCTCACCTGTTTGTTTGATGTAATTTTGTTGTTGTAAGATGATGCAATGTATAGAATGTTCTTCTCCCTTATTTTGAAATTTCGAGGACGGAATTTATTTTAAGGGGGTTAGGATGTAATAACTCCAATATTAATGTACGCATATTAGTACGTATTTTGGGCGTATATGTGTGCGTATAATTTTTGGGAATCCTTAAATATTTTCCCCTAATTTTTGTAGTGAAGGAATTATTTTTAAATGATTTCAACTCACCATTTTGAATTATTAAATGAATTATACATGAGTAAATACATGTATAATGAAAGATACCAAGTATTAATGCATGTATTCTTATTTATTAAAAAATTTAAAATCCTAATTTGTCATGCCATGCAACCTCTTCATGCTTGGTATCATTTGGAGATTAACTCTCACCTAACCCGTACTCATGTGACATTAGGAGAATGATTCCCACCTAACTCCTAACTAGGTGGCATGAGGAGAGGAGATTAAGGTATGACTCATCCATGGGATGAGATTTAAAAAGGGAAAATTTTTGAGGAAAAAGAAAAGAAAAGGAAGAAAAAATTCCTCTCCCCCCTCCTCCCAAACCTGGTCGAATTGTCCCCTCCACCTCTTCCATTGTTGCACCACCACTCCCACCACCATGCACTCCTCCCTTCACTCCCTTACACCACCAAGAACACCACCACTCCCTCATTACTCCTCTAAACAAATTTCACCCCATTTTCCTCACCAAAAATCCATACTTTTGGTACTCAATTTTTGGAGCTTGGAGTTGAAGACGGAAGAGCTTTGGAGGAGAAGAAAGAGCCTAAGGAGAAAGCTTAAAGTCCTTCAAGGAGAATAAGGGCCAAATTTTTTAAGAAGGACTAATTAAGGTAGACCATCTAACATTTTTAGTAGGATTTTAGGTTAAGGATTGTTCTTAGGAAATTGTAGTGTATGCCATATCACATGGTATCTTAGAATAATTACCATCCCACTTGTTATGCTAGGAATGATGGCCATATCTTAGTATGCTATAATGGTTGTAGGAAGAGGTAGTTCCATGCCATGAATACATATTTTGTTAATAGGTTTTCTATGTTGTAAGCTATGTTAGTGTGTTAATTATGCTCATGCTATATTAATATAGTCACATATTTAGGCTAGTATGCATCTATGCCTATTTTAAGCTTCATATATGCATGTGGTTATGTTTCATGTTAATATGTTATATGTTACTTCCATGCGAATACATTATAGGCTAATGTGTTAGTTTATGTTAAAATGTTAGTTTCATGTTACATGTTAGTTCCATTGTGGTTCCATGTTGTATGTTAATTCCATGTTATATGTTAGTTTCATGTTAATGTGTTAAATGTTAGTTCCATGTTAGCTTGTTATATGTTAATATGTTAGTCTCATGTTAGTATGCTAATATGCTCCTATGTTCAAGCTAATATTAGTATGCAAATATGTTAGCATGCAACATTTTTAGTATGACATGTGTTAGTGTACTTGCCATATGTATAGCTCATTTTTATGTGCCATTTGTTTATAGCATGCCATATATTAGTGTGCAAATATGTTATTGTGCAATATTTTAGTATGCTATGTGTTAGTAACTTGTCATATGCTAGTATGTCAATTTGCCACATTATGTAGCATATCACGTTATGTTAGCATGTAAATTGTTAGCATGTCAATTTTGCTATGAGGTTGTCAATTCGTAGTATGTCAATAGTTTCATGTTAATATAAGTGTGCCGCATTTCATGCTAAAAATTAGGTGGAGAAATGCTAAGTGTCATGTTGCTTAGATTAATGTTTATATGTCATTAAATATCATGTTAAGAGGTTAATGCTAGAACTAAAGGTTGAATGTTAAGTGCCAACAATATTTTTCAACCTCATGCTCTTATAATGTTTAGATTAACCTTTGTATGCTAGTTTTATGATTTGTTATATTGGATGAAATGGTGATAGTCAAATCAAGGCATCAATGTATCAATGAAGTGTTGTAATATTATTTCTCATGGAATTTGTGATGCGATGTTCATAGTTAGAAAACACGACATCGGTAATTTGATAAAAGAAATGAGAAATTGTGAATGCGGTAATTCAAGCAACTAAGCTTGACCATACCATTTCTCGATGCATTGATGGAGATTCCTTCGTTCGGGTAGTTTCTCAAAGATCTGCTAAAGAGGAAGAAATCATCCACTGTGGCACTTTCGGAGGAGTACAGTGTGGTTCTTCAAAACAGCTACCGGCAAAACTTGACGATCCAGGGAGTTTCTCCATTCTCTGTTTGGAGCCGCCTTCAAAGACCGTGCAGCTTGACTTGAGGAGCATCCAGCCTCCCCCAACTCCAGCATGAGGTTCCCCGATTCCTCCGATTCCTCCTCTTCCCTCTTCCTCTTACGGCCTTCTTCATTGGCCCGCTCCATCGCTGAAGTAAACTCTCTGTATGCTCCTCCCACCATTTTTGTTTCTGGAAGAAATAATAAGATGATGAGATTTCCTCGAAGCGCAAAAGCCATTGGCTTCACCTCCAATTTCATTTATTACGCGAACGAATAGGACAAGATGATCGACACATGTCAGAAATTTGGCAAAAACAACGGTTGAGATCAACTGAAGGCGAAAGGTTTTGGCGGCCTGAATCAAATTAGATGCTTCGAATGTCGTGCCCTATTAAATGAAAGTACCCATCATTCGGCCTCGATCCACGTTATAATCGAGAACGAATCACGGGGACCAATGTTGATACCCGTGTACGGCGCCCGAAAAGGCATTGGGTAATTGCTCATCGCACAAAACGACTCAAACCCTAGAATTGATCTCCGCACACGCCCACTCAAAACTCACAATTACTCACCGCACACAACCATTTTTTTTCAATCCATGTTTACATGTGCACGGGTAAATTTATTATCAGTATCACAGTTGCATAATTGTTAAGAAATTCCATGTCACAACTAGTCCTTACATAAAGTTTGGAAATGGTGCATGTGAGCAGGCAGAGTGTATGTCATGGCATATACATCTACTGTAGTAAAGGAAGTAACAACTATACTTATGAACATGTGAAAGCGTGCACGTGCAACAGGCAAGGTGTACAACAATGGATCCACACATGCAACAGTCAGAGTGTATGTTAAGACTGAGGTGCATTCAATCATTGAGATACAAAAATAGAAAAAAATCAATTCAAAGTGTCAAATAATACACGCAAACATGTACCTTCTCCCCTTTTTAGTAAATTATAATTGCTTGCACCGCAATTTTGCGCTGCATATAGTCATCATCTAAGAGTATTAGTGTTTTGATGTATGATGAGAGACTTGTACTTTTGCCCTTCTTTTTTCGAGTGAGTTGTGAATATGGAGATGGTGTATGTATAAGATGTATCAAATATATCATTAAAATGGAATATTGTGTTATTTTCTCAATGTTTTTATCTGTGATGGAGTTTTACTCGTACTTCCCAGCAAGTGCGTAGTACCTGCAGTGTTCTTTCTACTCTCTTCTTTTCTTTCTTTCTACGTAATAACACTCATCTCTTCGAGAATACCTTATACGGGTTTGCACTTATCGGATATCCCGGGGACCGGGTCGCATTGCCATTGAGTGAAGGCCAGTGAATGAATTCTCCCGCCCATGGGGAGCGGGATTCGAAGTGTCGCCTCTGTAAGACTTTGACACGTGTGCCCTACTGATGGCTTGGATTCGAAGGGACCTTCAGTATACAGCCTTTCTCCTTTTAAATTCTGCTTTACCCATTGCTCGTTACCCTGATTTTCATCTTTTTTGCTCAGATGGCGAGTCGGGATTTCAGTCAAGACGTTCCTCACCATCCGCCCTTGGGCACGGCCAAACCTTCGCCCTTCGTGGCAAATCAGATTGATTCGCCCTCCGGTCTCGACCTCGGAGAGGGGGACGTGGCGGCCGTCGAGCAGGGTTCCCATGTGTTAATCGAGAATGAGGAGAGGAAGAGACGCTCTTACTCGTGGTCTGAAGGTCCCGAGGGGAAGAAGAAGAGGAGTGAGAGTGGTCCAGCTGTCCTTCTGAGTGACCGCTTCTTCCGGGAGAAACTGGCAGACTCTCTGGTATGGCATATCCAGCATGTCGGACCCTTTTTTATTCAACGACTATTTTGTTGATGGCAACATTCACCCCTTCGGTCTTGCAGGTTTCCCCGATTGTTATAGATGGTCTTGAGGCGGCCTTGGCGTAGGAGCGCCTGAGGGATGAGGCAGCTGAGCAATCAGCCAAGGAGGCCCACCAGTTCAAACTGAGAGTTGCATAGCTCACCTCGGAGGTGGGATGTTTGACGGAGGCTCTGGCTGTCGCCAAGAGTTCGGCCAAGTATGCTGAGGATGCATTGTCCCTCGCCCGGGAGTAGCATAGAAAGGCGAAAGGCGCTCTTTGGGCCGATATAGGCGACCTACGGGAAGTGGCCCATGGTCGAATTGTAGCTGAGGTACAGAGGGACTATGGGGATGTCCTGGCTCCGAAGATTGTGGAGTCTATCCGTGAGGGATTTCGGGCGTTCTCGGACATTTTTGCTGCTCAGATCGAGAGGTCCTTTCGGGATGGTTTCGTAGCGTTCGAGGCGCGGGTCCGAAGAATGCTTCCCCGACCTCCAGTTGTCCCTGGTCACCCTACTAGTTCGGAAGAAGACGAATCGCCTGGGGACGCCTCTTTGCAAGCTCCTGCATCATAGGTGGATCGAACCCTTTTTTGTTTCTCCTTTTTGTCCGTTGTACTTGGAGATATTTTTGTTCAATGGAAACAATTTCTCGAATGATTTCTTGACAATTGGCATGACCTGCTGCAACAGATAAATTATAAGATATGAGATTGACATCAGCATATAGATTTCTCGAATGATAGGCATCATCCTCATACTCTCATAATGAAAACTTTGGGTATTAAGTTTTAGTTTGGACCCGCAGACCTATGAATTCAAAGCCACACTAGCTGCATTTTGAACTAAAATACCAGATAAATCATTTTTCATAGATACAGTTTTAAAGAGATTCAGTTTTCAGCACATTTAATGATGGGCTTCATTACATAAATGCTTTTCATACCCCTGCCACTTTTTCTTTGGTGATGAGCTTGATGACTGAGCCCACAGGCATGGCCAAAAGGCCGAAGAGGAAATCGACAAAATCTTTGCCAGCTTCAGCGAACAACACTCTCTTCATCCTCTTGTCTATGAAAAGCTTCAACCTCAGTTGGTTGGCCATCATCACTGCTGCAGCAAACTGGTGATGGTTTGTTTAAGCTATGGTCTCTGGTTGTTTGGGAGGGGGTTGCTTGAATATGGTCAGAGTAATATTTGAGCAAGGTTACTTCTTTCTCATGCCTTTCACAGCACTCGAAGTGTTGTGGTTGAATATAACTGTGGGTATGGAAGCCATTTATAGATGAATTGGACTGCCCTTGGATGAGGATGAGCCTACAGTCGAGTGTAGCATTACTCCTTCCTCATGACTGATAAACATCACTCGAAGTGTAGAGGTTGAAGAGGGCTTGTGCGTAGGGAAGCCATTTTATAGATGAATTAGACTGCCCTTGGATGAGGATGAGTCTACAGTAGAGTGACCGTGAGTCTACAGAAGAGACCGCGTGAGTCTACAAAGCAGTGATCGTGAATGTACATAAGATTTTATTCATCGCGCACATCTTCCTAAATTATTTGCTTTCCGCACACAACGGCCATATTCTTGCAGGTTGTGCGCGTTGAGCTATTTTGTTTGCTCAACGCGCACCACCACGGTCATACATTATTGGGAACAACACTGGCTGCTATCAATCTACTGTAGATTCATGGGCATTCTTATGTATAATCACAAGCAATTTGCTGTAGACTCACGGTGTCTCTTGTGTTACCTCCCAGTAACTCTACTGTAGTCTCATCCTCATCCAATGGCATCCAAAGGCATCTATAAATGGCTTCCCTTCCCACAAGCCCTCGTCAACCACTACACTTCTTGATGATATTATTCTATCTTATTCTATCTGATTCTAGTTATATGATATTTTCTCTACAACATTCTATTTTTTCCTTCATCACTGCTGCGTCCTCAACACTCAAAGATGGACAATATACTAGCGTCTAGTGACGTGATGCAGAAATTGAATACATCACATATATATTGATTCGAAGATGTTCTTTGCTCCTTCATATGTTCTGTTTGTCGTCATTGAAGCTATCACCTTCCAGGCACACCCGTTTCTTCACTGCTTGTATATGTTCTTTGATACTTAGTTGCAGACATCACTGCTTGATGATAATAAATGTTCTATCTTATTCTAAGTCTACCCGTACAATATTTTTACTTAATTATGCTTTGTTATGTGTTCATCACTGATTCTTCTTCAACGCAAACAGGGGGACGGATGGCCAAGATACAAAGAAGCAAGTGACACTGATGCAGCTGATGGAGCAGCTCATAAATGGAACAAAGTTTAAATTTTTTTCATGGTGGGAATCCCTAGTATTGTCCAATGCTTTAATTGCTTAGTCGAGCAAAAACTGTGATGTTGCAAAATGCTTAGATGTAGTTTCTACTTTGTTGTGTTATGTACATTTGAATGCATAAATGTTGTAGCATGTTGGAATATAGATCTTAATACAATGTCATTAAATTTGGCGCAATTGCATCACATTACAAAATTGTGTGATGCTAACTTGAAGTACCCACAATTACTCAGCTCGCACCAACGGCAACATCATTGAACGTTGTGCGAGCTAAGCACAACTGTCAACGATTACCAACATTTACTCAACGAGCATAACCGTCAAAGTTAGCAACCGTTGTGTGCGTGGAGCTTAACTGTTTACAATTACCCATATTACTCAGCGCGCACATCCGTAACATTATTGAACGTTGTGTGCGCTTATTAGGAAGCCTGTAAAATTACCAAGTTTTGCTCAGCACGCAAAACTGGTAAAAGTTGTAAACATTGTGCGCGTGGAGCTTAACTGTATACAATTACCCACGATTACTCATCACGGACAGCTACATGCCTCATTCTCTTCATTCTCTTCAGCTCTTCTGCTTCTGCTTCTTACTCCTTAATCCCATTAATTTTCTTGACAATTGTCAGGTTCTGCAGCAACAGAGAAATTATAAGATATGAGATTCCCAGCATCGGATATAGGTCTCAAATGATAGGCATCATCCTCATAGGCTTATAACCAAGACTTTGTGTTTTAATGTTCAATTTGGACCCCCAGCCCTATTAATTCAACTCCACGATGGCTGCATTTTGGACTAAAATATAGGAGGCTGCCGTTTTCAGATGACCATTTTTAAAGAGAAGCAGTTTACTTACAACCCATTTACACTGATATGTCTGTGATAGATGCATGTAGTATATTTCTTCCAAGCTAATACAAAATTGTTACCTATATGATATAAAAATGTCGGCCTTCATATCACAGCCTTGTTAAGTCATCGGGCGAAGATTTTTCCTACAGAGATTATGGAGCAATGATGTTAAAATAATTTATACTAGTATATAAAATAGTAACCAGATGTGCTCATATATACCTTCTTTCTACCAGCTGTGCTCATACGACAAGTTCTCATGTCATGACCCTTTTCTGCACAAACACTGCAAGTCCTTGTTCTTATTTGACTTTGTTCTTGTGAGACTTGTATTCCAGACGGAATCCTTGACGCCACTCGTGGTCGGCCTTTAATTCTTGCTTTTGCAGGATCATGCATAATGACATCATTTACTCCCACTTCTTGTTTGATGGGTGCACTGGACCCCACCTGTGATCTTGGCTCTTCAGAAGCAGTTTGCGCTTTATTAGTCATATTTTGCTGGTCCAAAAAACTGTTTGACCACCCAAAGACGACATCAAATAGAAGGGGATCTCTTGTTACCGCCTCTATGACTTTATCGATTGATGAACGAAGTCTCCAGGCTTGAAGTGGAGAAATTTGAGTTAGACGCACTCCGTGTACTGTGCTAGTCGAAGAGGCCCCAAGACTCATGATGCTATGTCTTGCATTTAGAGTCCACCTTGGTAAAATATATCTCTCAGGGATGGCTTGTATATCATACTTTTGCTTCATGATATATAAAATTTGCGTGCATAGCAAACCTTCAGTCACAGCCCTTGCACACGTACAACTGAACCTTCCCTTAGATATATTGCATTGAACATTATGCACGTATCTCTTTCCATCAATCAGCATAGTTACTCTATACATGCTCGTATCCCCATCCGTGCTCACCCTTTCGTGCCGACAGTATAAAGTATTTTTGAAACGATTTTGAAAAATGGAAAATATGTTTCTAGTATATACCTTTGCGGCATGAACCTCTAACTCATGCATGCCACTAAATCTGGTTTATTCCGCATACAAAAAGTATCTTCACTCTCCTCTTTGTCTCGCTGAAATTTTAAGGCTTTATCATATTGATCAATGAACGCGTATAATGGAGTCATACAGTTTACGTATCCATCAAAATACGCGTTCATGCTTTCACTCCTTTGGTTGTACGCCTTGTCTACACACAAAAAAAGAAATGAATACCATGTGCTGAGTTTATTTAGATCATATATTTTTTACACCAATCTCTATCGTATTAACATTTTCATACCCGCAAAGAAAGTATCCAGTAGGTACGCCTTAATCCAATGCTGTGCTTTCTCATGCATCGTATGCAACCACTTCCAGGATTTCATTTCATTTTTTGTTGTTCTGTCAATGGCTCCTGAAATTTCGTTTGGTACTTCTCCATTAAGATGCGCCAACAATTCTCAGCTTCTTCAACATTTTGACTGTTCTTACACCAGTTTGCATAGTCTTCTTCAAATTCAGGGTTATAAGAAGACCGCAATGAACGTAGATGCTCATCTTCGTGCAGACTGATATGCCATATGCAATACCTGTGTTTTGTATTTGGAAAAACTCTTTTGATTGAATTGCATATTGCTGGGTCTTAATCGGTGATGATAGCTCCTGGTGTTTTATCCCACATACATGTTAACCACTGTCCGAATAACCACACAAAGGATTCTTCCTTCTCATCAGCAAGAAGAGCACATCCAAATAAAATAGACTGTTTATGATGATTGACACTTGTAAAAGGTGCAAAAGGCAACATGAATCTATTTGTCTTATAAGTGACATCAAATACAACAACATCTCCAAACTGGCTGTATGATGTTCTCGCCCTTCCATCAGCCCAAAATATACTCTTACATACATTCTCTTCATCATGCTCAATAGCATAATAGAACTGAGAGTCTGTAGCTTGCCTTTTAATAAATTGTTCTATTACTCTAATGCATTCCTTCCCAATGTTGTTCTTTCTTTCTACTCTCCCATGATCAATGCATTGTTGCATAGTAATATTGACATTACTACTACTCGTGGCATTTAGAATCCTTGCAATCTTTGCAGGTCCTACTCCACAGCCACGCATCTGATCAACTAAATTCCTACATGTTCCGTCCATAAGTGATCTTTTATGTGACCGTAACATCTGGATCTTCGCTGGGCTTTTTATCAACTCATGATTAGGATCATCATTAAAGGAGTTTATGCGCCATACTCCATCGGCGATTTTATGAACTGTCATTTGAGCCATACAGCCTTCTCTCTCTTTTTTCCTTCGATTAACGTCCCTCCCTATCTCCCTCTTATCTTTTAAGCTTTTATACCCTTCTTTGTTGCACGTATACTTCCTCCTCGTGGTATTGCCATCTTTTCCCTTTCCCGTAGATCCCTTTCGGGTTGCAAAACCTTTCATTGCTGCATATGTATTATAAAATTGATACGCATCTTTTTTTGTTTGAAATGTCATTCCAACATGTGGGCTACCTTTTTCATTATCACTATACCTATCCTCTTGATGTACGATGTTTGCACTGTCATTTTCAGCTTCAATCTCATTTGGCATCTCCTGATCATGCACAAAGGGTTCACTCTCTTCGATTTTCATTTTCTACATTAGAATCACCAGAATGATAGAAATGAGAAATTGATTCATAAACTAAGAGTGAGGCAGAGTGTTAAATGTCTGGAGCGCTAGATCCATTCTAAAATGGGTGAGACTGCAGATACGGGTTTGGGGGAAACGCGTGTAAATAGGAGTTAAGGAGCGAACAGATGATAGTTTCTCACTCGCTTTGTCACTCCTATAAGGGGGAGTTGACTAGAGTTAGAGATGCCGGTGGTGTACTCGTGATGCACCATTCAATAATTATTTGTTTTCTCTGTTTGCCCCAATAAAAACCGAGATTTGTCTCACTCCCGTAAGGGGGACTTACGAGAGGCCTCCCCAGTGCCCGTGTCGCTGGTTGAGGTACCACTTTTCACCCACCCTGGGTGAAGTCTGACTCCTTATCGTCCTACAATTTACTCGGGTTTCCAAATATTCACTAAACACCTAATTTTAACTAACATAATCTAAAATTTCTATTCTCAGTTACTTTTTATTTCCAACACTTGTATGTTTTTGTTCATTTAAATTCTGTATTAGTTCTGTGGTTGTTATGTCACTAGTAGATAGTTGACTAGAGTTAGAAGGACCAGTTCTAAAACTGAATCCTACTATCGATGTTAGGAGTCCCTACTAAGTAACGTGTTGACATGTCCCCCTTTGTGGTTTTAAGGAGTAGGACCAGAGCAGCAGCCTGGGTAGGTCTCGACACCACAGATCGTTACCAGTTCAGAGGTAGAGCATGCGGGCAATTTTGTCCAGTTGGACTTTCCTGGGGTAGATTAGCTGGTGTGTTGTACGAGGTGTGGACACCTTTTGTACTTTTGGGGTTGGGGTTTCTCTTTTTGTTGTACCCCCACTTTTGTACCCCCTTGTACTATTGATGTATGTATAAAGTTCTTTGTGTAATATAATGCATGTTCTGTATTTCTGTTCTTTCAGTACTTTGGATTTCAATTTTGTTGGAGCACTTTATTTTTCTGAGTACTATTCCAGTGTTGTTGTAGTGGCCTGTATAATTAGTTAATTTAACCACAATAATAACTAGTAGTATTTAGATAGAAGAGCTCGAAGCCCAGTGTCTGAATACTACGGCGGCCTTGTCAGCTACGTCTCTCCGTATTTGGGAGAGCGTGGCGTGACAGTCCAGTTGACTGGAAAGTATGTCTAGGATTAAGAAATGGGATTTGGCGCAAGAGGGGTTAGTCAACCAGAGAAAATTGTTGATTGACTAATAAGGTGTAAGACTTAGAAATTTTGTGGGAAACTTAAGTTCATAAGATAGGCCAGCATCATGGCTTTAACAATCAAAGTATGTGCAAGAATAAAAACGAAAAATTACAACATTATTAAATTATTACAACCAGTTACATAACATGTTTGTAAGCTTGAGTTTCATCTTGACTGTAATGCTTCTTGCAACATAACTTGAGTTGAGTATATATATCTTGAATCTTGATGTTACGATAAAATATTGAGTTGTACCATTATGTGGAAATAGTATCTGCACGGAGAGAGTTAGTATGCACAAATAATGTATATATATATAGACAAATTTTCAAATGCAAATATTTCACATGGAATTTTCGATGCGAAAATGTTTTTACTTTTTTAATTTTTTTTTCAAAAAAAAATTTCCACCTTCACTTCATGTTGTTATACACCTCTCAAAAAATAATAGTTGAAAAATAATGTGATTTGGCCTTCGATCAAGGTGTTATAAAACGTTGTGTTGTTTTGAAACCGTTAAATTTTGTAAAGGGTGGATCGACGCTCAAATCCCCCTAGGGTTCACCCATTAGTTTCCCTAGGGTGTATAATTGTATGGATTAAACATCAAAAAAAATTTGCAAAATTTTTTTCTAAAATAGATAAAATTCATTTCGCACAGGCTTTCTCACCATTCTTTTCACACCAGAATATTACTCTGTGTGTGTGTATGTTCGTATCATCAAAACTTTATGGAAAAGAGAAAATATTATCAAGTCTCATTTTCCAATAACTGGGACCCCAGTCCAAGACCATGTCTTTAAGATCATTAAAGACATTGAGGAATTCAAATAGTTGGGATTTGTGCTTGACAATGAATTATATATTAGTATAATTTTACGATCTCTTCCTAGTATCTTCTCTCAATTTATATTGAACTTCAATATAAACAAAATAAAATGTACACTTACAGAGCTCCTTAATTTATTGAGTCAAGTTGAGAGTTCCTTTTCAAAGGGTACGATGCCAGTTATGCGTATTAGATCTGTTGGATATTTGGTATCCCTAGCTTGTTTTGATAATGCGCAACATATTGGTAATAATTATTTCATTGAGTGTATTTGTAGATTAAAGTGCTTCAAAGATCAATTCAATGATAATTAAGGGATATGGAGCTATCAAAGACATTGGAATTCAAAGCCATCAAGATATATGCTTGAAGATGGAGTTTACATCAAGAATTTATTGTAACTTTTATTTTTTTTTGATGTAATCTTCTTTTTCAGTATTGATAGTGTGTAATGTCTTTAACGAAGCTCTCATACACTTAGGAACACCCACACATCATTTAGAATCATTCTAGACTCATTTTCTAGAGTTTCATAGCCCTTAACCCAAGTTTCAGGAAAATAGTCGACTAAATTATGATTTTAGTCGACTGATTTGAATGGGAGAAGTGCTTAGCTCTCTGGACCCCAAAGTAGTCGACTACTTCTAACATAACACTCGACTAATTCTAACACAGCGATCAACTAGTTTTTGATTTTAGTCAACTAATTTGACTTGATGACAAATTCACTGCACATAACATTTTCATTTTTACCAATGTTTTCTAGTCGTTTTTCTAGTCGTTTGAAGGGTATTTTGGGGACAGTTTTATGCATAGTTTGGGATCTATAAATAGGGGTTTGGTGCAGAATTTATTGAGCTATTAATTGATCAATTTTTCGAGAGAAAAACTCAATTTTCTCACTCAAAAGCTTTTAAGCGCTAAATCCATTTTCATTTCCCATTAAGTTTTCATCTTCTAAATCCAATTGGCCAAATCTCCTTCATCTCTAACAAGCTTCACTTAGACTTCATTTGGAGATCACCATGGTATTCACTTCATCACAAGAAGAGCTTCATCTAAGGCTATAAGTAAAAGGAGGTAAAAAGAGTAAGAGTTGTCATCTTTATTTTCTTTCTTCTCTCTTTGTGAGAGGTGTTGTCCATTGCATTGGACGTGTTGTTCCACTTGGAACGTGTGTCTCATTTGAGACGTGTTGTAATCCCGAAGTGATAGTAGATTATGTCTTCATTAAGGACGTGTTGCTGGATGTACCCAAGATTGGGGAACCAGTGTAAATATTGTCTTTCATTGTGATTGTGATTGTGCTTGCATTGTGTTCTTTCTTCCGCATTTATCTTATTATTGTAAGCTATTTTTGTTGATTAGGTTATACTTGGGTAACTCCATTTGATAATGTATGTAGATTCACTAGAGAGGTTTAAGACTTATTAGAGATACTAATCACCCCCCTCTAGTATCTACTTGACAATCTACAAGATCCCAACAAGATCTTCTTCTCATCCCAAAGCCTCTGCCAATGGAAATAAAAACGCTATTAAGCCTAATGGTGGAATCAAGAAAGTGAAAACAAATAAAGAGGACTCGTAAAGGTGAGTTCTTTCAGTGTCGACTTATTGGAGTTCTTAAAGGAGAAGGGGAATGTGATGCATCATCTTTAGGTGTGTAAGTCGTTCAAAACATACTCTCTAATTCTCCTACAACTTGGGTATTTATATTGGAGCTCGTTCTCACATCTGTAACTATTTACATGTGCTGAGAAATGTAAGAGGCTGGGAGATGGTGTGACTCTACAGGTGGGAATTGGAGGAACTGTTGCTATCGTGCCAAAGGGAAATTTCAGCTTGAATTGTCAAACAAAAAAATTTGATTTTACACAATTGCTTCTATGTACCAAACATGATTTGTAACATTGTATCAATTTCTTTATTAGATAAGGAAAGATACAAATTTGTGACAATATGATGAACATTTTCAATAAAGATATATTTATTGGTTTTAGGACATTGAATACTAGCATATATGTTTTTGAATGCAAGTACCATATTGAATATTTATACTGTTAATAAAAAGACTCAAAGTGATGATGGAACTTACTTGTGGCATTGTAGACTAGGCCATAGTAGTGAGAAAAGACTTAATAAAGTGCATGAATAAGGATTATTGATCCATCTGATTACGAATCATATGCAATTTGTAAGTCTTGTCTCAAAGGTAAATTGACCAAAACACCCTTTGTAAAGAGTTAGTGAACTCATGAGACTCGTGTGTGTGTGTGTGTGTGTGTGTGTGTGTGTGTGTGTGTGTGTTTGTTTGTTTGTTTGTTTGTTTGTTTGTTTGTGTTTGTGTTTGTTTGTGTGTTTGTGTGTAGACCAATGCCCATACAAGTAAGGGGTGGATATTCATACTTCTTCACTTTTACTGATGATCTTTAATGATATGGATACTTGTTCTTGATGAAACACAAGTCTGATGCCTTTGAGAAGTTCATGGAGTATAAGAATGAAGTAAAGAACCAAACAGAAAAAAGTATGAAGATCCGACAATTAGATCGAGGATGTGAATACTTAAGTCTGGAATTTCTAGCATATTTTAAAGAGAATGGATATCTCTCTCAGTTTACTCCTCCCATATACATCACAACATAATGGTGTGTCCAAGAGAAGAAAACACACCCTATTAGATATGATGTAATCCATGATGAGTAATGTTGAGTTACCACTTTTCTTCTAGGGCTTTGCCTAGAAACGACAGTACAGATGCTTAATATGTTTCCGTCCAAGGCTGTGCCTACCACTCTATTTGAGATATGGAAAAGTAGAAAACCAAATATTAAGTTTGTTAAGATATATGATTGTTTTGCAATCGTGAAAAGACACAATCTAGAGAAATTGGAGGCACAGTTTATGATGTGCAAGCTTTGGGATATCCAAAGGACTCCCAAGGAGATCTATTCTATCAACCTAAGAAACAAAAGATTATTGTTTCTTGACATGCCATGTTCTTGAAGAAGGAATCTCCTGATGAAGAGACAAAAGGCAATATGATAGAACTGGAAGAAGTTCTAGAAGCACAAACTACAATGGTTCGAGGGACAAAACAAGACACTAATGATTCACTTAGTGACTCTCAGCCAATTAGGAAATCTAGTAGGTGTTCCTAACCACTAGGGAGATACTATGTATGTCTCATAGATGGTGGGGTGGAAGACATCACCATGGTTGATGACGATGCTACTAGTTTTCAAGAAGCCATGCAGAGTGTAGACTCTGTAAGATGGCTTGATGCTATGAAATCCAAAATGAAATCTATGCACTCTAACAAAGTACGAACTTTAGAAGATGTTCCCGAAGGGGTAAAACTTATTGGGACCAAGTAGATCTTTAAGAAGAAAATCAGTGCAGATGGAAAGGTAGAGACCTACAAGGCAAGGTTAGTAAGGATATCATCACAGACTTGGTATAGACTATGAAGAAACCTTTTTACCGGTATCCATGCATAATTAATATTCATACATTGCTTGCTATAGCAGTGTTCCATAACTATTAAATCTAGTAAATGGATTAAAGATATCATTTTCAAATAGAGATTTAGAAGAGTGTGTTTAGTTGACCCAACCGGAGGGCTTTGAAGTCAGTGGAAACAGTAGAAAGGCATGAAGACTGTTTAAATCCATCTTTGGATTAACACAAGCATCAAGGAACTAGAGCATCCGATTTAATGATATAGTCAAAAAGTTTAACTTCATCAAAAATGAGGATAGATCATGCGTATATAAAAAGGTCAGTGGGAGAGTTGTCACATTCCTCGTACTGTGCATAGATGATATACTTTTGATGGGTAATGACACAGGGATGTTGGAATCAATATAACTTTTACATTAAAAAATTGGGTGAAGCATCCTATATACTTGGTATAAGATTTATAGAGATAGATCAAATAAGATGCTGGAATTGTCCTACTTAAGGTGCATAGAAACTGTGTTAAAGAGGTTTTGTCACACCCCGCTTCCTATTATATTTGGATGCGAGGACACGAGCGGGTCTGCATGGGTTGGAGCGGTGAAGCTCGAACCCAATAAGCGTCTGTGAATATAAACCATTTGCCGAAACTTGCAATGCATTCAGAACAACAGAGATAAATATAAAATTTAAGCCAACATCCAGATAAGAAGTACACAAAAATAATAATGCCACAAGCATGGCCAACAACAACAGGTTCTACAATTGGGTGCATGCCCTACAAAAATGACATAAAATGAAACTTAAGCAGCAGCAATGGAATCTCAACAACTAGTCTGCAATAGGGAGAACTTCAGGATCAGCGGGTCAGTCTCTTCAATTAGCTCGTCCTCAATGCAACATGTCTAGTGACCTGACATACATTTCATAAAAACATAGAAATGTATGTCAGCAATGGTCCTTGGCAAGCAAAGGTTAAGAGTAGGACCCTTGGCAAGGTTTTCAAATACTTTACGTGGCAGTTAACACATTTATAAAGACAATTGTAAATTCAGAGACCTACGCTAGCATGACAGTTCAGTTATAAGTTAAATCATGGCAGTTCTGTTAAAGGTGAAAGCATGGCAGTTCTATCTAACAGTTAAAACATGGCAGTCTATTTAAAAGTAAATAGTAGCAGTTCTATATGTTAAAACATGTTCGATATAGCATTTCAAGCTGTTCAATAGTGTGTTCAAGTGCGTGGCTAAGGTTCACGTCTTTAGACGGATAGTAAGTGAATCCACCTTCGAGTGCCCCGCAAGGTGACCCTTTTACTACCGGCTAGTGCCCGCGAACCCAACCCCACCCACATGTACTTTCTGGACAATGAGCCAGAATTAGCCAATCGGCCATCATGAGTTATATAATGGACATGAGCCAGACTAGCCAACCGGCTCACGGGAATAGCCAAATATTGGCATACATATCTATGATTTAGCCAAACCGGCTATCATGTTCTATGATTCTCAAGTTATTCATGTCATTGTCGGTACATTTCATGTCGTAACAAAGTATTATCACTTTACTGTCCACACACACGCACACGAGATTCTTATCTAACAATTCACAAAGTGTTTACATGGGGTTTTAGTGTCGTTGTGTCACATGGCATCTTTGTGAACAAGATATCACGGTTTAGGTCATTTGGAACTAGTTAAGTATAAAAACGTCTAAATGAGCAATGTTTAAATACATGTATAAAATTACACACTAACATGTTTTTGATTATTCTGGTGTCGATGAGTTCGTATGGGACGCACAGACGTTCTCTGCATCATTAGATTAACATCAACTAACGAATACTATTAAACCCACTTGCGTAGGCACTGATTATGTAATATGTTAGGGTTTATAATTATAATTTACTGTTAACATGTTTCACATTGAAGCTTACTATTATTATTCTAACATTAACATCATATACTGATTAACATTATAGAACTAAAATAATGCAATTAAAAATAAACTAACCTTCCACTAACTTAAAAACAAATGATATATACTAAATATTATAAAATACTTACTAAAGTTATTAAACTAACATTGTAAACGTACTGCTATTACCACTAACTTCTTAAGTACTAACAGTATATTTCTACATTGCCGATTATACTAACATCTATTTAAATAACTGTTTTTAAAACTAGGCTTATACATATATTACCATACTTACGTACTGTTATTAGTATTAACTTATGCAACTAATATTATACAACATCTATCATTATATAATATACCAACGTACTAATATTAATACTAATATTTTCTACTATCATTCGATTTATATGGAACTACATGCAGCTTACGTGGTGTTCAGTTGCGCGAGTTGAAGACGGCGACAGTGGACTTGAGCAGCAGCAGTGGAGGCGAAGGCGGTGCGGCGTTGTTGCGGCGGTCCCAGGCGACGGTCTGAATGGCATACATCGAGTAGTTTTGGCGGCAACGAGTGCAGGGCTGGTGGTGTGTTTGGTATGCTACGGGGAGGAGGAAGGCTATCGGAGGCTTGCAAGGTGGAGGAGTGTGATGTGGGCTCAGCGGCGAGTTGGTCAGAGGGTGGTGTCATGAAGTCGGAGGGTGGAGGTGGTTGTCGACGATAGGAAGGACGGCAAGGTCAGGGAGGATGAGGCAGAGCTGGTTGTGGTTGTTGCGGGGCTTTTGGAGGGGATGTGACTGGGGTTCGTAGGAGTGGGGATGGACGTCGGAGGGAGTCAGAGATGGGAGGCGGGGTCGGAGCTTGGGGAGGAGGAGTTGCTGCGGGTTCGTTTGGAAGGAGGCGGGGTGAGGAAGAAGATGGTGCAGTGTGACGGGTGGTGGTGTCGTCGCTGGGGATGACTGCTGGGTCGAAGAGGGAGAGGCGACAGTCGGAACTGGAGGGGAAGTCAGAGTTGAGGGGTTCTCTTTGGTGAGGGGGTGGTCCGGGGGTTTTGATGGTAGGAGTTGTTTGTCGTTGGGCTGAGAGAAGGGTGAGAGAGAGAGAAGGGACATCGGGGGTTAATGGAAGGGTGGTGCTACGGTGAGATGTGGATCTGGTGGTGTTGACACAGACGGGGTGATGTCGAGGAGGGCGACAAGTTGAGGGTGTTATGGGTTCTGTAGGCGGAAGGGAGAGGCTTGGAGGCGGTTGCAAGGTTTGAGGGGAGGAGAACAGTGAGATCTCGTCTGAAGAGTTTGAAGGAGGAAAATGCCGATCGGGGTTGAGGGGAGAGTGAAAGGGGCTGAGTGTTTCGTTGGGGTTTCTCCTCTTAGGGTTCTGTAGGAGAGAGAGCTGAGAGAGAGCCTGGGGTTATATTTTAGGGAGAGGGCTAGGGTTTTAGGTGGGGTGGCTATGTGGTGCATGCGTGAGTAGGCCTAGGGGTTAGTGTAGTGTTTTTTTAAAAATAGGAAAGTTTAAGAAAAGGAAGGAGTTTTAATAATAGAAAGTTTTCTTAAATAAAAATCTGATTTGCTTTATTATTATTTGATTTGTTTTAATAGTTTTTATTAGGGAAATTAATAACAAAAGATAATTAGGAAGGTTTGAATAATAGTAATAATTGGGGACAACAATGGGTATTGATGAGGGATTATTACCAAAAAGTTATAGTTTTAATTAGGATTTAAATGAGAAAGTTTTTAAACGAATTTAAATTTGAAAACTTAAAGTATAATGATAACAGATTTAGTAAGCTAACTAATGTAAGTATAATAATGAGATCAACACATCAAGGTATAATTATGAAAGACATATATAAATAGAACTCAACTCCATCGTATCAAAAAATATCGGTCGTTACATTCTACCCATCTTAAGAAAAATTCTGTCCTCGGAATTCCTATCAACCAAGATGCGGGGAATAAGTGAGGATAGTGCTCGCACATTTTCTCTTCCAATATACACACACCACACTCTCTACTATGCTCACACGTCACACATAATTAACAACCATATCATCATACATAAATACTCAATTAATACTAATAATAATAACAATAGTAATACTACTACTAACACAAGTTAATAATCATACTTATAATAATATTAACACTCACACATACATCACTAATTAAATACAGTAACGCTAAACATCAAACGTATATTTATATATATACATATACACTATATCATAATACAAAATTACACTCACATTATTACTACTACACCATGCACTACCATATTTATACAATCAGAATCTCCAATCATATTGTTTTACACGTCGTATAAACGCATCACTCAATACTAATACATAAGCACAATCACATTCAGTCAAATAATACCACAATGGTACAATCACTTTACACATTACGTAATACACGATACACGCCACATAATACATATCACTACACACATATATGCTCACAATACACTACACCATACACAAAATGGACATATCCTACTAATATGGCACTAGGACCACTACAATCTACCCACCTTAAGATCAAGTCCGTCCTCTGACTTCCTTGAGTATGGCCAACTTAGGGTGAGCCACTAAGACCACCCTACTCTAGACATACATACACTATAATAAAAGCAGTGTTCACCCACACGCATACACTCATACATATATCATATAGTCACACGCATTCAAATACTTTTACATTCCTACACCTTACACACATATCCATACTCACAATATTACACATATCTCGTATCTATACAAGACAAAGACATACATACTATATGTTCACACAAGTATGCACAACCATATTAATTTACATAAAGCTAGTATACTGTTACATATATATATATATCTATACTTATTTGCAACATACAATCATGTATACCTCCTTGCATACATTTAAACACACGCACATATATCATTTCGTAGAGCAAGTAATTCAACAAAATATTATAACCATACGACTATTCATAAGACACACATATTTATACTGTAAATATAGATACATATAACTAAGCACATACCTGTCCACGCATGAGCACACGCCCATACATACTGTATATACTACAAACCTCTCAATTAATACAACTAGTTCTACATATACCATAAGCATGGTTCAAGGGATGGCAAAATGATCCCGACCCGACCCGACCCGACCTGACCTGAACCTGGCATCCTTAACCGGGTATGGGTAGGGGCCAATCCGGGTCAAGTAGGAAACGGGTTGACCCGACCCGACCCGGATAAAATCTGGGTCGGGTATGGGTTTGGCATGTCAACCCGGATGACCCGAATTCAACCCGGTTTACTTTCTCCATTATAAAAAATTTATATAATAACTTCAATACACAGTTGCAATGTGAGTTGTGCTTATACGATTTGAACTGGTGTCCTCTTCTTTAAGAGGTCTTGGATTCAATTCCCTTTACATACAACTTTTTTGTTAATTTTATCTAATAATTCACAAAGTGTTTACATGGGGTTTTAGTGTCGTTGTGTCACATGGCATTTTTGTGTACAAGATATCACGGTTTAGGTCATTTGGAACCAGGCTGAGCAACCCCCATTCGACCTCCTCCAATCCCCGACAGCCCCTAGCTCCTAGGAGTCCACGCATGCCGCAGATCTCGCATGTTTTTCGACGTCGTAGCCACCACCGTGACGTTTTGTTACGCTACCTGCAACCGGAGAGATCCGACGCCATACTCGCTGTTCTCGCCTTCACCTCGCTATCTGTTCCAGGCTCGCTGCACTTCCTGCGGCTGAGACATCGTAGACGACGCAGATCTATCACCATTCAGACCCGACGTCTGATCTACGTGCAAACGCCGTAAAGGTTTGTCCCCTAAAAATGAGCAACGTTTAAATACATGTATAAAATTGCACACTTGCCTGTTTTTGATGATTTTGGTGTTGATGAGTTCGTATGGGAGGCGCGGACGTTCTCTGTTTCATTAGATTAACATCAACTAACGAATACTATTAAACCCACTTGCGTAGGCACTGATTATGCAATATGTTAGTGTTTATAATTATAATTTACTGTTAACATGTTTCCATTGAAGCTTACTATTATTATTCTAACATTAACATCATATACCGATTAACATTATAGAACTAAAATAATACAATTAAAAATAAACTAAACTTCCACTACCTTAAAAACAAATGCTATATACTAACTATAATAAAATACTTACTGAAGTTATTAAACTAACATTGTGAACGTACTGCTATTACCACTAACTTCTAAAGTACTAACAATATATTTCTACATTACTGATTATACTAACATCCTATTTAAATAATTGTTTTTAAAACTAGGCTTATACATATATTATCATACTTATGTACTGTTATTAGTATTATCTTATGAAACTAATATTATACAACATCGATCATTATATAATATACCGACGTACTAATATTAATACTAACATTTTCTACTAACATTCGATTTATATGGAAATACATGCAGCTTACGTGGTGTTCGGTTGCGCGAGTTAAAGACGGTGGCGGTGGACTTGAGCTGCGGCAGTGGAGGCGAAGGCGGTGTGGCATTGTTACGGCGGTCCCAGGTGACGGTCTGAACGGCGTACGGCGAGTAGTTTCTGCAGCGACGAGTGCGGGCGGTAGTGTGTTTGGTTTGTTGCGGGGAGGAGGAAGGCTATCGGAGGCTTGCGAGGTGGAGGAGTGTGCTGTGGGCTCGGTGGCGAGTTGGTCGAAGGGTGGTGGCGTGAATTCGGAGGGTGGAGGTTGTTGTCGACGATGGGAAGGACGGTGAGGTCAGGTAGGATGAGGCGGAGCTGGTTGTGGTTGTTGTAGGACTGTCGGAGGGGAGGTGAATGGGGTTCGTAGGAGTAGGGATGGACGTCGGAGGGAGTCTGAGATGGGAAGCGTGGTCGAAGCTTGGGGAGGAGGAGTCACTGCGGGTTCGTTTGGAAGGAGGCGGGGTGAGTAAGAAGATGGTGCGACGTGACGGGTGGTGGGGTCATCGCCGGAGATGATTGCGGGGTAGAAGAGGGAGAGGCGACAGTCGAAAGTGGAGGGGAAGTCGGAGTTGAGGGGTTCTCTTTGGTGAGGGGGTGGTCCAGGAGGTTTGATGGTCGGAGTTGTGTGTCGCTGGGCTGAGAGGAGGGTGAGAGAGAGAGAGAGAGAAAGGACGTCGGGGGCTGATGGCAGGGCAGCGCTACGGTGAGATGTGGATCTGGTGGTGTTGACACCGAAGGGGTGATGTCAAGGAGGGCGGCAAGTTGAGGGTGTTGTGGGTTCTGTAGGCGGAAGAGAGAGGCTTGGAGGCGGTTGCAAGGTTTGAGGGGAGGAGAACAGTGGGCTCTCATTTGAAGAGTTGGAAGGAGGAAAATGGTGATCGGGGTTGAGGGGAGAGGGAAAGGGGATGAGTGTTTCGTTGGGTTTCTCCTCTTAGGGTTCTGTAGGAGAGAGAGCTGAGAGAGAGCCTGGGGTTATATTTTAGGGAGAGGGCTAGGGTTTTAGGTGGGGTGGCTATGTGGTGCGTGCATGAGTAGGCCTAGGGGTTAGGGTAGTGTTTTTTAAAAATCGAAAAGTTTAATAAAAGGAAGGAGTTTTAATAATAGAAAGTTTTTTGTAAATAAAAATCTGATTTGCTTTATAATTATTTGATTTGTTTTTAATAGTTTTTATTAGGGAAATTAATAACAAAAGATAATTAGGAAGGTTTAAATAATAGTAATAATTGGGGAGAATAATGGGTATTGATGAGGGATTATTTCCAAAATAGTTATTGTTTTAATTAGGATTTAAAAGAGAGTGTTTAAACGAATTTGAATTTGAATTTTGAAAACATTTGAATTTGAAAACTTAACGTATAATGATAACAGATTTAGTAAGCTAACTAATGTAAGTATAATAATGAGATCAACACATCAAGGTATAATTATGAAAGACATACATAAATAGAACTCAACTCCAGCGTATCAGAAAATACCGGTCGTTACAGGTTTGTTATAAACTCTATATGCCTTATGATGCAAAGAATAACCGATAAACATTCATCTGCTTTGGAGTCAAATTTATCTATGTTATCTTTGGTGTTAAGGATATAGCATTTACAACCAAAGATACAAAAGTAAGATACCACGAGAACTTTTTGGTACATGGTCTTTTGAAATGGTGTTCTAATAAGTACCCTAGTTTGAACATAACACGCGGTGAGATTGCTTCGGCCCAAAATGTTGAAAGGTTGCTCTCATACAACATTATGCATACCCACTCTTGGAGTGTTCTATTTTTCCTTTCCACTACCCCCATTTTGTTGAGGAGCTCTAGGAAAAGTAAAAGTGTGTGTAACTCCGTGGTTTTCACAAATTTTTTGATAATCCTCATTTTCAAATTCACCTCCATGATTGGAATGAATTGAAACAATTTTGTAGAAAATGAACTTTAAACGCGTTTGAAAAATATATTGAAATCACTAAAGGCATCATTTTTATTGACCAAAAATTATATACATGTACAACGTGAATAATCATCAACTTTCACAAATGCATACTTGTTACCATTAAGGGAGAAAACTCTTGAGGGACCAATTAGATCCATATGCAAGAGTTCTAATAGTCTTCTAGAGTTAAGTTTTACTACACTCTTAAAAGTAATCTTATGCAACTTGCCATGTTGACAAGATTCACAAATCTATTCAAGTTCAAAACACATTTTGGGTAAACCATGTACCAAATTTTTCCTACATAAATTCATGTTTTTAATATTCACATGCCCAAATCTTCTATGTTGTAGAAGTAGGTGACATGATGATGCAACTAAACAAACTTTTGAATCATACTCATGCAAGCATAAAGTGTAAATATCCTCTTTACTCTTACCTCTAATCAAAACATTTTGCATTGAATCATCATAAATTAAACATGACTCAATGGTAAAAACTACTCTACATCCCCTATCACATAATCATCTAATACTAAGAAGATTGTGTTTTAATCCATAAACTAAATTACCATCCTCAATAAGAAGTTTAGATTTTTCATCGACATTGTTGATGCCAACAATCTTTCCTTTCTTGTTGTCCCCGAAAGTTACCGTCCCTCCATTTTTCATTTGAAGTGAATTAAGCAATCTTGGGTTTACATTCATATGCTTGGAGCAACCATTATCCAATACCCAAACAACCCAAAACAAAATTCTTTAAGCACTTGGGTACCCACAATTAAGTTGGGTCCACAAAATTAGCCCACCGAGTTTTTCACAAGAGAAGAAACTCACTAAATATCGAGATATAATCATGTATGCAAAAATAAATCAACGTTTTGAAACCAACAGAGATAATCAACTCCTATAGTGATGATAATCGACTACTATATATGATTTGGAGCAAAGTATAGAAATTTGCATGCAGCAGTCGACTATCGGGACAAGGTAGTTAATTATTCTCAACAAATTATGAAAAATGATATAAACATGAAATGCAATCATTTTAATTTTATTAAAGACTATAAAATTATAATATAAACTATATTCTTCTATTTTATCCTTGGGCATCGACAGAATAATCATGAAAAGCGTAGATACCCAACAAACATGGGTTCAATGAAAATCATTTATTAGGAACCCAAATTCAATATTTGACTTCCTATGCATATGAGAATAATCATGAAAATCATGCATTTTCCTAACAACATTATGAAAGTAAGCATTCCTATCATGCAAACTTAAATGTTTAGGCACCCAAATCACATCATTATGCTTATTAAGAAACTTCAGATCATGGTGCATAAGTGTTTAGGTGGAGCATGATAAAAGTTGTGATCAACATGAGTGTGTGAAACATGGTGTGCATTGTGAGCATGAATTTTATCATTCCTAACATATATACCATACATAAAAGCATGATGCCTCCTGGTGGGCTCCGAAAAGGTGTTCTCTCTCAAGTGCAAGAGTCCATACAAGTAGTAAAATCTGGGAGTCCAGATGTCGAATCCACGGGAAGAAATCTGTTGCAACCACAATTCAAATCAAATAGAAATCCTACGAAGAGAAACTAAACACTTCACAAATGATGACGGTGATGGTGATGTGAACACGTGAACGATATGAACAAAGAAATTCGTGTATGAAAATACCTATAAAAAGTTTGCACATGGTATGGGTTCGTTAGGATCAACGATTCGTATTAATTTGGTTGATGAATATATCACAATGAATTCTCTTTTTGAGAGCAATTCACCGGGAAAATATCCAATATAACTCAATGAATTCTCCTTTTGGGAGCAATTCATCGGAAGATGCCCTTTTGGGGGTTCAAACACAATATTCAAAAAGATCGTCGCTAAAGCTATAATACGATATGAAACTCTCTTTTGGAGAGATCAAAACTACGGTATGAAACTCCCTTTTGGGGAGATCAAAACTCACCCTTTTGGGGCGATCATCAACTAATTTAATTCTTTTGGAATCTAAAAAAGTCGATTTACGAACAAAGATTACAACTTTAACGACGTTTTAACGATTTAGCACAAGGAATTTCAACCAAACTAACACAAATTACAGCCCCTAACTACTCCATACCATGCACAAATAAGTCTTAGCTACTCATAATATCAGAATAAACAAGATCCCTAGCCAAATACATTGAATTCATAGCAAAATACGATGAAAAACACTAAAATACGAGGAAGAAGTTGAAGAAAATATCACCAATTCTCCTTGAAAAGACTTCAAACTCTCTGAAAATAATAAAACAAGCCTCTGAAATTTTACAGAATTTTTCAGGGGGAGAATACGGCTCCTAGAGCCTCCAATACGCTCAAAATACGCCCCAATCTGCTTGAATACGCCCAAAAACCCCTAAATACGCTTATATAATAAGATTGCGGGTTTGGGGTTGCTAACGGGTCTAAACCCGCTTCAAAAACGCGCCCGAACACATCTCAGCCGTAGATCTGGAGCGGAACAGTTCGTGGCCGTTGATCAAAGCGGGATTAACCAGCAGCTTGCCACGTGTCCAAGCTAATCGGGTTTGAGTCTCGACCGCACCCGCTTCACGCTCAAAACCCGCATTCGGCCTTGGGAAGATCTCAGCCGCCCATCAAAATTTGGGCTCGCATGAAAATAGGCCGCGTGTGCTTTAAGATTTGCGCACGCCCGCTCCGCAAGCCAATATGGATCGAACTCGGCTTCGCTCGATACCGTTGGATCATCATCCAACGAGCAGACATCGGCCACGTCGCCCGATTTTCACGCTCTCGCTTCGCTGCGATGAGTTCGAGCGGGGTCGTTCTCAACCGTAGGATCAGCATCGTGTGGATCCGAGTACGCCACGTCGCCCTCATCTGAATTCAGCCGCTCCGCTGCTTCGATGCCGTTGGATCGACCGGGCAACTGTTAAGATCGCGCCACGCGTCCCCGCTGAGCATTCAAATCGCTCTCCTCGTTGCTTCGCTTGGATATTCCGTGCACCGTCCGATAGAAATCTGACGATCGAGAGCGTGCCACGACGCCCATGCCTTGCTGCCGCTGGATTGGATCGCAACGGACGAGATAAGGCCACGTCATCCGCTCTTTTAAGCGTCCATGCGCCGCTGGGTCGGGATGATCGCAGCCGTGCGATCGTGATCTAGCGGCCATCAGATTTCCACGTCGACCGCTGCTTTGGGATGTTGGATCGAGCGGGATGCGTCGGATGAGCGACACGTGGCAGCGTGTGATTGGTCGGCGACCGTATAAACGTATTTCTTTGCGTATTTATCCAATTAATTGGTATTCTGCATTCAAAAATACACAGTAATTAGCACAAATCTCAGAAAAATACAAATAAATAGTCGTTGGAATCGTGAGATCGAGACCAAGCTAGGAAAAATATAAAATGTGTAGAAATACGTCGTTAAATTCTGTTTTGTGCTCAAATAGTGTGTTTTCTCTAGTAAATAAATGTGTAGAAAATACGTATGAATTAGAGAACAATGTAGCATCATATGAGCACAAAATAGGGCTAAATGGGGGGTTAAATATGTAATATTGAACCCGAATCACACCCCCCAACTAGCGATTTGCTAGTCTCTAGCAAAAATAGCGATAAATGCGGATGAGTAATAAAACAATAAGTTCATTAAAATTGCTCATGGCATGGCTCAATAATACGTATTCCAACATGATCTCGACCATCAATATACACATCCATGAACAAAATCAATCACATGAAATTTTCTCTAATTTAGTATGAATAAATAACATGCAAGCATCGTTTTGCGCAAGCGAAAGTATAACACGTCGTTATATCCTAGTTTTCTTGTTTCCAAGGAATTGGCCTATCAAAATAATCTTTCAAGACATGAGTATTGAAGTTGCTTAGTATATTCACCATTTCTTTTCTTTTATTCGTTCTGCGTAACGCGCATCAAGCAACATTCGCAGAAAAAAGTATAACTTGGATCGCTCTATCAAATGAGTGAGTTTCCGGTCAATGGCTCCCAAATCAGACGATCCTAGGGCATTAGGCCAAAAAGGACCCCTCGGACTGTACTACTCGAGCCAACCAAGTTATTTATTAGTGACATACTCATTCATTCATTTTTCATCATTCATTTTTCATTCTTTTCATTCTCTTTTTTTTTCTTTCTTTGTAAGCAACTCAACACCCATTTTTTTTCAAACATAAACATTAACGACCATGGCCAAATTCCTCTTCAACTTGAAAACTATTCTAATGAATCGTGTATACTTAAGCTTTTTCATCACATTAGCATGCATGAAATATATTCAAACTATTTCGAGATATTAATCATGGAAATTGAAAATTTTCAGGTATAACATATTAACGGCAATTCCATAAAGGAAAAATAATTAATCAAGCCATAAACAATTTTTAGAAATCAATTAACGTATAATCATCCGCATTTGAGGCATATGAAGGAGTTTTAAAAGATGAGATTTGGTGATTTATTCTTCTCAAAAAAAAAATCCTAAGGTCTCATACACACCCCCCAACTAAAGATGGACATTGTCCTCAATGTCGGAAGAGGTGCGAGTTTATTCAAGTAAGCAACCTAGAAAGCATATAAAAACTACACTACTGGAAAGAACACACCGTGATCAAATGGCGGATCCCGAATCTTTAATTGTGGAGGAAGTTGTTCAATTTGCTCCTTGCGCTCCTCGGCGAGTAATCTTCCTCCAGCGACTAAACTGGATCCCAGCAACGTAACTCCCAGCATCTCTATAAGATGTCCACCTATATCCTGCAAGAGATGAGTCACGTCAATCCATTTTAGTTTAAAATTCTTCGAAATAAAATTATTCCAAATGTAGTCATCAAAATAAGTGAAAGAAATTAAAATAAGTTGACGACTACTCCCTGAAAGATATGCACTACTCTCTGTACGATGCTCGTTCATTGTGGAGATGGATAAATGATTTTGGGACAAAACTGGAGGAGGGAATGGTTCTGGCTCCATGGCAATAATCTCAAAACCTTTGTCCCTAGCTGTTTCCTCCTCTCGTTCATCCAAAATTGCTAGCTCATCCTCTCTTTTGCACACACTTCCTGCCATGTGGATATTTATATTCGTGTCCTCGCTCGGTACTCCTGCAATAGAAGATGAACTCGTATTAGATTCTTGAAATCGAGTTTCAAAAGCATTACCTTCTTCTAAGCAAGCGGCAATCAAATTAAAATTTTCAATGGAATTTTGAATCTGCCGACTCCGAGCAAGGAAATTCTCCTGGAATTGATGGGATGTGGCCTCCTGTGTCTGAATAAGCAGGTAAGCATCCTCTTTCAAGGATTGCAAAGGTACGTCTACGCTTTGCTCTTCTTGATCGAGGCACGAAGGCTCCGTTGAATCGCTCGCTGAAGTCTCTTCCCCGGTTTCTTCGTTTTCTTGCAGAGACTCCATGTATTCCCACGCCACTGTTGGCGTCATGCCTCCCAATAATTCCTGCAGCTGTGGTCGTAGTCCATCTAGGAAGGACGCCATAAGCTCTTCATTTGTGAAACCATGCTGCGGATAGCTCGATATAATGTCTGTGAACCTCCTCCAGGCCTGAAAGAAAGTTTCACAGTCAGTTTGATTAAAATTAACAATTTTGAGCTTCTCCATTCTATGTTTGTGTGCATTAGCATATCGTGCATCATAAAGATTGTTTGTGCAATAGAAGTTCATATATTCCATTTTGAAATAAAATAAAATAAAAAAAAAAGTTATGTACAGTAAAGTGGAAAGATCTCACCGGAGGTCCTCTAAATGAAATAAAGCGTAGTCACAAACCATTCCTCCCCGGCAACGGCGCCAAAAACTTGGTGGGCTCCGAAAAGGTGCTCTCTCTCAAGTGCAAGAGTCCGTACAAGTAGTAAAATCTGGGAGTCCAGATGTCGAATCCACGGGAAGAAATCTGTTGCAACCACAATTCAAATCAAATAGAAATCCTACGAAGAGAAACTAAACACTTCACAAATGATGACGGTGATGGTGATGTGAACACGTGAACGATATGAACAAAGAAATTCGTGTATGAAAATACCTATAAAAAGTTTGCACATGGTATGGGTTCGTTAGGATCAACGATTCGTATTAATTTGGTTGATGAATATATCACAATGAATTCTCTTTTTGAGAGCAATTCACCGGGAAAAATATCCAATATAACTCAATGAATTCTCCTTTTGGGAGCAATTCATCGGAAGATGCCCTTTTGGGGGTTCAAACACAATATTCAAAAAGATCGTCGCTAAAGCTATAATACGATATGAAACTCTCTTTTGGAGAGATCAAAACTAAGGTATGAAACTCCCTTTTGGGGAGATCAAAACTCACCCTTTTGGGGCGATCATCAACTAATTTAATTCTTTTGGAATCTAAAAAAGTCGATTTACGAACAAAGATTACAACTTTAACGACGTTTTAACGATTTAGCACAAGGAATTTCAACCAAACTAACACAAATTACAGCCCCTAACTACTCCATACCATGCACAAATAAGTCTTAGCTACTCATAATATCAGAATAAACAAGATCCCTAGCCAAATACATTGAATTCATAGCAAAATACGATGAAAAACACTAAAATACGAGGAAGAAGTTGAAGAAAATATCACCAATTCTCCTTGAAAAGACTTCAAACTCTCTGAAAATAATAAAACAAGCCTCTGGAATTTTACAGAATTTTTCAGGGGGAGAATACGGCTCCTAGAGCCTCTAATACGCTCAAAATACGCCCCAATCTGCTTGAATATGCCCAAAAAACCCTAAATACGCTTATATAATAAGATTGCGGGTTTGGGGTTGCTAACGGGTCTAAACCCGCTTCAAAAACGCGCCCGAACACATCTCAGCCGTAGATCTGGAGCGGAACAGTTCGTGGCCGTTGATCAAAGCGGGATTAACCAGCAACTTGCCACGTGTCCATGCTAATCGGGTTTGAGTCTCGACCGCACCCGCTTCACGCTCAAAACCCGCATTCGGCCTTGGGAAGATCTCAGCCGCCCATCAAAATGCGGGCTCGCATGAAAATAGGCCGTGTGTGCTTTAAGATTTGCGCACGCCCGCTCCGCAAGCCAATATGGATCGAACTCGGCTTCACTCGATACCGTTGGATCATCATCCAACGAGCAGACATCGGCCACGTCGCCCGATTTTCGCGCTCTCGCTTCGCTGCGATGAGTTCGAGCGGGGTCGTTCTCAACCGTAGGATCAGCATCGTGTGGATCCGAGTACGCCACGTCGCCCTCATCTGAATTCAGCCGCTCCGCTGCTTCGATGCCGTTGGATCGACCGGGCAACTGTTAAGATCGCGCCACGCGTCCCCACTGAGCATTCAAATCGCTCTCCTCGTTGCTTCGCTTGGATATTCCGTGCACCGTCCGATAGAAATCTGACGACCAAGAGCGTGCCATGACGCCCACGCCTTGCTGCCGCTGGATTGGATCGCAACGGACGAGATAAGGCCACGTCATCCGCTCTTTTGAGCGTCCATGCGCCGCTGGGTCGGGATGATCGCAGCCGTGCGATCGTGATCTAGCGGCCATCAGATTTCCACGTCGACCGCTACTTTGGGCTGTTGGATCGAGCGGGATGCGTCGGATGAGCGACACGTGGCAGCGTGTGATTGGTCGGCGACCGTATAAACGTATTTCTTTGCGTATTTATCCAATTAATTGGTATTCTGCATTCAAAAATACACAATAATTAGCACAAATCTCAGAAAAATACAAATAAATAGTCGTTGGAATCGTGAGATCGAGACCAAGCTAGGAAAAATGTAAAATGTGCAGAAATACGTCGTTAAATTCTGTTTTGTGCTCAAATAGTGTGTTTTCTCTAGTAAATAAATGTGTAGAAAATACGTATGAATTAGAGAACAATGTAGCATCATATGAGCACAAAATAGGGCTAAATGGGGGGTTAAATATGTAATATTGAACCCAAATCACCTCCCACCATAGTTAACATGTAAGTGTGTGAATCTAGCTTTCCTAATAACATTATGTGTTGTGGAGGCATGCGTGTGTGAAGGAGTGGCCTTTTTTGTTCTTAACTTTTTCAAGTTTTTGAACAAGTTCTTTATGCTTGAGCTTACGCGTGACAAATCATTAGCAATCATTTCTAATTTATCATTCATACAAGAAACTTACATGGCATGCTCATTTTTCAATGAATTGTGATCACATAACAAAGCATCACATTTAATCTTTAAACTATCAAAATCATGTAATGAAGAACTATCAATATTGCAATCATTCTTCATAACATCAAAGTCATGCAACAAAACATTATGTTTAATTTTAAGCTTATTATGGTCATCATTCAAAATATTATGACCAGTTTCTAATTTATTATACTTTTTATTTAAAATTTCAATTTCTTTATATTATTGTTCATAAGCATTTTCTAAATTAAATCCATCATCATTATCATTGTTAGAGTCATTTACATCATTGTTGTCATCTTGATGAGCCATCAAGCACACTTCATTAGTGAAACTCTCTCCATCTCTTCCTTTGGTTGGTGGTCTCTCCATGAGTTGTACTCCATATTTGTCTTCTAACGTTCTCAAAGTCTGTTGGGTAGTGTTTGCTTTTGAAATCTCACTAAAAATATTATCAGTTAAAATAATATGTAATACATTTAGATTAATTGATTAGGCTTCCTTTTGGTCCTTTGTCCATGTCACTCTTGGAGTGGTTGGAACAATAGTAGGAAAGTCACATACTCAAAATCTTCGGCCTCTAAGTGGATCTCCATCCTTCTCTTCCAAATTGGGAAATCTGTGCCACTAAAAATTGGAGGAGAAATTAATCCTTTGCAGTGACCCATCCTTATTGATGCCATCTAATTAACCGTAGCTCCGATACCACATGTTGGGATCCTGTAGATGGTAAGCAAACACCAGAGCGTGGATGATTAGTGTTTCTTAAAAATTGAAGCTATAATAAAATCTAAACAATCAAGAATTGCTTAAGTCTCTTAAGAGAGTTACCCCTTAAGACTTAATCAACACAAATAAATTACTTGCTTTAGAGAGAGATGTGCAACAAAAGCTATATTACAAGAAATTGCAACTAAAGAAAGTAGAGAGACAAGATTAACAATCGGAAACACAAGTCCTGGTTCACCCACCCTTGGGCTACGTCCAGTCCCCAACCACTATGAGATTTTCCACTAATCAACTCTCAACCAAGAGAGCAACTGTGCCTCAAAATAGAGGACTTGTATATGCACATAGCTCCACTTGCTAGGAAATTCCAAGTATAACAACCACCACCTCACCAAGTGAGGACCTCAACACTTAAGGCTTTTTCACAGCCAAACAAATACAACAAATGAGAATTCTTACCACCACACAAAATGTAGATTTACAAACCTCTTTTGATGAAAGAAGTCTTACAATCTTCTATAGTCAATATGTTGAAGCTTTTGGTGTAATGTGAATGGTTATGGAAAACTCTTTTCGATCTCAAATAAATGAAGATTAAAACCAAGAGATCAAAAGAAAAACTCAATTAGAATATCAGAAATGTCAAGATTAAGCTTGAGGAGATGCTTAATTGATCAAGGCTAGAATGCTTAAAAGATTTAAATAAATTTAAAACAAACGCCTTGAAAGTTTAAAGAGCCTGAGAGAATTTTAGAAAGCTTAGAAATCTTGAAATGTGCTTAATAATGGTGCCAAAATCTCCCTGCAAACTCTCCTAAAATTGGGCTAAAAACGTTCAAAACTATGCCCTAAAATGTCTTTCCAACGAAAAAAATCGACAATATTTCGTAAAAGACGAAACTGTGTTTTTCCAACCGTTGGGGCTAAAGTAGTCGAGTACTATACATTGGGTAGTCGGATACCCGTATAGCTGCAATCGACTATCTCGACTACTGCAGTCGTCTATTTTAAGCTACAAAGAGCACACTCATTTTTCCTATACAAAGTAGTCGACTACTATACATGAAGTAATCGGCTATTTTGCCGAAACAGTCATCATTTGTGTGTATGTGTGTGCAAGCTTCAACTATTAGCTTCAACATTCTAAGACAAGTAAGAAAATATAAAATACACCAATCACATAACTAGAAGAAAATATAAAATACATCACTCACACAACTAGGAGTCTTGAGGCATTTGCTTTGAGCTTGACTACTTGTCTTGAAGTCTTGCACCTTCATGAGTCTTTAACTTAAGCTTTTGATCTTCAATTTGAGCTCCAAGTTCCTTGACTCTCTCTATCAAGCTTTGATTCCATATCACATGCTATGAAGCATGAGTTGACCATTGTTGACTTTAAATCCTACACTCCTAAAACATCACACAAAATATAATTAGTAACTCTAATTGTTTGCTTATCAACAAAATCAACTGAGGGGTAATGCAATAACCAACATTCTAGTCAAGGTAGATATCTTAGAGCTACTATGGATGACTCTATTGCTAGCACAGTGGGGCGATACACCATGAAGGCCCCATCTCGCTACGAGGACTATGTGACTTTGGCTTATGCATTGCATGTGGTTGGAGATCATACGACAAATTAATAGGTTTACAATAGATGTATTGAGTTTGGACACAAACTCAGGGTGGAGATGTGCTAAGAAAGATGTTGACATATTAAAGTATCACAAGGAAATTCATGAGAAGGAGAATCTGGTGGTGGACATGTCGGCGGTGAAGTTTGAGCATGGTTTAAGCTTATTTTCCTTGAAGATGTACTACGGTTCCACTAGTAGTATGGAGAGACACTATGGGTTTTGCTTCATGTATGGACTTATGAGAGTGAATTCAGAGATTCAACTTCGTAAGGTGATTTATTTTTAAGGTAGATGATATGGAGTTTCAATTTGGCTCGGGCTTTGATGTGTATCTGTATCAAGGTGGAGTGTTAAATATTTGATACAAAACCACAAATATACTGGTCCAATATCAACAATTTTTCTCTATGTTTTGGGCCAATCACATAAGAGCCCACTTGGAGTTTCTTCCTTCTTCGGTTTGATTCATTACCCATGCCTATATGGGCCCAAACATGAGCGCACGCTCCTGGGCCCAACATCACACGTACTTGCGTAATGCCCAGCAAGAGCATGCGCCAATTGAGAGTCGCAGTTACTGTATATCACACACATGGTGCATGAAATGGATTCAGTGCGGGGTGCGGGGTGCACATTGGGAAGCGGGAGCACGGATCTGACTGCGTCTCACACCCAGATTTTGAAACAGACACATTAGGATTTGTTAAGTGTATTTAAATCCTTGTTTCAGCTAGGGTTTAGTGTGAATTTCATGTACAAGTTTTTGACTTGTAGAAATACATAAGGCAAACCGGGGGAGCACTGGAGGGTTGTTTGAGAGCAAAAAGGGGGTTTCCCTTTGTTTTCTTCTCCAAATTCTTAGTGGGTTTGGTTATTGCATTGAACCAAATGTCATAACTTATCATCCAAGATTATTGAAGCATTATTGATCTCTCCAACATAACTTATCATCCAACTTATCACTAAGCATTGGGTGGAATCGGCATAAATCTTGGTGAGATGTGAACGTTTATCTTGTGTTTTGCATTACTTTCCTATATATTATTGTGTTGCGGGTTTTGTAGAGAAAGTCATTAGCTTTGTTCGTTGATTCAACGATCTTGAAATTCCACAAGGCGATTGTCTTCTTGATATGCCTATCAAGAGGGCGTATGAGCCTAAAAGAGGTTATCACGATCACCCCAACCATGGTGTAAGGTCATGAATAAGAAGAGGGGTCAGTAAGCTAATTACATTCGGAGGACAGAAATGGTTGACAACCTATGCGATATACTAGGAGGTAAATAATTAAAGGAGGACAATGATAATGAAGGTCGATGGGTAAGTAGATGGGTTAACAGTTTTAAAGTTATTAACAGGGTTGTGATTGTAAATATAAGGGTTCGAGTTAATATTGTTTTTAATGGATGGGTTAGGGTTTTGAGAGGCGTTGGGGGTAATTAGTAATTCAGTGCTTGGACTATCATGATATGAGGTTTCTTATGCAGAAGGATGGACAAAAATTTCTTCCCCAATTATGCAAGCATGAGCTAACACTGCCTCGCAAGATATTGTTCGTCAACAGAGGATGACATTAGGTTCTGAATGCATTGTTTGAGCAATGGTATTCCAAGTCTCTTTTTCGAAATGATCGACCCAGCCAAGGAGCAATTGCTTTAGCGACCCCTCCTTAGAGCTCTCGTAGGCTCATGTGCACTTTATCACTTTCTGCTCAATCAATAAAGAAAAAAATTATCAAGCCAAAAAAAGAAGCATGCAATATCTTCCATGTAATTGCATCTTATTTTAAAGGAGGCACAAAACATTCAAAAAAATAAAAGAAATATATTTTTATAATTAGTTCATATGCTACATTAATGTTTTATTTATTTACGGAGAATATTTCTATTTGGCCACAGTCAAACAAATCCACCATATGCAATTTTTTGGTATGATCGACAAATCCTTGTATATCAATACACTCTAAAATATAGATATTACACAAAATTCGTGTTCATAAATTGTTTCTATACGAGTCTAGTGGTTCTAAATTTAATACTTTAAAAGTAACACAACATTTTATATCCTCAGTATAAATAATCGAAAAAGAAAAATGTATGCTATAGGTGCTCCTCCTTTTATGACGAATTTAGTCCCCTTTACTGGGCCGACCGCAATTGTTGTCGTTGATAGGGCCCATTAAGGGTTGCCTTCTCATTACAAATGTAAAGCCCCGTTGAGGACCGCGTGTTCTATCCTCTTCGGACTGCGCCAGCGCTAAACCCTTAAAATCTTGACCTTCCGCGCTTAGGGGTTTCTCGTTCTCGCTCCATTTCCCACAGGATTTCAGGTGCCTTTTCTTTATATCCATTTCGTCTGTTTTTTTTAAAAATTTAAATAGCTTAGTGAATTTATGACATCGAATTTAGCCTGTGTTTGATTTTGTATTCATGGGGTTGAGCTTAGATGATAATAACTCCGTTCGTTCTGATCGATTTTCGTTGCTCAGATAGCTTCACGGTGATTCTTATGCTTAAATTTATTAGTTTTAGTTTTTTTTTGCGGGATTATACTGTTCAACTTCGGGCATATATTTGATATTTTGTCTCAGCAGCTAATTGATTAAGCTTAAGTTTAAAAACCTCATTTGGATTTTTAAGCAGGAAAAAGGCTCATCTGGATTAATAATAAAAAAGTCATTGTGTTATGCACAATTAATGTTATTATGTTGAGTACAATACATCATACCAAATTCTTTTGTGGTTGAATTACTATGGTGCGGCCAATACACCATGTTTTTCCCCCATCAACCCTTCGTTTATTTTTGAACGGTTAAATTTTAAGAAACTCCCTTCAACTTTGCTCCATTTTGAAAAAAACTTCAAAAAAAAAAAAATTTCGTCCAGAAAACCCAATTGAAATTTTGGCTTTTTTGTAGGGAACCCCATTAAACTTTTTTTCAAAAGTGGGGCTTTTGAACTTACTGAAGTTTTTGGTGGGTTTTTCAAAAGGGCAATATGTAGTTGTGCACGTGCACAACGTACATATTTCCCCCTATTTTGTGAAATTTTTTATGAAGCTGTTGTACATATTTTAAAACCCCAAAACCCCAAATATGGGTGAACCCTATGTGTATTTGACCTTCGATCCACCCATTGCAAAAAATTTTGTTCTGAAACTGTTGAATTTGCAACGGCTAGATTGAGTGTCAAATAACATTGGATTCACTAATGTTTTTTTGGTGTGGTGATCATCCATGAGGTGTATAACAATCCTATAACAAATTTCATAAAACAAATAAAGGAAATGTGTTTTATGTGCACGCGCATAGCTAACTTAGCTGTGCATGCATTTGCACAGACCCATTTTCCCATTTCAAAACCAAGCAAAGCTTAAAATTTATCTTTATGGGCCCCATTTCTCTTTTTTCTTACCACACATTCATCAATTTCGTGAATTATACTGTTTTGAACTATATTTGACATTGGAAACTTTTACAACCCTTAAATTGGTCGAGTTTCTATTGTCCCTGGCAAGATCTCATAGGCAGTGTCTCTGATTTATAGCTTAACTGACCAGAAGAAGAAAAAGGAAGAGATGATGACCATTTGTTGTGTTGGTGCTAGAGCCAATGTCAGACTACCCTTTAAGTTAACGAGTTGCAAATTATGGACGATGCGAGAAAAGCCTAGGGTCAAGAGTAAGCCAGTAGGAGGAGTTGCATCGTTGGGTTTTGGGGGATCAAGAAAGCAGCAGGAAAAATGGCAGTGCACCCCTGGCTGTGGTGCTTGCTGTAAGCTGGACAAGGGCCCTGCCTTCCCTACACCAGAGGAGATCTTTGATGACGATCCACTCAATCTTCAGGTTGGATTGTTTTAATTAGTTTCTCTTATGTTTATTCTTATTTGCTTGTTTTCATGTGCTTTACAATTATTGTATCCATCATCATCATCAGCTTTACAAGAGTTTGGTAGGTACAGATGGATGGTGCATCCATTACGAGCACACAACCCGTACGTGCTCCATCTATGCAGGTTCGCTGCTGCTTTCCAATCAATTAATTGGTTTGTTGCAGAAGAAACAAATTAATCTAACTCTCATCAATCTGTTACTTTGAAGACCGACCCAGCTTCTGTCGGGTCAAGCCAGATGTCTTCCAAAAGCTTTACGGCATTCCTGAGAGGAAATTCAACAATGAGGCATGCAGGTAATTCCTGACTCTCTTCTTTCTCTGCTTCGCTTCTATAACTCATTGTTCTCGTTTGCGATGTAGCTCCTGTAAGGATACCATAACCACAGTTTATGGTCACAATTCTGAGGAATTCAAGAACTTCAATCGCACTATAAGAAGCACCGACTAATCACTTGAAGCTGGTTTTTGTGTTGTCTGTATGGCAACATCTTCTATTCTGATGTTCTTCCATATATCGTGAGTTTTCTTATCTTCATGATAACTGAAGAAAAAATGGCTGTATGGTACTCTTTTATTTATTTTTGGCTAAAATGAGTAACAAATCACATGATAGTCATGTTAGCTACATAAGTATATGTTCTCTACAACTTGGTTTGTTGCAAGCTGGCAACATATCCAGGAGAAGCACGATTCAAACTTGGGCTTGGGCTTCTATGTAGACTTTGTATGTTAAGCTTCCTCCGGAAGGAACCAAACGATTTTCCTAAGAGCATTAAGAGTATTGTTTAGAAGAGACCATTTAAAGAGTTTTTAGGGTGAGTTTGCAAGCTACGTATAAACTATAAATATATGGTTATTGCTTTTGAAGGGATCAGGTGGCTATGAGAGTCAGGGTTGGATCCTCCTCTTGTAGGTGAGAGAAAGAATAGAAGGAAAAAGTTAAAGAAAAAAGAGGAGATCTTGAGAGAGCTTAATATTGTTGCCTTTTTGTACCTGTATCACAGTAAAAACTCCTAGGTGTCCATACCCGTCATACATATCCATGCATAACCAACCAAAATAATAATTTTAATACCATATAGATGATGAAAACGCCCTGTAAATAATGGTGTTTTTAATTGTGCTGGTCTAAGATGTATTGGACACCGGTCATGACATGGACACAAAAACATCATATGCCGATATTTTGAAGCATAGTACATAGTATCGTGGGACATGATGTCATAAACTAGTGTGTGTGTATGAGAATAATCGCTATCATATGCCATATGAGGTTAAGCCTCATACGTGCCTCCGAAACTCCAAACTCCGTTATTTTTTCGGATGCTCGGAACCGTTCATTTTGATCTACGTATTCTAAGACACCAAAACACCGAATATCGGGTGAACCCAAAGGGCTTTATCTGTTGATTCACACGTTGCAAATTTAACCGTTTTGCTTGAGTAGAACTTTTGTGACAGGTGGATGAACATGCAAAACCCATTAGGTTCACTCGTAATTTGGTGTTTCAGGTTTTTATAATATGAACATCAAAATGAACGGTTTCGATCTTTAAGAAAATACTAGAGGGTGAAATTTTGGAGGTACCATATGAGACATAGACTCATATGTCATATGATACCATTTATTCCACATATATTTATATGATGAAACAGAAAACAGGGTGTCATAAGAGAAAGTCATCTCATATGAAGGTTAAAATTTTCATTTTTCTTATTTGTTTTGGATGATCGATATCGTTCAATTTGTTCTTCATATCCTAAAACCCCAAAACAATAAAGATCAAGTGAACCCTAGGCTTTTTTGTGCTTAATTTAGAAGTTGGAAATTATTATATTACCGCAAAATGTTAAAACTTTTAACGATCCAATACATGGGCAAGTTATATAAGAATCACAAGATCTATTTACATTTAAAGATATGCATATTAACTTCAACGGTGCCGATTGTCCAAATATATATGGAGAGTGGAATTTCTAGTCGCCTAAGAGAAGATTTTCTTCTATAACCCCATGTTTCCCGTTTTCTCATATATATATGGTCATTAGTTAGTGTTTCAGAGTGTTTTCTCACTACAAAGCGTTGACCGTGGAGAACCCGGTCAACGTGGTCAAGGGGCCCGCTTTGGGTCCCTCGGGGGCTTCGAATCGGTGCAGAAGGGGCGAGGGGAAGCCTCGGCCCTGGTTGAGACGCTCGGCCTCGGACAGACGAGCGCGTCCTCGGAAATAGGAAGACGAGGGGAAGCCTCGGTCGTCCGGCTAAATGCGTGTTCGGCGAAGGGCGAGGGGTAGCCTCGGCCCGGGTCGAGACGCTCGGCCTCGGTGGTTCGCGCTTGGCTTCGGCGATCGGACGACGAGGGGAAGCCTCAATCGTCCGGCAGGTTGCGTGGTCGGCGAGGGGCGAGGGGGAGCCTCGGCCCGTTGATCAGCTGTCCACCTGCGTAGACGAGAACGCTCGTCAGGGGGCCGGACCTTGGTTCCGGCCAAATCCCCTCCGTTGCCTAAGTCAGACAGAGATCTGAGAAAGGAGGCCCGGCGGAGACGGTCCGACTCGTGAGGAGATCGTAACGGCGTCTCTCGGCGCGAGCGGGGGAGGAAGGAGATGAATTGGGGGAACGAGGTCGTTGATGGAGTACCTTAGGTTTTGTTACCTCAGATGCGGTCCCTTTCTTCGTCGTCCTCCTAGCCCTTTTGTAGAGCCCCAGCGTGATTGCCTCGGGCCCACGTCCCGCGCCCGCCCTCGATCGTGCCCCCTCAATCCGCCCCCTCGCCGCCGCTCTCTTCGCCATGCCAGCACCTCCCCATTACCGCCATTTAGTGGTCGCGCGTCTGGGGGAGCGGTTTCCGCAGGAGTGGGCGAGTGATCGGCGGGTTATCGGGGCCGGGTCGGATCAACATTCGAGAGGATCCCTTATAGGGCCTTTGCTGAGACGGGCCGGTATACGTTGATGGGCTCCCGTCCAGCGATTGGGCTCCTGGGCTCGCGTCTTTTTGGGTCTCGGTCAAATAGGCGTAACAATTGCCCCCATCGGTCGGGTTGATCGGCCTCGGCCGGTTCGGCTCGGCCGATGTGACTTCTGCCGATTTTGACAAGCTCGCCAGTCGATGCCGACTCATTTATTAGTCGTCATCATGAGTTGGCTCGTTCGATGCTTTTTAAGGTGCGGGTTCCGAAGCGCCGTCGGCCTTCAGATGCTGCCACGTGTAGCTGCAAGCTTATCCCCTCCGCTCGCGGGGTCGTCTTAAGTTGAGAAGCCGAGGGGTTCGTGAGCCGCCATCCCGCCGCTTTCTTCTTTGCGCCGATCCCTATTCTGCCTGAGTTCTGCCTCATGTCGTCTTCCTCTGCCACGGGTTCGGTTCGGTCGGAGCGCGATGCAGCTCCAGGTTCGGCGGGTGGCACTCCTTCGGCGATTAGTCAGCACGGGGATGATCTTTCAGGGGTTCCCTCAGAGGTCTTGGCGTGGCCTTCGTCGATCTGTGCCACCGCCATCGGGAGCATGCGCTCCTCCTACCTGCTTCCGCCCTACTCGGCTCGTGCCCCTGGGGCTGACGAGCGGATCTGCTCTCCTGGTCCCAATGAGGTCGGAATATATGAGAAGTGTTTCCACTTCGGGCTTCGTTTCCCGCTTCATCCTTTTATCGTTGAGTTCCTTCAGGCCCACAATGTGTGCCTGTGTCAATTCTGTCCCAACGCCATCGGGATCCTCGTCGGGTTCGTTGTTGTCTGCATGCTGAAGGGTGTGGTGCCCTCTCTCCGCCTCTTTGCCCAGTTCTACCGCCTGAGCCTCCACCAATCGGGGGCGTGGATTTACATCAGCGCCCGCCCGAAGATGTCCCTGGTGCTGGGGTTGCCGAGCTCTTTGAAACACTGGAAGGGGGAATACGTATTCGTCACATTCCCCTCGAGTGTACCCTTCCCGGTTCGGTGGGAGGCGGCCGGTGCAGTCATCCTCGATCTGGGTGAGCTGACGGTCGCTGAGCAGCAGACGGCGAGGGACATGCTGGCAATTCCTACGAGGGAGCGCTCGATCGACTTCCTCTTTAGTGACCACAATTTGCGTAAGACGGTGTGGCCCCTAGGTAAGCTGCTCCGAGCGTTCGTCCCTCGAGGCCGTCCAGGTTCTGCTTTGTCTCTCATTTCTTCTTTGAGTGCAGGTGGGTTCCCTCTCGGTCCTTCTCCTGCCAGCGCTCTCGTGCAGGTCCCAAACCCGGATCCGCGTAGAAGGGATCATGTGTTGGCGGTCCGGAAGAAGCAGCGGGTTGTGACCACGACCGGAGGCTCGAAGCGGAAGAAGATGTCGTCTCCCTCTCTTACCTTGCAGGGGTCTTCCAAGAGGCTCCGTGAGGAGGTCGAGGGGATCGATGTCCAGCCGACTGCTGACCGACCTCATCCTGCTCCTGTTGAGGTTGCCTGGCCGTGGGCCGGCCCTTCACCTCTCCCGGACGGCTCTCTCCCTGATGCTTACAGTCGGTATCTTGGTGCGTTCCGCTCCGCTCCTGGCGAGTTCCCTTCGTCAGGGGAGGGTCTTCTTTGTCCACGCTTCCCAGTGGGGGAGAAGGAGTCGGTGTTTTCGAGCCGTGGAGCCGCCGCTCGAGTGGCCGAGAATTGTTGTCTCCCTCCCGATCAGGTGGTGTTGGACGGAGTCAGAAGTGATTGCTTGGCTACCTTCGTGATCCAGGCTGGTCAACAGGTAGCGTGTCTCTGCTTGTCTCCCCATTCTCCAGCTGCTTCTGCCGTCTTACCTTCGTTGCTTTGGCACAGTTGTCCTCGGTGGGCCTCTCGATGAGGCGTCAATTCGCGGCTCTCCCCAAAGCCAGATCCGAGGCCGGGCTAGGCCCTGAGGTCCCCGGCGAGGAGGAGGAGGAGGCCGGTCAGTTGGAGGAAGCGCGAGTCCAGTCCCTGGACTCCCGCGTAACCGAGCTGTCCTCTGCCCTGGAGGTGGCGGATCGTGAGAGAGCCTTGGCTCTGGCCGCGAAGTCGGAGGCCGAAACGCGGCTCGCCTCTCTTTTGAAAGGTGCCGATGCGTCTGGAGGAGTCAAGCAGATCCCTGGCCCGACTGCTGCCTCCGAAGCCTCGGAGCTCTCCGATCGTCTGGATGCGGCGGAGGAGCAGGCGAGGGCCCTTGCAGCCCAACTTGGCGAGAAATCCCGGGAGATCGAGAAGGAGAGGGCGGAGCACCAACGCCAGATCGAGACCTTAGAGGCCCGGGTGCGTGGGCTCGAGGAGGTGGATCCGGCCCGGATCGCTGAGGATGCCGTGGCGGAGTATGCCACCTCCTTCGTGGAGGTCGCCTTGTTGAATGCGTTCGAGAAGGGCTTCGCCCGGTGTCAGTCCGAGATCCAACTGAAGTTCCCGCTCTCGGGGGTCAACTTCGAGGCTCTCCGGATGTACGACGCCGAACAGATTGTGGGGAAAGACCCTAGTGGACCGCCAGCCTGTGGCTCCACTGGTGCCCCCGGAGAAGGATGAGGGATGGGAATGCCCCTCGGCCTCTTTCTGTTTATCTTTTGGCTTTACCTGGAAAGGAATGAATTTAAAATAAATTTATTTCATAGGAAATGATACATTTACTGAAAGTACTTGCGTAAATGTTCCGTATTCCAAGTGTGAGTGAGAATCCTCCCCTCCATATCAGCTAGTCGGTAGGCTGCGGGTCCGAGGACCTCGACGACTTTGTAGGGTCCCTCCCATCTAGCCGCGAGCTTCCCTTTGCGAGCGGTGTCAGTGTTGAAGCCCGCTTTCCGGAGGACCAGGTCCCCGAGATGGAAGCTTCTTCCCCGTACCCGAGCGTTGTAGTATCGGGCCACCTTCTGCTTCTGGCGGATGATGGTGGCCAATGCCTGCTCCCGTCGCTCGTCGAGGAGCTCCAGACTGAGCTCCAGGCCCTGCGAGTTCCTATCTTCGTCAAAGTATTTGATGCGGAGAGATTCTTCGCCCAACTCGACCGGTACCACCGCCTCGGCCCCATAGGTGAGCATGAACGGGGTCTCGCCAGTGGCCTCCTTGTGGGTCGTCCGGTATGACCAGAGTATCCCGGGGAGCTCTTCTGGCCAGCTCCCTTCGGCGTCTTTCACTTTCTTCCGGAGGGGCTCTATGATGCACTTGTTGGCCGCCTCCGCCATTCCGTTGGTCTGGGGGTGCGCTACAGAGGCGAAGAGAAGCTTGATTCCCCATTCCTCGCAAAAATCTTTAAACCCTGCAGAGTCGAACTGCTTCCCGTTGTCCGTGACGATGGCCCGTGGCACTCCGAATCTGGAGATGATGGAATTCCACACAAAGCTTTTTGCTTTCTTCCAAGTGATGGTGGCCAGCGGCTCGGCCTCGACCCACTTGGTGAAGTAGTCAACCGCCACAATCAGGTGCTTCCGCTGCCCTCGTCCCGGTTTAAACGGTCCGAGGATGTCGAGCCCCCATTTCGCAAAGGGGACGGGGCTCACGATAGGAATGAGCTCTGACGGGGGTGTCGAGATGTGGTGGGCGTACCTCTGGCATTCTTGGCATCTTTGGACGTAGCTTGCTGCATCCTGGGTCAGGGTTGGCCAGTAGTATCCCTGCCTCAAGATCTTCTGGGCGACTACCTTGCCCCCGTGGTGATTCCCGCAGATCCCGTCGTGAACCTCCCGTAGGACGTAGTCAGCCTCCTGCGGTCCGATGCACTTCAGGTATGGGAGGACGTCCGTCTTGGTCCAGCGTCTCCGGTAGAGTGCTCCTTCATGGATCACGTACCGGAGCGCCTTTCTCTCCAGGGTTCGGCGTTCGTCCCCGTCGGTCGGTACCTCTCCATGAGTGAGGTACCGGATGATCGGGTCCATCCAGGTGGGTTCTTGGTCGATCGCCATCACCTCGTGTTCCTCCGTGCTGGGGGACTGCAGGTTCTCCACGTAGATGGTGCGGCCCAGCTCCTTTGGCGAGGACGAGGCCAGCTTCGACAACGCATCTGCCCGCGCATTCTCTGATCGTGGGAGGTGCAAGACTTCCACGTTCTTGAACTTGGACATCGCCGCTCTGGCGACAGGGAGGTATCTCTGCATCGCCTCCTCCCGTGCCTCGTAACTCCCCAAGAGCTGGTTGACAATGAGCTTCGAATCGCTGAGGAGGCGGACGGACTCGGCCCCGAGCTCCAGGGCCAGCCTCAGGCCGTTGATCACTGCTTCGTATTCCGCCACGTTGTTCGTGGCTGGGAACTCGAACCGCAAAGCGTATTCCACAATGTTCCCTTCCGGAGATCGGATTGCAATCCCGGCCCCGCCCCCTGACTGTGTGGCCGACCCGTCCACCTGAACTATCCATGCTCTTGGATCCCTTGACTGAAAGTGGTCAGCCGAAAGAAAGGACAGGGGTTGAGCAATTACCGTCGCTGGGCCTTCTTCCTCCGGGGGGCCATTTCCTTCCGTTGTGCACTCGGCGATGAAGTCGGCCAGGGCCTGCCCTTTGATGGCCGTACGCGGTTTGAATCGGAGGTCGAACTCGCTCAGTTCCACTCCCCAGTTTAGCATTCTTCCCATTCGATCGAACCTCTTGAGGTTCTGCTCCAGTTGCGAGTCGGTCAGGATCAGTATGGTGTGGGCCTGGAAATAGGGTCGAAGCCTTCGTGCTGAGAGGACGAGGGCGTACGCCAGTTTCTCCATGGGCGAGTATCGCATCTCCGCCCCCTTCAAGACTCGGCTCGTGTAATACACCGGCCATTGCATCCCACCGTCCTCCCGGATCAGCACCGAACTCACGGCTTCCTCCGCGCACGCCAGGTAAAGGCTCAGCGACTCCCCTTCCCGTGGTTTGGACATGAGAGGAGGGCTGCGGAGATACTCTTTGAGGTCCCCGAACGCCCGGGAGCAGTCTTCGTCCCAAAGTATCGCCTTTCTATTGTTTGGAGGTTCCGCGATCGCTTTCCTTAGGACCTTGAAGAAGGGGAGCGATCTTTCCGCTGATTTGGAAAGGAATCGCCCCAAGGCCGCGATGCGCCCGTTCAGCCTCTGTAGCTCCTTGATCATCGTCGGCTCGCGCATGTTGATCAGTGCCTCGATCTTGTCGGGATTAGCTTCAATACCACGATTAGTTATCATAAACCCTAAGAATTTGCCAGATCTTACCCCGAACGTGCACTTCGCGGGGTTGAGCCGAATGTTGTGCCGCCGCAACCGCTCGAAGGTCTCCCGCAAGTCGGCGATGTGGTCTTCCGGTCGCCTTGACTTGACGAGCATGTCGTCGACGTAGACTTCTAGGTTCCTTCCGATCTGGGAGCTGAAAACCTTGTTGACCATTCTCTGGTAGGTGGCCCCCGCGTTCTTCAAGCCAAAGGGCATCTTCTTGTAGCAGTAAGTTCCCCGGTCCGTTGTGAAGGCTGTCATCTCTTCGTCCCGGGGGTCCATCTGGACCTGATTGTATCCGGAGTAAGCGTCCATGAAGCTTAGCATCTCGTACCCCGAGGCGTTGTCCACTAGGTGGTCGATGCGCGGCAGGGGATAGCTGTCCTTGGGGCAGGCCTTGTTGAGGTCACTGAAGTCCACGCACATTCGCCACTTCCCGTTGGGTTTCTTGACCATCACCACGTTCGACAGCCACTTCGGGTACCAGACCTCTCGTATGAAGCCGGCATCAAGGAGACGCCCCACTTCCTCGGAGGCTGCCTTCATCTTCTCGCCGCCCAGGTTGCGCTTCTTCTGCCTAACCGGCTTGAAGTTGGGGTCGGCGTTGATCTGGTGGACGATCACCTGGGGGTCTACGCCGGGCATGTCTTCTGGTGACCAAGCAAAGATGTCCAGGTTCGCCTCCAGGCATTCGATCAGCTGATCCCTCAAGTCCTGGCTCAGCCCTCTCCCGATCGAGACGAACCGGCCCTCGATGTCCGTGACCGGGATTTGCTCCTGCTCCTCCGCAGGGGCGGGCCTAGGCCCGCTCCTTAAATCGAGCGCGGCCATCCGGTCGGCTAGGCGATCCTCGGGACCTTCCTCTGCCAGTTGATAGCAGGTGCTCGGTCTCCCCGCGTCGCCTTCGACTTGCCCCATTCCCCCCGGCGTTCGGAACTTGATAGTCTGATGGAGGGTCGAGACTACCGCGCCGACGGTGTTGAGTAGGGGTCGGCCGATGATCCCATTGTATTCCGACCCAATCCCCAATACGATGAATTCCACCGCCAGGGTCACCGAGTCTGGTGCGTTTCCGAGCGTTACCGGGAGATGGATCGTGCCGATGATGGGGGTGGAGTGACCCGTGAATCCAACCACGGGACCAGAGCGAGGTCGTAAGTCTTCTTTCCGCCGCCCCATCTTCTCCAGGGTTGACATAAAGAGGACGTCACAGGAGCTGCCGGTGTCGACAAGCAGCCGTCGTACCATGGTAGTGTCTATGACCACTGATACCACCAAAGCCACGTCCGAGCTGTGCGCCGTTACTGACGCACTCGGTCTCCCGACCGGTGGGGTTGGGGAGGGCTCTCCGGCCCTTTCCTCGCGATCCTCCTCGCGTCGGGCCCGTGCCCGTTCTTGCCATTGATGACGGGCCCTGCCGCATCGCGTCAGGGCCTCGTTCCCCTTTCGCCGAGATGAGGGAAGTCGCATCATCGCAGATGTGGTTTGTTTCTTCGTGGGGCTGTTCGTTCCCACAGACGGCGCCAGATGTTTCAGAGTGTTTTCTCACTACAAAGCGTTGACCGTGGAGAACCCGATCAACGTGGTCAAGGGGCCCGCTTTGGGTCCCTCGGGGGCTTCGAATCGGTGCAGAAGGGGCGAGGGGAAGCCTCGGCCCTGGTTGAGACGCTCGGCCTCGGACAGACGAGCGCGTCCTCGGAAATAGGAAGACGAGGGGAAGCCTCGGTCGTCCGGCTAAATGCGTGTTCGGCGAAGGGCGAGGGGTAGCCTCGGCCCGGGTCGAGACGCTCGGCCTCGGTGGTTCGCGCTTGGCTTCGGCGATCGGACGACGAGGGGAAGCCTCAATCGTCCGGCAGGTTGCGTGGTCGGCGAGGGGCGAGGGGGAGCCTCGGCCCGTTGATCAGCTGTCCACCTGCGTAGACGAGAACGCTCGTCAGGGGGCCGGACCTTGGTTCCGGCCAAATCCCCTCCGATGCCTAAGTCAGACAGAGATCTGAGAAAGGAGGCCCGGCGGAGACGGTCCGACTCGTGAGGAGATCGTAACGGCGTCTCTCGGCGCGAGCGGGGGAGGAAGGAGATGAATTGGGGGAACGAGGTCGTTGATGGAGTACCTTAGGTTTTGTTACCTCAGATGCGGTCCCTTTCTTCGTCGTCCTCCTAGCCCTTTTGTAGAGCCCCAGCGTGATTGCCTCGGGCCCACGTCCCGCGCCCGCCCTCGATCGTGCCCCCTCAATCCGCCCCCTCGCCGCCGCTCTCTTCGCCATGCCAGCACCTCCCCATTACCGCCATTTAGTGGTCGCGCGTCTGGGGGAGCGGTTTCCGCAGGAGTGGGCGAGTGATCGGCGGGTTATCGGGGCCGGGTCGGATCAACATTCGAGAGGATCCCTTATAGGGCCTTTGCTGAGACGGGCCGGTATACGTTGATGGGCTCCCGGCCAGCGATTGGGCTCCTGGGCTCGCGTCTTTTTGGGTCTCGGTCAAATAGGCGTAACAGTTAGGAATGAAGAAAAGTTTCTCCTTGGTTAGCGTTAAAACCCACACTCATTATATTTTCTGATGACATGATCCATTCATTTTGATCTTTATATTTTAAAATACCATACCATTAATTTTCACGTGAATTCATGTGTTTTTGCTTATTCATCCACACGTTGCAAATTTATGGTTTCGAAATAATAGAATTCTTTTTAATAGTTAGATGAACGAGTAAAACTAATTGGGTTCAGTTGAAAAATAATGGTTTGATGTTTTAGAATATGATCAAAATGAACAGATCTGTTTAAAAAAATAGGTGTGGGTTTTGACACTAGCCAAGGAGAAAATTTCTTCTCAAGAATGAATTTTTTTCTTAGCTAGTGAAAAAATCTCATCCCTTTATTTTTAATTCTCTTTGACTTTGCATCATAATTTGCCCGCTTATTTTTTTCAATGATTGGATCCATTCATTTTGATCTTTATGTTCTAAAAACCTCAAGTCGTCAATTTTCAAGTAAATCCAATATGTTTTACTCGTTCATTCACTCATCGTAAATTTAATAGTTTTGCAGTAAAGAGAAATTTTTGCAACGGTTAGACGAACGATCAAAATCCCTTGGTTTGTTTGAAAATTAATAGTTTGAGGGTTTAAAACATGAAGATCAAAATGAGTCCAAAAATAGCGGTGGGGTCAGCCAATGAGGAAAATTTCTCATCGGCTAGCCGATACTCATGTTCCTTATATATATGTACTAGTCATAATCCGTGCCCGCGGGTACGGTTCAATTTAGATTTTCCCCCGCAAAAATATTTGTTCGCCAAAAAGTTATTCTCCCCACCAAAATTTTAGGACATATAATATTCTCTTTCAAAATTTAAAATAACAATTTAGTGCAAAACATTTCTAGCGGGCACCTTCGGCGCATGCACTTTCCGCGCGGGCGCATTCCATCGAAGGAGGACAATTATCGGGGTTTTTTTGCGGACAAAATGAAAAAACCAAAAAAGCGGGTGCAAAGGTAAAATAGCAACATACGTGGCTACCTCCCCCCACCAGTGGTGACAGGGACAAATGTCCTGTCCCCTGCTTTCCCAACCTCCCTTATCTTAGACGTTGCCCACGTGGACGTGGACGTGGACGTGGAAGTGGACGTGGAAGACAAAATAAAAAATCAGTGGTGACGGGGACAAATGTCTCATCACCCGCTTTCCCCACCTCCTTTATCTCAGATGTTGCCCATGTGCACGTGGACGTGGACGACGAAATAAAAAAATTTGCACGTGCACTGTGTTTTGAAAGATTATTGGTATAAACCAACATTCAATTTTTGAAAGATTCTTGGTATGAACGATATATGAACGGTATATGATTCTTGGTTGGTTGAAAGATTTACACACGATATATGAACGATATATGATTCTAGGTATGAAAGTCAAATGGATATTGAGGATTTGAATGATATATGTTGCATGTTGCAACTATGTGCACGATAGATTGTGATGTATGTTGATTCTTGGTTAAATATGATTATATATGTCGATATGTGTTGACATATGCTGCAATGTGCAACTTTGTATAATGATATTCAGGGTTATACAAAACAAAATGCAGTTATATGTGTTGTATTCACAACAAAATGTAGTTATATGTGGTGTATTCACTGGAATATGCTGCATTCAAGATTCAAAATTTCAACCTCAACATTGCCAAAAATGAAAACATACTACAAATTAACCAAGTTTAAGTTGCCAAAAATTTGGTTAATCACAACATGGGTAACATCACTCATTTTGATGTCAGACATAGAACACAACAAACTGTTAGAAACATTATTTAAAAAAGTATTTGAATTTAGCAATAGGTTTAATAATTATTTTAGACATTGCTTAACCCCGCATTATGCCTTCCTTGAATTTTATAGAGCAGTACAGAACGACAAACAAAAATGAAAACACTTTCAGGAAACTAACACCACACCAACTCCCCTCCCCTGGCCATCATCATGTATTTCTTTATTAAGCAAAACATTTGCTGGGAAATGAATCAATCGTTTATACCATCAACGATGCAAGCGATAGACCAGAAAAGCTATTGCGGCCTTGACAACATCGCAGCAAACTATGTAGAATCGAGACACCGAGCCATATCTGTCCTTCGAGAAGGCCGGTTGGCTCTCTAGGTATTCGATAAACATCGATGAAGGCCTCACCAATGTTCTGGCTAACATGAGGTCCTGCATCAAAGGGAGAGGACTGCAATTAGTCTTTGATCAAATTCATGCACCTAATATAAATATTCTGAGCACACCTCGGGTGAGCAGAGCTGATAAAGCTTGGAAGACATGAACTCATGACCAAAGAGCATGGAATTTAGAGGCTTTTATTCTTGAGCTCTTAAAAAGTAGAATTGTGTGTCCATCCACATATCCGAATACTGCTCCAAAGGCTGCATGTTCAAGCAGCAATTCCATTAAATTTACATGAAAATTTGTAATGATTTATATTGACATACCTTCAGTACTGATGATGGGCTTGATGCACAGTCAGACATGAATGCCGTAACAAAAACTGCGACGGCTACTTTTATCGGGAACTTATCTGCTGCCAGGGTAATGTTGATATCCGGATAATGCTCCAAAGGCTACATGTTCACGCAGCAATTCCATTAAATTCACATAATGTTTGATAGTGTGAATATTTCATTTAACGAAGGCGCCTTCATCTAAGAAGGAGGTGCGAATTCTCAAGTTGTCACATAACTTCTCTATCAGTCTAGCAAAAGGTGAATACTTCCTGAATGATCACAGGATTTCCAAACCATTCATTTTCGTCTACACACTAAGTCAGTCTAAAAGATGAGATAAAGTACTGGTCGGCATCTATTGATACAATGAATGATGTCCTTTTTCTGAAGACAAAAATAACTTTTAACACCACTTGAAACATAGGTGAAAGGTTTTAAAACCACATCGGCCTCCATTCTTTCCAAATTAATCTAACTGTACTTGTGGTTTTTTTTTGAACATATCCCTCTACATATGTGAGAGAGAGAGAGAATGGGTGTTTATGTGTTTAAGTTCAAACGTAATATATTTGGTTAAAAATGCATAATTAACATGTACCATGCAACATATGTAATCAGTTTTATCATTATAACAACAATTTCTATTAAAAATATTTGCTTAAGACAAAAAAAATTAAGCATCCGTATCAGAAATAAACGCATCTTTTGGAAAACTAAGAAAATGAAAAAACAAAAATATGATAATGGTCAAAGAAAAAAATTGAGGTTTAACAAAAATATGATAATGTTCAAACTACCATATTCACACCATGACGTATCAACAATCATGAAAAAAGAAAATGTAAAATCATGATTCTAATAAGATCCTTCGGAACCGACTAACTATTGAATCTAACAGAGGTAAGACTGCATTGCCCAGCAAGATATAATTTAGGTCCCCAACCCCTAACATATAATGAGAAGCGATTTAGTATGCATTCTGTAAGAAAGGAAAGGACTTACTAAATAGTTCTTTCAGACGTCCTCCATTGATGTTCCTAGATAGATGGTAAATGTGAAGAGCCACAGACTCAGGAACAACCACAGACTCAGGAACATGTGATGTTTTCCTGGGATGGGGAGCAATGTGGGGTGGAATTAGCAGAAAGCTTATGGGCTCTCGGATATGTAGGGACCAGACCAAAACTGACTACAAAAATATATAGTGATAAAAACAGAAAGGAGAAAAAATTAATAATAATACTGACTTTGGTGGTGAGGCCCTTTTAGGTGGTGATGATGGGGAGCTAGCTCTCCTGGCAGCTCTAGTCGGACTGAGAGAATAAATAATTTTAGACAGTAAGCATTCTATGACAACTGATAGCAACATCAAAGACATAAATTCCAAGATAACCATAGAAATGATAAAATAGTGCTGTAGTAAAAAAACTCAATGGAATAGTGAACTAAACACACCTTGATACCCTATGCCATATAGTGTAACAACATGTAAAATGCAATAGAAAAATCGCATAAGACACAAAATATGCCACCAATTCAGACAGATATGTGTAAGGATGAAGCAAGACAAATTATGAACAAAGTAACAAAAAAAGAAACATGGCATCCACTGGAGAGAAAGATTGATCTGAAACAAAACATCCATAAGATTCATCTGGGGAACGAACAAATGAATGCATAAAATTAATGTAAAAAGGATTACAACTTTAATCGTCGTATCAAATTTTAAAAAAGCACACATTATGACAGATCATGACATACAATCTCACGTTGTCAACATTAGGTATGCTATGCACCGGCAGCCCGTCACTGATGGGCCCCTCTACAAGTAAGTGTTGCTACCAAGCCCATCCATGATTATTTATAAACAAATTGAATCCAAATTACTTTAAAAAGACAATGTCAGTATGATGATTCTGAGACGCTGTTAATGATAAAAGATTCATATAAAAAAAGAAATCCAAACACTAAAGTGTTCGTCATCTCATTGATCAATTTCGCTGTTGACACACCTGGGTATTGGCCATAGCTCAAGAATGATTGGCCTGCCATTTTAATGGAACTCCCCACAAAAGATTGTCCCAGTTGGTTGACTCTGAGATAACACACTCGCCCAATAAGATCCTCTAACATACGCCTCAACTTTGTAAAGCAAAAAAAATTCAAAGCATTAAAAAAGAACATACCTTGAGAATCTCCAAATACTGCTTCAATTCTGGGGTAAATGTTGGGGCATGCATATCAAACCTGCACAACGAACTTCAATCAGATATCTCAACAAACATTGAAAAAAAGATCAAAATAGTAAAATTTGAAATCCAACATCTCACTCACCAACTCTGCCCAGCTATGTCATTGAGACTTTTCTTCATCAATTTGTTCGACATTCTTGGATCTCTCGGAGACACAAATAACCCATCCATGAGTTCATTCTCAAATTTCCAAACAGCTCCAAGAAGTGGTGGATCTGCATTACTGTTAACTCCCACCAAATTGCACGGTCTGCATTACTGTTAAAACAAAATCAAATCTATCAACCAAAGAAATTGTCAAATCCTCCTCCTTTGAGGGTTGAGTCCTAAGAAGTGGTGGATATGTATCACTGTTAACTCCCACCAACTTGCACGGTCTGCAGTACTGTTAAAACAGAAGCAAATCTATCAACCAAAAAAAATTGTCAAGTTGCTTAGACGAAAAGAGTGTTTCGTGTATCCAACTTCTAGGGGTGATTTTGATGGTTGAATACTAAGAAGTGGTGGATCTTTGATCTTCACCTAAAAAGCGAAAGGGAGTCCATTCATGTTGACACAAAACAACAATGACAAAACTTTGAAATCAATAGGGTCCCATCATAACAATGTCAATGTCCGAAAATAACCACTAATTACATATATGCAAAATGCAGGACATAGAAGCACTTGCAGCTTCTTACAAAAACACTAGCAAAAGTTTTAGCTTAACTGAGAATAAAGAAAAGGCAAAAAAACCATGAGTTGGGGACATTTTTGAACAAATTGAGTTGTGATCATTCTATATCTCCCCATCTGCATCCAAAAGTAACGAACCTCCTTTCCAACCCCAATTTCCTAAATGGACACAAAACATATTATTCCACCTTTTAATAAAGAAAGAAATTACATATTTTATGTTGAAACAAAAAGTAAAGTTACGATGGTTTATAAACCTCACTATTTTGATCTTTCTCATGTTTCAGCAGAAAACATGTTGCTTATCACATAATAAAGAGAGTGAGTCTCATTCGGAATCCATAAGGAAGTGCCATTTGGATGAGTAATAACCTAGGTAATTAAAGAACATAAACTTGTTAGAGATAAATTATTTGATAATACTAAAAATATAAAGTTAAAACTTTATTTACCTTGTTAAGTAAGAGCGGCGACAATCGAGCTTTGAGTATCCAATCACGATCAGTAAGGAATATCTTCCAGTGATGGCGATCGAGACCTGTCACATTTGCTTGTACTATTTCTTTTTCAACTAAATGAAAATTATTATAATAAAATAGTTTACTAATAATAAAATTCTTAATAAGAAAATGATGTCAGCTGTAATGGCATGCAGACCTTATCCGCCCAAATTCTCGTGTAAGGACGTAACTTGACAGATCTATTAATGTTTTGAAGTAATTTAACCTATAATTACAAAAACGATTAAAAAACAACTAAGACCAAATATAGTATAGAACAAAGTATGTTTAGCAGCTTACAGTTTCACACAAATAAGCATCCTTCTTAACATCCTTCTGTAAAAAATACAAACCAATATTTTAGCAAACTAAAGTTAAAATTTTAGTTAAATTTGTTTTAAAGTTAAAAAATTGCCATAAATAGTAATGCTTATCCACATCCTGTAGTCCTTCATTAAAAATAATGCAAATCATTAGTGTGTATCAATCATCAAGTATAAAAACAAACAACCAATTGATAAAGGATTTTTTATGAAAGAATTACTAAATGAATAAAATAAATATGAAGATGTTTACTTACATATAATAGTCATCAATGAGATTTATAGCAAGACTGCTGGATAAACGATGTTAACTATGTTATTTGAATCAGACGGTAGAAGGACACTAACACGATCAAAAGATGTGCACCTGGAAAGTACCACATAAAGATTCCCATGGCTGAAAACTGGGTTACGCAAGTCAACCCCAACAAACTTTACGCATTGCCTTTGAGATTTATTAATTGTCATGGCATATATTACACGAACTGGAAACTGCCGTCTTGTCATATGAAAAGGTAACTCCGAAGCTGACGGGGACAAAGATATTCTTGGAATAAACACAAAACTGTCGGCTTTATCCTCATTCAAAATTTGAGCTTCAATCACACGGGGTGCGCAGCTAAGTACCATCAGTCGTGTGCCATTACAGAGCCCATCTTTAGGTGCAATATTTCGCAGTAAAATAATTGGACAGCCAACCCGTAACGACCACTTTTCGTTGTACGTTTTTCGTGCACGTGCTTTTGGCCGTGCACGTGTTTGTTTTAGACTTTGTTCGTTTGTGAACACGTTCGTGTGATATGCCGTTGTGAACGTCTCTGAGAATGTTAAATAGTGGCACTATTTTGGAACGACGTTTCTCGAGTCGTTTTCCCACAATCTAAACTTATTCGATGAGACGTGGCGATTTTCACTTTTGACGGGAGACGTTTCTATTTTTAGTTTCGTCGTCCGACGTCAAAATTGAGATCCGTCTTCTTAGTTAGCTCACTCTCGTCATCACGATCACCCCGATATTTATTTTATAATTTTTGGAGTTTATTTGACCACTTTTATATTTTTAACAAGTTTTATAATATTTTTAATAATTAATTTTTAAATTATTTTCGGCCAAATAAAATTTATTTGAGCTTTAAACGTATTAAAGAATTTTTGAGCCAATTTCCAGCTCATTTGGACCAAGTCAAATCCTTGGGTGAGTTGGAGAGGTTGAATTTCAAATTTTAAATTATTTTAAACTTTTAATCCTATTAGATTTAGCCCTAGACCAAGTCAACCCATCTACACTATATAAACAATCCCTAGGAAGACCTATTTTCGCAAGCAAGCAAACCCTGGCCGCCCCATGACTCGAATTCTCGCTTGCGACGTTCGTCGCAACTCAGCCCCGCAGCCGCCCCCGCACGACCGACGTTTCCCCTCCATTTCCCTCGGTTTGACCGAGGCCCTCGCCCGCACAAGCACCCGCTCCGCACCCAGTCGCCCGCCGCTCCATTGCAACGCTCGCACCCCACTCCGACCGAGAGAACCCATCGATCTGACCGGCCCGTTCCACCGCTCCGCATCGCAACCCCCGCTCCGCTGCAGCCCAAGCGCCCGACCGACCCGCCCGCTGTGTCTGACCGACCCAAGCGCCCGCATTGCCCGCTCCCCCGCTCCGTTGCAACCCCCGCAGCGTTGCAGCGCCCGCTCCCTCGCATCCGCAGTGTCTGACCGAAGGATCCCCTCGCAGCGGCCGCTGTGACCGACGACCGCATCTCCGCAAGCGCTGCACAGCCCCGCCACATGAGCCTGACCGATGGAATCTCCAGCATTGGCTGTGTACGACCGAGAGCCACTCGTCGCAACCCCGCATCCGTCGCACCACTTGCCTCCGTGGGCCCCCCAAGTTCTCCAGAGGTATTGTGGGTCCCCCAAAGGTCCCTAGGACTACTGTGGGCCCCACCTAGGTGCGTTCTCTTCGACGACTTGCCGCGTACGACGTTGCGACACGTCGTAGCCCGTCGTCGCACGTGCTAGCTTTGGAATCTGGAATCGTCGCCCCGGTTGATTGCCCTGAAACTTCCAGCGAGGAATCTAATTGGAATCTGGACTTGGAGCGCGATCTTTTATTCCAACCTCCGGCGTCGCTACCCGACGCCGGTGTAGCTTTCGCGTCGTGTTGAGGTAACGCTTTGCACCCTTAGGACCCCCAACCCAATGCATGCTAATCAAGACTAAAATCAGTATTTTTAAAGTATTTTAAATGTTTTAAATTCACTAATCAAGATTAATAATATGGACTTTAGGCCGGTGGACTTGTGCACGTAGGATAATTGTGATTCTTGGACTCATTGGACGGTGTGCTCAGACGTTGTACATGCAGGCAAGTGAAACTTGCCAACTCTTGTGTAGGGCCATGTTTTTAGGCCACTTCCTTTCTTTTAGCGTAAAAGAGACTAGTCAGTGAAATGATAGCTGGCTAGATGCCTACTTGATTTAGTTTGACAACGAAACTAGTTCCGTCACCTAAATGATCTAGCTTGACAACGAAGCTAGATCCAACTCTTTAAACTTGTTGATCGTGCATACTAAACTGTCATGTTTACTTTCCTTATCTGTACGCACTTTTAACTGCCATGCATTGCATTCTACATGTCATCCAAGTTGATTGTTGCATTCGTAGCACACGCTACATACTTGTACTTGCTTGTCCTGGCTAGGTGCACCCCTATGCCATCATGAAAAACACTTCCTGGCTCGTGTTCCAGAAGCGAGCATTACCGTTCGGGGGTAAGGCCCTGGCTCGATACACGTGGGAGGGGTAAGAGTTAAGCGGCCAATCAGCTGGGAGTCTGCCTGATCAGCAACTACAGCTGTAAGGCGTAAACTCTGGGTTTGGGGCGGAGTTAAGCGGCCACTCAGTGTGAAAGAAAGTCATTTCAGCTGTAAGGCGTAAACTCTGCACATGACATGAAAACGTGACTAGAGAAATCCTTGTAAATGTTTATAGTCTTGCCACACTTGCCATGCCATGCTAGTTTACTTGTTGTTTTCTTTACCTGCTGCACTCATACTTTAACTGCCATGTGATTGCATCATGCTAGAACTGTTAGGTTGCTTTACTTTTGCCTACTTTCAGTTTCCTTGCACAAGTCTCTTATAGACTTGCTGACATGTGCCCCTTGCTCTTTTGGGTGTCACATGTTAGACCCTGAGCCAGAGACCGTTGCTGAGTACGTGGCGTTTTGCTGACGCTGAGCCTGATTCCATGTTTGCCTAGGAGGAGTTTTGTGGACACCGGAGACCTTTCTTGGTGATTTTGCTGAGCTTCTTTTATTTTAGGTTCTGTTGTTAGTTGTCGGTGCGTGGCACCTTTGTTTGTATGCTGTACTTTTGTTGGCCATGTTTGAGCCTTTAAACTCTTTTTCTTTTCAGCCTGGTGGCTTTTCTGCGATGTTGGGATTTATATTTATGGATATTCTGAGATTATTCTTTTGTCTCATTTCATTATTATTATCTTGTTTCGTTCGCGTTGCAAGGACCTGCAGTTTTAAATTTGATTGACGCGTATCTGACTTTCAGCTTTGCAGCTTCAAGTTTGAGCGGACCTTCTCACGCTTCGCCTCCATATTTTTGGGAAGCGGGGCGTGACAGGTTTTGTTGGTGGCCCATGCAGGTCCGGTCTTGCAATTGTGGATTAACGAAACAACGATAATAACGGAATGTCCATTAAATAAATTGCAACATCCGAGTCAGAAGCCCTGAGTCTAGTCATTTTCCTATGTCACTAGGTGGTAAAGACTTAGTTAGACGTCTGTGCTGGCTAGTTAGAGGCCCCTGATTGTAGTTAGACTCCTTGCTAGCAATTGACTTGATCGTCGTAGGAGTTACCTTAGTGGCCCTTGTCTACCCCTGACCGTATTAAACTTCTAGAATTTCCTTCAGTCGTTTGTTTAGGTTCATCGATTTCGGACCAAGCTGAACGCATTTCCTTACCGTCTAGCTCCTTAAAAAGTCTTAGCGCTTAGTTCTTAATCTTTAGTTGGTCGACCGTAGGAGTTTCCCCGTACATTCTCCTGATTCATATCCTAGGCGTATGTATGTTTTGATCATCGGACCAATTTCCTTGCCTCGATTCACGAGATCGCCGCATGACGATCGTCGTCAATTTTCAAACCTTTCCGTTACAAATCTTGAATCTTCCGGAAGTATTTTTCGATTTCCTCTTTCCCTAAGTTTAACTTTGTTCAAATTTTTAATATACTTATACCTCATACTCCTTCATTGATTTAAATTTTTAAAACTTTTGTCGGAAATTTTGAACTCTAGCTTATAATATTTTTCCAGCTTATATTTTTCGTACTTATGTAAATGGGTTGCCCCTTCATATATTAATTTTATTCTGGACCGTACTTTTGCTTTGCCCAATTCGATTTATAATTTTCCTTCTTATTTGTGTTATACGAATGATACGCCGTGTTTACTTTAATAGACTTTCAAGACACATGGAATTTCAGCTTTCAGCAAGTTGGTTTTTGCTCGTCGTTTTCGCTACTTCAGATTTTTTTTGCAAAATTACTATTTCATAACCATTTCCTAATTTAGACCCTCCATGATTTGATTTTAAAGACTTGCTATTCGATTTCGATAATTCTACTACTAAGTTAATATTATTTTTCCGTGCATCATACATACTTTCAACTATTTTTATATCCGTGCCAGACTTGTTGTGCTCGTATATTAAGAACCTTATGTAAATCAGTTTCTCATTTCTGGCAAACCCTGGTTCTCTAAAAAGTAGTTTCAATGTTGGTTATTTTAAATTTTCCATAGCCTAAAAGTTTTGAAAGCATTTAATATGAGTTTAAATTCTTCCGTTACTTGATTTCATTCTTGACTTTCCAAAACTTTTGACAACATTATATTAAATTACTGACGTATAAATTTTCTAAACCACGTCCTTAATATTCATGTAAATGATTTTACTTCCTTTATGATGATTTTTAAAACCAATAGACCATTTTCTCTTATTATGAATGTTCGACTCAAATTTATTTTGAACAACTCATTTTATCGATCTCCAAATATTTCTTTTCAGACTGGGATTTCAACTTTGGAAGAACGACAATTTCCAAAATCCACGTATTTTAGCTTATGCTATTCACCCTATTTTCTTTTCTGTGTTCTATTTAAGCATCACTACATCTCCTTTTCCTTCAACCTAAACATCACCATTGAGCCAATGTTTTCCCTAACCAAGCCGTCTCCTTGTATTCGTCCTATCTGAACTCGTGCTTATCGATCCTTCCCTCGTCACGCTCTCGACCTCTCTTTATTGCTTAGACCTTAGGGTCCGTCAATGTCTGTGTCACCCCTAAATTGTTAGTAGGCCCTTGGACCTTGTGAGGTAGTTGTAGTGCACGTACCTAAGTTGTGTACGTGGGCTTGAATGAGTGTACCCCCCATAGTATATTGATGCTTGCCTATTGTGTGGTATATATATATATATATATATATATATATATATATATATATATATATATACACACACACACACTCGGAGTTATTCGTGATATTATGAAGTTGTTGGTGTGTTAGTGTTTATAGATTTGTGTGTGGCTAGCTATACCATACTAGGGGTGCCTGTGTATATAAGAGTTAGCGTTGGAATGTCTAATGGAGTGTATGAAGTTAGAGATACTTGTGATGGTTGAAATAAATGATTGGTAAAGCTATGTGTATGTTAGGAGTGATAATAATAAGTGTACGTATAGTTACGTAAGTAGGCCTATTGAGTGACCCATATGTTAGTACATGTAAGTATGTGCTCGTAGGTAGATATGTATAGTGTTTAGACGTAAGTTGTTATGTTTTGTTGCCTGAGTATATAGGTGATATACATATGGTAGTAGGATTATAATTTTGATTGGTATTGCTTGCTTTTACGGGATGTTGCATGCGTGCATACCGTGAGGTATACACGACTATTGCACATCTTAATTATGTACGTATAGATGTGTTAGTATACTAATTATAGGTAGTAGGCTATGGTATGAATATGTACATTACTTATGTGTGACTATACGGTGAATGTTTGTACTAGGGAGGGTATTATACATATGTGGGTGCTGATGTCTGTAATGTTATTAGTATGGTATATAAATTGATTTAACTATGTGAGTATTGCCTGACTAAATATTAAGTGTGATTGATTTATGGAATGTATATGGTTGTATTGGTAGATGTATATATATGGGAGTGGTATCGGTATAGGTATAAATATCGTGTTACGTATATAGAATATTCTGATATATGTATTGAGTCTCACTCAAGCTTGAGAGGGTATACTCTAAGTATATTGAATGTATGTCTGAAGTTTGAATATAGCGATGTTTGATGTATGTATAGTGATAGGAGTGTTTGTGCCTGGTTGTGTTACGCACATGATTGTGGGTCGCTACACCAGTATATAGTTATAGGTGTTGGACTTGTGGTATAGCTAATTACTAAGGACTTGCTCGTGTGAACGTATGTGTACTAGCTAAAACTAGGTGTGAATGTGTGCTAGTTATATAATGGTATGATCGGTGTATGTAAATGAAATGTTAGCGTGTATGGGTGTGCACCATGCACGGGTAAGTATGTGCTTAGTTATAGGTATTGATGACTATGATATATGTGGCGTGTCGTAAATACAGTTATAGGACCGTACGTGATGTGAATATATGGTGAACTATTTGCATGTATTTGACTGACTATATATTGTGAAACTATAGTAGTGGTGAATATATATATATATATATATATATATATATAGTGAAACTTGACTTAATTATGGTATGGTGTGACTACATGTGTTGATGTGTTTGGTGTTGGATGAATACTAGGGATTATTAGAGGGTAGTATACCCTTGATGTTTGTGCATAGGTAGCTACATATAGGTAGAGCAATGATTGTATTGGCTAAATGTGAGACTATCCTTATGTGAGTATCTGAACTATTGTTTTATACTAGGTAGTAGTTATATAAGGGATGTATGTTTATATATATCTGATTGAAATACATGTATGAATTGGACTGACTATAATAGGTATAAGTGTATACGTATGTGAATGTATATATATACGTGTTGGTAGTGTTAATGTTTGACTACCTAGTGCGTATATGAGCACCTGTAATGACTATACCTGGTTTGAAATATAAGGTGACGTGATTTGGGGTAGTTATTAGAGCGACTAGATATATTAGAAAGTCCGAGGACGGACTTTATTCTAAGGTGGGGAGGATGTAACGACCACTTTTCGTTGTACGTTTTTCGTGCATGTGCTTTTGGCCGTGCACGTGTTTGTTTTAGACTTTGTTCGTTTGTGAACACTTTCGTGTGATATGCCGTTGTGAACGTCTCTGAGAATGTTAAATAGTGGCACTATTTTGGAACGACGTTTCTCGAGTCGTTTTCCCACAATCTAAACTCATTCGATGAGACGTGGCGATTTTCACTTTTGACGGGAGACGTTTCTATTTTTAGTTTCGTCGTCCGACGTCAAAATTGAGATCCGTCTTCTTAGTTAGCTCACTCTCGTCATCACGATCACCCCGATATTTATTTTATAATTTTTGGAGTTTATTTGACCACTTTTATATTTTTAACAAGTTTTATAATATTTTTAATAATTAATTTTTAAATTATTTTCGGCCAAATAAAATTTATTTGAGCTTTAAACGTATTAAAGAATTTTTGAGCCAATTTCCAGCTCATTTGGACCAAGTCAAATCCTTGGGTGAGTTGGAGAGGTTGAATTTCAAATTTTAAATTATTTTAAACTTTTAATCCTATTAGATTTAGTCCTAGACCAAGTCAACCCATCTACACTATATAAACAATCCCTAGGAAGACCTATTTTCGCAAGCAAGCAAACCCTGGCCGCCCCATGACTCGAATTCTCGCTTGCGACGTTCGTCGCAACTCAGCCCCGCAGCCGCCCCCGCACGACCGACGTTTCCCCTCCATTTCCCTCGGTCTGACCGAGGCCCTCGCCCGCACAAGCACCCGCTCTGCACCCAGTCGCCCGCCGCTCCATTGCAACGCTCGCACCCCACTCCGACCGAGAGAACCCATCGATCTGACCGGCCCGTTCCACCGCTCCGCATCGCAACCCCCACTCCGCTGCAGCCCAAGCGCCCGACCGACCCGCCCGCTGTGTCTGACCGACCCAAGCGCCCGCATCGCCCGCTCCCCCACTCCGTTGCAACCCCCGCAGCGTTGCAGAGCCCGCTCCCTCGCATCCGCAGTGTCTGACCAAAGGATCCCCTCGCAGCGGCCGCTGTGACCGACGACCGCATCTCCGCAAGCGCTGCACAGCCCCGTCACATAAGCCTGACCGATGGAATCCCCAGCATTGGCTGTGACGACCGAGAGCCACTCGTCGCAACCCCGCATCCGTCGCACCACTTGCCTCCGTGGGCCCCCCAAGTTCTCCAGAGGTATTGTGGGTCCCCCAAAGGTCCCTAGGACTACTGTGGGCCCCACCTAGGTGCGTTCTCTTCGACGACTTGCCGCGTACGACGTTGCGACCCGTCGTAGCCCGTCGTCGCACGTGCTATCTTTGGAATCTGGAATCGTCGCCCCGGTTGATTGCCCTGAAACTTCCAGCGAGGAATCTAATTGGAATCTGGACTTGGAGCGCGATCTTTTATTCCAACCCCCGGCGTCGCTACCCGACGCCGGTGTAGCTTTCGCGTCGTGTTGAGGTAACGCTTTGCACCCTTAGGACCCCCCAACCCAATGCATGCTAATCAAGACTAAAATCAGTATTTTTAAAGTATTTTAAATGTTTTAAATTCACTAATCAAGATTAATAATATGGACTTTAGGCCGGTGGACTTGTGCACGTAGGATAATTGTGATTCTTGGACTCATTGGACGGTGTGCTCAGACGTTGTACATGCAGGCAAGTGAAACTTGATGTAACGACCACTTTTCGTTAAGCGTTGTTCGTGCACGTGCTTTTGGCCGTGCACGTGTTTATTTTAGACTTTGATTGATTGTGAATACTTTTGTGCGATATGCCGTTGTGAGCGTCTCTGAGAGTATTAAATAGTGGCACTATCTTGGAACGACACTTCCCGAGTCGTTTTCCCACAATTTAAACTTACTCGATGAGACGTGACGACTTTCACTTTTGATGGGAGACGTTTCTATTTTTGGTTTCGTCGTCCGACGTCGAAACTGAGATCCGTCTTCTTAGTTAGCTCACATTCGTCGCCACGATCACCACGATATTTATTTTATAATTTTTGGAGTTTATTTGACCACTTTTATAATTTTTACAAGTTTTATAATATTTTTAATAATTTAGTTTTAAATTAATTTCGGCCAAATAAAATTTATTTGAGTTTTAAACGTTTTAAAGAATTTTTGAGCCAATTTCCAGCTCATTTGGACCAGGTCAAATCCTAGGATGAGTTGGAGAAGTTTAAATTCAAATTTTAAATCTTTTTGAACTTCTAATCCTATTAGACTTAGCCCTAGACCAAGTCAACCCACCTATACTATATAAGCAACCCCTAGCAAGACCTATTTTCACAAGAAATTAGCCCTAGCCTCTTCCAAACTTGAAATTGGACGTTGCGACGATTCGTCGCAACGTTGCGACGTTCAGCTGCGCACGACCGAGGAAAACACGCCCGTTCCCCCGCTCCGACCGAAGGCCGCCCCCGCATTCTCGCCGCTCCGCACCGCTGCTGTCGCCCACGCCCGTTCCCCCGCTTGACCGAGAGGAGCCCTCGGTCTGACCGAGGCCCCGCTCCGCACAAGCGCTCCGCATCCGTTGCCGCTTGTCGCCCCGCTCCGCAGCCCGCACGACCGACCCCCCGCTCCGCACCGACCGCTGTTGCAAGCGCTGCAACGTTGCAACGCTGCCCCCGCTCGCATCCAAGCGCCTGACCGAGGCTCCCGACCGGTCTGACCGAGGAGAAACCCCGCACCAAGCATCGCCCCGCAGCCGCTGCACACCCCAACGTCGCAGCCCCCGCATTCACAGCGCACGACCGACGGTTCTCCCCGCATCGGCTGTGTACGACCGACGGCCATACGTCGCAACCCCGCAACCGTCGCACCACTTGCCTCCGTGGGCCCCCCAAGTTCTCCAGAGGTATTGTGGGTCCCCCAAAGGTCCCTAGGACTACTGTGGGCCCCACCAAGGTGCTCGCTCTTCGAGGATTCGTCGCGTACGACATCGTCGCACGTCGTAGCCCGTCGTCGCACGTGCTAGCTTTGGAATCTGGAATCGTCGCCCGGGTTATTTTCTCTGAAATTCCAGCGAGGAATCTAATTAGAATCTGGACTTGGAGCGCGATCTTATATTCCAACCCCCGGCGTCGCTACCCGACGCCGGTGTAGCTTTCGCGTCGTGTTGAGGTAACATTTTGCACCCCTAGGACCCCAAACCCAATTGCATGCTAATCAAGACTAAAATCAGTATTTTTAAAGTATTTTAAATGTTTTAGAAATCACTAATCAAGATTAATAAAACGGATGTAGGCCGGTGGACTTGTGCACGTAGGAATCGTGACTTTGGACTCGTTGGACGGTGTTTTCTTGACGTGATAATTGCAGGCAAGTGAAACTTGCCGAATCTTGCTTAGGGCCATGTTTTTAGGCCACTTACTTGTTTTTAGCGTAAAAGAGACTAGTCAGTGAAATGATAGCTGGCTAGACGCCTACTTGATCTAGTTTGACAACGAAACTAGATCCGTCACCTAAATGATCTAGCTTGACAACGAAGCTAGATCCAACCATTAAACTTGTCATTCATGCATGCTAAACTGTCACGTTTACTTTTCTTACTTGTACGCTTTACTACTTGCCATGCCATGTCATCCATGCATTGATTGTGGCATCGTAGCACACGCTACAATACTTGTCCTTGTACTACTTGACCGGCTAGGTGCACCCCTACGCCATACTTGTTTACACACTTCCTGGCTCGTGGACCAGAAGCGGGCCTCATGTGTTGGCCAGAAACCAATGCCCGATACACGTGGAGGGGTAGGGTTGAGCGACCACTCAGCGTAAAAGTGTGCCCGTACAGCCTCTTTAGCTGTAAGGCGTGAACTCTGTGCACGAGGTGCTTACTTTTCTTGTCTTGTACTTGTCTTGTGAATGTCATGCTATGCTCGTACTTTTCCTCGCTTTACTTTACTTGTTGCACACTTACTTTAACTGCCATGTCATTTGCATCATGCTAGAACTGCTAGGTTGCTTTACTTTCAGTTTCACTTGCACAAGTCTTCCAGACTTGCTGACATGTGCCCCTTGCTCTTTTGGGTGTCACATGTTAGACCCTGAGCCAGAGACGGTAGTTGAGGACGAGGTGTTTGCTGACGCTGAGACTGAGCCTACGTTCGTTGAGGAGTACGAGGACACCAGAGACCAGTCTTAGTGACTGTGGAGCTACTTTTACTTTAGGTTGCTGTTAGTTGTCGGTGCTTGCACCTTTTCCTTGTTTTCGTACTTTGTATTTTGTTGGCCATGCTGGGCCCCTTTTAGACTCTTTTATTTGTAGCCTGGTGGCTTTTTTTGCGTTGTTGAGATTTATTATTATGGATATTCTGAGATGTTCTTTGTCTCTTTCGTTATTGTTATCTTTGTTTCGTTTCGCGTTGCAAGAACCTGCAGTTTAAAGTGATTAACGCTTATCGGACTTGCGGCTTTGTAGCTTCAAGTCTGAGCGGACCTTCTCACGCCTCGCCTCCACGTTTTTGGGAAGCGGGGCGTGACAGGTTTTGTTGGTGGCCCATGCAGGTCCAATCTTGCAATTGCGAACTAACGGAACAACGATAATAAACGGAAATATCCATTAAATAAATAGCAACATCCAAGTCATTAAGCTTCGAGTCTAATTTGTTTGCTCGTTTTCCATGTCATTAAATGGCTGGACGACGACAGACCCGATCTGGCAATGGGCCCAATCGTGCTGGGGTACCTGATAGAGAGCCCACCAATGCTGAGATCATGAGGATGATGCATCAGATGATGCAGGTACAGCAGGGCATGCTCCAGAACACTCAGAGTGCTCCTCGCCATGAGCCAGGAGCGAAGCAGAAGAGAGGACTGATTTCTGGAGCTGGGAAGAGGCCTATGGAGCAGTCTAGGCCTGGGGTCAAGCCTACCCAGCCAGTGCAGTTCAAGAGGCCAGGTGGGCCTATTGTGAAGACTTGCCATTTCTGTGGCAAGACCGGGCATTTCAAGGATCAGTGTAGGAAGATGTTGGGACAGTGCCTGGTTTGCGGAGACCCTACTCATGCTGTGAAGGACTGCCCGAGCTCTAAGATACCTTGGAAGGATCCTGTTGCCGCACAGCCGTTGCAACAGAGAGCACCTGTACCTGCAGGTCGTGGAGCGCCTCTTCCTCCGCAGAAGCAGGCGTTTCAGCAGGCTGTTCAGCCGAGGATGCCTGCTTACGTGATGACTAAGGTGGGGAGCGAGACTGTGGATGAGGTTATCGCAGGTAACTCTCGACCTAGTTGTTTCTTCCCTTAGATAGTCCTGACTTGTTAAATTATGCTTGCATATGATTGTTTGCAAAAATAGGGTTGACTGTTAGACTGGTAATTAGAGTCCTTGCTGGGAATCGATTTGATCGTCATAGGAGTCACTTTAGTGGTCCCTGCTTACCCTTGACCACACCAGACTTCTAGAAATCCTTTAGTCGTTCGCTTGGGTACATCGATTATGGACCGAGCTGAGCGCATTCCATTATCACCTAGTTCCTTTAGGAAGACCAAGCGCTAAGTTCTTAAGCTTCCGTTGGGCGACCGTAGGAGTTTCCCCGTAGATCCTCCTGATTCATATCCTAGGCGTATGTATGTTTGAACATCTGACTGTTTCCCTTGCCCCGATTCCCGAGATCGCCTCATGACTATCGCCATCAATTTTCGAACCTCTCCGCTACAAATCTTGAATTTTCTGAAGGTATTTTCATTTCCTTTTCCCCTAAGTTTTAAATTTGTTCAAATTCTAATATGTATATATATACTTATACTTCATGTGCCCCTCGTTGATTTAAATTTTTAAAACTTTTGTCGAAATTTTTTTTTTTAAAATAGTTATAATGCTTTTTTCAGCCTACACTTTCGCACCTATGAAAATACATTTTCCTTTCATACACTAATTTTATTCTAAACCGTACTTGCATTCAACTTGTAATTTTCCCTTCTAATTTATGCCATTCATATACCTTCCAATCACATGGGATTTCAGATTTCAGCAAGTCGATTTTATGCTCACCGTTTTCCCTATTTTAGACTTTTGTAAAATTAAAAAAAACAAAAAAAAATTACCATTTCATAACCACTTTCTGATTTAGACCCCACACGAATTGATTTTAAAAGCTTCACTATCAATTTTGATAATTTTACGACCCAGTTATTAATATTACCTTTCCACTTCCCCTACGAGCTTTTAGGAAAATTTCGAGACTAAAAAGAATTTCAATTATTTTTATAGCTGTACCAGGTTCGTTGTGCTCGTATGCTAAGGACCTTGTGTAAATCAGTTTTTCATTTTTGCAAATCCTGGTTCCCTTGAAAAGCAGCTTCAATACCGATTATTTTAAAATTTTCCATGACCTAAAAGTTTTGAAGGCATTTAACATGGGTTTAAATTCTTCCGTTACTTGATTTCCTTCTTTGACTTTCGCAAGCATTATATTAAATTACTGCCGTATAATATTTCTAAACTACGCCTTCAATATTCGTGTAAATGATTTTACTTTCTCTTTTAATGATTCTTTAAAACCAATAGACCATTTTCTCTTATATGTATATCCGACTCAAACCTATTTTGAAACAACGCGTTTTATCGATCTCCAAATATTTCTTTCCAAACGAGGATTTCAACCTTTGAAGTACGACGGTTTTCAAATTCCGCATATGATGGCCTGAATGAGTGTACTCTCCCATGGTATATTAATGGTTGCTTATTGTGTGTTATATATACTCGGAGTTATTCGTGATATTATGAAGTTGTTGTGTGTTAGTAGTTATGGATTGTTGTGTGGGTAGTTATATTATACTAGGGATGCCTGTGTATATAAGAGTTAGCATTGAAATATCTAAGTTGTGTATGTAATTAGAGATACTTATAATGGTTGAAATAAAATGATTGGTAAAGCTATGTGTGTGCTATGTGTGATAATAATAAGTGTAGGTATAGGTGTTGGTATACTAATTATAGGTAGTAGGCTATGGTGTGAATATATGTGTTACATATGTATGACTATACGATGAATACGTGTGCATGTATTAGGGAGTGTATTATAATTATATGTGTGTATTGATGACTGTATTATTATTATTATTATTATGGATGATTGGTGTATGTAAATGAAATGTTAGCGTGTATGGGTGTGCACCATGCACGGGTAAGTATGTGCTTAGTTATAGGTATGGATGACTGTGGTATGTGTGGCGTGTCGTAAATATAGTTATAGGGCGAATGTGATGTGAATATACGGTAAAATTATTGCATGCATTGGTATGACTATATAATGAGTGAAATATGGTAGTAGTGAATATATATTAGATATAGTGAATTAGACTTTAATAATGGTATGGTGTGACTATATGTGTTGAGATGTTTGGTATTGGATGAATATTAGAGGGTAGTATACCCTTGATGTTTGTGCATAGGTAGCTACATATAGGTAGAGCAATGATTGTATTTGCTAGTATGAGATCATACCTATATAAGTATCTGAACTATTGTTTTGTGAGTAGCAGCTATATAAGGGATGTATGTTTATATACCTGATTGAAATACATGAATGAAATTGACTGACTATAATAGGTATAACGAATGACGTACGTGAGTATATATATATATGTGGCAGTATAAATGTTTGACTACCTAGTGCATACATGAGCACTTGAAATGACTATACCTGGTTAAATTATTATATGGCTTGATTGGGGTAGTTACTAGAGCGACTAGTTATATTAGAAAGTCCGAGGACGGACTTTATTCTAAGGTGGGGAGGATGTAACGACCACTTTTCGTTAAGCGTTGTTCGTGCACGTGCTTTTGGCCGTGCACGTGTTTATTTTAGACTTTGATTGATTGTGAATACTTTTGTGCGATATGCCGTTGCGAGCGTCTCTGAGAGTATTAAATAGTGGCACTATCTTGGAACGACACTTCCCGAGTCGTTTTCCCACAATTTAAACTTACTCGATGAGACGTGACGACTTTCACTTTTGACGGGAGACGTTTCTATTTTTGGTTTCGTCGTCCGACGTCGAAACTGAGATCCGTCTTCTTAGTTAGCTCACATTCGTCGCCACGATCACCACGATATTTATTTTATAATTTTTGGAGTTTATTTGACCACTTTTATAATTTTTACAAGTTTTATAATATTTTTAATAATTTAGTTTTAAATTAATTTCGGCCAAATAAAATTTATTTGAGTTTTAAACGTTTTAAAGAATTTTTGAGCCAATTTCCAGCTCATTTGGACCAGGTCAAATCCTAGGATGAGTTGGAGAAGTTTAAATTCAAATTTTAAATCTTTTTGAACTTCTAATCCTATTAGACTTAGCCCTAGACCAAGTCAACCCACCTATACTATATAAGCAACCCCTAGCAAGACCTATTTTCACAAGAAATTAGCCCTAGCCTCTTCCAAACTTGAAATTGGACGTTGCGACGATTCGTCGCAACGTTGCGACGTTCAGCTGCGCACGACCGAGGAAAACACGCCCGTTCCCCCGCTCCGACCGAAGGCCGCCCCCGCATTCTCGCCGCTCCGCACCGCTGCTGTCGCCCACGCCCATTCCCCCGCTTGACCGAGAGGAGCCCTCGGTCTGACCGAGGCCCCGCTCCGCACAAGCGCTCCGCATCCGTTGCCGCTTGTCGCCCCGCTCCGCAGCCCGCACGACCGACCCCCCCCGCTCCGCACCGACCGCTGTTGCAAGCGCTGCAACGTTGCAACGCTGCCCCGCTCGCATCCAAGCGCCTGACCGAGGCTCCCGACCGGTCTGACCGAGGAGAAACCCCGCACCAAGCATCGCCCCGCAGCCGCTGCACACCCCAACGTCGCAGCCCCCGCATTCACAGCGCACGACCGACGGTTCTCCCCGCATCGGCTGTGTACGACCGACGGCCATACGTCGCAACCCCGCAACCGTCGCACCACTTGCCTCCGTGGGCCCCCCAAGTTCTCCAGAGGTATTGTGGGTCCCCCAAAGGTCCCTAGGACTACTGTGGGCCCCACCAAGGTGCTCGCTCTTCGAGGATTCGTCGCGTACGACGTCGTCGCACGTCGTAGCCCGTCGTCGCACGTGCTAGCTTTGGAATCTGGAATCGTCGCCCGGGTTATTTTCTCTGAAATTCCAGCGAGGAATCTAATTAGAATCTGGACTTGGAGCGCGATCTTATATTCCAACCCCCGGCGTCGCTACCCGACGCCGGTGTAGCTTTCGCGTCGTGTTGAGGTAACATTTTGCACCCCTAGGACCCCAAACCCAATTGCATGCTAATCAAGACTAAAATCAGTATTTTTAAAGTATTTTAAATGTTTTAGAAATCACTAATCAAGATTAATAAAACGGATGTAGGCCGGTGGACTTGTGCACGTAGGAATCGTGACTTTGGACTCGTTGGACGGTGTTTTCTTGACGTGATAATTGCAGGCAAGTGAAACTTGCCGAATCTTGCTTAGGGCCATGTTTTTAGGCCACTTACTTGTTTTTAGCGTAAAAGAGACTAGTCAGTGAAATGATAGCTGGCTAGACGCCTACTTGATCTAGTTTGACAACGAAACTAGATCCGTCACCTAAATGATCTAGCTTGACAACGAAGCTAGATCCAACCATTAAACTTGTCATTCATGCATGCTAAACTGTCACGTTTACTTTTCTTACTTGTACGCTTTACTACTTGCCATGCCATGTCATCCATGCATTGATTGTGGCATCGTAGCACACGCTACAATACTTGTCCTTGTACTACTTGACCGGCTAGGTGCACCCCTACGCCATACTTGTTTACACACTTCCTGGCTCGTGGACCAGAAGCGGGCCTCATGTGTTGGCCAGAAACCAATGCCCGATACACGTGGAGGGGTAGGGTTGAGCGACCACTCAGCGTAAAAGTGTGCCCGTACAGCCTCTTTAGCTGTAAGGCGTGAACTCTGTGCACGAGGTGCTTACTTTTCTTGTCTTGTACTTGTCTTGTGAATGTCATGCTATGCTCGTACTTTTCCTCGCTTTACTTTACTTGTTGCACACTTACTTTAACTGCCATGTCATTTGCATCATGCTAGAACTGCTAGGTTGCTTTACTTTCAGTTTCACTTGCACAAGTCTTCCAGACTTGCTGATATGTGCCCCTTGCTCTTTTGGGTGTCACATGTTAGACCCTGAGCCAGAGACGGTAGTTGAGGACGAGGTGTTTGCTGACGCTGAGACTGAGCCTACGTTCGTTGAGGAGTACGAGGACACCGGAGACCAGTCTTAGTGACTGTGGAGCTACTTTTACTTTAGGTTGCTGTTAGTTGTCGGTGCTTGCACCTTTTCCTTGTTTTCGTACTTTGTATTTTGTTGGCCATGCTGGGCCCCTTTTAGACTCTTTTATTTGTAGCCTGGTGGCTTTTCTGCGTTGTTGAGATTTATTATTATGGATATTCTGAGATGTTCTTTGTCTCTTTCGTTATTGTTATCTTTGTTTCGTTTCGCGTTGCAAGGACCTGCAGTTTAAAGTGATTAACGCCTATCGGACTTGCGGCTTTGTAGCTTCAAGTCTGAGCGGACCTTCTCACGCCTCGCCTCCACGTTTTTGGGAAGCGGGGCGTGACACTTGCCAACTCTTGTGTAGGGCCATGTTTTTAGGCCATTTCCTTTCTTTTAGCGTAAAAGAGACTAGTCAGTGAAATGATAGCTGGCTAGACGCCTACTTGATCTAGTTTGACAACGAAACTAGATCCGTCACCTAAATGATCTAGCTTGACAACGAAGCTAGATCCAACTCTTTAAACTTGTTGATCGTGCATACTAAACTGTCATGTTTACTTTCCTTATCTGTACGCACTTTTAACTGCCATGCATTGCATTCTACATGTCATCCAAGTTGATTGTTGCATTCGTAGCACACGCTACATACTTGTACTTGCTTGTCCTGGCTAGGTGCACCCCTATGCCATCATGAAAAACACTTCCTGGCTCGTGTTCCAGAAGCGAGCATTACCGTTCGGGGGTAAGGCCCTGGCTCGATACACGTGGGAGGGGTAAGAGTTAAGCGGCCAATCAGCTGGGAGTCTGCCTGATCAGCAACTACAGCTGTAAGGCGTAAACTCTGGGTTTGGGGCGGAGTTAAGCGGCCACTCAGTGTGAAAGAAAGTCATTTCAGCTGTAAGGCGTAAACTCTGCACATGACATGAAAACGTGACTAGAGAAATCCTTGTAAATGTTTATAGTCTTGCCACACTTGCCATGCCATGCTAGTTTACTTGTTTTCTTTACCTGCTGCACTCATACTTTAACTGCCATGTCATTGCATCATGCTAGAACTGCTAGGTTGCTTTACTTTTGCCTACTTTCAGTTTCCTTGCACAAGTCTCTTGTAGACTTGCTGACATGTGCCACTTGCTCTTTTGGGTGTCACATGTTAGACCCTGAGCCAGAGACCGTTGCTGAGTACGTGGCGTTTTGCTGACGCTGAGCCTGAGTCCATGTTTGCCTAGGAGGAGTTTTGTGGACACCGGAGACCTTTCTTGGTGATTTTGCTGAGCTTCTTTTATTTTAGGTTCTGTTGTTAGTTGTCGGTGCGTGGCACCTTTGTTTGTATGCTGTACTTTTGTTGGCCATGTTTGAGCCTTTAAACTCTTTTTCTTTTCAGCCTGGTGGCTTTTCTGCGATGTTGGGATTTATATTTATGGATATTCTGAGATTATTCTTTTGTCTCATTTCATTATTATTATCTTGTTTCGTTCGCGTTGCAAGGACCTGCAGTTTTAAATTTGATTGACGCTTATCGGACTTTCAGCTTTGCAGCTTCAAGTCTGAGCGGACCTTCTCACGCTTCGCCTCCATATTTTTGGGAAGCGGGGCGTGACACAACCTTAAGGTCAAGTTTAAATGGTGGCAAACCAGGAGGATTTAAAGAGTTTATGTACTCGGTCGGATAACGATTTATAATGGCAGAATCAGTTTCTTCAGATTCAGACAGTTTGTCTGCTGCTAGATACGTAATATGTTGTCTAGGATAAATTTGTAAAGCATCATTGTTTATTAAATTACCATCATCATTACGCGCGGAAAGAATTATTCATTCCGTCAGATACGCCGGAGTCACCACACCCTCAACATCTAGCTGCGGATAAATTCTTAGTAATAACTCTTTTAAATCCTTGCATCTGAATATGTGTGAGGGAAGCTCCACCACTTCATTATAATTTGTGCCGACCTATTACATAAATAGAAATAATTGTATGGTAAGGGTTAATTATAGTAAACTGGTTATTAAAATCATTAAGTCTTCAAATAAATACCTCCAAAATAAATTTTGCAAAATTTGTATTTTCAACAGATGAATTCGTCAACCGCATATTCTGGTCCAAGATCAAAACTTTTATAGAACACCACAATGCCGATCGTCTCAATGAAGCTCTAACAATTTCTTCTCGAACCCCCTTTTGGTATGACTGGCAAGATTTGCCGGAAGTCTCCACCAAGAACAACGGTAATACCACCAAATGCTGTGTTGTTATTACAAATATCTCTTAACGATCGATACATTGACTCAACATAATGTCGATGTTGCATAGGAACTTCATCCCATATTATCAACTTTGTTTTTCTGAATAATTGTGCATGTATGGATTGCTTACTAAATTACAAATTGAATAATCTTGCACATCTAACGGGATACGAAATGTTGAGTGTGCAGTGCGACCTCCGATAAGTAGCAACGATGCAATACCAGAAGATGCGACAGTGATAACTATATTCCCAAGACTACACAACATTGTCGCTATAGCATTATACAAAAAAGTCTTTACAGTTCCAGCACCACTGCTCAAAAAAATGTAGTACCTCTAATTTCAAAAACAGAAGAAGTAATTGCTGAATAAGCTGCACGTTGTGCATCGTTTAGGCAATCAACATCTTTTAGTGCATCCAATTGTTGCGCTGTATTTATGAGTTCCTTATGTTCATGCAACAGTCTATTGCCAACAATTGCATTCCACTCTCTCGTAGGAAATGGCACGGCGGAAAGTCAGCTAAACACTTGCCAGACTCCTCAAGTAATTCATTGATAAGTAATAAGCCGTAATCTTCAAGTTGACATTCAGTTGAAGTAGAAATTGCAAATAAAGATGGAATTTTATGTTGAAGATCATCGCAAATATGCATTGAGAATTATTTCCATAATGCAAGTTGGTCGATTGGTGAACATTCGATAAGAATAATACAAAACAGTTTTCTTAATTGATATCCCGTTTTCCTAATTGAAGCCTCGTAAAGGCATTGTTTCCATTCCGAATCATCTTCAAGCAGACCTCTTGCAACGCACGTTGATTTGAATGTAGAGTAATGTACATTATTGAATGTGCGTAAATTTTCTCATGATGTTGGTCCTTTAACAACTGTTAGTAACAACCGTAGATAGAAACGCTTACCAGAGTTGGGAGATGCAAAATACATTCTGCCAATTGCATATCCCGATTTTCTTGGAGTCCATACCTTTGTGGATAGATTCCACACAAACTTTTGAGGGAACTCCTGGTAAGTAAGATCACGTACTGATTCATGTAATGCACGACATGTAAAAAATTCGGTCAAAGTTGTCTTCTCATTTTCAGCTCTAAACCTTATTGTAGCAGAATCTTCATTTGGATCAAAAATAACATGGTGTTGCCCTGGTAAATGAAGGACCAATCTTTGTACTGACGGAATCTCCTGATGTAAAAGATGCTCAAATATACGTCAAGCTGCCTTTGGTGGTCCAACATATCTTGCATCAAGGTATTGTTGAATCTCATCTACTGCGCACAGCACCATGGTGGTTTGACCATGACCTTTATAAATGTATTTATGAATATACTTGACACATCTTATTTCGGCACAAACTTCGACATTAATATGACAGTTAAAGCGTAGGGAGAGATACTTATTATGTTGAACAACATCTCGAGTATCAACCTGCTGCCCCCTTACAGTACAGATATGTCCATCATTACAACGACGATATATAGGATAGCCGTCACGATCCATGGTTGTCGAATCTGCATAAGTTTTTGGATACTTCTTAGTATATTTACCATTTTCCATACATGAAGCATTTGGATTTCGAGCACCACATGGTCCGTGTATCATACATTTCATCACGGTATCGAATAATTCCTGATCTTGTGTTGGATCAGGAAATTCAGCACAAACAATCTTATCCACTTGATCATATGTATGGATCTTATCTGGACCACAAAGAAAGAAAAGAGCATGCATCTGTGGAAGTCTACGTTTCTGAAATTCAATTGTAAAGACATGTGCTACTTTCCTACCAAATACATTTTTGACATCAATTCCTTCATCAAAGCCTTTCGTTTTAACTCAAAAACACGTGCAACTAAATCAGGTCGATCGATTGCCCTTTGATTGGGCAGTAGAGCTGAAATTATTTCAGGCCACTATGGATTTGCAGTCATGGGAAGAAATATATCGCGGTGCTGGTTATATCGTGTGACAGCCATCGAGTTTTGAAAGATTTCAAACATGTGACATGCACTACCAGTGAAAGATGATGGAAGTATCATGCGTTGGTCAATTTGGTCCCCACTTTCATATGCATCAATATCTGCAAGGCCCTGATATAGTTCTGAACAGAGTTTTTGCTGATTAAGTTTGATGAACGTCAAACGATTCTGCTCAGTTGCTGCCCAAGCATCAACGATGAACTCCTGGAACAATTTTCCGGCTCTCAAAATTAAAGAATACTCAGTAGGTCTTTTAAACAGACGGTAGCTATAATACTCACACAAAGTAAGGCGTCTATGTGAGACTTGATTTTGCAAATGATCCCATTGCTTCAAATCAGGTTCCCATCCATGCTGACCATGCTGGAATAATAATACATAATGCAATGGCAAGTATGCAGGATAAGCCTTATTGATTTGCATTAGTTGATTATTTCCTCTTAGATGTAAAACAATATCTCGCATCTTAGAAGGTCGATGGCCATCTCCAGGTAAAATAATTGCAATTTTCCTCTACGGTTGGCAGGTTATATCGACGTCGATCCTTGTTTGAATTATACTGCAGATATACGGGGAGATCATGACTATATGAATCCTCCTGAGTTAAAACAGTATAAGCTTGACGATATATATGGATGAATGGATTTATGCCTGATAAACAATCTTGAATAATTTATAATACATCCCTTCTCAAATGAGGATTTCTATTAGTTCCTAACTCTGTAGCAGCAGCCAGATCATGTGTGTAAAGTTGACAATAACTTGCTGTTTGATCTTGTTGCAAAAGTGAGCCTGTTCGATGACGTAATTCTCCATGAATTGTAAATGTTGTCGGACCTCTGCCAACAATCAATCTTCGATCCAATGAAGCACCAAGGCTGGCAAATGCATTAGCCGCATTATACTCCCGAGTATATTGTCGAAATGATTTTGATTGGTCATTGTCACCATCATATAAATCTCGAAGTGGTGGAGGGGGTTCCATAAGTGTATCTAATTATACTTTTCCTTGTAAACAACAGGTTCCAAAACGATGTGTTGTCAAAGTTGAATTTGACAACTATTCATCCAACCAATGTAAGGTTGAGCAATGAGGGCATGGAATGTTCATTGATCCAAGATAATGCCGAACAAACTCCACCTGTGTTGGCGGACCAACTCTACGTTCAGTTGGCCTGCAAAGTAATAGCGAGGATGAGCCCTCATCTTCGTGTTGAACTCAGGAAGTTGTTAAACCAAGTGTTACTTGAGGTGTATCTTGATCTCGTTCCATCATTCTACGTTGAGCTGAGCCCGCATCTTCTTGTTCAACTCGAGAAGGTGTTAAACCAGGTGTTACTTGAGGTGTTTCTTGATCTCGTTCTATCCTTCTGCGTTGAGCTGAAGACCTATCCAAATTTAACTTATAACTAAATGTTAAAATTTGTTAAAATATATTAGAATTTATTTACAGACAAATGGATAATAACCTGACAATTGATACATCAACTCGTTCAGGAATTATATCATAACGCGATGCTGATCCCTCATCTTCTTATTCAACTGGAGAAGTGGATAATGCAGACGTTATCTGAGGGACATCAAGTATGCTAGTATGAGTCATATATCGAGATATGTTTTTTTGTTCGCGTTCGCGTTCTCTCCTTCTGAGTTGAGCTAAAGACCTATCCAACTTAATCCCGAAACTAAATATATTAAATTACAGTAGATTAGATTAGACTTTAGGTACAATCAAGTAGGTGAGTACCTGACAGCTGGATCAACATCTTGTTCAGAAGTCGTAACATTGCGTGAGATAGAGCCCTCATCGTATCGAGTAATGTTTCTTTGTGCTTGTTCACGTTCTCTCCTTTTCCGTTGAGCTAATTGTCTTTTTGATATGTAACTATCGACAGATGACTAAATCATGTGTATATAAGATTGATTAATAATGGTAAATCAAGTATAAAATTCATTGATGTGTAATAACAAATTCCGTACCGGTAGCATGTTGGTGTGAAGCAAATGTGAATTCTAAAATCTTTAGGCTGTTCAAATAATGCCAATGTCCAACTGAATCATTTAAAATAAATGTTAAAATAATATAGAAAAAATAAGTATAGGAGATGCATCATATAAGTAACTTCTACCGTGTAATCTGTTATGGGCAGATATAGGAAAAATAAAAGCAGGAGATGCCCGACGCCGAGAGAGTCGCAAATGGGATGCATGTCAAATGACTAAAAATCGGATTAATCTAACCTCAATCTAACCTCATTATTAAGTTTAATCATGTCAATGGCCACATGAAACTCGAAAGGATGAATGTATTCACCAGAAATTACTAAGAATGGATGCCAAACTTAATATTTCATGACTATCTACAACAGAAGACACATAAAAATTATTTCTCTTTGTAGAACTAAACAATTGTACTATATATTGATCCAAACCAATGTAATTTTAATAGATTTGATTCATTCAGATGCCTCTTCTCCGGATATAGTGCACTTGATTAATAATATTTAAAAGTAAGATTTGGCATGAATAATTTAGCGTACATCTTTAACAGGCTTCTCTTGTTATTTCCCCATATTTTTCTTTTTGACTTTAGCAGATACAGTGTTTTCTTTTAACTTCCAAAGTAGCACTTTAGCAGATATAGTGTTTTCTTTTTGACTTCCAGATGTTGGCAGGCTTTACGTCGCAATGCACGTAACCTTTCATGTGGATGTGCGCCAAGGCTATAAGGATGCACTTGGTGTAGTCGCGGACTTGCTGCTCTGGAGATCGGCAACTATTGACATACAAACTGGTGACCGTGCCGAAACTACATTGTTTGCGTATGTCGTCGACGCAGATTGCATTCATGCCGAAACTTTGGATGATGCCAGTACAGCCCCTCAAGTCCTGTAATATTAAGCTCTCGCAGGTGATCATCGATGAAGTGGAAGGAGGGTACGACAATTTGATGGCAATGTGCCGAATTTGTTATTTGGATTTTGATATTTTAGTTAATCTCATCTTCGTCTTTAATATATGACTATCTAAGAAATATCACCAACTAATGAAACCGTGTTCAAGGGCATATCAAACTGAATCTAATTGCTTGCATTAATGTGGATCTTCGGCGTCAAAAAGACACACCAATAAAACCTTCAAGAAATGTGGGTTAATGAGTAGGCAGCAAAGTCTATTCAGTGGCATACCCGTGGTAATTAAGCAGAGAGATTTTTCTACGATAACCAAAAGATATTTAATTTTTTTTTCATGGCAATCATCTCAGTATACTCATAACAGTAGTTTGAGGTTTCTCCAATTGATCCCCTATTTGAGATGCTTCATCTACTCAACTTTGGGTTCTATTATAGGAATTCTGCTTTTGAATGTTTTCATTGACTATTCTATTTTGTTTGAGTTCCCTAATTAGAATACTAGTGTAGCGATGCAATATCAGACGTATGGAATTGCTAGCTTGCAGTAATGTGAATACATGAACACCTCTGTGCAAAGTGCTAGCTTCCCTAAGTAGGTTTTTTGGCTCAAATTGCACTTATGCAACATGCACCTCTCCAAAAAGAAACAATGAAAAGTTTTTTATAAAGAAAATCATTTTGTAAATATTTATGCTGGAGCCCAAGAACCAATCCTGTAGCCCAAGGAAGATACCTCTATCAAAAAATGTCATAAGATTGCAGAACAATAATCAAAAAGTCAATAATCCAAAAAAATTCTTCAAATAAACCAAATGATTAATAAAGTGCACAGCATTTGCAGAACATCAATTGATTAAAAATTGATGTTGGGAAATCAATTGCAGAACATCAATTACACAAAAGAAACACCAGCACCAATTGCACTAATCAATTGCACTAATCAATTACACTAATCTTAAAGGAACACCAGCACCAATTGCAGATAACTAATTAAAAATTAGCGTACCTTGCAGATAACAAAGTAAAGATAACAATGTATTAAAAATTGCAGAACATCAATAAACCCAGTGTACCTTGCTGATTCGTGGACCTTGCTGGCTGAGAAAAGGATGATCTAGAAATTACATGCGAAGAGATTGAAGATCAATTACATGCGACAGATCTAGAAATGAAATGAGAACAAAGATCAAATGAAAATTACATGCGACAGATCATCGGAAGGAGAGAACACATATCTAGAAATTACCTGCGAGGAGATTGAAGGTCCAAGATGATCTCGAGGCGAGTCTGGAGGATGCGCTAGAGGAAGCTCTTGATGGGGAGAAGAAGCGTCATAGGGAGGATGCGTTGGAGGATGCGCTGGAGGATGCGCTGCAGATTTGGGGTTTTTGCAAGGAGATTGCAAGGAGATTGCGAGGCGTCGTGGGGAGGATGCGAGGCGTCGTGTGTAGCAGGGGAGGCGTGCTGTGCGTGGAGGTCGAGGCATTGCGTGGGTGGGTTGAGGTGATTTTTTCCTGCTGACCCCACATATAGACCCAACGTAAACCCACATATAGGCCCTCTCTCTTTCCAGCTGACCATACATCAATTTTTTCCCACAAAATTCAGGTTTTTGGGTTGAGGTGATGGCAAAATGAGAACTAATTCCTGTCATGTTCAAATTAAACCCAACACAACTCACATATTGACCCTTTCTATATATAGTTGACCCACTTATTTTTTCTCTCAAAACTCAAAGTTCCCCCCACAAAAGTTTAACAACTACTCATCTCATCCATTGATTCCCAAGATTAAATCACAGCCATTCTTTATCTTGTCCTAGTCAGCCCTAGAATTCAAAAAAGGTTGTCAAATGTATAATAGTTGTATGTAAATCTTCAAATGAGAACATTTCGCACTGTGTGAAAATGTTTTTAATTTTTTTGATTTTTTTCAAAACTTTTTTCCACATTCATTTCATGTTGTTATACACCCCTTAAAAACAATCATTGAAAAATATGTCATTTGGCCTTCGATCAAGGCATTACAACAAATTCACACGTTCTGAAACCATTAAATTTGTAACGGATGGATGTGTGCTTAAATCCCCCTAGTGTTCACCCATTATTTTTCCTGTGGTATATAATTGTATGGATTAAACATAAAAAAATTCAAAAAAAAAATAAAATTATTTTCGCCCGGTGCGAAAACACTAGTTTTCGCATCCGAAAACTACTATATATATAATGGGTATCATATGACAATATGCCAAGACACAAAAAAGTGGGTGGTACAAGTACAAGCACATGCGTGCTTGTACTTCCCCACTTTTGTGTCTTGGTATATGAGGCTAAGTCTCAATTGTCATATGATACCATTTATTTGTTAGCGTGAGTCAATGGCACAATATATGGTAATCATATATTGTGAAATTATGTGGATTATTAATTACCTATTCTATAGGTGAGAATATGGTAAAGGATATAATTAGGAGTAATGAGGAGTTATGTGGATTATTAGTTACCTATTCTATAGGTGAGAATATAGTAAAGTATATAATTCGGAGTAATGAGGAGTAAATACATTGAACTATTGTATTTTTATATATTCCTCCTTATGTAGAAGGAAAAATATCAGTGAATTCACAAATTTCCATCATATTTGACTTGATATCAGAGCAAAGATCCGAAAGGGCTTTGTCTCTTGCTCTCTGGTATTTTCCGATCAAGAACGATCACGAGATCTTCTTCTTGGACGTGACCGTCACTCGCCAGATTGGCCTCGTCTAGTCATCTTCCACTCATCAGATCGTCGCTGTGACTCCACCTTCGTCGATCTCCTTCCCATCCGGTTCCTTGCCTTGCTTCCCAGCCGGTTCATCTCCTCGGCTTCGTCACTGCCGGCTTTGTCTCCCAGACTGCCGACCAGAGTGCTCTTCTCGTCGATATCCTCGCTCAGACGCAATTCAGCCGTTGCTCAGCCACCGTCCGTCGTCACCCAGAAACTCAGATCTGCTTCATCGAATTCCGTTCAACTCACCACTCGGTACTGATTTTGGAGTTACTCCTACAGCTTCCATAGCTGGTTGAGGTAAAATTGGTATGGCTTTAAAAGTTTCTAACTTTGTCGGGTCTGATACATGGATTATTGATTCTGGTGCCTCTGATCATATGACTTATGATAAATCATACTTTACTGAATTGTCCTCCCCACTAGTGTCCTATGTAACCAATGCCAATGGTGAGGCGTTTCTCGTGTTAAGGTCAGGGTCAGTTCGTATTACTCCTATCTTAGAACTTCATAATGTGTTATATATGCCTGACTTGTCTCATCATTTGATATCTGTTCCCCAGTTGAATACTGAGTCTAAATGCTCCGTGACCTTTTATCCTATGTATGTGATTTTTCAGGATCTTCTCACCAGGGAGGTAATCGGTTGGGGGTATTTGAGGGGCATGTTGTTCCATCTGGATCAGACATATGCAGGGGAGAAACCAAGAGCACAATCCCGAGTCGCTTTGACCTCGATTTCTGATCGGCTAAGTGAAATTTGGTTGTGGCACCGCCGTTTGGGGCATCCATATTTTAGTCTTATGAGAAAAACCATGCCTACTCTTTTTGTTGGCATGTATGCATCTTCTTTTCATTGTGAAACTTGTGTTTTAGCCAAGAGTCATCATGCTACTTATTCTCCTAGTACTTCTAATAAAAGTGGTACTCCTTTCGAGTTAATTCATTCTGATGTTTGGGGACCATTTAGAGACCCCACCATATCGGGTGAGAGGTACTTTGTGTTGTTCATCGATGATTGTACCAGATTGTCATGGGTTGCTCTTTTTAAAAGTAAAGATGAAGTCTTTCCAGCCTTCCAAGGATTTTGTATTCTTGTTCAAACACAATACCAAAGTACCATTAAAGTTCTCCGTTCTGATAATGGAGGAGAATATGTTAATCATGCTTTTCAAGAGTTTTTTAAAACTCATGTGATTGTTCACCAAACCACATGTCCATGAACACCGGAGCAAAATGGAGTGTCTGAAAGAAAAAATCGACATTTACTAGACATGACGAGTGCCCTTCTCTTTAGCGCTCATATGCCAAAGTATCTTTGGGGCGATGCTGTAAGTACCTCCTCCCATCTTATCAATCGTCTTCCATCTAGTGTTCTTGGGGGAAAATTCCTTTTGAGGTTCTTGCATCCCATGTCTCTTTACCTTCATTTCATAATATTTCGTCTCGTGTATTTGGTTATGTTGTCTTTGTTCATATTCCAAAAGCTCTCCGTTCAAAGTTGGATGCCCGGGCAACAAAGTGTGTATTTGTGGGATATATAGGCTCTCAGAAAGGGTACACGTGTTATCATCCACCTACCAGAAAGTATTATGTCACTATGGATGTTATTTTCTTTGAGGACATGAGTTATTTTTCCTTTTCAGATACAACTCTTCTTGAGGAGAATTCATATTTTGAAGAGTTGTATTATGTAGAGGGGGAGGAATCGAAAATCACTCAAGAAGGGAGTTTTCTGATAGTCCAGTTGCCTCTAGCATGTCACTTCCAAACAGCCAGACACCAGCTACTATCACTGAAAATGAGGAAGATACAACCCTTCAGGGGAAGGATTCATATTTTTTCGGATAGTCCAGTTGCCTCTAGCATGTCACTTCCAAACAGCCAGACACCAGCTTCTATCACTGAAAATGAGGAAGATACAACCCTTTAGGTGGAGGATTTATATTTTGAAGAAGATACACCAGCTTCTATTACTGAGAATGAGGAAGATACAACCGCCTCTCCTATCAGCACTTCTACCTCCGACTCTCAACTTCCTAGTGCAGAAGATCACTTATCGGAGGTAAGTCCATCCACTGATACTAGTGAATCTAGGGTTGAGCAATATGTGTTACCCAATAGGTCCACTCGGGGTCAATCAGTCAAAAGGTATGAACCTACTCTCACTGCCAAAGCAAAATATCATGTAGCCAATTATATGTCCACTAGGAGGTTATCTAAGTCATATGAATAATTTGTGAATCAAATATCTGCTCTATCAGTACCCAACAAACTGCATGATGCATTGGGGGGATCCAAAGTGGAGGAAATCAATGGAGGAAGAGAGAGGCATTACATAAGAATGATACTTGGCAACTGGTGCCTCCACCATAAGGTAAGAAGGCTGTAGGTTGTCGCTGGGTGTTTACTATTAAGCACAATGCAGATGGGTTGGTGAACAGGTACAAAGCACGCCTTGTGACAAAGGGGTTTACTCAAACGTATGGGATAGACTACGATGAGACGTTTGCTCATGTTGCCAAGATGGTATGTGGCCAAGATAAATACCATTCGGGTTCTACTGTCGTTTGCTGCTAACTTGAACTGGCCATTCCGACAGTTCGATGTCAAGAATGCTTTTCTTCATGGAGAGTTAGTTGAGGAAGTGTACATGAATCTTCCACCTGGATATGATGTTTCTTCTTCTGGTGATTTTGTATGCAAATTGAGAAAGTCATTGTATGGCCTCAAACAATCACCTCGTGCCTGGTTTGGGAAGTTCTCAAACTTCATGCATAAGGTTGGCTACAAGCAAAGCACTTCAGACCATACTCTGTTCCTCAAGCATCAACAGAGGAAGGTAACTGCTCTAATTATTTATGTGGATGATATGATGATCACTGGTGATGACACAGTTGAGATGGATAGATTACAAAAACAATTAGCATCTGAATTTGAAATGAAGGACCTGAGTGAACTCAAGTATTTCTTAGGAATTGAGGTGGCCAGGGGGAGAGAAGGAATCTATCTGTGCCAGAGAAAATACGTCCTTGACTTGCTGACAGAGACATGATTGTTAGATTGCAGACATATGAATACTCCTATTGAACAAAACCATTGTTTGACTGAATATCCAGATCAGATTCCTACTGATCGAGCTTGTTATCTGAGGTTGGTTGGGTGCTTGATTTATTTGGCTCACACATGACTAGATGTTGCCTATGCAGTAAGCGTGGTAAGTCAGTTCATGCATAATCCAGGTGAGAGTCACATGGAGGCTGTTATGTGTATTTTAAAGTATTTGAAGTCAGCCCCGGGAAGAGGTGTGTTGTTTTCAAAACAAAACAATGTTACTACGGTTTGTGGCTTCATGGATGCAGATTGGGCAGGAAATATTACAAATAGAAGATCTACTTCAGGCTACTTTACTTTTGTGGGAGGTAAGCTGGTTACATGGAAGAGTAAGAAGCAGAAAGTTGTGGCACGATCTAGTGCAGAGGCAGAAAATATAGAGGTATGGCTCAAGGAGTGTGCGAATTACTATGGCTGAAAAGGTTGCTACATGATCTTGGTTTTGGACCCAAAGTTCTATGGAGTTGTATTGTGACAATAAGGCGGCCATTGATATATTACGAAATCCAGTGCAACATGATCGAACAAAGCATGTGGAGGTTGATCGTCACTTTATAAAGGAAAAGCTAGATGCCAATATTATTAGCTTTCCTTTTGTTTCAACTAAAGAACAACTTGCAGATATACTTACCAAGGGAGTCTCCAAGAAGGCGTTTTATGACTCACTGACCAAGTTGGACATGATTGATGTGTATGCGCCAATTTGAAGGGGAGTGGTAGCGTGAGTCAATGGCACAATATATGGTAATCATGTATAGTGAAATTATGTGGATTATTAGTTACCTATTCTATAGGTGAGAATATGGTAAAGTATATAATTAGGAGTAATGAGGAGTTATGTGGATTATTAGTTACCTATTCTATAGGTGAGAACATGGTAAAGTATATAATTAGGAGTAATGAGGAGTAAATACATTATACCATTGTATTTCTATATAATCCTCCTTACGTAGAAGAAAAGTATCAGTGAATTCACAAATTCCCATCATATTTGACTTTATTCATATATGTATGAGAATAATGTAGAAAAGGTGACGCACCTGATCTAATAGATCGGGTGCCAAGACACAAAAAAGTGGAAAGTATAAGCCCAACATATGCTTGTACTTTCTATGGGGCCCGCCTATTTATGTTTTGCACCTGATTCATTAGATCAAGTGCCACCTAATCTACATAATTATATATATATAATAGAAATTATTGTAAGATACCCAATCTTTGGGAAATACAAGTTTCGCAGCTTTAGCAGCTGACTTCAGCTTAGTCTCAACCAATATCATGGCTGAGGGTTTGGTTTGATTTTCTTAATATAATACTGCAAATCTCTCCTCAGCACCATATTATTAAGACCCCTGGTATTCCAATAGAAGACGATCATTGATCAGTGGTGGGTTTTCTGCCTTGGCCACTCTCCTGTAGCCGAGTGCTCTTCCTGGAGCTGGTCGATGGAATTGCTTCAGTCCTCTTCCTAGCCGGTTTGTTTGCTTCAATCTGCTGAACTTGCTCAGCCATTTCCTTTTCCCACTCCGGGTTGTCAGTAGCAATGACCTCAGGCATCCGGTCCAATTCGGGCACAGCGCCATCCTCAATTAGAGATGGGAGGGGTCTGCGGAAATCCAGAAGAGGCTGCTTCTCAGCATTATTAGTAGTATTCAATTCCGGCCTAGTATATCCCCTCTCAGTGTCAGTTATAGCATAGTCTGTAATCACATTTAAATCCTCCGGCACCTTAGGATTCTCCAGTGGCAGGCCAGCATTCTCCATGGTTGAGCCATTACACGCATTACTCTGGGTAGGCGGAGAGAAGCCACCGGGCTGATGTTGCTCCTCTAAAATCACACCAGCAGGCTTCCGGATCGCCCTACACATTACTTCCTCATTTCCCCCTACCAAATCCACACCTGGATGATCAATGACGGCACTCCCAGCGCATTGCTGCTTCACCAAATGAGCATTCCCAAGGGGAACAGTCTGTGGGATGTCCACTACTGTGGAATTATCATCACCTGTTTCATCCACCATAGGACCTAAATTAGTATTAACTCCAGAACCCGTATCAGAGTCAGTGTCAACAACTTGGATTGAAGGGTGCTCTCCAGCAACAGGGCACTGTATGTCCGAATGGCCAAAACAGACACACTTAGAACATCTCGGGGGTTCACCTTCAATTTTAGCACCAATCGTTATAGTAGGCCCATCCTTAGTACCCACCAAAATAACTGAGGGTACACTCTTGGCCGCATGGATTTCAACTAGGCATCTCGCATATGAGAGCCGTTCCTTCTTGGCGGTGAGTTTATCCAAGCAAATAGGGTTTCCAACAACCGAAGCAATGATATTAAGAATTTCCAAAGTCCATATACCAAGAGGGACCCCATGGAGCTGGACCCAGCATGGAACAAAAGATAGCATATCTCTTTCAAGCTTGAGGGCAGAGCTCCATCGCTGAAGAACTACAAGTCTCCCATCGAACATCCAAGGGCCACCGTGCAAAATCCTAGCACAGTCGCCTTCATCTTCAAATTTGAAACAGAAAAACCCGTTTTCACGACTATAGATTTTCAAGCCTTTCTTCACATTCCAAAGTCTTTCAACCCAAGCACACATCTGCCCGTAGAAGGGGATATCACCCATCACATACCCAACTAGGGTAAAATTCCATTGTTCGGCCCCTCTAGCCAAAGCAGATTTCCCAATCATCACCATAACAGAGCCGTCCTCTTGTGTATGAGGAGCAACAAATGACATCCACGTATCCAAATCATACTGCCTAATGTTGGAGCAAACTGCAGCCCAAGATTGCTTCACACCCGAGGTATCCACCTTAAAATCAACATTAGGCCTAAGAGGCTTTTTATCGAACACCTTGCTGGCACGTGGGTTTACATTCCTCCGAAGGTTGGGGTTACCTCGGGGAGGAAATCTGGCCACGAAGGACCTACCAGTTCCTTGGACGAACCCAGAATTCTTCCCGCTGCCCCCCCAATCTCGATCCCGAAGCGCCATTGTTCTGTCGCCAGTTGACCATAATCCAGTCGCCTCTACTTGATTCCGGAGGCCGATCCTTGCTGCCTTCCCCTGCGGATGAATCATTGTTGCGCTCTCCGGCATTAGAACGCTCGCCTGTAGTTGAATCCTTGCTGCCGTATGAAACTTTGGAGCCAATTGGAGCCTTGTTGCTATCCCCAGGATCGCCTTTCTGCGCCCCTCCGAGAATAACGGGCGCCATAATTGCTCATGAGCAGATCAATGACTTCAAAAATCCAATGGGGGGAAGAGCTTGCCTGAAATTGGATTTAAGAAAGGCGTTTGACAGTGTAAATCGAGATTTTATCTTCTTCATGCAGTAGCTTGGATTCCCAGACACTTTCATTTCATGGATTAAAGAATGCATTACAACGCCTACTTTCTCGTTTATGGTGAATGGAACTCCGTGTGGTTATTTTGGAAGTAACAGAGGTCTTCGCCAAGGTGACCCTCTATCACCGTACCTATTTGTTCTTATTATGGAAACATTTTCTATCCTTGTTGACAAAGCTATCACCTCGGGCAAAATGCAGCCTATGAGGAGGACTGGGTCAATCTCACCTCTTGTTCGCAGATGACCTGCTGGTTTTCTGCCGAGCGAATATTTCCTCCTTTTTAGAAATCAAATCCCCACTGCAAGAGTTCACAAATTTTACTGGTCTCCAGGTCAATTGGGAGAAGAGTGTGGGAATGTTTAGCAAGGGAGCGAAGAATATGGAAAATCTTGTTGATTTGTTGGGTATTAAAATTGCTTCATCTATCACTACCTACTTGGGGTTGCCTCTCTCTCGGAAGTACCCAACGGCTACGAACTATAGGAAATTACTGGATAAATGCAAGAAAAGGATGAGTTGCTGGTCCTCTTCCGTTCTGTCTACTTCTGGGAGAATTGAGATTGTCAGGTCTGTAATCTATGGCATGATAGCGTTCTGGATGCAAGTGTTCCACATCCCTGTGAGCGTTCTAAGATCTATCACGGCGGCTTGTAGGCGATTCATTTTTGGAAGCTCTAAAGCATGGGCCTGTGAAGATATTTGCAAGCCAAAATCAGAGGGATGAGTGGGAATTAGATTGTTGGAGAATCTCAACGTTGCGCAAGGTTTGCGGCTGTGGAGGTATTTGACTTCAGATTGCATGTGGGCAAAGTTTATGCGTGCGAAATATGATGGACCTGGGCATTTCTTTGCTGCCAAAAGCAGTGCCTTGCAATCGGGCTCCTGGAAAAGGCTCCTCAAGTGCCGCACTGTGTCACAAAAACTCATCAGGCGAACAGTTCGTGACGGGCGCTCGACGTTATTCTGGCAAGATTTTTGGATTGATGGCGGCCCACTCAAAGATCGATTCTCGGTGCCTGCGGGAGCTGAATTCCGACTAGTTGCTGACTACTGGGGGCCTCGGGGTTGGAGCGACGACTCTAACCTGGATTCGGTCCGGCCATTGCTGCAACATGTCTCCCTTCGGCCTGGCGTTGATGGTTGGAAATGGATTCCCAATGAGACATTTAGCTTTAAGCAAGCTTGGGAGGGAGTGCGCAAAAATTCCCAACCTTTTCCACTACACAAGCTGATCTGGTACCCCAACCACATCCCAAAGATGACGCTGACCCTTCTAAGAGCGCTGAAAGGTAAACTGCTGACTAGAGACAAATTGCGCAGTTGGGGGATTCAAACTACCACCAATTGTGAATTGTGTGAGGATAACAAAGAAGAGAATGTCAACCACTTATTCTTCGATTGCTCCTATACTAGTTATATCATGCGCATGTCTATGCTGGAGTTAAAATTGCCATGTCCAAGCCCTCCTTCGCTGATGGAGGTGGGGAAATTATTCCTTGCTAAATTTGGTGGGAAGGGTTATTTGAGCTTGCTAGCTAGAACTTGCCTGGCTTCTATGGTATGGCATGTCTGGAGAGAAAGGAATAGAAGGGTGTTTGACAATGAAAATAGATGTAAGACCTTACTTTTTGAAGAGATTGCAGCTGACATCAGAGTCGCCTTGCATAACTAGGATCCAACTACAACAGAGGAAACTGAAGCATTTGAGAACTGCGGTTTCATAGATAATGGCTAAGGCCTTTATAGATCCATTCAGCTGTATATTTTGGCTTCTTGTGAGGTTGGGGGTTCTCATAGTTTGGGAGTGACGGCGCATGTGCCCTATCCTCCCTCTACTGGGATAACCCATCCCCACGAGGGCGGATGTATTCTGTATATTATCAATAAAATCTCACGCTAACTTTACATATATATATATATATATATATATATATATATATATATATATATCTATATTATAAAATAGGGATGTTATCATGGGTTTTTGGATAAGAGTTTTTGATAAGAAATGAGAAATTGGATATATATGAGGGATGTTGTTAAGAGAAATTAGATAAGATAAGAGAAATTGGATAAGATAAGAGAAATTGAGTTTGAAATTTGAAGTTTGAAACAAAATATTGGGCGGGAATTAAATTAGGGGGGAAGAAAAGTGTTTGGGGGGGAAACAAAACTTTAATATCAGCCTTCTGTTTCTCTCTCCCTCTCTCTTCTCTCTTTCTCACTCACCCAAACCCCCCTCTCTCCTTTGCCGTGAGCCCGACCCCTGCCCCTCGGCCCCCTGTGCAACCACCCCTCTTCCCCTCAGCCCCACGGCTACCCCGTGCACCCCCAGGCCCACACGTACCATGCCGGAGCTCACCCATGCCAAAGCTAGGAAGAGAGCAGCATCTCGCAGCATCTGGGTCTTTTTGCATCATCTAGGAAGAGATCAGCATCTGACATCCTGAGCAGCATCTCAGATCTAGGAAGAGAGCAGCATCTCGCATGGCCAAAGTATGTAATTTTGATTTTTTTTGTTTGCCCCTTCCATTAGTTCTTTTACCCTTCTTCCATTTCTAGGGTTTCTTTGAGTTTCATCCATTTTCCATTTTTTGATGATGTTGTGGTGCCTGTCAATATTTCTTGGAGGGAAGCAAAAGAAAATGCCCTGATTTGGTCACTGAGTTTGCAGCTCTTCAAGGCAATTTTTTCATTGCCGCGACCATTCTCATGCTTGGAGCTCTTCACACAAGACGCCTCTTTGACGATAAGAAGGTCATTCTCACTGAGTTCTTGCATGATTACTATCAGATTTAATCATATACATGTTGTTCTTTTCTTTGCAAATAATATTTATTGAAATAGGAATTTTTGGGTCAGATTAAATATGCCATTTAAAAAACATTGCACAATGTCAATTAATTTAGTTTGTTGCACCCGGATTAATGTGTTCGGAAGTTATTTGCCTGAATTAATAGTTATCACCGTAGGAGAAGAAAATCTAACCGTCGAGGCAATGTGTGCATGACTTTCTCTTCTACTTGCAAACCATTCCTCTATGGGATGCAATTGCAATGTCAAAAATAAGTTTGAGTCCAATAGTTTTATGGTATGTAGTTAGCAAAAATAGGCGTAGGATAAGACATAACTCAAATTACATGTTGTCTTATATTTGGAATTGGAGATTAGTTTGGCAGTTTTTGTTTTTTAATTCTTTTTAAGATTTGAAAATAGAAAATATTTTTTTGAATTTTATTTGGCAGATAGATGGAAGATTACATATTCATATGTTTCATATCAATAGCTATGTTTCTACAGGATTGTTGGTTGGCATTCCATATAAAGAGTGCAGGCTATTTCCCATAGTTTATTCGTTCCCTCTCTTTCCATGAGTTTCCTCATCTTTCCTCTCCAATGTTTCTTTACATATAGAACAAGAAATTATTGGGGCCTGCCATAATATTTGGAGCCAACTTTGTGTACAGGAAATCTGAATTAATTGGTATTGAAAGGGGGAGTTAGGGAGAAGGTGCAGCTTGCCCCCAAATTTGGCATCAGCTTCGTGGGAGGTCTGCAGGGATACACAAATTTGACTCGCTGCTTATGACAAATAAGGTGGCTAGATGGTAATTTCTTGAATGAATCAATTCCAAACATGAGCAGTCTGATAGGTCTCACTATCGTGTAAGTTCCACTTCCTTGCATATACTGAACTATAAAATGAAACAATAAATGTCTCAATAATTACATGTCTGCTTCATGAAAATATGTAGGCTCCTGGAAAACAATAGATTATGTGATCAATTGCCATCATACTTCACAGAGCGGCCAAAACTATGTGAATTGTATGGACCAGATAAGAGTGCTAACATATTATATATTTAATTCATGAACAAGTTTTGATAATAACCTTTTTGTATGTAGTAGAGGTTGCATTTCGACACTGAGAATTTGAATTCAGCTGTCGCGCCATTAAGTGTTTTCTTAAAAACAGAATTGAATTTGTTACACTGCTGGTATATGCAAAACAACTATTTGAGCGGAAGCATTCCCCCAGCTTTGTTAAGTGGGAAATTTATTATCAAGTATGATGCAATGACACTATTACGGATGTGTATTCTATTATGATACCATGGTTCATATTCTGTTCGACCTCAAGTTCGTTTTCATGCTATTATAATTAACCTTACATCCTTTAGTTCTCACCAGAAATTCTGGATTCTTATCTTTTCAACTATGAAAAACATTCAAGGATGAACAATATCTGTGAAAGCTTTGTATCCATTATCTTTGTAACTTCCTAGAAAACTTTTAAGCCAGCACACCAAAGAAGTTCCTCATCAGAAAGGAAGAATCTCCACATGCTAGGATTTTTATTTGTAACATGATGTGAGAATACATTTTGTTAGTCTTGAAGGTACTTTCAGGTGAATTGTGTCAGCCGACTAAAGACAAATTTGTAAAATCAACCATTTGTTGATTTTTTCTGTTTGGATGTTTCATGTCTACACAACACACCCGCTATGTGCAACATTGTTTGAGGTGATATCACTGAATTTGGTTTATCATTTGTAATCCGGATGTAAGCGGCATTCGGCAAGTCCTTGCTCATCGGTCTGTAAAGTCTGTGCTTTTTGTTCTATTTTGCTTGATATATTACATGTTTGATGAAGTTGCTTCTTTGTAGACTAATTGATGTTTTTTAATACTCATATGAGGTGTTTGCCGGTCCCAACAGTGACACGTGCCTTATTTTCAAGCTTTTAGATTTTGAACATGATGTTGCGGATAACATGAATGTTGTTTGGTTCCTGCAAGACCTTGACATGCCAGTGAACATGATGCAGATGAAAGCACAGTAAATTTTTCAATGATTTTGGTGTCTTGATCATTCCCGTAGTTATGTATTTGAGCATATATTTAAAGGATAGAAGTATCCTTCCTGCATTCACTATTATATTTGCCAGTTTTTGTTACTGCCGCATCCGATATAATCATATGATGTTGCATTAGAGTTGTAGCATAATTCAAATTTATATTAAGGTTGGACTTTAATGTTTAATAATTTGACTCATATCATGGTTTTAAGCATAACTATTTGCCATAAGAGGATAGTTTTGTTTAAACTCAACTATTTTAAAATAACGTCCTGGTGCATCATTTTGTAACAGGAAAATGGAACTTGAAATAAATATGTAAAATGCCTTGAAATATTGCACTTGGATGTACATTTATTTTCGATGTCTATTCAATTATTGCACTCAACGCCACCAACAATGAAATCATGTTGGCGATCTCCTCTATTTTGGGCTGCTCAAGTGCGAGCAGCTCAAGTGGTTTGTTCAGGAGGTGAGAATTTTGGGCTCTTTTTTACTTCAATGTCTCTTTTCTTTGAATTTAATTGGGAGGGGGAAAAGATTTTAGTAGAAGGAATGTATTATTTTCCAACAAGAATTTGATTCGATCAACGGACTGAGTAAGTTAGGTTTGATATTTTATGATTTGAATTAAGTTTAATCATGAATCTCGATGGTAAAATTGGGATATTTGATCGAATACATCCCAAGCAATTTGATTGTTTGACTCTGGAGAATGACATGTATATTCAGTATTAGAGTTTTAGTAATGCAACTTAAATGGAAAATTCTATCAAGGAGAGTGCCATGTTAAGATAGATATTGGACAAGTGTATAACGCGAATGTATGGCACCATACTTCTCATTATTATGCATGTGATACAAAATTTGCTTCTATTTTGTTTTCTATTTAACAATGCAGTTAGTTTCTATCTAAGCACAAATTTGTTATACTTTGCAAAAAGGGCTGCATATCACAAATAGGGCCAAATTGTAGAAGCAATTTTTAGTTTTAACTTTTGATTTCTGATACATGTATTTTGCTAACGAATTTGAGAAAATAAAGTTTATAGTTATATGGCCTCAGCGATATTTCAAGATATGAATCTACAATGATGGCAACTTAATAGTCTCAAGTTCAAATACATTGTTAATATTTAGTAAACAAAGGTAATATATATATATATATATATATATATATATATATATATATATATATATATATATATATATATATATATATATATATATGATGCTTTCTTTAATCTTTTGTCATATCCCATATATTCCTTCAGAACATTATGTGGGAACTGAATTGTCTTGAAGCAATCATGGTCATCTTCATTAGTAGAATTGAATTTTTTGCATTTACGTGTAAGAACATGCTTTATATGCTTTTTGATATTTTGCAATCATGTTCTTGCTAATAACACTTAGCTTGGTTGTCACTGCCATGATGAAATGCTGACATGAATCAAATGTTATGCAATACATGTTCTGTCATTGAAGTTAGCATGGAATTGGATCTGTTGGATCCCCTCATCAAAATATATCAGTTTTTATGTATGGCTTCATGGTTCAGAACATCAATTTTTGGATGCCAATAAATTGCAGAATCTTATTTTAGTTCTTACAAATGTTTCTACAGATCCAATTCACCCCTCTAGCCATGTCATTCAGTGAAGTGGACTATTATCTTGACATGCATATGGTAAGATTTTCTTTTCCCTATACTTTTACTCTTTTTTCTTTTACAAATTCCTTTAAGTTGGTAGTTCATGTTTGCAATGAGATATTGATAAATATGATACATATTGCCTCTATTTGTTTGATTCATAATGCCGCTATTTGTCTATGTAATATATCCGATATAAAATGAAGTCATATCCCCCTGCCATGGCTATTTATTTGAGATATCTTTACAGTAATGTATGCGACATTCAATTTACTTCATCTATTTCTTGGATTAGGCGTAATGCCGCTAACATAACTTATGATTATGTTCCAACTAAAACTGGACAAGCTGATATATTACAATAACAAAAAAATTCTAAAATTTACATGTAAAAAATTACAGTGTACAAAATGTCTGTGCACCATGTTATTGACAGGACACCGCCTCACAACAGTAATGTCCTTGCATTATAGGTTGCCCTTGATCAAATAAATCCATTATGGTCATAATCATCTTCTCTGACCAAAGATATTGCCCCAAATATTTCATCCAAACTCAACTGTAAAGTTGGTTAAGATCATTTGTTTCCTCTCAAATAATTAGCCAATGCTATGCCAACACTTGACAGGGCTTTTTGCATGGTGTTTTATTGACGATCAAATGATCAGTATTCTATGATTCGACATTGTATTTATCATGCTTCTTATTAATTGGCAGCAAGGTGGAGTGCTTTCATATCATTTTAGCTTAGGCTTATTAATTTTTATTCCCCACCTTGCAATTTTATTGGAGATCTTAACATTTGTATTGTTATTGGACTTGAGACAGGCCGCTTTATTCAAGTTTCATGTAATGACCACATGCTTGAGTTCCTCCCTTCAAAGTATCCTTTATCTTAGATGACACAAATGAAGTTCTTGCTGGCCATGTGGTTATTCCATATGAAAGGTGATGTCTCTAGGAGTACATTGTTTTCTTTACCAACTTACGTCAATCTATAGAGCATGGACAAAAGAACGACATATACACTGGATACACATCCATTAAAGTACAGACAATGGCAATGCAAAAAATTAAAATGTTTATTGTGAAGGTGTGTAAAGGAGACTCACTGAAAACCCAAGGATTTGTAGTGAAATAGGCAATGCTTTATAGAGAAAAGGAAGATGAGCAAAGTATGACCTTCATCATTAACAACTTTAGGTTCTAATTTTAAACCAAATAAAGCTATATGGAATTCCAGTCCTATACCTAACAGAATACAAGTCAATGGCCTCTTCATGTATTTGGAGTTATTTATGTTGTGTTATAGCATCCAACATAATGAATTTTTTGGTTCTTTGTGTTTATAATGAATTTTCAATAGATGTGTTCTGTAAATCCATGTGTTATCAAATTTTTGTTCACATTTCTGTAAATCCATGTGTTATCTTTGTGTTTAAAATTGTTATCAATTTTTTTGTTCTGTAAATCCAGATGTTATCAAATTCATGTGTACATGTTATCAAATCCATGTGTACATGTGTTATCAAATCCATGTGTTATCTTTGTGTTTAAATTTGCTACCAAATTTTTTGTTCTGTAAATCCATGTTTCATATAGAAATGCAAGTCAAATCCATGTGTTAAACTTTAGCAGAGTTCTTATGCATGATTAATATCAAATGCAAGGCTATTTTCATATCTTTGTTATCATGTAACATTGGTGCACCTGCCAGAACAAGCTGCATATATGCATGTTTACTATAAATTGAAGTCCAATTTTGTTTAACATATCCTTAACATATGACTACTGTCCATTGTAGTTTTACTTGATTTCTTATTTTTTTTAACATTTGAGAATATTGAATATTTGTAAGTAAAGATTGCCATAAGATTTCTATTTATTTGATTTTATTTCCAAAATTTTAAACTATTTGTTTTTGTGGACTATGACAATAGACTCAACAGTAATAGTCTCTCGGGTGCATTTTCGCTGTCTCTTGCAAACATAACCCCGCTTGCATCTATGTGAGTTCCCAAGCTCTCTCTATCTCTCCCTATCTCTTCCTAAGTGAGTGACCGTTCTCTTTGTGTAATAAATCAAAAACTGAATGAAGCTAAAGAGTCTTCTATTTCTTTTCATTCTTTCATGGACATGTCCTATAATAATTTGAGTGGCACAGTGCCCAGATTTCCACATATGACATTCAAGTAAGGGCTACAAGATATTTGGTTTGCTTTTAGTCCTATTTGTTTATTGCTCAAGTTAGAAGAGATATGAGATTTGGATGAGTGATTTATGAATTGATCATTCAATGCTTTTAACTAGGAAACTACTTTTAGAAATTAAATTAGCTCATCTGATGTTTTTCTCCAGCCATAAAGCAACTAATATAAAGCTCTAATTAAAATTTCAGCCGTGATATTAATAAATCAAGTTTAACTATTCGAACAATTTATCATGATTACAGTGGTATGCATATGTGTTTTGTTGTTAATCTTCTTTCCAGCCAATGGAACCGAAGTGAATATTCTATTTTTTTGGTTTGCAATAGGTTTGCATCTCCTTCTTTCTTTATTGTTTTCTGGTGCAAAAGGATTGCATTTCCGTCTTCTTTGAATTCTCTGTTCATATAACTATGTAATGTTGTCAAACAACATCTATTTCCAGATATGGCAACAAGAGCACACTTCAAATAAATAAACATACTGGATTTAGCAACATCTATCTTCTTTGATAAAGCAACCATATTTTGATTCTGTTTTTGGTAACAATTTTTTTAGCTTGCTGAGGATGCTGGAGAAGTACCAGCAGCACTCTGGGAATGGATTTTATCCAAATTCCATTCTTTTTAGAAGATATTTTCTTACTGATTTTTCATTTTTGGGGCAAAATTTGCGTGGGAGATTGATATGATCAAGCGAGAGAATGTATGTGCTTAATATAGTTCTATCATCTTTCTTTGATATAACACCACAGTATATCCACATGTTTCATTATTTGATTTGGTGCAATCTATCTTCATTTTTCACCATCCGACTGCTTACTGGGAATTATAGTGTGTATTTGTGTGTCTAAAATAGGTGGTTGACCTGGGGCAAATTCAATTAATCAAGAAATGCTCATATTTACCAATAAATCAGGTCTATTTGATTCTCTGAGTTTAGGTATTTTGATCTGTGTATATGGTTTCAAGATCTGTGTATATGGTTTTCAGGATCTGTGTATATTGCTCCATTTTTTGTTGATTTTTGTTCCTTCTCATGGTAAGATCATTGGTCAGTTGTTGATTTTTGTTTCATCGTTTTTCTTCTAATTTCTACGATTATTATGTATATCTCTGGTTTCATCTAATCTCTGTTGTTCTTTGACATTCGCAGCAAGAATCAAGGGCCACAAGTTTAGACAGAAGTCAAAGATAGTGGGATTCTTTAGAGAGAGCAAGTCCAATTTAGAAAATGGTAATTTCTGCTAAGAATTGCACAAAATTGTTAAGATCAATAATTGGTAATTTCAGCAAAGAAAAAGAAATTCATCCTCACAAGCATATTTACATAGAAAGTAAGGGATGTCGAAATGCTGCTTTCTCAGTTGCAAACTTGATATCTCAGTTCACATGGTCTACCTATGAATACACAACACCATGTCAGGAACTTAGGATCCACATCCATACCGCTAACATCAACTTTGCTCATAGATGAACACTGATATTAGTGTGCATGTAATTGCTAAGCATTTGCAAAATTGGTAATATTCTGACATGAAACCATTTGCAAAAATCCCTTACAAACAGCAGAGATCCCTTCTTTTCCTTATCATAGAAAATTGGCGGAGAGCCTATTCGAAAGAGTCCTTGCTAACCAGCTAACATATCAACAGTATATACTTTGCATTGGTTGAGATAATATATCAAAATCCATTTGGTATATCATATATCTTTGATGAAAGGAAACTTGCTAAGGCAACTAAAAATCAGACCTTTTATAACAGGTAAAAATGCATAATGGTTGTTGAGATGGAAATGCCATCTTTAATAAGGCCAATGTCATTGAATTGATTTCAGTTTGCTTTTTAATATATTGGGGTTTTTATTTGCTGGGTATGAATAAAGATTGGATCTTTGTTTCATTAGATTAGAAAATTATTTGATTCTCTTTAGCTATATTGGATTTTGCTTTTGTTTGCTAATGCATTTAGTGATTTGTGTAATTTGACATGTTATTTTCCATGTAATTTGTGGGCATCAGAATTTTAGGTTCTTCTGGTGAGTTTTTATATTTATATTAAAAAATTTAAGTTAAAGCTATGTTTTTTATGTTTGTGTTCCGGTTTCGTTAAATCAGTTGGATGTTGAAGCTGCAGAGAAGCTGGAGGAGCTGCCAAAAGGGAAGGGGTAAGATCCCGTAATGTAGGTATTTTTGCACATTATGAGGGCTTTAGAAATTCAAGAATCAGTTTGTATGTCATGACTCTGACTATATTGACATGATGTGGTTATAATGATTAATATGCTTTTACGATTTAAGTATGTAATTAGCAATTATCGGTCGTCAAGTAAGAAAATTGCGAGTTCTGCAAATTTAGAAGCTTGGTAAAGGGGTGGACTCTGAAGTTTGCAAACTTTGGACATGTGGGGAAGATGTAATAATTATTCTTTTAGGGTTATACTTTGTTGAAAGTAATAACTGAATATACTACTGAAGTCCTGTAGCGTAAGTTGTAACTACTCATATCAAACCTGGCTTTGTGAATAGATGCACCATGTAGACAAATGAGACTCCACCCTACCAGCAAAGCTAATTAATTATAAACAGGCCTGAGACCAATGAGCAAAAGAACAGTGGGCCATTAGGTGAGCAATCACATGACAAAAGTGCAATTTATTTGAAATGATTAGGTTATTCAATCGGGACTAAAGATAATGGCCACTAAATGAGAATAACAAAGTCCTGCTTTGTATAACATGGAGGCTCCATGGTCATGCTTGGATGACAAAAAACAATTGAGTTTCTTTGAATGAATGATACATAGATATGATGTAATTGTTATAACTGGTAAGGGCTGGTTTTGCTTTGGAGATAAGTTCTTTAAAAGAATTTAAATGGTTGTTTTCTATAGATTAGTACCTTAATTCCAAAAAACTAACCTAAGGTACATTTGGTGAAACTTCGCACTTAGAAATTGTAGTTAGCTATCTCTGAAAGTTTGTCTTAACAGTAGGTTAGAAAATCTAAACACAAAAAATATCTAAACACAAAAAATAGCCCCTTCGTTTTGTTTCCAAGCATTACTAAAGTAAATAAAACTAAAATGCATCTAATGACTTGCAAATTACAGTTTGCCAACCTTAACCTACAACTTAAACTAAACTACTAAACTCCAAAGCCAAACATGCCCTAAGGAAATAATGCCCTAGACTTAATTATATTGATTGTCATGTGCTAGAAGTGTCTAATTTTACTGATATAAAGAGTTATTTACCCAGTGGTTGTGCTAGCCAATGTGGAATGTTCTTAACCATGTACCTCCACCAACTGATATGAGGAGCCACATTTCCTGATGGACATACACACTTTGAGATTTTTTTTGCTTGCAACAGCTATGGATTATGATTTTTAACTGTTGTGTTTTTTCAATTTTTTTGCTTTAATTTATGGAGATTCAATTTAAATTGAATATAATGAACATGAGATAAGAACTGATAACTAATATCATGATGGATAGGGAAACCAATTACAATTTTCAGTAACATGTTGCTAGATCTGATCTGATTTGACTGGCATGGTGGACTACATATTACAAATGTTTTGAGGCTGTGGGATCTTCTCAACCTTGGAAATTTGGATAGACTGTTGCTAACCCAAAGTGAGCATACGCAATACAAATTTTGAGGCACTTCATATACGTGCACCTTAATGATGGTTCTGAGGCCATGGATTATCTAAACAGCACAGACCCTCAATCATAGATCAATGCCATGTTAGACATGTTTGACACAACGTGCGACAGATTCATGTATCTGACACAATATTTCTATTTGATTATACATTCTGTAATTTGATCAAGTGTCAGCCTGTCGTGTTGTTCCCGTATCGCATGTCCGTGATGGTGCGACATTGTAAGATGGGCTTACAATATGATAGTTATAATGGGTCGTGATTCTAGACTTTTCAAGACTTTAAGACATTACTTGATATACCTTGATGATAATCACACAGTATTAGTTGCATATGGTAAAAAAAGAAAGAATTTTCTCCCCATTGGTTTGTTAAAAGTGGTGGCAAGTAGCAAATTGGAAGTTCAATCAATAAAGTTTAAGACCAGACATATGTGTACTTGAGGTTGACAACAATGTTTGTTGATTTTGTATTGGTACTCTTGGACATGTAGGCTATTATGTTTGTTTGGTAGCTTGATTTTGATATTTTCTGGATAACAAGCTTATCAGGGTTAAAAAGATGAAATCAAAATAATTTTTATATTTAGCATGTTTTTATGCAGAGCTAAAAAGACGTTAAATTGCTAGAGTGATGCTTCCATGAAAATAAAATATATTGATGGTTTCACATTGTCGCATTTCCTAACCACAAGCACAGTAATCCAATACCATATTTGCCTATATTGTGAAAGAAAGCATGACTGATTATGCTTTGGAAAATATAGTTCATGTGAAGTTTAGATAAAAAGTTCCCATTGAGGTAATACCAAGCTTGCATGCCATGAGAGATAGTGCAAGGATAGAGCATGACTGAAAGTTAACTACCAATGAGAACATAGGCACTTCTCAAGTTAATAAGGAAAATGCTATCTTTGTTGATTTCATTTTGGTTACCTACATTTCTGTTCTTTGGTTTTCATTCTTTACGAGCTCAAGTAAATGTATCCTACAAATCTAGAACATAACATTGTGTAGGTAACCTCTACAATATATGAATGACATGTTAACTTTGAATGCTTCCACTGTAACTAGAATTTTTATGAATAGAGATGAGTGGTTAGCTTATAGTTGATGTCCTCCATCGCTACATGATTTCTTTCCCCATTTTTAAATAAAGGCCATTTCATTTTCTTGAACCTTGAAACTTCTCATGATCCCGTCATTTTCATTTGGCAATCAATTGTTAATACGATGGAGTGTATCTTTGCTTTATCCTTTAAACTATGGACTGAATCTTTGCTTTATTGATGTAGGAGAACAATCCTTATTGTTGCATACATTGCAATGAGGTTGGGACCAACTATATACAAGAGAAGAATGTATTTGAGATGTTGATTGGGAAACAACAGCAAATTTTGCTAGCGATGCAGGTTGTTAAAATGATCTTCAAGATCAACGATGTTATCACCCCTTCGGACTATTGATGGCGTGGAGAGTTTTCTATGTTACTGTTTTGGAAGTTTGTGCCCTTGAATTTATCGGAAGCATACATGTTCTGTCGATCTGACTCATGAAAGTGGTGGATAGGTGTTGTTAACATGGATAATGTTTTCCTTCTATTCTCTTTAATCCTGTTTTTCTATTTTCTGGATGCCAAGTGTAGTTTTAAGTTCAAAGTTGTATTGTTTATTCAACTATAAGAAATATATTTGAAGCATCACTCCTAAACTGCTGAATTGTTACTTTTTGGAAATTAAATCACTTTATATTGTGTGAGAATATGAATTTATTAGTAGGGCACTTATTTGAAAGGATTTCAGGTACAAAAAGGCTTATTGGGGTGTTATTTGTACATTTTTAAAGCATTTACAAGTCATATTAAACTGCTGAATTGTATACTTTTTGGAAATTAAATCACTTTATATTATCGGAGAATATGAATTTATTGGTAGTGCACTTAATTGAAAGGATTTCAGGTAAAAAAGGGCTTATTTGGGGTGTTATTTGTACATTTTTAAAGCTTTTACAAGTCATATTTTTTGATATACATATCTTAAGAGATTTCATATTTAGCATATGTTGGGTTCAAAATTATGATATCAGTCTACTGGGAATTATGAAGCTCACATTATTGATTTAAAGTCGCATCATTTTTTTTGTATCGTTCTAAAATTTCATCAATGATATATTAGTAAATTTCATCAATGGCGGATTTCTAAATGCATAAACCCTTAATGATTGTGAAAGCTTTTTTATCCATTGAAAAATTTGGGCTCTTAGATCCAAGCCCTCATATGTCTTGGTTCCTTTCTATGGTGTTAAGAGTTAACATGATTTGCCCTGCTTATATTAGTTTGAAATCGTACACATGTTGACATGGACGAAAGGATGGATAGAAACAACGTTGATTGAATCTTGAGGAATCAATTGATAGGATGATAGTCTGTAAAATTTTTGGGAAAAACTAAAATTTTTAGGGGATGACTAAATTTTCTCGGGGACAAAAATTTTGGAGTAAAACTCAAATTATTTGACAATTTTGGTAGGAAAAATATTAACTTTTGGGGGGAAATTTGTTTGGAACCAAAACTTTGGAAACCGCACATACTCTCTCTCTACCCCCAAAACATCATCTTTGCCTCTTCGACTCTCTTTCCACATCTTCCCCCCAAAAAAATTGAAGTGTGGTTCTCTAAGATCAAAACCAATGTATTATAGTAACAACAAGCTTACAAGCAGCAAATGTTTAGCTAGAAATGTTATTTTAGGAACTTTCCATTTGATACAAATCCTTGAGTTGCAAGAGAAATATCGCAAACCATCACGTAACTAAATATAAACTGCCAAAATTAATTAAACATGACATATTTAGTGATAAACAACTTTCTCGAACCCCTGCGCAATCCAAAATCAAGGCTTTTTACCCAAAATAAAAAAATATATGAACCTGCCAAAATCAAGAACACGACTTTGAGCTCGAAAATACGACCATATGACTGTGAAACCACTTAAAAAAATTTGATTTAAAAAAAATTTGATTTAGATAATAAATTTAGATCGATTAAATATATTGTTTAAATGCCAAAGGTGCCCTCTTTTAGATCAGATAAATATAAGGCGCCCGCGCCCGCTAAATTTTTTACGCTAATTTGTTGTTCTACGTCCAATATGTTGTTCCTCGCCGAAGGCACCCGCGCCTTATTGTTTTTTACGCCGAATTTGTTCATTGTCGAAGGCTCATGCGTCGAATTTGTTGTTCTGCACCGAAGGCGACCGTGCCGCTAAATACTTTTACGCTAATTTTTTTCCGCGCCAAAAGCGCTCGCTAAATTTTTTACGCTAATTTGTTGTTCTACTCCAAATTTGTTGTTCCGTGCCAAAGGCGCCCGCGTCTTATTTTTGTTCTATGCCAAATTTGTTGTTCATTGTCGAACACTCTTGTGCCGAATTTGTTGTTCCACATCGAAGGCGCCCACGCTGAAGGCGACCGTGCCGCTAAATATTTCTATGCCGAATTTGTTGTTCCGCGCCGAAGGCGCCCGTGCCTTATTGTTGATCTACGTCGAATTTTTTGCTCTGTGTCTAAGGCGTCTGCACCGAATTTGTTGTTCTGCATCGAAGGCACCCATGCCAAAGGTGCCAACGCCGAAGGCGCCCGTGCTGTTAAATATTTTTACGCTAAGTTGTTCTTCTAAATTTTGGCCGTGGAAATAATTTTTTGGGAACAAATATTTTGCGAGGGAAAATATTAGATGATCCGTGCCCGCGGGCACGGGTTATGACTAGTCTATATTATAAAACAGGGATGTTATCATGGGTTTTTGGATAAGAGTTGGATAAGAGAATTTGGATAAGATATGAGAAATTGGGAAAAAGAATGGTTGGTTAGTACAATTTGGATAAGATAATTTGGTTAATATAAGAGAAATTGGATAAGAGAAATTGAGAAAAGAGAAATTGAAAGAGAAATTGTTGTGTAATTTGGAGGGAAGGGTTGAGGGATGTTTTTGAATTTGAAAATACATGAAAGGGATAGTTTTGAGGGGGAAATCTTGAATTTTAGGAGATAACCTATGGGGGAAAACCAAAGGCCTATTACTTTTCAAATCCCATTGTCTCCTGCGGCCATGAGCTGATAGCTTCTCTCCATCATCAAAGAGCATCGTAGCTCCTCTAAAATCGCAAACCAAACATTGCTCCCAACCTCCAAAGCTCAGGGCAGCACCTCTAAAATCTCAGCTCCCTTCAAATCTCCCCCTCCTTCCCTCCCTCCCTCATCCCTCATCTCCCCCAAAACCTCAGCTCATCTCCCCCTCCCAAAACATGCTGATCATCTCGACCCCCCCTACACCGAATCTGTCACCAGATGAGGAAGCCACGTCGGATCTGCCACCGGAGGAGGAGCCACGCTGGATCTGCCACCAGAGGAGGAAGCCACACCAGATCTGCCACCGGAGGAGGAAGCCACGAAACGTTCACTGTGCATTCTGACGACTTCCCAAGAGAAACATAGGAGGCTCAGCTTCCTGAGTTGATGAGACGATCTGAGCACAGTGAGAGAGCAAAGGCCAGATTTTGGAGGGAATGAAGGAAGATTATAGATTTTTTCACCCATGTTGTTTTTGTCCCGCTTCTAAAAATTGTAGCTTTTTTCTGGGTGCACTACTCACACTGGGTTGGATTCTAGAGACCCATATGATCTGCAACAACTGGGTATGATTTCTTGATTCTTTTTCTTCTTCTTTTTCCCAGTTTTAGTTTGCTGATCTGTAACAACTGGGTACGATGATGAAGACGGAAGAGCAGAAGGAGGTCGAGCTGCAGCTGGCAATTGAGATGCAAGGGAGGAGATTCACGGGCATGCATCTTCTCGACATCAAGAGCCTAATCTTTGGCTCATAAACTGAGCACCCTAAGGATACGGAAAAATTTGGACTTTAATTTTGGAATCAGTCTTCATTATCTTTGACTTGCAAGTTTGGAATCAGTCTTCATTATCTCCACCTTTTCTCATGATACCAAACCTTTAATTTTCTCTCATAGGTCGGTTGATATTCTAATTGTGGAGAGGAGTTATAGAATGGTGGGCAAAGTTGGAGTTTAATTACAGTTTTCCTGTATTTAAACTAAAATAGATGGACTTTGGTTGTTGCAGATGAAGGAAAAGAGGGAGCCGGAGGTTTGGATGATGGTTCTTTATCCTTATTAGCAGTTATGTTCTTTTCAGATCTACTGTTTTGATCATTGAAAGTTCATTGTAGTTTCCTATCACAACCTTAAAAAAACTCATATTTGTTTACTGTAATTTAGCATAACAAGTCATGAGCTATTTGAGAAATCAAATGTGTGCAAGCCAATTTACAAAAGCTTGGTTGTTGGCAGTGTATACATTGTTCTATTGTTGTTGTTGTTGTTGTATGTCTACTAGCATGAAATACTACTTCCTTTGTTTCAGAAATCTTTTTTTCTTTAGGGCATGAAAATTTTGTCATCCTAAGAGAGTTTCTATTGGCTGCTTTGCAGGTCGAAGGGTCTGGCACAGTGATGACTTTTGGCATTTTTAATTATCCTTTCTCAAAATTTGAGCTAATGGCAGAAGAACTTTTAATGAGCAATTCAGTGATCAAGGTGATTGATGTTTGAAATGCTCTTTTTGGCCATTAATCACCTACAAGCTTCTATAATCATAGTTTGATATAGTTCTTCTGCATTTATTAGTCATGTTTGAATTGCTGCAACTTATGTATGTGCACAACGAGTTTGTAGGTATGCAAGGCTACATGTGAAGTTGTATCATGTTGCAATGAATTTTCATATCAATCAGTTAATTTGTCGAAACAAACTTTCCATATGAGTTTGAGCATACACGATAGGCATGCTAAACTTTTATATGACTGTTTTTTGTATTAGAATGGCACCTAGACCATGGAATCAGGTAATGTGGTTGCATCAGGATCTGATTTAAAATGTGGTGTATAAATGTGGTGTTTGATTCAAATATGATGTTAACTCTGAATGCATGCTAACCACCACATATGCAGTAATTAATATATTTCTTCAATGAATCCAGGATATGATGTTAACTTATAGTTTTTCACTTTGAATACATATTTGTCAACTTGAATATATTTGAATACATAGAGTTTTTATATACCGAATATGTTAACTTATAGTTTTTCATTTATAGTTGTCACTTTGAATACATAGTTATAAAATCTATACTGAAATTTGCTCTTTATTCTTTATAAAATCTATACTGAAATGGAATACAGGCTAATGATGGGTTTTTTCCTGTAACATCATATGATGTGTTTTTCATGTAACATCATATGTTTTTCAATGTAATTATACTGAAATGGAATCCATTTGTAATTATCCATTTGTGACAATTGATGATTTGGAATACAGTTTAACATCATATTCCATGTTTCCATTCCATGTATAATACAGGTGGGGGTTTTTCACTTTGAATACATATTTGTCACCTTAATCCATATGATTTGATGATTTCGTTTGTGACATTTTGTTAAAGATGGGGTTTTCGGGTTGTCCTCCCATATGAAGGGCTTTTTAAGAAATTGAATTATCAATTGAAATTAACATTAATGATTATCGTTTGTTTGGGTTTATGCTTTTGTTAATTCAGATTAACTGATTATCCTTTTGTTTTGGAGTTGGACGTAATGTGTTAATTTCCATATTCAAATTTTCAACGTGATTGTGTGCCTTGCTTTCTTCAATAATGGATCTCTCAAGCGGCATGAAGAGTGAGCTTGCTTTCTTCAGGAATGTATCTTCTTTGTTCATTTGATTGGAATGGATTCAGATTGAGTTTTCTGTCTTTATTTGTAATTTGATCGTTATCCCGCCTTTTTTGTTGAGGGAATTGATTCCATGAATATATTAATTGGTAAATCAGATTATATTTTTTTTCAAATAATGTTGTTTACCAAATAAGGCTACAGGCTAATTTGTCTACTACTGATAGTTCTGGGCAATCATTGTAGGTAATCACTCATGTCAACATCCATTCTGACGAATGTTAAGAGTTTATATGCCTTACAGTTTACACATGTTTCTATGCATTATGTTTTCTGTCATTTTCGCGATTCATAACATTTATGTTTTTGACCCCACTATAGGCAAACACGCATGTCAATGTCCATCAGGATCACAAGGACATAAAGCTCTGGCAGGTATGCATTGAGCAATTCAATTTTTTGATAGTTTCTTTATCTCCTTTCCAACATCTTCCATAATCTTTTCTTGCAGGTATACACTCTTTTGAAAGGGTTGGAGAAAATTGTTGTTATTGCAGATGTACCAATGTTGGTCTGCCAGGATTTTAATTCTCTTCCAGGAAGGTATGTATCTGGTTTCTGATGGCATCAGTTAATATACACATAGTATTTGTACGTGTATGTATCTCATCTCCTAACCATGATTATCTAAAATGGGAATACAGTGCTCCTCATACACTCCTTGCAATGGGTAATGTTGACCAAATGCATCCAGACTTAGCGGTAGACCCCCTTAATATTTTACCGCCTGCAACAAAGTTGAACCACCAGCTCCCATTGGTAATAACCATCAATTGCCTGACCTATACTTTTCCATTTGTCCAAAATTTTGACGAATATTCATTCTACAGGTGAGCTCATATTCATCTTTTGCCAGAATGGTTGGGGTTCATCTCGGGCTATAGCAACAAAGAAGAAAATTGGACACTGCAACAAATGAACCTTTGTTCACAAATTGTACTAGGGAATTTATTGGGACCCTTGATTACATATTTTACACAGGTACACTATTTAATTACATACTTGCTTCGATGTTGTTTTGGAACTTTGGTTCTGTGTGGTTATGTGTTCACACACTGTATTTCAGCAAACTCATTGACAGTGGAATCAATGTTGGAACTCCTGGATGAGGAAAGCTTGCGCAAGGACACACCACTTCCTTCTCCAGAGTGGTCCTCTGATCATATAACACTTTTAGCAGAATTCTGATGCAAACCTAGAATCAGACGTTGATGTTAGAGGTAAATAGTAATCCCAAATGTTTTTTTGCACATATTTGTTTGCGGACATGAATTATTAATATTTGAAATATTGGTGAACTTCTTCCTTTTTTTTCTTTTCCTCACCCTTCCTGTGATAAGAGTACTCATAATTATCTATGATGGGGGTTAATTTGAAATGTATTAACATATGAAATTATCTGTGCGTAAATATTAGCTTTGAGAGGCAGAAGGGATAACATTTCATTATTGAAAAGATGGCTACATCGTGGGAAAAAGACAAATCTGAAGCAAACTTGAAATTTTATGGGATGTAATGGTACTGTACTTAAAAGTAGGATAAAATACACATAAACATGGATAGTGCAATATAAGTGAAAATTGCACGGTTGGCCGAATGGATCTCTAATTGTAATTGAACAATATTTGGAGGCATGTCCATTCTTTGAGAGGATGAGGAGATACTATGCTGCTCGGTTCGAAGGAAGCAGGTATCCTGTTTGCACATGTTAATGTTGTTCTTTGTGTTTATTGGAACAGTTGGATATGGAAGGGATGTTGCATACCTTTTGTGTTCTTTGGTTTGTATATTGGTTCGAGGGGAGTAACATTTGGGTTTGTTCTCTCCAATTCATTTCTTTTATTCTGATTTTATTGTGATGTTAAAAGGGATTAATTTAAGATTTTGGATGGGAATGGTATCCGTGAGATACTTTATGTTCAACATATTTTTGTCACTACCATATTGACTGGTTTGGATTGTGTAATCGGTCCTATCATCTCTTTGAATGTTAATGGAGCAATATCCAAGAAGATCTGTTCTCAGCTTAAGCAAAATAAGTAATACATGCAATTTCACAATGACAGTAATAAGGAAAAAGATTTTAACAGTCGCGAGCTCCGATCTCCCAAGAGCCATTGAGCCTTTAAATAGATCAAAACACATAGCACAGACACGTTTATTAGCTGTTGTTGATGGGTAGGCATCGGCACAATACTAACAGTTCAGAATGATGGGATTTCTAAGGTAGAAAGCAACTTAGAGACACGCTTGAACTGTAAAAAGTAGTAAGGCACAGTTCAGCAAAAAGCATGCACTTATCCCATCACCAGAGAATATATATTGGTGAAACAAACATAATGAATTACACTGTCTTGCTTATATATGTCCCTAATGTCAGTTGAACTGGATCTTTTTGGATTCAACTGCAGGTCATGTAAGGTACGGATGCAATCCCTTAGCTCATACAGATTTTAACCTATCTCACTTTGCAACATTTTGCTCTGAAACATATAATACGGACAAGAGCAAACATAAAGGTTAGATAATAAGAATCCAGTGATGGGCAAGAAGAATTCATAGAGGTCAGTTCTGTTGTTGAATTCATAGATAATCGACAATAGGTGCATCATTTTGTTGAATTCTAGCCCGAGATGTGTATGGGTATGGGTATATGTATGGTTTCCTCTGGGTAATGTTAAAACCTTCTGGTATCAAACTTTCTTCCAAACTACGAGACCTACAACTATTAAGTCCAGAATGCAACACAAGAACCTCTCCCTAGAGATAATTCCCATTTTGTACCCTTCTTTGGGAAACATCTATACTAGATCTTCATTAGAATGAGTGAAATACTTGGGATTTGTTACTAACATCTATTTTACAGGTTCCAACTTAGTCAATCTCATGAATGTATGCTGACCCTGACCCTTAAGAATTCTAAGTTGCTACCTCAAGATAGGTTTAAGACATTCTACAGAATCAATCTTTTGTTCTTGCTTAGTAAAATTAAATAATCATGAGATAGGATTAGAAATGCATCCATTCAACAAACATCACATAATGTGAGACAGATCCGATGAAGGTCAACATGACAAATTGATTAGAACATAGCATGTATTCTCTTTTTTCCTCTTTTTTCCTATATACACCAAATTACAACTGGTTGTAAATGCTCATAGACAAACATTGACAGACATAAGAGCTGGAACTTAATAGGTGTAGTATGTCTATTAACCGTTGGCTTTTGCTTATCTTACTTGACAGTCAGACGAAGTGTGTGGCTGATCTGGGTGCTTCTGTTTCATTGGCTGTGTTGTGTTATTTTTCAAGAACATGCAATCAGAATCATTCTAACTGTTTATATTTCGCAATTTGATAGATTGGATTTGCTAAGTATTAAAGAACACACTTTTATTTCCATAACTGTGAACATGTTGGAGTTATTATAATCATGCTACACTTTTATTTCCATCTCCATTGCAATTTGTGCTTAGATATAACTCAAGTGCTCACCTCAGTTGTGCTTGCAACATTAATTCTCACCCTCAACATTAATTCTCAACCTCAGGTGAGCAGAAATCCCTCAGCCTCCCTCCCTCATGTATGTAGAGTCCGAGCTCTAAGGTAAGCCAGGAATCCTTGAGTCTAGCCTCCATCATGCACGCAGAGTTGTTTTTGTTGATCATCTTTTTGAAATTTCTCTTTATTTAAAGTTGATTTAGAGTCTAGCCCCCCTCTCTTCTTTTGAAATCTCCCGTTATTGTTAATTGTATGTTTGCTTCATGTTCGCAGAAAACCAAAGACCGAGCTATCCCCCCTCACAGAAATCCCTGCAACCGTTTTTGTTTTTGTTTTTGTTGTTCGCATAAAATCTCTCTAAGGTACCGATCTCTAAGTGAGAAGTGGTAGTTGAAGCATTTTGTTTCAGCATTTGATTGTGTATTTGATTGTTGTTGGCAAAAAACAGGTATCTGTATTTGAAGCCAAAACATCATTTGGCAAAAAACAGCATTTGGCAAAAAAAACAGGTACTAAACTTTTCACTTTTATTGTTGTTGGCATTTGACTCTGATTTTTATTGGCAAAGTTGTTTCAGCTTAAGCAAAGATGTTTACATTATTGATACTTTAGTTTTCTTACTGATGTGTATGTTTACATTGTGTTTCAGTAAAGCTGTTAGTTTATTTCACTATGATTTTGTTTCAGCAATGTTGATAATTCAGTGATTTTTTTCCCCGAGGATTCTTAATTTTGTTACTTTTTTATTTCGAGCAATTTTTTTTCATATATTCTGTTTGGTTATCTTTATTTTTTCTATTGTTTGTGAAAAAATGGGGGTTTCCCCCCATAAACACTGGTTATATATTATTTTTTATCATTTTACTTAATTAATACAATTTTTACTTCTATTTGTATATGCATGATTACATTCCAACTGTCTTTGACAACTTCACTACTAATGTCTCTGTAAATGGTAGCATTGTCAACTTAGGATTGTGGGATACTGCAGGTATTGCAATTTAATGTCGTAGTAATTGAAATTGTAATTGCTCTATTTCCAGGGATTATAATTTAATGCCTTTGTTTTTTTAAAAAAAATAGGGCAAGAGGATTATAACAGATTGAGGCCACTATGTTACAGAGGGACAGACATTTTTGTTTAGGCTTTCTCCTTAATCAGCAGGGCAAGATATGCGAATGTCCTCAATCAGGTGATAACCATTCAATTTTCTTATTTTTCTTCTCACTATAAGGAAGAAAAAATGTATTTTTTCTTTTAATTTTAGATAGCTGATGTGATCTGATTGTATTATAGTAAAATTGTGAAAGTTCAATGCATAATCTCTAAGTTACATTCTTATTTTATTTTCAAATGTCTATAAATTGTCAAATATAACTTTAGGGGTGAAAGCATAACGTAGAATGCCTCATTTCTTATGTTTTGGTGGGCATGTTACATATATGTGTGTTTCCTTTGGCAAACAGTGGATGCCAGAATTCTTATTGCCTTCTGATCTTTTTTCCCCGTTGACTGTAGCTTATATGATAATCCTTGACGATTCGAAGGAGATTCGGATCCAAATTTCGGTATCGTAGTTTGTGAGTTACTTTCATACTGCTTTAGGTATGGGCTTCCTTGCATCTTTGATAAATATATATTTCAACCCTCTTTGTAAATAATCAACACACAATATAGAGATGATTTCTTTCCAAATTTTAACATTGTATTTCCAGTTTCCAACCAATTCAATCAATGACATATCTTTATGAATGATTTAAATCAATTGGTTCATCTCTGGATGATTTTTGTTTCAAAGTTCAATGTCATAGCATCATATTAGAGTCAAAAGACTTAAATAAAACCTAATATATACATTGATGTGCTTAAATTTCAATGTCATCGCATCACATTTTTGTTGGTGGAGAGTTTTGAGTGCATGGGTCCCCCGGTGGGTGTCAAGAAGCCATCATCGTTAAGCTGCCAAGGGTTTCATAATGTTTCTCGATGGTCATGGCATTAGGCACGAATTTGTACAGTATGTTGGAAAAGGATTTTGATGTGGTTTGTTGCATTGTGATGTGAAGAGTGTCTATTTATTTTTTACGCGGACTCCGATTGCACGAGATGAATGACACTGCATATAAATTTGGATTGATTTATACAATCTTTGGTTTAATTCCTTGGAACTTTTTTCTTATGTCAGAGAAGAATGGGGACAATGTTACAAATGTTAATAGATATCAACCAAAAGTATTACCTTTCTAAATACATTACAAATGCTGTTCCAAATTTCATTTTTAACTGTGGCCTCACATTTTAAGGCCTATGAACTGGAGATTAATACGATGCTAACTAGGTATACACAATTCCTATTACAATTACTTGCATGTGGTTTCTCTTCATTGTTCTTATACATGATATGCTTAATTTCAGGCGATGATGGATCCTGACCCTTTGAGGCGTCCTACAACCACGAAAGTCATAGAGAATTCCATCTGCGAAAAGGCACGTCGAGCAGTCTCCAGCACGTTTCTGCATTAGATCCAAACTAAAATTCAGCAGAAATGGACGGCCTGAACTTAAAGAAACCTCTTTCAAGCATGCGGTTGTAGTTTCATGCCAAGTTTTGGATATTCGTAGGATAAGCTTGACGATGGCGCAACAATAGCTACCATCTCTTTTGTACCAAACTTCAAATTTGTAAAGATGCCTCAAAGTGTCAAGGCTTTTGAGGGCTTATGGACAAGTGAATCCTCAATTTTTAAGGCTTACATTTCCATTTGTTAGTAAAAGAAATGGTTCTTCCATTGGCCAAAAGTATGTAGAGTAAATGGCCATCATTTAATAAAATTATGCCATTTATGTATATCACAATTATAATATCAGACTGTTAATTTTTAACATATATGATATAGAAACTAAATGCATATCAAATATTAATCATGCTGGATATTTACCTACATGAACCTCAAGGCAAATTGAGTTTCATGCAGCTATCCGTGGGATGCTAAACATTGATTTGTTAATCCATGCATTTTTAGCTATAAAGAAGCACTCGAACATTCACTCAAGGGAAATAAGGGGAAATAATAATATGTATTGTACACTATATGAGAGGTTTTTATTACATATGACGATATATCGTATAGAATCATATGATACGCGTTTTTTCTCTCATATGACCTTTATAATAGAGGAGAATACGTTTTGATATCTATTATACATTTGACAACCTTTTTTGAATTCTAGGGCTGACTAGGACAAGAAAAAGAGTAGCTGAGATTTGATCTTGGTAAATCAATGGTTGATATTGAATTTTGTGAAAATTTTAGTGGGAAAACATAAATTTTGTAGGGAAAAGTATCTTGGGAACCAAAACTTTGAAATTAAAAGTGTCTTGGGAAAGTTGTGGAGAAACATGATCTATTAAATTAAACAAATTAAAAAACTAGCAAAACAAAATTTAGCAGAACAAAAAACTAACGTAAAAAAATTTAAGTTAATACAGTCATCTAAAAATATCCCGAGGTTTGTTGTTCCGCGCTGAAGGCGACCCATAAATTGTTTTATGCGAATTTTTTGTTTCACGCCAAAGGTGCACACGCCAAATTTGTTCCGCGTCGAATGCGCTCGGGCGTTGTTCCGCGCCAACAGACGGTGCACACCCAATTTTTTATGCTAATTTGTTGTTCCACGCCAAATGCGCCAGCGCCGAATTTGGTGTTCCACGCCGAATGTGCTCGCACGTTGTTCTACTAAATTTTTTACGCTAATTTGTTGTTTCGCGCCAAAGGCGCATGCACCAAGTTTGTTGTTCCACGCCAAATGTGATTGCGTCGAATTTGTTGTTCCCGGCCGAAGGCGCCCGCTAAATTTTTTTACGCTAATTTGTTGTTCCACGCCAAATTTGTTGTTCTGTACCGAATGCGCTCGCACATTGTTCCGCGACAACAGATGACGCCTGTGCAATTTTTTTCGCTAATTTGTTGTTCCGCGCCAAAGGCGCCCACGTCGAATTTGTTGTTCAGTGTCGAATGCACTTGCGTGTTGTTCCGAGCTGAAGTTGTTGTTCCGCAAAATTTTTTATGCTAATTTGTTGTTTCGCGCCAAAGGTGCCCGTGCCAAATTTATTGTTCTGCACCGAAGACGCCCATGCCGAATTTGTTGTTCCACGCCAAAGGTGCTTGCACGTTGTTTTGCACCGAAGGCACCCGTTTGTTCTTCCGCACCAAAGGCCCCTGCGTCGAATTTGTTGTTCTGCGCAAAATGCGCTAGCGCGTTTTGTCGCGCCGAATTTGTTGTTTCGCTAAATTTTTTACGTTAATTTGTTGTTACGTGCCGAATGCCCCACGCCGAATTTGGTGTTCTGCGTCGAAGGCACTCGCACGTTATTCCACGCCAAAGTCGTCTGCACCGAATTTGTTGTTCCACGCCGAAGGCACCCACGCCGTGTTTGTTGTCCCGTGCCAAAGGCACCCACCCCGAAGGTGCCCATGCCGCTAAATATTTTTTCGTTAATTTGTTGTTTTTTTTTAAATTTTGGCTGTGAAAATAATTTTTTGGGGAACAAAGATTTTGCGGGGGAAAATCTTAAATGAACCGTGCCCGCGGGCACGGGTTATGACTAGTATATATATATATAGTGTCATAGTAACATGAAATTATTACTAACTTATATGCATTTATATATGACTTTGCAAGAATATTCATTGGCTCTTTGACTTCCTATGGGGTGGCTTGATTTTGGGATATTATATCTAATTATCTCTTCTCTAATCATAATTTGTGCCAATCAATAATTTTTCAATCTTCCACCATTAAAAGAAACTAATATTTAATATAAACGAATAAACATCACAATATATAATGCACACAAAGAAGCATGTTAGCGTGTAGAACATGTAAGAAAATATGCTAGATATACTAAACTATTTAGCATTCATCGGAAGCATCGGAAGATTGAAAATTCAAATTTTTATACGACTAGATTATAACTAAGATCGACTACAAAGCTTGGAATTACTGCTAATAAAAGTTTCGTGTCTTAACACAGATATTCTTACGTGATATCAGATCCAATTTTTTTTGGTGAAGTCCAAAACGTCGCCGCTCTATCCATCATGATACAATAGATGTCGCACAATGGTGACAACACTGTCATCCACGAGCTCCTCCTGAGCCTGAACTCGACTCTTAATTAATGTGGCTAGGAATTGAGTGGAGGGGAAGGAATGTCTTCGAGATGACGCAACCAGTGTATTGAAAACACGTATATGGAACACGTTTCATGCATATGACCAAGATATATACGTGACTAACCTTTGATTTTCATACATGAAGAGAGAGGATCAAAGGGACTCACGCATTGTCTCTAGCATGGTGCGGTTTGTACATTGCATGAAGCCATGCAAAACACAATGTCCTTTTACGCATGAAGTGGTCCTCCACTAGAAGCCATGCAACAATTGCATGGATATAATAATGCCACCATCTAGGATTTATTATCTCTTTTTGGAAGAATCAACTGCACCCATTGTTAGCAGACATATATATTTTTCTTCATCATACATGAATCTCTTGATCCCATTTTATAGAGAAAGGGAGGAGTCCAACTCAAATTTCCAATTGTGTTGTTTGAAGAACACATGTAGAATATGTATTCTAATCCAACTAGGACTCTTGATTTGAATCTAATTCAAATCCTAAAATCAAGGTGGATCATTCAAACTAAAAATCATATGAATCTTCTAACAATTAGGAATTCATATTAGAGTCAAACTCTATAAGTTAGGGTTGGTTTTGGATCCATCAACTGAATCAAACCAGCACTCACCGATTGAACCAAAATCCTTAGCCCACTTGGGCCAATTAGTCGACTAGTACTTATGCACTAGTCGATTAATGCCCAATTAGTCGACTAGTGCTAAAAGACTAGTTGACTAGGAAACTCTGTTTTTCATGCAGGCCGGTTAGTCGACTATTAAAGCATCATTAGTCGACTAACCACATGTTACGGGTTTGGTTTGGAGTTTATGTCTTCTCCTTTTGTTTGGATTATTTGCAACTCTTTACGAATCTTTCCAATGCGCACTTGCAACTCCTTGCAACGTGGATTCTCTCTCTAATAGGCTTAATCACAACGCTGGTAATCGGTCTCATACATCACGTGTGCATGAAGCTCATTTCTTCGTTTCTCGTGAGATGTCGTTATCTGTGTGACTCTAATAGCCCGATTCCAATGAGCACGATCATATCGCTTTTAAGGTGCAGTATGTTGGATCTGGATCTAAGCTTAGGGGGTGAATAGGCTAATAAAAAATTCTCGTGCAACCCACAAGAAATCACACGCAGTTATAAACACACGAGTAAATAATACACAATCACAGATGCACAACAGATTTTCACTGGTTCGTTCGATCACCACGACCTACGTCCAGCCCCCGAAAGCAAATATTATATTAATAGTGTACATGCACAACCGTAATAGCTAGAGAACCAATGTCTCTACACTCACCAGGCTCAGTACCCCACTCACCGTGTTCAACACCATCAATCCTAATATATGCTCTCACTTGACGACACCCGTCAAGTTCCTCTTGTCTAGACCACCACTAGATAAGACCCCAAAATGTCACACTAAAAGCGGTAAAGTTTCCCTTACGGAGATCAAATAATACTACACAAAAGTAATAATAAGAGTTTAGAAATCTCAGTTTTGTGTAGCCGTCGTCGTCTCCGTCAATCAGCACGCCCAGCTCTCGTCTGGCAAGATGTAGATGTCACCTCTCTATCTCGCAACTCAAGTTGCAGCAACTTGCAACTTGCGGCCTTCTTGGTTCTTGGTTTGGCAACTTGCGGCAATAGCAAGGTGAACTCCCCTAGTTGATGCGGCAATGGCAAGATTGACTTCCCTTGTTGATGCGGCAATGGCAAGATGAAGATGAAATCTTGGCTTGCTTGTCATGCGGCAACGATGGTCTTGTTATGAAGCTTTGGCAATGAGGAGCAATGGAGGATCTTGCGTGGCCTTGGTTGCTTGAAGGTTGCGCAATGTAGGATTAGGTCTTTGGTGTCTTGCGCAAGGAGATGAAGCAAGGCTCTTGAAGATGTAGCTTGCGGCAAAAGGAGTAGTGCTTGAAGCTTACGTAAGGCAGAGATCTTTGGCCTTGGTTGTGTTTTTTGCTTTGAGGAGAGAATTTGGAAATGTAGGGTTTTTTGTGGTAATGGCCTTGGTTGAAGACGATGATATGAATTTTAGGTTGCAGCTTCAAGGCTAGGGTTTCTTTAGATCTTTGGCCGGCCTCTTCTTTGGTGTTTGCCGCACACACACACCTCTTTGATGATGGGGTTTTTATACGATGCGATAGGGGCTTAGAGATGGGTGCGACCAAGGAGGTTTGGCATGTGTAGAATTCTATTAGAGATATGAATATAAGATTTGGAGGGATTTGAGTGGGATTTGAGTGGGATTTGATTAGGAGTTTGAATTGGAATTGGATTAGAATGGCAATGGGGATATGAATCAATCTTAAATTGATTTGAATAAGATCCTCTCCAATTTGACTTGGTCCAATACTTATAGCTGTAATCTCCATATCTTTGACCAAGTCCTATTTGCTAAGTGTATTGCAAATTCTCCATCTTTCACCTTGCTACATGTATAGCAATTCCTCCATCAAATTGACCAAGTCATGTATTTGAAGATTTACAAGCGTGCCACTCCTGAAAACAATTATCACACACATTAGAACGTTCACACACGTTTGTTATCATCAAACACGAAGTTATCGATCATTGTATCCAACATACGTTGTATCCAACACAGTAAAGGTGCTAGCCACACATACCATCACCATCCTTTAGGAATCATCGTTGTTTGGTTAGCATGGAAACTGAAGTATCTTAGAACCAAATCATGGGCCTTACCGTGACAAATTCTATGTAGTCCAGTCACTATGTCATCACTATGTCACTAAGATGTTTTGGGTACGGCTTCCTGTCAAACCATAGTATACCTTATGTCCAAAGCGGAATGCGCACACATAGTATTCGAGGTTGGATATAACTTATTACCACTAACAAGTTTATCGGTATGCCTTGGCCAAGGACTTAACTATGGGTCACTTCTGAGTCTGTGCAATACTAACCTCCCATACCTGGAGGAGACGAATCCCATCTTGATGGCCACTCTCTTCGCACGCTTCTAACTATATCCAGTGAGTACCTACGTATTGTTTGTAATGCCGATCTTCGGTAAAAGCCAAATTATAGCCTTTCACGCTCTAGGTCGTGCATCTCATCTCAGGTAATAATGAATATGTAGTACATATTGTCACCTGAGAGCTTTTTGTTGACAGTCAGAGTATGAATACGGTGCAAAAGCTTCTTGACAAGTCGTTTTGTGAACTTCTCCTAACAAGCACATGTGTGTTGTCTCACGATGTCTCCACATTGAGCGACCATGAGGCCAGCCACAACCATCCAATAATTGAGCTCAATGCACATTGGTTTATCTGTAACACCGATATCCCATTCTTGATATTCCAACATCCAGGAATATTTTAGGAGAACCATTAGGCATCATTATCTGATCTCATCATGATCCCAATGTGCGTCACATGCATCTATAAGGACTTTATCCATGTAATTATATTATAACCTTGAAGTTGCACGCTCAAATGCATAAGGATTATATAGATAAAGAGGACCAAATAGCTTACTATCATATTGAACAAGATGTGTAAATTCCCAAATTGACGTAAGGTTACATATTCCCCAACATTTTCCATTTGCACTTATGGCCAATTACAGTAACTCATACTGGTTTTATCCACCAATCTCTCTAGTCAGTTTGTGGAAATGCCTTCATGAGTGGATCTACTACATACTAACTCTTTATTTATGTTATCTTGAATTTCATGTCTCATATGAAATCTGTTCAAGATATTCTTTGGATCCTCAGCCAAAGTTCTCCTTATGCATCATCATATACGACTGAGTACCTCAGTATATGCGTTCATTTAGCCATAGTACTATGCTTAGAACTCTTCAAAACTACTGCCTTCCTCTAAGGTTGAAAGCTTATCCTCCCACTGATCAGTTGTTATCCATGTCATCTTGGAAATTTGGAGTCAGTAATGTAAGGACCGTTATCTTGCAATTCTAACAATAAACACTCTAGAGGGGGTGAATAGAGTAATGTCAATAAATTGTGCAATTAAAATTTAACTTGCAAATGCGGAATAATAAATGCAAGATGAATTAATCAACACAATCAAACCAAACACAAGATTTTACACTGGTTCCCCAAACTTGGGTACGTCCAGCCACACCAATATCCACTATAATTTCCACAAAGAGAAGTGAATAGAATCTCACACAGAGATACTTCACACAGAGGATTTTGTCCTACACAAGAACCCAACCAACCCTACACAAGGGTCAAACTCCCACACAGAGAATTACTAATACACACACAGAGAATATGTGTTAGTCATACACTAGAACACCAAACTCCCACAAAAAGAGTAACTCACACAAAGAGAGTAACCAACTCCCACAAAGAGGGTGTCTAATTCCCACAGAGAATTAGGGTTTCAAGAAACAAAATGAAACAAATAAACTCTTACATATGCCTTGATGATAAACTTACTCATTAATGAATGCAAGGCATGGAAGAGATCTCCAAGTGACGAGATTTGCTTGAAATGCATTTGGATGATTTCTCTTGAGCTTCACTTCATGAAGGAGAGGAGGGAAATAATAGAGTTTGAGAGTGGCTTTAATCAATCTCTAATGATTTTCAATAGTTCTAAGAAGTTCTAATGAACTCAGCCATCTCCTATACATAAGAAGCCCAAAGGAACCCTCAAACTGAAAGAAAAACCCCAAAATAATAAATATGCAACAGCTATATTTTGGCAGTTTACGGCACAGACAGTCGACTAATGAACAACTGACAGTCGACTGGTCAACGACTATAAAATTTTCAACGACCATAATCTGAGCCAGGACAGGCGACTGTAGAAGACTACACAGGCGCATGTACAATGTGTATGCGCCTGAATATCCTTCAACATGTGACTTACTTGGGATGAAAATGGAGCTAAAAATGCAACTTTCGCACTTGCGCTTTTAGACGATAGATGAACAAAACACATGCGCCTGTAAATTGACAGACGTCTGAATTATCGTCATCAGTCAACTGACTTGCAAAGTGTGATGAAACCCAGAAACGGCAAGTTACGCACTTTGGCACACAGACGACTGTAGAACAATACACAGTCGCCTGATGGAAGACAAACGACTGTAAATTGAACGTCAGGCAACTGTTTCCAAAAGCTCAAGTAAGAGTCAAGAACTGGTTGACTTGAGCTGTGCATGCTAGTCGGCTGTAGAAGGCTGGCCAGGTGCCTGGATGACATCCAGTCACCTGTCGTCCTTCATCAGTCGACTGTGGAAGAGCCAAAAACTCCAGTAAAAGTTTAAGGTATGGTGAACCAAATTGGATGATACGTACTATGATAATCATAAAGCTCACTAAGATGGGTAAATGCATATGCATGAATGAGTATACTATCTATCAAGGCATTACTAAACCTAGACTCAAAAGGAGAAATGCAAGTAATAAAAGATATTACATGGATTACATTGCTTCCCTTAAAGTCTAATCTTCAATCACTTGTAGCTATGATGCTTCCCATCACCTACAAGCTTTGGCACCCCTAGAGTCCAAGCTATGTCATTGCTCCTCTTGATGTCCATCCTTGCACTAAGCATTTAGTTTCCAAAAGTGATATTCTTGAAGTGATAACTATGCGAATAAAATATGAGAGTCATTAGCAACAATATAATGTTGTGATCAACATCAAAATAACATTGGTATGAAATACCAATACTCAACAAGTAAATCTTTTACCAAAAGATTACTACTCCCACCGTAAACCCGTTTACGATAATCCAAGTTCTCCTAAAAATCTTTTGAAGAAATATAGTGACGACTGTGCTTTGTTTGATTTCAACATCTCTATGTTTATCAATCATCAGCATATAATCCTTGTACACTACAAGGATTATGACAGCGTTTCCACTGATCTTCTGTATGCATGATCCATCCATATTTTGATAGAGTTAAACTCTTTGACTATCTCATCAATTTGGATGATCCAGCTTCTTAATGCTTGCTCTCACGGACTTCTAGCTCTCTAGCTCTAGTCATGGAAAGCTACTCTAGCAAGCATAATCCGAATGGACTAACGCATGGTTACAAGTGGCAAAATCTCGTCAAACCTTTTGACAATATCTTTTTACCACCAACCTTGCCTAGTATGTCTCAACCTTTCCACTTTGGATTTCGTAGCGTCAAACTACCTTGTCCACACTCTACGTTGCTCCTGGAAAAACAACACGACCATCATCAATCATGATGTCCATTAGTTTTCCTAATTGGTTGAGTATAACATTGATGTTTGGTTCTATCTCTTGATCCTTTTAATTTGTGTATCTGGAACTCGTTTCAGTTCTTTCACATTGCCCACCATCTCTTAACTAAGAGATACCTTCTCCAAGAAGGTGGCACACTAAGTAAATTGAGCCGTGTAACATGCTCAGTGGACGTGTCGAGTTTCACTGTCCTCCCAATTTTGATTTCCCGTGGATTCGAGGAGGTACCTATCGTAGAAGTCAGAAGGCATCCCTGGAAGTCGAACCCAAGCAACAACTTTGGAGAGTACATGAAGCGATGGACAGAAACCTGGGCTCCAAGGATGAATGGTGAGATAGAATCCGAAAATCATCTAAGGCCCCTTTGTCAACATTGTGATGTAGTCATCTTGGTTGGATAAGATGATCATATAATAGTTGTTGTCGTAGTCAATAACAGTAAGATCTCCCAAAGGCTTCCACATGGCTTTGAGTTTTTGACGGAGTTTTGTATCGAATATCACTCCCCCAAAGTTTCACAAAGTCTGTCGAATTCCATGTTCCTGTCTACGCATTCCTAAAAGAGGTAGAGAAGGACATCAATAATCTTCCATCTTTCCTAGAGAAAGTAATGTCATCAGGTTTGATGTTGCCCGCATCAATTGAATCCATGAAAGATGTAGATCTGTTGGAATTGTTGTTTAGGACCATATCGCGAAAGGATAGTGGAGGCTGTTGGACAGCAGCTGAAATTCGCCATGGTCACCTCAGGAGGGGAATCTCCCTCCCTTGGCGGAGGGGAAACACTCATTGTCCGCAGCCAATGAACAGTTGAAAGATCAAACTCGCCGCCGATTGATCTATATTGATCCTCTGGTAAGTATCATTTTGATGGGAATACCAAATTATTAATGCATTAAGAAGTCCCTTGATTACCTTTTAAAACATTCTGATCAACGTTAAATGAGAAGTGAAAATGAAACTTCCCATCTCATGTTTTTTTTTCCTTGGCTGACAACAACCATGCTCTGCACAAAAAGAATCTGATATCTTTGGTTTTGGGTAGGTGGGTTAAATATCAGATGAGCGGTTGGCTTTGTTAGGCTGCGTCACAAGGAAATAATTCGGTTTGAATGTCAATCACATCAACATTAACTATTAAGGCCAAGGTTAGTTTGAGTCACTATGGAAATTCTCCACCATGATACATGCAAGCATCAGATTCTTCACTTTAACTTGAACACTATTGAGATAATTATCATTCTAACACGGTTAACACGTCACATGGCTCAGATTTTGTTATGTCACATGGCTCAGATTTTGTTATGAAAAAAGAACTAAACAAGTCCATGCAGTGTGTAAACTTGCGTGAAAGAATAGTCCATCGAGCAGATTTTTCACCAGCAATACCAGAGTAATTAGAGCACTTTGAGATTCACATGCACATTACTAATTGGACTGAATTGGATGAAGCACTTGATCTCTTTAAAATTAATTCTAACTACACCTGCTTGCTGACATTGTTTTTGTTCCCTAAAAGAGGCCACTGATTTATTTTTTTTGGATGAAGCAAGGATTTCTCATTAAATGCAACATCTCTGCTGATCACTAATTTGGACGTTGGATCAGTGGTCTAATTCTTTATCTTTTCACCCTTGAAGCATAACCAGGAAAATACCTTTTTTACCCTCGGGTTACACGTTCAATCATTATTCACGACAATACATAATATTTTCAAAACAGAATAATCAACATGTTTTTCTGACCATGCCGTAATAGATCTTTTACAATTAATTACAGTAGTAGCTGAAGATCGGTTCACTAGACAGTAAGCTGGGGATACACTATCAGCCTAAAATTCCTTTGACAATTCAGCATTTAAGAGTGTACATCTTCAATTCTGCAGAATTTTCCCAGTAAGATTCTGTTCATTTGTCATACACCTTCAATTTGCTGCAGAATTTTTTCAATGCCTTGCTCTTTCTGGTAAAACTTGTTAAACTCTTTGGAACAAAACTCCAAGCCATTGTCACTGTGAGGATGCTTTATCTTCTTCCTGGTTTGTTTCTTTATTAAAACTTTCCAATTCCCAAACGAGTTGACAACTTAGCTTTTCTTCAATAAATTTCAGAAGAGTTAGTGTATACTTATTATGGCTTTGGAGGGACCCTTGGTATCTGAGTGGATATAGTTCAAAATAGACCTTATCCTATGAATAGCAACTCCAAACTTGATCCTTTCTGCTTGCAAAATCACAATACTTTCAGAAATCTAATTGCTCTAAATTATGACCTTTTAAGCAACTCTTATTTGCTTAAGACCGTCTTGCCACTCTCGCTTATGTACCTCAAGCTTATATACCACAATCTGGTAGTGTTTGACTCAGACTCTTTTAATGCTACCTCTCTCTCCTTTTTCTTTTTTTCTTGTTGAATAAATTTCTTTCTTTATTCGTTTGGCTTCTTATTCTATTATCTTTCATAAAGGAGAATGGCTCGGCTAAGTGGGATAGCCGAGCCAGAACAGAAAAACAATAGAATAGATATAAATAAAAAGATCTCAGCTAAGAGGAGTCATGGAACAGAAAAACAATAGAATAGTCTAGAAACGCCCGCTTAGCTTAGTCTTTTGTCTCTCTTTCTTGCGGAACAAAAATTCATCGAATTAGATTGACAGGATAAGAAATCTATCGAAGAGTTGGTGTCGGACTAGCCGAGAATCTGAGTTTATCGGAAGCTTGGTCTAAAATTCCCGAAAAATTAGCTTTTTATGATTACATTGGTAATAATCCGGCAAAAGGGGGATTATTCAGAGCGGGCTCGATGGACAGCGGGGATGGAATAGCTGTTGGATGGTTAGGGCACTCCGTCTTTAGAGATAAAGAAGGGCGCGAGCTTTTTGTACGTCGTATGCCTACTTTTTTTGGCAATAATGAGCCAAACTAGTATTTGCAGTGAATCCCCCAGTTAAGTAGTCATGCATTACGATAGGAACTCCCAATTCTCTGGCAAATACGGCCCTTTTGATCATTTCTTCACATGTACCTGCAGTTGCATTCAAGTAATGTCCTTTAATTTCACCTGTTTCGGCTTGTGCTTTATAAATTGCTTCAGCACAAAATATGAAACGGTCTCTCCAACGCATAAAAGGTTGTGAGTTCACGTTTTCATCATCCTTGGTAAAATCAAGCCCACCGCGCAGACACTCATAAACCGCTCTGCCGTAGTTTTTTGCGGATAATCCCAATTTTGGTTTAATAGTACATCCCAATAGGGGACGACCGTACTTGTTCAATTTATCTCTTTCAACTTGGATGCCGTGGGGCGGGCCTTGAAAAGTTTTGGAATAAGCGGAACAACTCAAAAGATAAAGAAGTATCGTTAATCTCTTCATGCTCGTTCCAAGTTCGAAGTACCATTTGTACAAATAAGAATCTCCTTCCTTACACGATTTCTTCTTCATATAGATAGATATAGGATCTATGGGGCAATTACTTAGAAGTACATTTTGTGCAACAGCCCTTCCTATCTGATAGAAAAGGATCCCATGATCCTGAACCGATCTTACCTGAGATCGCAAATCCCAAGTTTGTCTATATTTCTCATTTCTAGTATAGGAAGAAATAACTATTTATCTTTTCGATGAGAATTTTTTTGTACATGACATGAGAGAAACCTGTCTTTATATTTCTATTTATATTTCTAATTGAGAAAAGGATTCTATCATAATATATATTGAAGTGATACCCTAGATTCCCCCAAAAGAGAATTATTTCTTTTAATACTCCCCGTTAACAATTTCAATGATTGGATCATATGCTTAATTATGATAGGAAATAAAATAGTAAAATGACTATTCATCTATTATATTTTCATCAAATAGGGGGCAGGAAGACTATATGAAAAAATGGTGGTTCAATTCGATGTTGTCTAAGGAGAAGTTAGAACATAAATGTGGGCTAAGTAAATCAATGAATAGTCTTAATGCTGTTGGACATACCGGTGGAAGTGAAGAGCCTATTCTAAATGATACGGAGAAAAACATTCCTAGTTGGAGTGATAGTGGTAGTTATAGTTTCAGAAATGTTGATTATTTATTTGATATTAGAGATATTTGGAGTTTGATCTCTGATAACACTTTTTTAGTTAGAGATGGTAATGGTGACAGTTATTCTGTATATTTTAAAGAAAAAAAAATAGTGGGTTCCATCGTTTCTATGGTTACTTCGTAAACGGCGAGGTCCTCTCTATACACCGGAGCCCCTTCTTTCATTTAATCAAATGGTATTGTGAACTTGTATAGTTCACTCTCTTTGGCTCTACCAATCAATTATACAGTAATTGCTCTTTTCACAAAAAAAGCTATCCATACAGTGACGACATTTAATTATGAAAGTTGGCTAGGTAGCTGACCTTGTTAGTCCGTTCTTTCAAAAATAGAAACATAACCTTTTTACTTCTTATTCGTTATTCATTGGTCAGTCAACTTTGATTCTCTATCAACCAATAATGTGAGACCATTATTAACATGGTTAAAGCTAAACTGTTTGAAGTCCGGGCATAACATGGTACTCTTTCTACCACTACGTTGGAAATATTCAAAAAGTTATAATTGGTTAGTCAAATGATATGACCAAATAGTTAGGTAAAAGTAATTATTTAGTTAAGTTATTAACTTTATCAACTAAAAAAAGATATTTATTAAAATGGGGAATATGAGATTTTGAACTATTCTACGATTATATTACCATTCTAGGCCAATCATTTTGGGTATAATGGTAGATGCCCGAGACCAAGTTACTATTATTTCTTTCTCCTCCCTCATGTTAAGTTTTTCAATTTTTCTAGATAAATGATTAGCTAAAGATTCTTCCACAATGGACTCTGATAAGTGAGATTTCGAATAAGTGTTTACAGAATCTTCTTCTGTCCGAAGAAATGATTCATCGAAATAATGAGTCACCCGTTCCATTGATATGGGCACATCTGAGATCAAGAAATACTCGGGAGTTCCTCTATTCAATCCTTTTCCTTCTTCTTGTTTCTAGTTAGAAGGTATCATGACCAATCATGAACGATTCACTAAATCATTAATACGGATAATATCCAAATACCAAATACGTTCTCTATGTGATCCATGTAAAGTAAAAGGAGTTGTTTTAGGAAAGACAAATTACATTAGGTAGAAAAAATGGATTTATCCATCGTGATATCGACCAATCCTGAGTAAATAGATTCATTGTGCAATTTGTGAGTTGAATAAAGTAATAGTAATAATCTATGTCGTGTAATTTCATTCAAAAAAGCGGATTATCATACATATTCGTGTAGAAAGATGAATAGGTACACTTCATTTAGTTCTCATTCCTTGCACTTATTAACTACTTAATATTATTTATAATAGATATATTTACCATAAGATATCTTTATAATAGGTACAAATATGAAATCGAGGTACCCATTCTATGACAGATCTTAACTTACCCTCTATTTTTGTCCCTTTAGTGGGTCTAGTATTTCCGGCGATTGCAATGGCTTCTTTATTTCTTCATGTCCAAAAAAAGTTCTTGCTAATGGTAAAAAGGGGGCTTTGAATGTAGGTGCTGTTCTTATTTTACCCGAGGGATTCGAATTAGCCCCCCCCGATCGTATTTCTCCTGAGGTGAAATAGCAGATCTGTTACAAGATCAATTCGGATTGGCTCTTGTTCGTTTAGAAAATGCGATTCGAGGAACGATATGTGGAGCAATCAGGCATAAATTGATACTGACTCCTCGAAATTTGGTAACTTCAACTTCATTATATAATAATGGATTATGTAGCGGGTATAGTTTAGTGGTAAAAGTGTGATTCGTTCAATTAATAACTTAAATAGTTAAGGGGTCCTTCGGTTTTTCATATTCCGATCACAAAAAACTTTACGGGTTGGGTGTCTAATTGTCTAGGCGGTAATGATAGTATCTTGTACCTGAACCGGTGGCTCACTTTTTCTAAGTAATGGGGAAGAGGACCGAAACATGCCACTGAAAGACTCAAATCCAGTATCGGGAAGTACAGCTTGCGGAACTTCAATATCCACAGGCTTATTAGCTAAATGGCAATTGGCGCATACAATTCACCGAACGAATCAAATCAGATGGTTCTATTTCTCAATCTTTCTGACTTGCTCCTACGGAACCAAGGTCGAAAGATTGAGAAAGTCAGTCATTCACAACCACTGATGAAGGATTTTGTTCTAGTATGTGAATAAATCGCGAATATGGTCCAAGTAATAAATGCCCAAGTTTCTTTTGGGTCCCAATTCCAATAAGATCCCCATGCTTCGTTAGCCCATACTGCTCCAGAAAGAATACCTATAGTTAAAAAGGTAAACCCTAAACTAATGACACGATAACTCCAATAATCCAAGCGTTGAGTTAATTGATATTTGTAATAATTTCGAAATGAAAGAAAAGAAGGGTGTTTAAAAACACTTTTTTTTCGTCTCGAATATAAATCTAAATGGGGCGTGGCCAAGCGGTAAGGCAGCGGGTTTTGGTCCCGTTACTCGGAGGTTCGAATCCTACCCGAACCTAAGAAGACGAAAAGAACAAAAAAGAAAAAAAATCGATATCAAATATCAATAGAAGTTACTAATTAGAAATTCCATTTCTAAAGATTTCGTTGTAATTCTAATTAATATTAATAGAATATTATATAGTAATAGTGTAAGTAATACGATTTTATCTAATTATCAATTATTCCTATCCTAATCCCAGTATTTCAATTTCATTTAAGTACCTTTTTTCTATGCTATGATTTCGTGGAGCTTTTATTTACTTTAGACGGGACCTGCTTTCTATTTCTGTTTTCCAAAACAAAATAGGATCTTGGGATTTTTGCTGAGGTTCAAAACACCTTTTCTTTCTCTTTCCTTCCTATCCTAAAGAACTGAAAAGGGGGCGAAGTTTTAGTCACGTTACGTAGAATTGTATCTTAAATTTTCTTCATTTTTTCGCATATCAATAACTAGAATGAAAAAAGGGAATGACAAGGCATCTGGGAATAAACGATTAATTTCTATCAATAGACCCATCAATAGGGACGGTAAATGTCTTAATAAACCGGCCTTTCGAATTTCAATCAGACCAGACACGAGTCCTGAGCAGAGTAAGGCGAATGGCAATGAGAATTCTCAAACCTGGTGGCTCGATCAATCTATATTGATTGACTGCCTCCATGATGTTGTTGGTAGTAAATACCGCGGTTTTTAGTTTTGGATCTTCCAAATCATTCCTGCAGTAGATCCGGACCAATTTTTTTCTGATCCTTCGATAAAAAGATTCAAGGGTTTAAAAACTAGACTAGAATAAAAAGGGATAGGTGCAGAGACTCAATGGAAGCTGTTCTAACGAATGGAGTTGACTACGTTGCGTTGATAACAGGAATCCTTCTATCGAAATTAAAGAAAAGGTGACCTATCTATCTAATACGTACGTATACATACTGACATATCAAACGATTAATCACGAGCCTGTACAGTTTGAAGAGGGGGTTTTATTGATAAAAAAGAAGAATCTACTTCAACCGATATGCCCTTAGGCACAGCCATACATAACATAGAAATCACACTTGGAAAGGGTGGACAATTAGCTAGAGCTACGGGCGCTGTAGCGAAGCTGATTGCAAAAGAGGGTAAATCGGTCATATTAAGATTACCATCTGGGGAGGTCCGTTTGATATCCAAAAACTGCTTAGCAACAGTCGGACATCGAATCGAATTGGAAAATGGAAAGATTTGTACAAGTTATACGTTTCATCACCACTTTGTAGAAAATCGTTAGGTATGAATATGTCATATACATGTGACTCGATTGGTGAAATAGTCTCTCTCTCCAAAAAAATATGTTTTTTTAACCGACGCACAAAGAAAAGTAGGAGAACGTATATGGAAGAACTATAATAAATATAATAAACTAAAATAAGAAGAAATCCTTTTCTATACCAAAACCATTTTGTATGCGTATAAAGTCCAACTCAATTCTTTTATACTAGTAAAAAGTCTAATAAGTCTAATTCTAATCTAAGTATGAATTCATCAAATATCCGAATATTATTTCGTAACACAGAATTCATCTTTTTAGGCTAGGCCTCTGATTTTGAATTGATGCCGTATTCTTACGCTATGGTTAGACGATGCAACATTTCGAAGTAATTAATTTAATGGAATTGATCCGGGAGGGTTTTTCGTCTTGAAATCCGAATAATATTCGTTATTTCAAGTAGGTTTTTCGAGTATTTATCGAAAAGAACAAATGAAGATGAAATTCGTTCGAATTTGCCCAATTGAGATATCCGAAAATCCTATTTACTTAACTAAATATATCTATTTTAATTCGATTTTGAATTTTATTAATTATATATTATTATTATTTTTCATCCGAAAGGGGACCCTTATTCTATTTCTAGAGTCCTTCTAGATCTAAGGACTCAATTTTTATACAAAAATAGGAATAGATCGATAGGTTCGATACCTTGTTATAGAACTCGTGCTTTAGAGAAATATCAGAGAGAGTTGACAAATGAAGCAGTTCATTAACAATGCCCATGACGAATTATAATTGTTGGTGCTTCTTAATATTGATATAATCAACATGTTTTTTTGATTTTAATAATTTATTAATAAATTAATTATTAAAAGTATATGCGTGAGACACAATCTACTAATTTGATCCATTTCAGATATCCTACTATAACTATATCATAGTTTCATCCACTAATATTTATAATACTTCGGGCGCTAATGAAACTATTTTAGTAAAATTCAACTGTCTCAATTCCCGAGCAATGGCGCCAAAAATTCGAGTTCCTTTTGGATTTCTTTCCTGATCAATGACAACTGCTGCATTGTCATCATATTGTATTATCATCCCGTTGTCACGTTTGAATTCTTTACATGTACGTACAATTACAGCTCTAATTACTTCTGATCTTTCTAGAGGCATATTGGGCACCATAACCAAAATTGTGTCAATAAGGAATCGCCGGGCATTTCTAGATATATTACTCAAAAGAATCGACACAATACACCCAGTCGGTTAGACTTGAGAAAATTTTGTCGCTATTGTCATAAGCACACGATTCATGGGGAAATAAAGAAATAGATCGAACGGGACACCGTGTGTATGATCTTTCAAAAAAAAAGAGCAGGAAAGGGAAGAACTTAATATTAATATATATACATAAAGATATATATAATAGAAATAAAACCTATTTTGGTCGGATCTGAAATGAATAAAGAAATAGAATTTTAGAGATAAGGAATAAATCATGGATAAATCCAAGCATGCCTTGCCTTGATGGTGAAATGGTAGACACGCGAGACTCAAAATCTCGTGCTAAAGAGCGTGGAGGTTCGAGTCCTCTTCAAGGCATAATATTGAGAATGCTCATTGAATGAGCAATTCAATAACAGATTTGATCCTCACGGACAGAAAAAGATTGCAGTCAGTTTGATAATAATCGAGTGACATTACTTCTTCGGTCCGAACCAAGGAATCCGTTAGATATGATGCAAAATGGATCTTAGGGATGTGCAGGTCCGGGTATCCTGTTTTTTTGTGTTACCCGGACCCTACCCGGTAAGGGACCGGTTCCTAAAATTTGGAACTGGAACCTACCTAATAGGACCCTTTACCTGGACCCTACCCGAATCCTATGGTTCCGGATATGTTCCGGATACCCTGTCTAGTTACATTGTTTGCGACGAGTTGAAGTGAACAGTCAAATCTATGAAACTTTTCCATGACTGCAAACGTTACAGTTTGAAGCTTTTGTTATAAATTCTTACTAGTTTGGGGGACAGTAGACAACTATTTAGTGACAATTGATGTAGATAAACGTGTCTCATTATTCAATAGAGACTATATACTTATATGCAAGGTGTTAACTGTTAAGTAGTGGTGAGGTATTAAGTAGTGGTAATCCGGGTCCGGATATCGGTTCCGGGTTCGGGTACCCGTTCCCTATAAATGGGAACTGGAACCGGACCCGGTTCACACCAGTTGCTAGTTTTCCTACCCGGAACCTACACGGTACTGTAAAGAGATAACACCATCTCCTCTTCCCAAGGGACGCATTGGTTCCCCAACAGACACAACGGTTGGCATCCCAAGGAATGCAACCGTTCATTACCCAAGAGACACCCATTGATATCCCAAGAGTCTACCTGTTGGCATTCCAACAGTCACTATGTAATCTATATAAACCCATTGAGGCTAATGAAAATATTGTCGGTTTCTCTTATCTCTCTCTCTCCGATCGTATATCTCCTTCTTCTATATTTCTTCATGGTATCAGAGCATCCTCCCTAACCGGTCGTCCCCTTCGTCGGTATCCAATGGAACCGATCTCTCCCAACCTAAAGTTTCTCATCTCCAAATTTCCAAATCTCATTACCACTCGCCTTGACTCCACCAACTACATTCTCTGGAAGTCTCAAGTCACCGGCGTTCTCAACGCTCATGGCTTCCTTGGGTATGTCGACGGAACTCTATCCTCCCCTTCTCCTACTATACCAGATCCTCGCTCCACCACCACTGAACCTCTTCCTCCTATCCCAAATCCAAAGTTTCAAGAGTGGTTGATCACTGATCAGCACCTCTGTATTTGTCTTCAAGCAACCCTTACCACCTCCGCCCTTGGTATTATTCTCGGTGTAACGTCCTCTCGTATTCTCTGGACGAAATTGGAGCAACGTTACGCCATTCTTTCCGAAGGTCACATTGAACTTCTCCAAGACAAACTCAACAACCTCACCATGGAAAACGAATCCATGACAGCCTATTTGGACCGTGCAAAGAACATTTACGATCAACTACAAACGGCTGGTCCCGATACTGTCACCACCCGACAAGTCTCCTCTTGAGATTCTACATCATCGGCTCCCAGATTATAAGTGGATGCGCACATTTGGTTGTCTTTGTTTTCCCTGCCTTCGACCTTATGCGGGTGACAAACTTGAGCCACGATCTCAACCATGCGTCTTCCTTGGTTATCCGGACAATATGAAGGCCTACAAATGCATGGAGCTAAAAACCAGACGCATCTACCTCACCCGGCATGTTCAATTTGAAGAACAGAATTTTCCCTACTTCCAACCAGGCATGAGTCCTCCCGGGACCTCCTCTCCCCAGACGAGTCCTCCTGAGCCCTCTCCTCCCGGACCATCATGTCCCGAGACTTCTCCGAGACATCCCTGTCCCGATGCCTTCCCCGACACTCCTTTCTCTCCCGCATCCGCTTCCCAAATAGCTACCCCTACTCCCAATACACCCCATCTCACTCCTCTTGTTCCCAGGCAACCTCTCCCACATCTCATAGCCCATCACACACCGACAACTCATCCTACAGCCTACCTCCCCGATACACCTCCTCCCACTCCACCTCCAACGAGTTCTCATCCGCCTGCCCCTCTTCCCACTCATCCCATGACTACCCGCTCTATGGTTGGCACTTTCCGCCCTCGCCAACCTCTTAATCTCCATGCTGCTATCACATCTGAGGAACCTCTCTCCTTCAAAGAAGCTTCCAAACATCCCCACTGGATCGCTGCCATGCAATCTGAATTCGATGCCCTCACCCGTCAACAGACTTGGGATCTGGTTGTCCCCCCCTCTACATCCAACATCATCGGCTGCAAGTGGGTATAAAAAATCAAGCGGGACGCCATGGGGTCTATTGCTCGCTACAAGGCCCGGTTGGTTGCCAAGGGCTTCCACCAAAAGGAAGGCCTTGACTATGCTCAAACATTCAGTCCTGTGGCCAAACATGGCTCCATCCGCCTTCTGATTGCACTCGCTCTTCACTTCGATTGGCCCGTCAAACAGCTCGATGTCTCCAATGCCTTCCTACATGACAATATTGAAGAGGAGCTCTACATGGAGCAGCCGGCGGGCTTTATTGATCCTTCCTTCCCTCACCACGTCTGCAAACTCCGGAAGGCCTTGTATGTCCTCAAACAGGCACCGAGACAGTGGTACACCCGTTTTTCAACCTTCATTCGCCTCCATGGCTTCATTCCCAGCATCGCCGACTCCTCCCTCTTCATTCGGCACTACAGTGGTCAGACTACAGTGATCTTGCTCTATGTGGATGATATTCTCATCACTGGATCCTCTTCCTCGTATATCCCTCAATTCATCACCTTATTATCTCAAGAATTCTCCCTTAAAGACCTTGGCGACCTCTCCTACTTCTTGGATCTGGAAATACAACGACACTGTCATGGTAGCTTCGTCCACCAAACTAAGTATACTAAAGACCTCCTTCAACGAGCGGGACTTGCCAATTGCAAACCTGCCCGAACTCCTGTCTCGGCTAAGCTGTCCCATGTTCACCCGAATCCTCCTCTCTCTGATGGTTCTTACTACCGCAGCATTGTTGGCGCCCTTCAGTATCTCACACTGACCCGTCCAGATATTGCGTTTGCCGTCAATCGGGTCTGTCAGTTTCTTCACAGTCCATGCGAATCTCATCTCACTGCTGCCAAACGTATTCTGCGGTATCTCCAATCTACTCCGACTCATGGCATCCTCCTTCGCCCCAGTCCGCTGTCACTTGTTGCTTTTTCTGATGCTGGCTGGGCTGGTGATCCCACTGATCGACGTTCTATCAGTGGTTTCTGCGTTTTCCTTGGCCGAAACCCACTCACTTGGAGCGCTAAGAAGCAGTCCTCCATCTCTCATAGCTCCACAGAGTCTGAATATCGCTCGTTGTCCTTGACTGCTAAGGACATCATTTGGCTCCAACTTCTCCTGACAGATCTGAAGATTCCTCTCCAGGATACCCCTCTTCTCTGGTGTGACAACAAGTCGGCTCTTTCGTTATCATCCAATCCGGTCTTTCACTCTCGAACGAAGCACTTCGCTATCGACTACCACTTCATTCGTGAGCAAGTCACCTCTAACAATATTCGTGTTCGACACATATCCACCGAGGATAATCCTGCTGACATCTTCACAAAGAGCCTCCCGACTCTGCGGTTCGAACTTCTCCGGGACAAACTGTTCGTCATCTCTGCCGCTCAGTTTGCGGGGGCGTGTAAAGAGATAACACCATCTCCTCTTCCCAAGGGACGCATTGGTTCCCCAACAGACACAACGGTTGGCATCCCAAGGAATGCAACCGTTCATTACCCAAGAGACACCCATTGATATCCCAAGAGTCATACCTGTTGGCATTCCAACAGTCACTATGTAATCTATATAAACCCATTGAGGCTAATGAAAATATTGTCGGTTTCTCTTATCTCTCTCTCTCCGATCGTATATCTCCTTCTTCTATATTTCTTAGTGGGTATCCATCCATTATGTAACCCTACCACTATAAATACAGGGCTATGGATTCCATAGTCACTACGTTTACAACACGTTATCAGTGTAAAGAGATAACACCATCTCCTCTTCCCAAGGGACGCATTGGTTCCCCAACGACACAACGGTTGGCATCCCAAGGAATGCAACCGTTCATTACCCAAGAGACACCCATTGATATCCCAAGAGTCATACCTGTTGGCATTCCAACAGTCACTATGTAATCTATATAAACCCATTGAGGCTAATGAAAATATTGTCGGTTTCTCTTATCTCTCTCCCTCCGATCGTATATCTCCTTCTTCTATATTTCTTCAGGTACTAATGTGTATCTACCCGGAATCTACCCATTCAGGTAGGTTCCGATTGGGTATCTGGGTACCCTGTATCCATGCATTCTCTAGTAACTATGATGCCATAATGAACATACATATGAATAGTCTAGATGCCTTTTATTATCACCCGTACAATGTTGATGACCAGAAGGATTCGCCTAAATAGATCATACTTTTCTTCAGTTCTAGCACATGATGAACGTTATTAAGAGTTTTCATCGTACTATCATTTATCTTGATTTTGATTTTGATAGTCTCAATATTAAACGATTTATCATGTGTCTCCCATCAAGACAACTCCACCATCTATCTTTTCATATACGGTGAACCAGTCATAATGTGAACCAGTCATAATGGAAACACATGGAAGGAATTTTTGGAATTCCAACACCTAACCATCAGTTTAGCATGCTTGATTTTGTAACTGATAAAATGACATGTCGTCATCTAGATCTTCTTCTACAATGCCAAAACAAAGGGGTTACCTTATATGGTTTCTTTTTATCATTTGCTTTCTTGTTTAGGCAATCATACTTCATGTGTCTTTTCTGTTTGTAGTTGTGATAATCAATGCTTTTCAGCCGGGCTTTTGATCTTGCTCTCGCTCTAAATGTAATAGCAAAAATAGCAAGACTGTAAACACAGAGATTTATGTGGTTAGCATTATAGTCTATGTTCACAGGCTATAGCAGATCGATGTATCACTGTATTAAAAAGGAGAATTACAAATACAGAGGGTACTTATTGTTCTCTTAAAATCCAAACCATAACTAAAAGCCTTACCGAAAATCTGAAGGTTCTATGATCCATTCACACCGATTGAGCCCTCAAGTTGGTTCTCTGATCTTCTTGTTCTGCTTTCAGAGAACATCTGATGTCCCTGTTTTATAGGATTCTCCTTTAGAGACTTCATAATCAATATTAAATGAGAAGTGAAAATGGAACTTCCCATTTCATTTTTTTTTTCCTTTGGGCGACAACAACTATGCTCAGCACAAAGAATATGATATCTTTGGATTTTGGGTATGTGGGTCAAATATCCTATGAGTTATGTTGCATCATGAGGAAATAATTCATTTTGATGGGCAACTACCTCAACATTGACTGTTAATGCCAATGTAAGTTTGAGTCACTTTTGATAGGAAGACATGGGCAACTGGCTTGAGTTTGTTATTACATTTGCAATGGAAACCAATAAGCATGCTACTTGGATGGATCTAATGATAGTTCTAGTTAAAAAGAAAGGCTTGAAGGCCAGGGACTAGAGTTGACCAAGCTTCATAGGTTGAGGCAATTTAACTGTAAGGTGTAGTACAAAACATGGTGGAGATTGAGATTTTAGAATAAATTGTTTTAGGGAAGAAAAAGAAATTATAATTCCGTGCAGCAAGGGTACTTCTATCGATGATGCCACATATTGGACACGTAGAACACTTCTCAAAAACTTTCTAGATACATGTTGTCACTCATAACATTTTTTTGTTTGCAGTATATGTTTTATTTATTTGACATGTTTATATAATTGTTTCTGTATATATGGTAAAAATGAATATGAGCTGGCAGCTCATTTTAGTAAGGGCTTGTTCTTTTGTGTTGAATTGGAATGTTTGTTGACGTTGTGAATAGTGTTGGTGAAAGTGAGTATTGTGTTTTTTGGGTGAAAGTGGGGTGTGAATGTTGATGTTGGAATTTTTTGTGGGTCCCACGCAACTTTATTGTGTTTTTTTGTTGTGAATATTGTTGTGAAAGTTTGATGTGGGGTCCGTTCGGAATTAATTAATTATTAAATTAATTAATTAAGTAATAACAAAGAGAGAGAACAGAGAGAGAGGAAGAGAGAGGCGGGCCCGCTTTGCTTTCAACGCGCGTAATCCCCGCTTTTTGTGGGGATTGCGCGTTGCTGCGTTTGGAATCCACGTTGGCAACTTTCGCCTGAAACCAAAAGAACATAATTAAAAAGAAACCCCCGTGAATCCTGTGAATAGTGCCCAACCAGGCGTTTTTGATCACATTCTCGGCCAAATAAACCGAAACGAACAGCCCCTAAATGAGATGGCTACTCACCTTTGGGCAGAACTTGCCAACTTGATGCGACATGGGAAAATGGGGGCGGCCCTAGCCATTGTGAGAGGGTAGCTCATTCAGTTAATGAGCTACCAACTCACATTCATATTTCCCTAACTATATGTGTCGAATTACAATTTTTTGGTTTATTTTTGGAACGAAAACTTGACGTCTTAATTCATAAAATGTGAACTCAAGCATAAGTCCATTACGTTAGTTGTGATCCAACCCATCTAAACTCTGTACAGTGTATAAAATTCAAATTATTTCGGAATATTTTGCACATGTTTTAAGAGGGTGGCAAATTGGTCACGTTTAATTAAAAATATGGAACATTGATTTTGTCGCCACTTGAAGCATTTATAAAGCATACCTGAATCATATGAATTTTTGTTTGTAGATAGTTTAGATATATTTGATCACATCCAATGACCTGGATTTATGATTTAAGTTCACAATTTTTTTAATTTAGGACATTAAGTTTCCATTCAAAAAATAAATGAAAATTTTATTGTTCATCTCTCTCTTTTTCACACATATACATACAAACATACATATGCGTGTGTGCTTGTAAATGACTGAGGTTTATGAAAAATATCATTAAATGTTGGTATGAAACTATACTAAGTTTATTTATGTCCAAACAAAAATGTTCAAATATGAAAGTGTCCAGAGGTGGAACCCCTGCCTCTGTGCCCTGGGCAGCTGCCCAGGGCAAAAAAAAGAAAACTTTTAAAATATATGTTATAGCTTTAGGAATATTCTAGACACATTTTTTTTGCACACCCCTAGTGGAAAAGTTGCACCAGGGGTGAGAGAGAGAGAGAGAGAGAGAGAGAGAGAGGCAAAAACGTATGTGTGTATAGCACCCGATACTCTCAAAGACAACGGCTGAAATTTTTTTAAGTCTTTTTTGTTCATCTTTATTAAAGTAACCAGTTAGCCTCGCCTCCGCGATTCATCTATGTATTATTCATTAATTTTAATCCTATTAGTCTTTTGATATACTAGAATGTTCAACATTTTCAAAGATTTAGCCATTTAGATTTTTATTGATTTAGATTTTTATTGATTTGTGAATTTTGCATTTCTCAGTTGATTGAGAGCATATTATTGATTTTTTGGGTGGAATTTCTCTAATCTCCCCTCTATCTCGACTTCTTGAGCGGCGGCAGTCAAACGTTGGCTGGCAATCCTCAGAATCTCGTGCTGCTTTAGCGAAGGCAATAGCAATGTCTTCAGCGAAGAGGAATGAGTTGCCGACAACATTTACAATCAGGTCCCAAGTCTTTTTCACGTTTTCCTTTCTTTTTTTAATTTGTTTGCTTCTCATTGGTTTGATCTTGATTCATGATCGATTTGATTTTTGTGCAGAAAATGGAGATGGTAAGGAAAGGAGAAAGCTCAAGTTAAAAAGTTTTTGTTGCTTTGTATTTTAAAGAAATTATTCTTTGCGTCATCTTTATTTTTGTATAGGACAAAAAAATTCTTGTTACGCCACTATCGGCATCCAACATGGATACAGGTTCATGATAGAATTACTCATACTACAAGGTATATTAGCTACCTTTAAATTGAAGATCAAGACTAATACTTCTGCAAAGTCACAAAAATATGTGATAGGTTGTAATTGTTGTATGGTACCATATGAGTAGAAGCCTGTATGGTACCATATGAGTAGAAGCATGTGTATGGGATTCTGATGTTTATGTAAGAATGTGTACATGCACTTCACGTCTCTTATTTATAAATATTTTGTGTTTTTTCATTGTATCCCATTGTCCTACTTTTTAAGGATTTTCAGTGTAGCTTGTTTGTGCCAGCATTTCGAACCTGCAGTCTTCAGGTCATGAGCCTGATGAGTTGACCTATTTACTCTACCCTGCTTGCTGCTATAGGTTGGCAGCTTTCTTCAGTCTTCGAGACCCTACGAAGAAAACGGAAGTGCGCGCTAGCGCACGTAGGCTTTCGAGCCTTCGTCCTGTTTTGGCCTTAGTTTCAGATTGGTCAGGAAGTAACTCGTCGCCACAAACCCCGTCTTGACCACGAATCGTGACCCCAACAAGGTTTGACTCCATGTGCGAAGGCAATGCACAATTGCCGTCATCTCCTTCTCCTGGACTGTCTAAGGCCAGCTGCCACCTCCGCATCTCCGATAACAATATTGTAACCCAAAATAGCATAGGCAGTAAACCCGGTTCCCGGATCCACTAACTCGGTACTCAACCACACGGTGTTGTGGTGTGCTAGAGTGAATAATGTCCAGGAACCGTAGAAACCAAATGGTTGTCCCGTGCCGAACGCCACTAAACAATAACCTTCTCGGCGATGGGCCTTAGCTCTAAACATATTGGCTATAAGCCCAGAGCCCACCCAAGCAGCTGCAAGAGCAATGTGTGTCCGTGCCCAATTGACCATGCTTCTTAGGTAATAAGAGAGAACAAAACTGAGGCCAAGAATGGAATTTATAGAACTTATATTCAGCACCCTAATAGCAATGATGTTCGCTTAGTTAAATAATAATGATATAATAATAAATCATATTACACGTCTTTCTTCTATATATCCAGACCCTAAAATAACCAAATGATAGCTGCTAACTTGATGAAACACTTTTCAAACTTTGCTTCTACTTTTATTTAGATGCCTGCATCAACACTGTTTTTCATTAAATTTGGAAATGACTTTCTTACTTAGGGCCTATGGTTACAAGGTGGTTGTGCTCCGACACGGCAGTCCTACGAATTATAGACACGGGGACACGTGTATGTATATATGTTTTTACTGCACTAACATCTGTTTAACTCACAGAGGTCTATGTATTTGGTTGTTTACGAAAACACCTAGTAGTAAAATGATACATATATACCATTTACTTGTCTAAAAGATGTACAATCACTTCATCTTTACATATTATTGAGGTGAATAAATATTTTTGCCCTTGTAGAAGTGTCCGATATGGGTAAACACACATGTCGTGTCCGGAAGTGCCGGGCACGGTAAATTTTAGTTAGGAGAAGTGTCCTACATATCGTAGCTTATATGAGGTCTTTTTTTATTTGTTTGTTATTCAGGATGAACTGGACTTGAGCTAAAGTTTCTCCCTTGTTTTCATTTCATTGTTGGAGTGTTTGTTAATCTTGCCATTTGTTTAGGGAATTACACGTGAGAGTTCAAAGTCTATAAAATTTGAATTCTTTTGCTGTTTTGACCACACCGCATTTTTCAAAGCATACAAAGGGTGGCAGAACTTGGTTTATTGGCATTTGTTGCGTTCAAAAGCTCAAGTTATAGTACTGGGAATTCTCATCATTCCCCCTATGTGGTGGTACAAGAGAAAGTTTGATTAGGTTCGATTTGTTCATTTTACTGTTACAGCAGTGAAAGCTCCTAGGGTCCTTTTACCCAGTGTCATTGTAATACATGCATATTGGTGTGTGCTGACCTCTTTTGTGCAGAGCAAACACAGCTAGATATTTTTTACTTCTCCCCTTTTGACCATAAATGAGTGAAGAATGTGCAAATGAATTAGATGCTTGTATCTATTTGATGAATTATCTTGTCAATTCTACAAAATGTAAGATTGCTAGGAAATATACTTGCATCTGTTCTTTGTTTCTTCTGTTTAATGCTTCTTTAGGTTTTGCCCTAGCATTGGGTCTGCATTGAATCTATTGAGCTTTACCACATTCGACCATCATATTGTTTTGTCTGTTTTTATTAAGTTTTATAACATCTTAGTCATTATTGTTATTTGGATATTCGCTTTTGTTCTATATGAAGTGTGATTATGATACCAAATTGATATGAACCAAACACAAATCTGAAATTTTATTAGTAAAACCGAAAATAAAAGGATAGTTGATTATAATTTTAGGGGTAATCGCCCTCCCAAGACGCCGATTGAGGTGATGTCCGCACCCTCCCATAGAACGAAGGTCTATCTCTCCGATTTATCAAAACAATCAAATTTTAACATGCCGAGGACTGGCCGGCTATCCCCCTTATTTGTAATAATCCAACTAAATAACTAATTACCCAAATATCCCTACACTAATAAAATAACACAAAACATCCAAATAGGAGACCTATTGTGCTGGATCTATCAGTACTTCGCCTTCGAAAACCACCTTGTCCTCAAGGTGGTGCATGGAATCTCTGGCGGTCCTACTCCAAGAGTGGGTCGTCATTCACTCTGGGCTCTTCATCCTCCACTACATCCTCCTCCTCGTCTTCGGCTATCAGCACTTGCAACTTGCGTACCCCACAATGGTGCCATGGGGTGGACATCTCATCGCATCTGAAACATAGTCCTTTCGGACTCTTCTCCCTCATCTCGACGCCAGTCATCCTCCTAAACTGACCATTGCTGGCGGTGCACTGCTCTTCTTCCCAATTTCTCATGATTTGTCCCCGTTACTGCCTTCTGTTCTCCTTTCGATGTTGGAACACTGCGAGACACAGGTCCATTCCAGTTGCTCCTGGCTCTCCTCTCCTTTATCTGGTGGTCCTCTACCATCTGTGCCATCTCCATGACCTCCACTAGCCTATGAGGCTTGTATGGGCGAATACATGAGCCAATAATGGGCTTCAGCCCCTTCATGAAAGTGCCCCCAGTGACCCATCAGAGACCCCTCGCACGTGCCCTGCGAGAGTCTCAAACTTTTCTATGTACTCCCTAATAGATCCGTCATGCCTGTGTGCGAACAACTGCTCGTGCAGCTTCCCCATGTGAGGCTTCCGAAACCTCTCCAATATGCGGTCCTTGATCTCCTCCCAACTGTGAAATGGGCACCGCTGTTCTCTTCACTGATTCCACCCTAAAGCCTTACGCTCCAAACATACTGTTGCCGCCTCCAGCTTCTGTGCCTCAGTCCTACGCGACACAGTAAAGAACCTATTCGTCCTGTAAATCCACGCATATGGATCCTCCATATCGAATATGGGCATCTTCAACTTCCGAACTCTGCTACCCACCCCAAAGTGTCCCTGATCTGCTCTTCCGTTGTGGTGTCTTTGGAGGTTGGGATGGTAAGTATATTTGTGCCCCTCGAAGCCCCCCGTGGGCCTCCTCCCCCTCGTCCATAGTCTCCCCAGTCATCACCACCAGTCCCTCCACCACGCTCCTCCTCGAAGTCTATGTAGCCTCCTCCAGTCTCTCCAGGGTATCCCCCATAAGTGCGGGGTGGGTGTCGTCGTTTTTCATCGTCGTATCGAGGATCTGTGGGATCTCGAAACCCTCCTCCATCGTCGCCAAACTCCTGAAAATCCCCCGGATAGAAATCTCCGTCGTACGCGCCCGTCTGGACGTCAGGAAGTGGTTAAAATCCTCCAGCGGGCCCGTGACCCCCTCGCCGTGGGCCCGAAGGGCCGTGCGTCGCCCACCTGGCCTCGGTGGGACCCGAGCGGCCCTGAGGAAGGGCAGTCGGGCCCCGTCAGCCACTGTCGGGGCCCCAGCGGCCCTACCGGTGGTCGGTAGGGCTTGCAGAGGCCACCGGGTGCTCGTCGGGGCCCGGACGGCCCTGGAAGAGGGCCGCCTAGGCCTGCTACTGGTCAGCAGGGGGCTCTCGACCAAGGTCGCTGCCCCCCCCCCCCCCACGAGCTCTCCACCACCATCGGTTGAGCCGGCTGAGCCCCCAGGGTGGACTTAGGGTTCGGCCGGCCCCCCCTTTTGTCTTCGTTGGGTTGTGGCGATGCCCTCTTCCCTCCACGGCTCATCCTCTTCGTCTTTGAAGTAGTCGGTGTCGGAAAGCAAACCCTCAACGTAATTCTCCATCTTTTCTTTCCCCTTCTCCAAAGGTGGTACCTTTTTTGAAGGGTTAGGGTTTGCACCGTCATTTCCACCCTTCGCTGTGAGGATCAAAAGTTGAAGGATGATTTGCGCAAGGGCCTCATCATGTTTGTCTTGCTTGACCGAGATCTTTTCCGTGATAGCCGTCAACCATGATATTTCTTTGTCGTGCTCCGTTAGGGTTTTCTTAATGCCCTTAATCTCGCCACTGAATTTCTTCTCCACCGCGTCGATGCGATCTTTAGATCTCGTTGCCGCCGCCATGGATTGTAGACGCTCTGATACCAAACTGATAGGAACCAAACAAAAATCTGGAATTTTATTAGTAAAACTGAAAAATAAAAGGATAGTTAATTACAATTTTAGGGATAATCGCCCTCCCAAGACGCCAATTGATATGGGACGTCCGCACCCTCCGGTAGAACGAAGATCTATCTCTCCGATTTATCAAAACAATCAAATTTTCACATGCCTAGGGCCGGCCGGCTATTCCCCTTATTTATAATAATCCAACTAAATGTCTAATTACCCAAATACCCATACACTTATAAAATAACATAAAACAACCAAATATGGGACCTATTGGGCCGGATCTATCAGACTACTACTTACTTACTGTGTGTTCAAAAAAATCTATTGAAATCATAACTACTATAATTTTATGGTTGGATAGGCCCTGTTTTTTTAGATGCATTGGAAAGCAGGAATCGAACCCTCGACCTCTCACAAGGGAGGGATGGGGAATACCACTAAACCAATTGGCTCGGATCTGTGTTGGAAAGGGAGGTAGGTTCACTAGAAGTTATTTGTAAGTGGAGGTATGTGGTATGCATCCTCCAGCTTGCAAGGTTAGACATCCACTTAAGAAACACTAGATTTTATGTTAGGGGAATTCATATAAAAATACCCTAACGTTTGGGGGCGTTTTCATGTTAATACCCTGAACTTTAAAGTTGTACAAATTTATACCCAAACGTTATACACCGGTTTTAACTTGATACCTTTTTTTAATTTTCCGTCCAAATTACTGAAATTTGGACGATTATGCCCCTCAACGTTAGTCTTCAGTAAATAGCCTAACGTTTAATGTACATTTCATATTAATACCCACCAACCCCTACGGCTCCACCTGTTTTCGGTCGCCCCCTGTTTTCGGGGGAGGGGGCGGCGCCCCCTCCCCCTCCGCCTCAGTCGCGGCGGAGGAGGGGGCGCCGCCCCCTCCCCGCCACTGCCGCCCCCTGTTTTCGGGGGAGGGAGGCGGCGCCCCCTCCCCCTCCGCCTCAGTCGCGGAGGAGGAGGGGGCGGCGCCCCCCTCCCCGCCGGGAGGGGGGCGGCGCCCCCTCCCCCTCCGCCTCAGTCGCGGAGGGGGAGGGGGGCGGCGCCCCCTCCCCCTCCGCCTGGGGGAGGGGGCGGCGCCCCCTCCCCCGAGTACATGGGAGGGGGCAGTGGCGGGGAGGGGGGCGGCGCCCCCTCCCCCTCCGCCTCGGTCGTGGAGGGGGAGGGGGCGCCCCCCCTCCCCGCCACTGCCGCACCCTGTATTCGGGGAAGGGGGGCGGCGCCCCCTCCCCCTCCGCCTCAGTCGTGGACGCCGCCCCCCTCTCCCCCACTGCCGCCCCCCTCTCCCCCACTGCCGCCCCCCTCAGTCGGTGGAGGGTACTTGTTTGAAACTATCACAAAACGTTAGGGTATTTTTTTTGTTTTGGTGTAAGGGCAAAACGGGAATAATTTAACGCCGTCAGCCAAAACAGACGGAAAGGTATAGATTTGTACTACTTAAAAGTTCATGGTATTAATATGAAAGCGTCCCCAAACGATAGGGTATTTTTATGTGAATTCCCCTTTATGTTATGCTACCTTTGTGATGTCTCTGGGAATCAAATAGAGGTTTCAAAACAATCCCTAAAATAGATATAAAAAATGCAAATAAAAATGGAAAAAAACATCAAAAATGAAGAAATTTATTTGCTCTCTTTAATCTTTTTCATCCCTTCGTTGACGGTTGTTTAATTCAATTAGGCTACCGGAATCCCAAGTGAAGTGGTAAAGACCCAAATTTTTGTTACAATTCAACCAAATTAAGATGAGTCCTTGGTTTGTTTTTTATTTACGTCAAAAATGACCTTAGAATTACTGATACAAAATTGTAGTTGGAGCCAGCTTGCTAAACGTTCAATGAATCATTTTAGTGAGAAAGGCGTGTAAGGTTATTAAGCGGTCAAGGGAGCAAAGATCCCGTCACGAATGCATGGAAAACAAGTTCCCATAAATAAGAATTAATTTCTACAACTAATTTCTATGTCTTCATTCAGATCATGGGGAATTCACATAAAAATACCCTATCGTTTGGGGACGCTTTCATATTAATACCCAGAACTTTTAAGTAGTACAAATCTATACCTTTCCGTCTGTTTTGGCTAACGGCGTTAAATTATTCCCGTTTTGCCCTTACACCAAAACAAAAAAAATACCCTAACGTTTTGTGATAGTTTCAAACAAGTACCCTCCACCGACTGAGGGGGGCGGCAGTGGGGGAGAGGGGGGGCGTCCACGACTGAGGCGGAGGGGGAGGGGGCGCCGCCCCCCTTCCCCGAATACAGGGTGCGGCAGTGGCGGGGAGGGGGGGGGGGCCCGAATACAGGGTGCGGCAGTGGCGGGGAGGGGGGGGGGGGGGGGGGGCGCCCCCTCCCCCTCCACGACCGAGGCGGAGGGGGAGGGGGCGCCGCCCCCCTCCCCGCCACTGCCCCCTCCCATGTACTCGGGGGAGGGGGCGCCGCCCCCTCCCCCTCCGCAACTGAGGCGGAGGGGGAGGGGGAGGGGGCGCCGCCCCCCTCCCGGCGGGGAGGGGGGCGGCGCCCCCTCCTCCTCCGCGACTGAGGCAGAGGGGGAGGGGGCGCCGCCTCCCTCCCCCGAAAACAGGGGGCGGCAGTGGCGGGGAGGGGGGCGGCGCCCCCTCCTCCGCCGCGACTGAGGCGGAGGGGGAGGGGGCGCCGCCCCCTCCCCCGAAAACAGGGGGCGACCGAAAACAGGTGGAGCCGTAGGGGTTGGTGGGTATTAATATGAAATGTACATTAAACGTTAGGCTATTTACTGAAGACTAACGTTGAGGGGCATAATCGTCCAAATTTCAGTAATTTGGACGGAAAATTAAAAAAAGGTATCAAGTTAAAACCGGTGTATAACGTTTGGGTATAAATTTGTACAACTTTAAAGTTCAGGGTATTAACATGAAAACGCCCCCAAACGTTAGGGTATTTTTATATGAATTCCCCTTCAGATCATAACAAACCTCCACCTGACCACTTTAGCCTCCATTAAGCCCCTTGCATTGCGAACCTGCGAAGAGTATAGAACTCTTGATCTCATATATAAAAAAGAACTTGCTTTACCGCTTGAGCAAAGCTTAGTTGAGAAATAATCAATGCTTGAAACTAGTGAAATAGCATTTGGCGGTTGCTGCAATAATTATGCTTCAAAAAGGAGAATGACATGCTTTTAGGAAAGGAATCGATTTAGTGACATCAATGCATGTATATTAAGTGTTAAGTTCACTAACCCCTCCTGCTGATTTAGCCAATTTATAAACCTGCTAGGGGTTATTTTTTCCCTTCACGAAACTCCTTAATCTGTTTTTTCCGTGAAAATGATGGTTTTGGTCCACATTTATTGAAACTTGCGGATAAACCTAAAAAGAGAATCAAAATGTCCTAAATTGCTAAATTTTCATCCATCAAAATTTTTGGGTTTATTCACAATATTTCGAAGAAGATATTGCTATAATGAATGGGGATAATGTAAAAAAAACAAGGATTGAGAGTTTTCATGACAAATAGAAAATGAATGATAGGTTCACTTAAAGGGTGAAGAACTTTGGACAGTTTAGCAAAAAGATGGCCAAGACTCATTGGCCCTTATATTAAACTTTACAATCAAAAAGCTACCCAAATGCATGATTTTGGTCCATTTATTTTTTGATTTATTTTACCTTCTATTTTATAGTATTCCATTTCTAATTACAGGATCCTCTCTATATTGATTCCTCAGCACCACCGGTAGGCTTTCCTAGCTCCACCGGTAGGTTTTCAAATTGCAAATTTGATCAAGAAAACAAATATTAGAATCAAGATCCAATGTCAATTCCTTGGGACCAGCAAGAAGTATTTTTATCACCTATTACATGGGTTAGTGTCAATTTTGATTGGCAGGCATATTGCAAGAAATTCTTCGCGCTAGTTTAGCTGAAGATTGAATACTTTTTCAATGGTTTCCTCCAATATCTCATTTAACATGCGAAACAAATTTTGGAGGTAAAATACATATGGATTTTTATTCCATAGAGCAATGGTTTAACTTTGTGCATTAATGTGAGCGACTAATAAGGAGAAATCCATAATTTTAGTCTTTTTTAACATTGATATATGTATATTGTGAATATGCATACAAATGATGCTGGGGTTTGCCCAAGTTTTGCACATCTTTTCCATTCATGTCTCATGTCATTCGAAAACGATGAATTAATAGATAATCATCACACATGGAAATGATACAAGATAAAGAAGGATACTTTCATCATCTTCCTATTGATGTTCGAGTTCAACGATATGTTTATATCTCGATGATACTTTGTTCATCTTCTTCCTAAAGCTCATGTTAATCTCAAAATTTATTTTAAAAGAAGGGAAACCTAATTAAACTGAAAGAAAAGAGTGGGATTTAGATAAGGTTGCTATTTTGGCAATTGATGCCATAAAACTTCATCTAATAAGAGTGCAGGCATCACTGAGCTTATCAATAGCCATTCTATTTGGTAGATTTTTGACAGGTTGTTATCGTGAGAAGAGAGGAGAGATCAAAGAGAGATGCCGATGGAAGCAAGATTAGCATCTTGAGTTCCTGTAAATCAATGAATTAGATGGTTTCTTCCAATTGATAATAAAGCATAATTATGATCACTGCTGTAATGCATCTTGATGATCTTAGAGAATATAGGATTGCTTGCATGTCTTATCATTATCTATGTTTAACATTTCTTTAAATGTTGTTTATGCGTCGGATCTACATTGGGTATATTGGGGCTATGCTTGATGTAGGATAAAGATGTGCATTTTTTCAAAATCATCTTTTTTTTTAATTTTTAAAGCTTTTTTTTGTCTATACATGCTAACGTCTTCTTTATTGTTTTTGAATGTATTTTTAAGCTTGAGCTCGTCTGAATATATATGTACTAGTCATAACCCGTGCCCGCGGGCACGGTTCATTTAAGATTTTCCCGCGCGAAATCTTTGTTCCTCGAAAAATTATTTCCACAGCCAAAATTAAAAAGAACAACATGGGCGCCTTCGACTCGAAACAACAAATTCGGTGCAGAACAACAAATTCGATGTAGAACAACAATACGACAGATCCTGAAGCTGAATGCTTTCGGCACGGGCATCTTCAGCAAATTCGGCGTAGAACAACAAATTCGGTGCGTGCGCCTTCGTCGTGGAACAAAAAACTCTGCGTAGAACAACAAATTTGGCACGGGTGTCTTCAGCGCGGAACAACAAATTAGCGTAAAAAATTGCACAGGACGCCTTTGGCGCGGAACAAAAAATTCGTCGTAAAAAATTTAGCGTCCCAAGCAAAAAAACATGGCAACACTTAGTTGAGTAAAGTAAAAATGTCAATATGCATCCTACCTAATCCATTTACATCCAATCCATTTACATCCTTACTCCTTGAACATAAAAATTTGTACGCAAACCACAAAAAATTTGCATAGCATCAAAATATATTGATGCTCAAAGTGTCTAAATGTTTCCATGTATGCTAATCATTTCTTGCTGATAATGCAGCGTATCGCTACCAGGGAGATTATGACAGCTATTTGATGAGCGACTCGTGTAAGGTTGAGAATCTGAGAAGCTTGCATCTCTTGGCGGCATCATCATGTTCGCTGACTGTCAAGTTTTTGGCAATTGTTAGAATTCAGTTCTGTGTGAATATATGTGATTTGAATGAGGATCTACACGATATTGTATACCATTGGTTGGTTTTCTATGTGAATATATGTGATTTGCCTCTCAAGTTTTTCACTGATAATATATTTGCATTCCATGTATGAAAGAACAGATGAACGCAAGTACAATCACCTGGCAACAAAGTTTCATTGTTATGGAGGATGTAGGGTTCACAGGAAATTGACTTGCCATTGGCGAAAATTTCTAATAACAGCTGAAACAAACAGGATCCATTCCATGGATATCCTAACATGTCCATCATCTCCCTGTCCTAAAATGTGAGAGAAATATTAAACATTGACCAAGTGGCCCAGTTGTTCTGCTGCATATATGTAGACAGATTCTAAATTGCATGAATCCTCAAGGGCATTGTGAGGTGAGGATGAAGACCAAAGAAGTACACATAATGGTCCCCTAGAGCAATATCATAAGTCTACTACAATATCTAGAGCAAGAATAAAATGGCAACTCATTGGCAATATGCTCCAAAGATATAAACATATTATAATAGAACACAGTTTCCAAAGTGTTACGCCTATTTGGCCGAAGCCCGAAAGACACGAGCCCAGAAACCCGACTGCCGATCAGAAGCCCATCTGCGCAATCTGGCCCGCCCGACAAGGCCCTATAGAGGACCCCCGAATATCGATCCGACCCGGCCCTGATAGTGCGCTGGGCACTCGCCCACTCCAGCGGTAACCGTTCCCCTGATCCCGCTACCACTTAATGGCTGTGATGGGGAGGTGCTGGCATGGCGCAAGGAGCGGCAACGGGGGGGGGGGGGGATTGAGGGGGCACGATCGAGGGCGGACGAGCGACGTGGATCGGGGGCAATCACGGCGGGAGGTCTACAAAAGGGTTAGGAGGACGACTGAACCAGGGACCGCATCTCAGGTATCTAAAACCTAAGGTACTCCATCAACGACCTAGTTCCCCCATTTCACCTCCTTCCTCCCCCGCTCGCGCCGTGAGACGCCGTTCAGATCTCCTCTCGAGTCGAATCGTCTCCGCCGGGCCTCCCTTCTCAGATCGCTATCTGACTTAGGCATCGGAGGGGATTTGGCCGGAACCAAGGTCCGGCCCCCCTGACGAGTGTTCTCGTCTACGCAGGAGGACATCAGATCCACGGGCCGAGGCTTCCCCTCCGCCCCTCGCCGGCCACGCATCTAGCGAGACGACCGAGGCTTCCCCTCGTCACCCGCCCGACCGAGGCCGAGCACGATCGTCCGAGGCCGAGCGTTTCACACCGGGCCGAGGTTTCCCCTCCGCCCCGCGACCGACCACGTAACCAGCGGGACGATCGAGGCTACCCCTTGACGTCCGACCGTCCGAGGCCGAGCGTCTCTGATCGGGTCGAGGCTTCCCCTCGCCCTCCTTGCGACCGAGGACCCCGATTCGGCCCAGCTGACGCGCTCCACGTCGTCTGCAACTCCGACTCGCGCCTCGTCTGCACCGACTCGACACACCCGAGGGACCCCCGTGGGCCCCTTGACCACGTTGACCGGGTTATCCGCGGTCAACGCTTTTGTAGTGAGAAAACACTCTGAAACATCTGGCGCCGTCTGTGGGAAAGAACTATCCCACGAAGAAACAAACCACACCTGCAATGACGCGTCTTCACCCGTCTCGACGAAAGGAGAGCAAGGCTCTGACGCGAAGTGACAGGGCCCGCCATCGTTGGCAAGAGTGGGCCCGGGCCCGACGCGAGGAGGATCATGAGGAGAGGACCGGGAGACCATCACCGTCCCTACCGGTCGGGAGACCGAGCACGTCTGTAACGGCGCGCAGCTCGGACGTAGCTTTGGTGGTGTTGGTGATCGTAGACACAACCATGGTACGGCGACTGCTCGTCGACACCGGCAGCTCCTGCGACGTCCTCTTCATGTCAACCCTGGAAAAGATGGGGCGGCGGAAGGAAGACTTACGACCTCGCTCGGGTCCCGTGGTGGGATTCACGGGTCATTCCACCCCCATCATCGGCACGATCCGTCTCCCGGTAACGCTCGGAGGCCCACCAGACTCAGTGACCCTGGCGGTGGAATTCATCGTATTGGGGATTGGGTCGGAATACAATGGGATCATCGGCCGACCCCTACTCAACGCCATCGGCGCGGTGGTCTCGACCCTCCATCAGACTATCAAGTTCCGAACGCCCGGGGGAATGGGGCAAGTCGAAGGCGACGCGGGGAGACCGAATACCTGCTATCAACTGGCGGAGGAAGGTCCCGAAGATCGTCTAGTCGACCGGATGGCCGCGCTCGACTTAAGGGACGGGCCGAGGCCCACCCCTGCGGAGGAGCAGGAGCAGATCCCGGTCACGGACGTCGAGGGCCGGTTCGTCTCAATCGGGAGAGGGCTAAACCACGACCTGAGGAGCCAACTGGTCGAGTGCCTGGAGGCGAACCTAGACGTCTTTGCTTGGTCACCAGAGGACATGCCCGGCGTGGATCCCCAGGTGATCGTCCACCAGATCAACGCCGACCCCAACTTCAGGCCGGTCAGACAGAAGAAGCGGAACCTGGGCGGCGAGAAGATGAGGGCGGCCTCCGAGGAAGTGGAACGTCTCCTCGACGCCGGCTTCATACGAGAAGTCTGGTACCCGGAGTGGCTATCGAACGTGGTGATGGTCAGGAAACCCAACGGGAAGTGGCGAATGTGCGTGGACTTCAGTGACCTCAACAAAGCCTGTCCCAAGGACAGCTACCCCCTGCCGCGCATTGACCACCTGGTGGACAACGCTTCGGGGTACGAGATGCTTAGCTTCATGGACGCCTACTCAGGGTACAACCAGGTCCAGATGGACCCCCGAGACGAGGAGATGACGGCCTTCACGACGGACCAGGGAACATATTGCTACAAGAAGATGCCCTTCGGCTTGAAGAACGCATGGGCCACCTACCAGAGAATGGTCAACAAAGTTTTCCACTCCCAGATCGGGAGGAACCTGGAGGTCTACGTCGACGACATGCTTGTCAAGTCAAAAAAGCCGGAGGACCACTTCGCCGACCTTCGTGAAACCTTCGAGCGGTTGCGGCGACACAACATTCGACTCAACCCCATGAAGTGCACGTTCGGGGTAAGATCTGGCAAATTCTTGGGGTTTATGATAACTAACCGTGGCATTGAAGCTAATCCTGACAAGATCGAGGTACTGATCAACATGCGTGAGCCGATGACGATCAAGGAGCTGTAGAGGCTGAACGGGCGCATCGCAGCCTTGGGGCGATTCCTATCCAAATCGGCGGAAAGATCGCTCCCCTTCTTCAAAGTTCTGAGGAAAGCGATCGCGGAACCATCGGACAATAGGAAGACGATAAAGTGGGACGAAGACTACTCCAGGGCGTTCGCGGATCTCAAGGAATATCTCCGCAGCCCACCTCTCCTGTCCAAGCCAAGGGAAGGGGAGTCGCTAAGCCTTTACCTGGCGTGCGCAGAGGAAGCAGTGAGCTCGGTGCTGATCCGGGAAGATAGTGGGGTGCAGTGGCCGGTGTACTACACGAGTCGGATCCTGAAGGGGGCGGAGGTGCGATACTCGCCCATGGAGAAACTGGCGTACGCCCTCATTCTCTCAGCGCGAAGGCTCAGGCCCTATTTTCAGGCCCACACCATACTGGTCTTGACCGACTCACAGCTGGAGCAGAATCTCAAGAGATTCGACCGAATGGGAAGGATGCTGAACTGGGGGGTGGAATTGAGCGAATTCGACCTCCGGTTCAAACCGCGCACGGCCATCAAGGGGCAGGCCTTGGCTGACTTCATCGCTGAGTGTACGACGGAAGGAGAACATCCTCCAGAGGAAGAAGGCCCAGCAACGGTAATCTCCCAACCCTTGTCTTTCCTTTCGGCTGACCACCTCAAGTCAGGAGTTCCAGGAGCGTGGATAGTCCATGTGGACGGATCGGCCACACAATCAGGAGGCGGGGCTGGGATCGCGATCCGATCTCCGGAAGGGAACGTCGTGGAGTACGCGTTGCGGTTCGAGTTCCCGGCCACCAACAACGTGGCAGAATACGAAGCGGTGATCAACGGCCTGAGACTGGCCCGGGAGCTTGGGGCCGAATCTGTGCACCTCCTCAGCGACTCGAAGCTCATTGTCAACCAACTTCTGGGAAGTTACGAGGCGCGGGAGGAGACAATGCAGAGGTATCACGCCGTTGCCAAAGCTGCGCTCTCCAGGTTCAAAAACGCGGAAGTCTTGCATCTCCCGCGGTCGAAGAACGCACGGGCGGACGCGCTGTCGAAGCTAGCCTCGTCCTCGCCTAAGGAGCTGGGCCGCACCATCTACGTGGAGAACCTGCAATCCCCTAGCACGGAGGAGCGGGAGGTGATGGCGATTGACCAAAATCCCACCTGGATGGATCCGATCATTCGGTACCTCACTCATGGGGAAGTGCCGACGGATTGGGACGAGCGTCGGACCCTGGAGAGGAAGGCGCTCCGATACGTGATCCATGAGGGGACGCTCTACCAGAGGCGCTGGACGAAGGCTGATGTCCTCCCGTACCTTAAATGCATCGGACCGCAGGAAGCCGACTACGTCCTACATGAGGTTCACGAAGGGATCTGTGGAAATCACCACGGGGGCAAGATGGTTGCACAGAAAATCTTGAGTCAGGGATACTACTGGCCGACCCTGGTACAAGACGCAACAAGCTACGTCCAAAAGTGCCAGGAATGTCAGAGGTATGCCCACCACTCCTCAACTCCCCCGTCGGAGCTCATTCCTATCGTGAGCCCCATCCCCTTTGCGAAATGGGGGATCGACATCCTCGGACCGTTTAAACCGGGCCGGGGGCAGTGGAAGTATCTGATAGTGGCGGTGGACTACTTCACCAAATGGATCGAGGCGGAACCGTTGGCCGCCATCACATGGAAGAAAGCGAAAAGCTTCGTGTGGACTTCCATCATCTCCAGATTCGGAGTCCCCCGGTCCATCGTCACAGACAATGGGAAGCAGTTCGACTCCGCGGGGTTCAAAGACTTCTGCGCGGAATGGGGAATCAAGCTTCTCTTCGCCTCTGTAGCGCACCCCCAGACCAACGGAATGGCGAAAGCGGCCAACAAGTGTATCATAGAGCCCCTCCGAAAGAAAGTGAAGGACGCCGAAGGAAGCTGGCCGGAAGAGCTCCCCGGAATACTCTGGTCATACCGAACGACCCACAAGGAGGCCACCGGTGAGACCCCGTTCATGCTTGCCTACGGGGCCGAGGCAGTGGTACCGGTCGAGTTGGGTGAGGAATCTCTCCGCCTCAAATACTTTGACGAAGACAGGAACTCGCAGGGTCTGGAACTCAGCCTGGAGCTCCTCGGCGAACGACGGGAACAGGCCCTGGCCACCATCATCCGCCAGAAGCAGAAGGTGGCCCGATACTACAATGCTTGGGTCAGGGGCCGAAGCTACCACCTTGGGGACCTGGTCCTCCGGAAAGCAGGCTTCAACCCGGATACCGCTCGCAAGGGGAAGCTCGCGGCTAAATGGGAGGGGCCCTACAAAGTCATCGAGGTCCTCGGACCCGCAACCTACCGTCTAGCCAATATGGAGGGGAGGATTCTCACTCACGCCTGGAATGCGGAACATTTACGCAAGTACTTTCAATAAACGTATCGTTTCTGTGAAATAAATTTATTTGAATTCGTTCCTTTCCAGATAAGCAAAAAGATGTACAGAGAGACGCGCGAAGAGGCCAAGGGGCATTCCCCTCCCTCATTCAACTCCAGGGGCACCTGTGGGACCACCGGCTGGCGGTCCACTTGGGTCATCCCCCACACTCCGTTAGACGTCAGGGTGCATCCGGAGATCCTCGAAGTTGACCCCCGAGAGTGGGAACTTCTTTTGGATCTCAGACTGACACCGGGCGAAACCCTTCTCGAACGCCTCCGTCAAGGCGGTCTCAACGAAGGAGGTGGCATACTCCGCCACGGCATCCTGAGCGATCCGGGCCGGATCCACCTCCTCAAGCCCACGCATCCGGGCCTCTAAGGTCTCGATCTGGCGTTGGTGCTCCGCCCTCTCCTTCTCGATCTCCCGGGATCTCTCGCCAAGTTGAGCAAGGAGAACCCTCGCCTGCTCCTCCGCCGCTTCCAGACGATCGGAGAGCTCCGAGGTCTCGGGGGCAGCAACGGAGACGGGGATCTTCTCGGCTCCCCCAGACGAATCGGCACCTCTCAAAAGCTCGGCGACCCGCGCCTCGGCCTCTGACTTTGCAGTCAGAGCCAAGGCCCTCTCCCGGTCCGCCTCCTCCAAGGCAGAGGACAGCTCAGTTACGCGGGTCTCCCAGGACCTGACCCGCACTTCCTCTAACTGGCCTGCCTCTCCCTCCTCGCCATGGGCCTCAAGATCCCGCCCGACATCGGCCTTGGCTTTGGGAAGCGCCGCAAACTGACGCCTCATCGAGAGACCCACCGAGGACAACTGCACCAAGGCAACAAAGGTAAGACGGCGACAGCAGCTGGAGGGAGGACAAGCGGAGGCACTCTACCTGTTGGCCGGCCTGAATCACAAAGGTGGCCAGACAGTCACCTCTAACTCCATCCAGCGCAGCCTGATCGGGAGGGAGGCAACTATTCTCGGCCACTCGCGCGGCGGCTCCGCGGCTCGAAAACACCGATTCCTTCTCCCCTACCAGGAAGCGTGGACGAAGAAGACCCTCCCCTGACGAAGGAAACTCGCCGGGGTTGGAGCGGAACGCGCCTAGATACCGATCATAGGCATCAGGGAGAGGACCGTCCGGGAGAGGCGAAGGGCCGACCCACGGCCAGGCAACCTCAACAGGGGCGGGTCGGAGCTGATCGGTGGGCGACGGGGCATCAACTCCCTCGACCCCCTCACGGACCCTCTTGGAAGACCCCAACAAGGGGACAGAGGGGGATGACCCCTTCTTCCTTTTAGAGCCTCCAGACGAGGTCACGGCCCGCTGCTTCTTCCGGACCTCCAGCACATGATCCCTCCTACGCGGATCCGGATCTGGGGCCTGCACGTGAATGCTGACGGGGGAAGGACCGAGAGGGAATCCACCTGCACTCAACGAAGAAATGAGAGACCAAGCAGAGCCCAGGCAACCTCGAATGATGAATGCTCGGGGAGCTTACCCAAGGGCCACACCGTCTTACGCAAGTTATGGTCACTAAAGAGGACGTCAATCGATCGCTCCCTCGCAGGAATCGCCAGCATGTCCTTCGCCGTCTGCTGCTCGGCGACAGTCGGCTCACCCAGATCGAGGATGACTGCGCCGGCCGACTCCCACCGAACCAGGAAAGGTACACTCGACGGGAACGTGACGAACACGTATTCCCCCTTCCAGCGTTTCAGGGAGCTCGGCAACCCCAACACCAGGGTCATCTTCGGGCGGGCGCTGATGTAAATCCACGCCCCCGATTGGTGGTGGCTCAGGCGGTAGAACTGGGCGAAGAGACGAAGAGAGGGCGCCACTCCCCTCAGCATGCAGACGACAACGAACCCGACGAGGAGCCCGATGGCATTGGGGCAGAATTGACACAGGCACACGTTGTGGGCCTGGAGGAACTCAACGATGAAAGGGTGGAGCGGGAAACGAAGCCCGAAGCGGAAGCACTTCTCGTATATTCCAACCTCGTTGGGACCGGGAAGGCAGATCCGCTCGTCGGACCCAGGGGCACGAGCCGAGTAAGGCGGAAGCAGATAGGCGGAGCGCATGCTCCCAATGGCGGTGGCGCAGATCGACGAAGGCCACGACAAGACCTCTGGGGGCACCCCTGAAAGTTCACCCCCGTGCCGACGAATCGCTGAAGGAGGGCTACCCGCCAGGCCAGGAGCAGCTTCGCGCTCCGGCCGACCCGAACCCGTGGCAGAGGAAGACGACATGAGGCAGAACTCAGGCAGAATCGGGATCAGCGCAAAGAAGAAAACGACGGGATGGCGGCTCACAACCCACTCGGCTTCTCAACCTAAGACGACCCCGCGAGCGGTGGGGATAAGCTTGCAGCTACGCGTGGCAGCATCAGAGGACCGACGACGCTTCGGAGCCCGTGCCTTAAAGTATCGAACGGATCAACTCATGATGACGACTAATAAATGAGTCGGCATCGACTGATGAGCATGTCAAAGTCGGCGGAAGTCACATCGGCCGAGCCGAACCGGCCGAGGCCGATCGACCCGACCAATGGGGGCAATTGTTACGCCTATTTGGCCGAAGCCCGAAAGACACGAGCCCAGAAACCCGACTGCCGATCAGAAGCCCATCTGCGCAATCTGGCCCGCCCGACAAGGCCCTATAGAGGACCCCCGAATATCGATCCGACCCGGCCCTGATAGTGCGCTGGGCACTCGCCCACTCCAGCGGTAACCGTTCCCCTGATCCCGCTACCACTTAATGGCTGTGATGGGGAGGTGCTGGCATGGCGCAAGGAGCGGCGACGGGGGGGGGGGGGGGGGGGGATTGAGGGGGCACGATCGAGGGCGGACGAGCGACGTGGATCGGGGGCAATCACGGCGGGAGGTCTACAAAAGGGTTATGAGGACGACTGAACCAGGGACCGCATCTCAGGTATCTAAAACCTAAGGTACTCCATCAACGACCTAGTTCCCCCATTTCACCTCCTTCCTCCCCCGCTCGCGCCGTGAGACGCCGTTCAGATCTCCTCTCGAGTCGAACCGTCTCCGCCGGGCCTCCCTTCTCAGATCGCTATCTGACTTAGGCATCGGAGGGGATTTGGCTGGAACCAAGGTCCGGCCCCCCTGACGAGTGTTCTCGTCTACGCAGGAGGACATCAGATCCACGGGCCGAGGCTTCCCCTCCGCCCCTCGCCGGCCACGCATCTAGCGAGACGACCGAGGCTTCCCCTCGTCACCCGCCCGACCGAGGCCGAGCACGACCGTCCGAGGCCGAGCGTTTCACACCGGGCCGAGGCTTCCCCTCCGCCCCGCGACCGACCACGTAACCAGCGGGACGATCGAGGCTACCCCTCGACGTCCGACCGTCCGAGGCCGAGCGTCTCTGATCGGGTCGAGGCTTCCCCTCGCCCTCCTTGCGACCGAGGACCCCGATTCGGCCCAGCTGACGTGCTCCACGTCGTCTGCAACTCCGACTCGCGCCTCGTCTGCACCGACTCGACACACCCGAGGGACCCCCGTGGGCCCCTTGACCATGTTGACCGGGTTATCCGCGGTCAACGCTTTTGTAGTGAGAAAACACTCTGAAACACAAAGCTTTATATATTTAAGCATACCATACAACATTTAAGCATACCATACAACATTGGTAGAAAAAGTTTCCAAGGCGTTATATATTTAAGTCCAAATCCTCAAGTTGAGTAGATGTATTTAAGCCCAAATCCCATGCTTTAAAAAACAGACTTCCTAAACAATCTCATTTCTAAGACCAACTACAAATTAGTATGCCAATAACAATCTCATTTCTAAGACCAAATACACAACTGCCAGCTGCTGCCCCAGTTCAATCAGATTGCCCCTGCTACTGCTCCTGTGTCTCCTTTCTTCGCATGCTGATTTCCCTTTTCACCGCTGTCTTCTTTCTCTGCATATTGAGCCAGAAATTATTTTGTTGGGGTAGCATCTTTTGACTCTACAATAATAAATGTATTTTTCAAGGGAACATTGCAGTAAACTTCAATTGTGAATATATAGCTCATCTGTTCATAATTGGAGAGTTAGCACATGAAATTTAGGATTTTTTTTCTCATTCAGTTTTTGGCACTGATCACATTGAGATAGATTTCAGTAATATTTATGAAATGATACATTGTTGACACCAAGAGAAATCAGAAGTCAGATTCGTAGTTTGTATTATGGCAACGTGGGAAGATGGGATGTGCATTATGGTTTCAAGGGTTGGAACCTTCAAAATTTGCTGCTGCCGTATCCTAATTCTGCAGAAATAAGAAAAATTGTCTCATAGCAGGAGTCGAAGACATGGTCTTCTATGAGTAATAATTAATAAGTCATCTTAAGTGACCTTCAAATTATTTTTAGAGCCCCAAAATTTGGTAAATGCTTTCTACATATAGATCCTTAAAACTAAATGTAGACTGTGGCAGGCACAACAGTAACACTGGTTATTTTAAGATCTAACTGAGGTACTATCATCTGTGCATCTAATTAATTTTTTTTGCATGTGGCAAAGATCAGATCTATTCTAGTGAGGCTAGAGTATTATATGATGGCCTTCTCATGTCCTTAAAATAGTGGATTGGTGATATCATCATGGAGACAAATTTAAAAACTTATGTTGATGCTATGCATGATTTGTATGCATGGGCAACATTACTGCTTAGTTCATAACATTTAAAATTTACGCATTGTTTATTAAAGCAAAGGTTCCTGATAATTTAAGTAAAAAATTAATATTGCTGGTCTCTCAGCATCAAGTGTTTTTAATGAAGAGTGGTTATCACATGTTTAAAAAATTAATATGTGCTTGATATTCTAGACCAAACACATTTACCTAGAATCAGGATTTTTAAGTAACATTTGATTTATACATGAGCAGTTGTCATTGTTTTTTTTATGAAATATCGTTGTAATTGAAGTAATCATGCGTTAAAGTTTATGATTCCCTCGTGTAATGTAAATATCATTTTATATTACTAAAATAAAAAGGTCAAGCTGGGGTCCTAAGGAATATTCCAACCAAACAAAGAAAAGAAAAGGTCAAAACTGGATGTCAAATTTCTCCCTGAATGAAATCATGCATGCTGAGAATTAGTATGTGCATAATGTGATGGAAACACATGTAAAATTATTCAAAATGATTCAAGCAAGAATTAGTATAGGCTAACTCTGCTGATAGAAGCATATTATAACTGAAGTTATCATGTGTTCTTTCCTCAACAATTATTCAAAATGATACAAACATGGATACCAACAATTATGTATACAAACATGAATACCAACAGTTATTCAAAATGAAGCAATTTGAATTCTTTTATAAAAAACATGGATACCAACAATTATGGATGGCCATGACAGGTTTAATGCTTCCATTCAAATTTTTTCCTTTCAAATCAGGATTATTAGATGAAATTAACAGCAAATCAGGATCAAATTGACATGATAAAAAATTGCTTAAAATTAACAGTAAATCAGGATCAAATTGACAGCAAATCAGGAGCAAATTAACAGCAAATCAGGATTATTAGATTTTAAAATTGCTTCCATTCAAATCAGGATCAAGTTAACAGGATTAAAAAGTTGAACCCATCTAATTAGATGAAATTAACAGGATTATTAACAGGATTAAAAAAACCATGAGTTACCTGAGAGGAAAATTAACAGCAAATCAGGATGCAAATATGAATTACCTGCGAGGAAAACCAAATATGAATGCAAAGATTACATCAACCCATTTGCTGTTAATCAGGATTATTAAAGAAGATCCAAGATCAAATATCACGGCATCTTCGGTAATTTAAATAGATGCGAGGAAGATATGCAATGAATTATAGATATGCAAATACGAATAAAGACATTGTGTAAAGCTTAAACATTGGTCTGCAAAAAGAAAAACCCTTTTGAGGAAAAAAAACTTTTATCTTGATATAGTGCAGGCTCTAGAAGCCAAGTCTCTTTCTGAATGCTCTAATCTTTCACTGGATCCCATAAATTCACAGTTATGTTCTTAATGATGTTTTTAATCTTGCATAATGTGCAAGAACTAATGAGAAAATCATTCTAACTTGACTTTCTGAATGCTCCTGATTTTAGGGGAAAGTTTAAATGATTATACATTTTCGACTTATATTCAGAAAGTCAAGTATCGCTACCAGGGAGTCAAGTTTAAATGATTATACCTTTTCGACTTATATTTAGAAAGTCAAGCAAATACATTATGCAAGATTAATGATGTTTCTTTCACTGGATCATTCACAGTTACTTGACTTCAAGTTCATCTAATCTTAATGATGTTTCTTTCACTGGATCCCCAAAATTCTAACTTGACTTTCTCAATGATCCAGTGACTAAAAAGGTATGATTTATATTTAAACTTTCCCCTAAAGCTTTTCGACCTATATTCAGAAAATTATGTTGTCACTGGATCCCCTAAATTCACAGTTCATTCTGAATGCTTTGAATCTGTCAGTACTATTCATAAATCATGACAGGATGCCCTAATAATTTCCCACAGATTCTTCGCAAATAGTACTGACATGATTTATGAATCATATCATGATAGTAAAGTTCCCACATATTCAAGTCAGATATACTTCCCCTAACAGGAAAAACCATAGAATTTCTTCCTTTTCACAAATTAATGTTTCCTTTATCTAAAAGATCGAGTCTACCCCATTAATATGGCTTCGTCTAGTTAGATCAATTACAGACAAAGATGTTGAGTATTGGATCCCTCAATTTGGTTTTGATGATAAACAAACATAAATTATTGTGATTAACTCTTCTAATTGTAGTTAATTAAAGCGTCGCCAAAGTTGGATTAAAGATTATCAAAAGCAACGGTCTATTGAAATAATAACTTGAAAAAGATTTTAAGGAAGTTGATGGAAGAGATCACGAGGAAGTGAAAGGGTTTCAGTGTATTTTCTATACCTTTTACTCTTTTGAGTTCATTAGAATGGTAAGCCTTGAAATAAAACTGCTTAGAGATATTTACACTTCATGCTCATATCATTAGAATAGCCCCTAGTTGACTCCATATGATTCCTTGCTTTTAAATCTCACTTTTTGGGATTTTAGACAAGGATCAGACGTCTGATGTTAGTCTTCCAGACGTCTAACGTGCATGCTTTTTATAGCCTAGAAACCACTGACTCGTTAGATGTCTGATGTATTGTTTCCAGCCATCTAACTAGGCTTTTAACCATCTGGGAGGTGTTCTCTAGACAACTGAATAAATAGGCCATATTTTTCGTGTCTGTTCATGGTTTTGGTTCTCTCTATCAGGCCTCGGATGCTTATCTATTAGATGGCTGAACAACGACTCAGGCGGTTGAGAACCCTTCTTCAGATGTATGATATAGAGGCGTTACAGTGCATTTGATGCAATTTCAAATAGTGACATAGACATCTGATAGTTGTTCTTCTACCGTCTGATTGCGTTAAATCTGCCTGTTTATTTCCGTTGTAGCATTTATTGTCGAGACTTTTACCTTGTCTTCTGTGTAGTTTCTTGAGCAGTATTTATAGGAGATGAGAGAGAACTTTTCAGAACTCTTGATTAACTCTAGAACTCATTGAATACACATTCATTACTCATCATCTTCTTCAAGTGCTCATTTACTCCATTGTCCAACTAAGCTCTAAAGCTCTCATCCAAGCATTGAATGCTTCATTAGTTGGATACGCTCATTTAGTGCAGCAACTCACATCCTAGAGCACTTCATGCACACACCTTGTCTACTCAAGTAAGTTTATTTCAAGGCATAGAAAAGTGTATTCTATTTCAAGTTTATTGTATCGTAATTTTCTTTATTCTCTCTTTGAGAACTCTCGGGTTGTGAGAATGCTTATTCCCCGGCTGTGGAAATAAGGTCATCGATTGTAGTTCGATGTTAGGGTTTCCATAAGAGGGTTTAGTGGACTAGCTCAAGCAGAATTTGCTTGAGATGCTGGAGTAGGATTCAGGCAGTCAGGGTTTGACTAGGGAATTCGAATCAAAGTAATTATCTATCTTCGGATTGCTCTAAATTTCTATGGTTGTTTTATTATTCAGCATAGTTGGTTGATTAGGATTTAATTGGAGTAAATTCTGACTGTTTTTATAGAGCACTATTCACATCCTCTATTGTTTCTCCCCTTATAGCTACTTGTCCTACAATTGGTATCAGAGCTAAAGACACCACATGAAAATATACTTTTACTGACGGTTTTTACCGTCAGTAAAAGTAAGATTACCGTCAGCGAAAAGCTTTGCTGACGGTAAAAGCCTGTCAGACCTTTTGTCAACGGGTTGAGTTAAGTAAAACATTTATTGACAGTGCCGTTAGTAAAATTAGCTGACGGCATGATGACCGTCAGTAATAGTTTACTACTTACTGACGGAACCCTCAGCCATAACCAACACCATCCCCAACGAAACCGTCAGTAATAATTTAATTTTTTAAAAATAAATAAATAACATCAATGGGTTCGTCAGAAAAAACAAAGACTATTACTGAGGGATCCGTCAGTAATAATAAAATTATTTATATATATATATATATATATATATATATATATATTAAAACACAACTGTTTTTGAATTCTAGGGCTGACTAGGACAAGCTGACTAGGACAAACAGGTTGATAGAAAGACAGCTTGGATTTAATCTTGAGTAATGAATGGTTGAGATGAGATTTTGTGAAAAGTTTTGGAGGGAAAAACATTTCTAGGGAAATGAAACTTTATGTGGAAATGAAGCTTTATGGGGAATGAAAGTTTTTTGGGAATAATAGAGTGCACGCAATTAATGCATTGGAAAAAAAATATTAACTTATACTTAATACTGGAGATCGAATGCTGCTGCAGATCGAATGATCTCTCTCTCAACGCGGGGCCCACAGTCTCTTCGACCCATGGGGCAAAGATGAGAATAATTTTCCGTGCCGAAGGCGCCCGCAAAATTTTTTTGCGCTAATTTGTTGTTCCGCGCTGAAGGCGCCCGTACCGATTTTTTTACGCTAATTTGTTGTTCTGTGTTGAAAGAATTCGCACCGAATTTGTTAATCCATGTCGAATTTGTTGTTTCGCAACGAAGGCGCCCGTGCCGCTAAATATTTTTACGCTAATTTGTTGTTTCACGCAATTTTGGCTGTGAAAATAATGCATTTGCAAATCGAATACTGCTGCAGATCGAATGATCTCTCCATCAACGCGGGGCCCACCGTCTCTTCGATGTATGTGGCAACAATATGAGAATAAATTCACGTGCTGAAGGTGCCCGGTAAATTTGGCGCACGTGCCAATTTTTTAACGCTAATTTGTTGTTCTGCGTCGAATTTGTTCCGTGCCGAAGGCGCCTGCACCGAATTTGTTGTTCCGCGCTGAAGGCGCTCGTGCCGCTAAATATTTTTCAGCTAATTTGTTGTTCCGCGCAATTTTGGCTGTGAAAATAATTTTTTGAGGAACAAAGATTTTGCGAGGGAAAAATCTTAAATGAATCGTGCCCGCAGGCATGGGTTATGACTAGTATATATATATATATATATATATATATATATATATATATATATATATATATATATATATATATATATATATATATATATATAACGCTGCCGAGACCTTTAGCGAAAACCAATTAAAATATAATATATAGCTGACGTACCCATCATAGAAATGTTCATTATTACTGACGGAACCAGCAGTAATAAAAAAATATTTTAAAAAACTAAAAATTTGTTTATTGACGGCACCGTCAATGAAATTGGAAATTAAAAAATTTAAATTTAAAATATTAATATAATTTAAAAGTAAAAAAATTCATTTTTACAACAGAAAAGCAAAAGAATGAGGCTCAGATTTGCCCATTGTAATCTGTCTCTGTCTGTGTAGTTTTGTGTGTGTCAGTGTCAGTGTGTGTAGTTTGTGTGTGTGTTGTGTCGGTGTGCTGTGTCTGGGTCCGTGTCCGTGTCTGTGTGTAGTCTGTGTGGGGGGAGGGTGTGGGTAGTCTGTATGTGGGTAGTCTGTATGTGTAGTCTGTGTTTGTAGTCTATGTGTGTGGGTAGTTTGCATGTGCAGTCAATGTGTGTGTATGTGTCTGTGTCTGTGTAGTTTGTGTGTGTGTATGTGTGTGTAGTATATATGTGTAGTAAGGGTTTGTGTTTTTGTTCGTGTCTGTGTGTGTAGTTTGTGTGTGTCTGTGTCTGTGTGCATGTGCAGATAGACAAGTATATAGAATACATTTCTTTAGAAATTTTAAACGGGGAGGGATACAATAATAGCACAGAATGTGTGTAAAACAAGCATGCCAGAAAATTATGAATGCTAAGATAAAATACAATCGAGAATGTACAGTTTGTATGTATAGTCTGTGTGTAATCTATGTATATAGTCTGTGTTTGTAGTATATGTTTGCATGCCATCCCACATCACCACGTTATGTTTGTCAGAAATAAGATATAAACTATCTTGGCAGATCATCATCATCATCGCCTCTAGAGAGAGACACACACACAAACATAAACACAATATTTTAATAAAAAATAGAGTCACACACATTGACTACACATACAGACTACCCACACCTACCCATACCTATCCACACCCACAGACTATACAAACACAGCACACACACATCAGACTACACAAACACAGTACACACACATCAGACTACAAACAGACACAGACATACAAACTACACACACACACACACACACACACACACACACACACACACACACACACACACACAGAGAGAGAGAGAGAGAGAGAGAGAGAGTATACATACAGACTACCCTCCACACACAAAGACTACAAACACGTCTACACATACAGCCTACACACACACACACACACACACACACACAGAGAGAGAGAGAGAGAGAGAGAGAGAGAGAGAGAGAGAGAGAGAGAGAGAGAGAGAGAGAGAGAGAGAGAGAGAGAGACTACACATACAGACTACACACATTCTCCCCCACCCACATAGATTACAAATACAAACTACACAAATATAGCGCGTGTGCACACACTAGACTACAAACATAATCTACACATACATGCTACACACACACACACAGAGATAGACTACATATACAGACTATCCACACCCTCGCCCCCAACACACACAGAGTGACATTTTGAAAAAAAAACATTTGTATACTTACGGTACCGTCAGTGAAATTGAAAATTAAAAAATAAACTTTAAATTCAAAATACAGTAATATTATTTAAAGTATAAGTTCCTTTTTTACAAAAGAAAAGCCAACAAAAGAATGAGGCTCAGATCTGTCCATTGTAATCACTTGACAAAAAATGGCTGCAAGATGGTTGCCTACCAATAAGTGTCTGTTTGTAGTCTGTGTATATCTATATCTGTCTGTGTCTATGTGTAGTTTGTGTGTGTCAGTGTCTGTGTGCTGGTCTGTGTCCGTGTGTAGTCTGCATGTGTAGTCTGTGTGTGCGAGGGTGTGGGTAGTTTGTACGTGTAGTCTATGTGTGGGGGTAGTATGTGTTTGTAGTCTCTCTGTGTGTAGTCTGTATGTGTAGTCAGTGTCTGTGTTTGTAGTCTCTCTGTGTAGTGTGTATGTTAGTTAGTGTGTGTATGTCTGTCTGTTTGTATAGTGTGTGTGTGTGTGTGTGTGTGTGTGTGTGTGTGTGTGTGTGTGTGTGTGTGTGTGTGTGTGTGTGTGTGCAGATAGACCAAGAATATAAAATAACTTTCTCTGGAAATTGTAAACTGGGAGGGATACAATAATAGCACAGAATGTATGGAAAACAAGTATGACATAAAATTATGAATGTTAAAAGAAAATGCAATCAAGCATGAGCAGTTTGTATGCGCAGTCTGTGTGTGTAATCTGTGTATGTAGTCTGTGTTTACAGGCCATCCCACCTTTACCATGCCATGTTTTTCAAAAATAAAATGTAAATTATCTTGTCAGATCATCATCAATATCTCCTCTACGGAGACACACACACACAAACAGAAACACAATATTTTAATAAAAAGTACAGTCACACACATTGACTATACATACAGACTATCCACACCCACACAGACCACATATACAGACTACACATACAGAATACACACATCAGACTACACATAGACACACAAAAACTACACATACATAGACACAGATACAGACACACAAAAACTACACACACAGACACAGACACAGAACACACACACACACACACACAGAGTACACATATAGACAACCACACACACACACACACACAAAGAAAGAGAGACTAAAAACACAGTCTACACACACAGACCACACACACGCACACACGCACGCGCGCGCGCGCACACACACACACATAGAGAGAGAGAGAGAGAGAGAGAGAGAGAGAGAGAGAGAGAGAGAGAGAGAGAGAGAGAGAGAGAGAGAGAGAGAGAGAGAGAGAGAGAGAGAGAGACTACACATACAGACTACCCACACCCCCCGCACAAACTATACACAGACTACACACACATTAATTATTAGCAGATCATTATCATCATCGCCTCGACAGACACACACCTACACATTGACTTGGCGCGCGCGCACACACACACTGAATGCCACAGACTGATTTGATTTAAAAATTGTATATTATCCCCCCATTTATGTGCTCTTTGTGCATAATTTTTGTTCATTTTGGCTTCAATACACGTGTTTTTGTGATATCATCGTATTTTGGAGATTATCTTTATTTATGAATAAAACAAAATTTTTACAGCTTATTAACATCTTTATCTTTGTCTCATATTATTTTTCAGTTGAAGATCGTGAAGTCCTAATTCCAATGCATCTTTTCAAGGATTTTTGGAGGTCGGAGCAATTTTCTACATTTTTTGGGAGACAAGGTGTATGTGCTGGAATTTTCTGCTGATTCCACATGGCCGTGTCATATTTTGACACAACCATGTGGACCTTGTTCAGCTGGGCGTAGTGGGAATATTGGGCTGATTCCACACGACCGTGTCAAATTCGACACGGCCATGTGGATCTTCAGCAGCTGGAATTTTTTGGGCTTTGACACGGTCGTGTCGTTCACTATGCAGACCTTGACGCGGTCGCGTCGTTTCTTCACTCAATCGCGTCACACCCCATTTTCCTGCCTACTGTAGAGGAATTTTGACGCGACCGCGTCTCTGCTTCTCCTGTTCACTTATTTTGCGAGTTCGGGCTTCTTCAGCTTGACCCGTTTTGGTTCTTCCTCAACCCAACTTATGGCTGCTATATCTAGGGCTTCTCCCCTTCATCTAAACCTATTCTATTCTCACTCTTCTTCAACCTAGGGTTTGGGGAAATCTTGATGAAGCTTGGAGCTTGGAGGAGCACTTGAGAAGGACAGATCCCATCTTTGAGTGACACTTGGGTGATATCTTTCTAATCTTTTGTGTATTTTGATTTAGCTTCATGTATTGTAATTCAATGATAGCTTTTGAGTAAATACTTCTCCTTTTTCATTATAACTGTCTAAATCTCTCTTGTGTGATTGTGTTTTGTGATTATTGTTGCTTGGGTAATGATTTCATCTCTAGCATGTTTGCATTTTCTATTGGTGGATGGAACTTTGAAATTCAAAAGCAGGAGCCTTCAACCGTTCCCCCCCTTCCATGTTTTATAGAGGGCGTCGACCAATCTCGACCACTGAGGGTGGGCTACGTGGCAAGATCTGTGACAGAGCCATCGCCTCAGCTTCCCCCAAGAGCCGTACACTGCACATGTCATGCTCCAAGCGGTAGGGCACCTTAATATTTCCCCTCTGTCGAATCGTCATGATGACCCTAGAGATCCAGCGGCCATCTCGCATTTAATGCTACAGCTGTCATCCAATAGAGAGAAGTGTGTCATCCGAGCCGATCCGGACTTTCCATTTCGAACTCGAATGGTGGGGGCAATTGTTACGACCTCAAGATTGGCCAAGCTGATTTAGGCCCACATCTCCAAAGCTCAAGTCTTAACCCGCCAAATCTCCACAACGAGGCCCAGTTCGTCGAGGCTTAGAGAAGCTCGCCAAGGCCCAGAGCAGCCCGCACTTGCGGAGCTTCGGACTCGTCAATCAAACCAAAGAGGAGCCCTCCGATGGATCACACGGTCTACCCCAGCTCGCCCCAGATGCAGCTCGCCTACCTCTCCATCCAGGCGAAGTCTACCCACGGAGGAAGACGACACGCCATTAGCAGTTTCACTACAGACAACTCTGACAAAAGTGCACCTGGCCGCTTTGCCGCCTGACTACCTGACTGCCTGCTGAAAGCACGCCTAGCCGTTTCACCGCCTGACAGCCTGACAAAAGCACACCTTACTTTAACGACTCTGACGGCCTAACAAAAGTGCACCTGACACGTTCGGCTCTGACATCCTCAGCCGGACCCCTGACACTGCCAGCTCAGCTGAAGTAACCGACTCCAACAACCTAGAAATACCCCCTTTCCTCTAACGAGAAAGGGGCTGGCTAATCTGTAAGAATTCCTAATACATTCGCCTATACTTGAGGTCGAATATCTTCCACATATTTGTGCCTACCACACTAGTTCACCACACAAGCGCCGATCTACCTCTAAGATCGCCCCGTGTGTTCGACATTCTCCAAAGCAGTCATCTGTTGACTTAAGCATCGGAGAGGCTACGGGCTGGCATCCAGCCCCATCTTTCTGTCGAGTTGTTCTCCTTGCAGGTATTTCGCTTCTGCTGCTGGCGGTTGAGGCAACCTCGGTCGATCAACTCCATTTGACAGGCGACCAACCCCGATTGAAGGACAACCTTGGGATTTCCATCTGCGAAGCGCCTTCCAATCGAGATTAGCCTCGTCTATCCCTCAAAACCTGTCATCATTGTACCCGTGATTCTCATTTCATATGATATTTCAATACAAATATCATATATATCTCATGTTGCATGTATTATGTATTTCAAGTGCTTTTTTATGATTTATTGTGCAATTTTGTCTATTTGATTTGATTGTAAGATTTAGATTATTGAATTATGTTTTTGTGTTCATTTGGATTCATTTAGAGGATTTAGATAGATTTTAGTTCAAGAAATTCTCCATTTCTATCTATCTGTACCATTCTTTATCAAGGTACTAGGACCAGACGTCTGCGAGTCCCACTACAGCTGTCTGAACAATCATTTTAGATTTCATGTTAGCTTTCCAACTGTCCAGTCGATCGAAGAACACTTACCACATATCTGAACAGTGTTCCAGACGTCGGGAAAGTGTTCATCAGTCGTGGTGTAACGGCCTGTTTCTATCGTACCTTCTCCGTGCACGTGCTTTTGATCGTGCACGTGTTTATTTTAGACTTTATTTGTTTTTGAACGATTTTGTGTGATATGTCGTCGTGATCGTCTCTGAAAATATTAGATTGTGGAATAACTTGGGAACGACATATCTCGAGTCGCTCTTCCGCGATACTAACTTATTTGACGTGACGTCGCGACTTTCTGTTTTGACGCGAGACGTTTCTATTTTTAGTTTCGTCCCTCGACGTCGAAATTTAGATCCGTCTTCTCCACACTCTTTCTTTAGTCGTCCCGAACACCCCAGAATTATTTTATAATTTTTGGACTTAATTTGACCTATTTTCTATTTTTTTGAAAGCTTTAAATAATTTTAAAACCTATTTTTATAAAAGTTTTAATTACAATAAAATTACTATATTATAATAACGTATTAAAGAATTTTTAGGCAAAATTTTAGAATTTTTGGCCGCACCAATTTCGTGTGAGGGAGAGGAGAGTAATTTTTAAGTAAATTAATTATTTTAAATTATTTTAATAATATTTTTCCGAACCCAAACCCTAACCCTAGCTCTAACCTATTTAAGTTTGCCCTAGGAAAAGTTATTTCGTCGTAGCTCAAAACCCTAGCCGCCGTTTCATCTTCTAAAGCTTCGTCGCAACGTTGCGACGATCGCAACGTGCACGACCGACGGCCACCCCCGCAAATCTCAGCGCACGACCGGAGCAAGCCCCCGCATCGCCGCTTGCATCGCCCGCTGCATCGCCCCCCCGCTGTCGCCCGCTCCGACCGAGGCCTTCTCTCGGTCTGACCGAGAGAACAGCCGCTTGGCCGCTCCGCTGCACCGCTCCGCATCGCCCTAGCGCCCGACCGATGGGTCCGCCCGCAGCGACCGAGAGGCCGCCCCGCACCCGCTCTCCGCTCCGCCTCGTTGCAAGTTGCAACGTTGCAACGTGGCCCGCCCGCTGCGACCGATGGGATCTGTCGGTCAGACCGACGGTTCTCCTCGCACCCCCGCTGCAACCGACCCCGCTGCGCTGCTCAGTGCACGACCGAGAGCCCCTCTCGGTCTGACCGAGAGGAACCCCCGCACCGACCAAGTCCGACCGACCCAACTTCGTCGCAACATCATTTCTCCCACACCAACTTCTGTGGTGGGCCCCCCAAGTGCTCCTGAGGTGTTGTGGGCCCCCTTGGACCCCTAGCACTGCTGTGGGCCCCACTTGGACGTGCTACTTCGCGGATTTGTCGTCTACGACGTTGCGACACGTCGTAGGCCTTCGTCGCAAGTTTGGACTTTTGGAGAATCGTGCGAGGACCAGATCTGAAGCTGTGGAGTGCTCCGATCAGACACGACATCCATTCTACGACAAACTCCGGTTCAGGTTAGTTCCCCGAAACTCGTAGAAACCCCCACAATAGCTGACTGAACCCTAAACTAAAAACCGTCAACTTGAACTAAATTTAATTTTCAGCTCCTGTAAAACGTTGTACGAACATAGAAAATCGACGAACGGACTAATTTGACTGTGCACATAGGATAGATCGTCGATTAGGTTGATACATCAAAAAGTGACTTTTGACGAATAGGATAGTCCCGAAAACCTAGAAACGAAACCTAATAGGACTTGATGAATTTGAGACCTGACATCGTCGCCGTGGCGATATTTCAGACGGACTTCTGCGGACGAGACGCTTGGACGAGACGCTTGGACGAGACGCTTCGAGAGGACGACACACTCGCCATTTCAGGCAAGTGTACCCACTTGCGTTTTTGACCGTGCTTTGTTCTTAGGTTGCTAGAACTGTTAGACTGTGAATGTATAGAACCGGACGTGAAATGATAGCGTCTGGGACGACTCCTGACGGCTCAGACTTGACGACGAAGTCTGAGCCTGACAACAACAACTTTTTTTCATGCTGTAGGGCTATCATGTGTGTGCGTGTGTGTGGACACCCTAGAATAACCCTTCCCGTCTTGTCACGTCACGTCCCGTCTTGCACAGCCCGATGGGCAATAGGGCACTCGCCGAGTGATCCCTTGTACAGACTCACAGCCTGCGGGCAATAGGGCACTCTCCAAGTTGAGAGAGTGATCCCTTGTACGGATACACAGCCCGAGGGCAATAGGGCACTCTCCAAGCTAGAGAGAGTGATCCCTTGTACGGATTCTCAGCCTGCGGGCAATAGGGCACTCGCCAAGCTAGAGCGAGTGATCCCTTGTACGGATATCTTGTCTTGTCTTGTCTTTGGGTTTGGGGTTGGGTTGAGCGTGCGCACGGTAAGAGGGTCTGATCCCCCTCGAACCGTAAGGCGTGAACCCTTTCGTGTCTCACTTGTCTTGTCCTGCCTTGCTTCCGTCACGTCACGTCTTGTCCTGACACCTGTAGGCTAGTCCCGTAGTTGGTAGCACACGCTACCACTACTACTTGTTGCGTTTTACTTTCCTGCTACGTTACTTCTTTTGTACTTGTTGTAACCCCAGCATGCTAATCAACCAGTAAAACATTGTCTAAAAGTGATACACTTGCAGTTTGGTCTAACCCCTTTTGTAGACCTGACCTGACGTACAGTTCCTTCTTTTGGTGCTGTACGTCAGGTGTTGAGCCAGAGTTCGTGGACGAGGCAGACTCGCTGGAGTACGTGGAGCCGAGGACGTCGTCATCAGAGCACGTGCCTGACGAGGACCAGACCTTGAGGTCTTTTTAGTCACCACCTTCAGAGGTTACTACTTTCAGTTTTCTTTGCCACGCTTAGGCTTCTTTTTAGACTTTGTACTTGTTGGATATCATATCTCTAATTTAATGAATGCAAATTCCTTTTCTGTACTTTTGTTGTTTCGAACTATAAAAATGCAAGAACCTGAAAATCTTTTAAAATGGTACCTCTACAGACGCTTATTGGGTCCGAGCTTCTAAGCTCTGGCCTAAGCGGGCCTCGTCACGTTTCGCTTCCGTCCATTTTGGGAAGCGGGGCGTGACAGGTTTTAGTGGTGGCCCATGCAGGCCTTGCAAAAGTTCGGAACAATAAAAGTACCGCATTCATTTATATCCACGTACAAGTCTGAATTAGTTTCCAAGTCTTAGATAGTAGGAAGACTTAGGTAGACGTCCCAGGTTGATAGTCGGATGCCTTGGTTAAGATTTAGTCGTCCTCGTCCTAGACTATTTTAGCATCCCCATTTGACTCCGATCGTGCTAGAATTTCTAGAGTCCTTCTCTCTTTGTCTTTCGCTCGGATCCATCGACTTCGGGCCCAGCAGAACGTAACCTCGATTCTCTTAGGAACCCCCTCTTTAGATCCTGATTATAGTCTAGATCATAGGAAGCCTTTGAGCTGAGTTATCCAAATCTTTAGACGACCCGATGATTAGAACCCTTGTCCTCTAGCATCCCTCTGATCCTTGCAAATTTTTGTGCTATCGACCATAGAGTCCCATCGTGGCTCTTCACGATTCATATCTTATGCGTAATCTTCATGCGATCATTTTTCCTTTCTCTCAATTCTCGTGATCGTTTCCTAATGATCATCATTGATCCTTCGAATCCCTTCCCTGACCAATTCTACCTTCTCTAAAATTATTTTCGACTTTCCTTATTAAGTTTTCGCTCCAGATTGATTTCTTTGAAAACCCATATATTATATATTTAAAATTTGCTGTTTTGGATCGAGTTAAAACTTTTAATTGACTTGGAGCTTTCTTGGACGTAAAAAGTTTAAGTCAATATCTCGCACTCGTTTTAAATCATTATTCCTCAAATTCAGTTATTATTTGCCTTGTTTCCAAAATATATATATTACTTTTATAAACTACACAATATATTTCTACTATCCTGTATTTATTTTCAAAATTTCCCCTTTTCCCAAAACCTGCTTCCTTTAAAAGTATTTTCGAAATTTATTATTAAATTCTCCGCCCAGTTTGACTTCTTTGAAAACTTTTATTTCTTATCTTCGGTTGAGTTAAAATTCTTTCGCAAATTTTGATACCTTTCGGTCGTGAAAGTTTTAAGTTACGACCTCGTACTTATTTTCGAATCAGTATCCATCGAATTTTAGTTTTAAAACTTTGTTATCATTTCGGGAATTCAATATATCATTTTTCATCCCACTTTTATTTCCTTTATTTCTTGTTTTCGAAACCCATTATTAAATTCTTCGCTCGGTTTAACTTCCTTGAAAACCCTTTATTATATATATTTAAAATTTATTACTTTTCGATTTAAAGCTCTTTCTTAGATTTCGAAATCTCCTTGGTCGTCAATTTTCAAGTTACTATCCGGAAATTATTTCAAATCGGTATCTTTCATATTTTCATTTCTAAAACCGTGTTAACATTTTGATAATTCAATTTATATTTTTCTGGGCTACCAGATCTATTTCTAAATCACTTACAGTTCATACTTTTAAAATATTTTCTGGACTAGGTGGAATTTCAATTATTTTTATTATTAGTATCATATCTGATCTATGTTCCTCGTGACCACATTTCAAAACCTTTGTGTAAACTTATTTTTTTCATTTGCAAAACAATCGTTTTACACCCAACCAACTACCTCCTTATCTTGCCTTATTTGACCTCTATCCTTCCGATCTTATTTCGTTCCGCTTTTGATTTGGTTTTTTTTTCCTTCTTTTATCTAGACATTAGACATTGTAGTTATCCATGCTATCTCCAGTTTAGGAGTAGGCCCTCTGGTAGGTGATGACGTTGCAGTGCCTGAGTATAGGTAGAGTGTGTAGACCTGTATGAGTGTGTCATCTTTAGGATCCTGATGTTTGTCCCCTGTGTCTTGAATGTGTACTCAGTGTTAACCATGGTATGCTGGAAGTTGTCTGAATGACGGTATTCATACTTATATGAATGGTGTCATCGCATGCAGATCCTTAGACTGAGTTTTAATTTTAATGAATGGTTTATCTTGGTTGTATGAGAATCATATCAAAACTTTGTTTTCTTTAAACCAAACCTTTAAAGTTTTTTTTAAAAACTAGCTCACAAGATCACAAATCACTTAACCTCCCTCATCCATTACCGCAACGCCACACGTTTTTCCAAATGTTTTAAAATATTTCTTTGGCCTTGAAGTCTCTCTTTCTCTTCTCTTCTTTCTTCCTTAAACAAAGATTTTCATGTTTATGATTGTTATATTAATTGGGCCTAGCTATTATCGTTGTAGGATTTTGTTTGCGGATAGGCTCAGGGAGTGAGATGAGTTTTATTCTGGCAATGATTAATTGATTTTGGGAACACGAGGATGATGGATTAGAATATTTTTTTTGGATGAAAAGAATGAACTGTCTCAGACTTATTTATAAAACCGAAGTGTGGTGGACTCAATGGAGAATTCTGTTTGAATGAGATTAAATGCGAGGAGATGATGACTTATCAGACTTGAGGCTTAGACGGGTAGTAGATAGGAGTAACTTCCGAGAATAGTATGAGTTAGGGTGATCATGAGATTGAGAAGAGCTTATATTAGCATTGAGACTGATTGATGAATTGACGTGAGAAGACTTTGAGGATAACACGACGTGTGGAGATAAATGGATGATTAGGCAGTCGGACTTAATGTTGGTTGGGATTAGTTATAGTGAGTAGGATGAGGGGTAATTCTGGCAGATCAAATTATTTGGTGGATGAATTCATGGAGAGATGTGACGAGAATGTATTGAAGACACGACGATTGCTGATTGGTGAAGGTATTATAGGATAGACAAATGTTTTTGTCTTGGATTGATGGATGACAAGAATCTCACTTCTTGGAGATTTATTAATGTTGAGAAAAGATTTAGAAATTTAAAAGATATTATTGAGAAGATGATTATCATTATTTTTTTTATGAGAACTTGGAGTTGGAAATTGGAACGGTAGTGATGGGTATATAGTTAAGCATTAGGAAGAGAGTTTAGTCGTGGCTTTGCCCAGTGAAAAGATGGGATATGATGGATTATCGAGGAACGTTGTTTGAAGTTACAGGATTAGAAATCTTTATGAGCAGATATAATAGTTGTGGGTATAAGGGTTATATGGGTGATTATTACTAGTGTGAGTGATTCCGAGGGCGGAATCATTTCTAAGGTGGGTAGAATGTAACGGCCTGTTTCTATCGTACCTTCTCCGTGCACGTGTTTTTGATCGTGCACGTGTTTATTTTAGACTTTATTTGTTTTTGAACGATTTTGTGTGATATGTCGTCGTGATCGTCTCTGAAAATATTAGATTGTGGAATAACTTGGGAACGACATATCTCGAGTCGCTCTTCCGCGATACTAACTTATTTGACGTGACGTCGCGACTTTCTGTTTTGACGCGAGACGTTTCTATTTTTAGTTTCGTCCCTCGACGTCGAAATTTAGATCCGTCTTCTCCACACTCTTTCTTTAGTCGTCCCGAACACCCCAGAATTATTTTATAATTTTTGGACTTAATTTGACCTATTTTCTATTTTTTTAAAAGCTTTAAATAATTTTAAAACCTATTTTTATAAAAGTTTTCATTACAATAAAATTACTATATTATAATAACGTATTAAAGAATTTTTAGGCAAAATTTTAGAATTTTTGGCCGCACCAATTTCGTGTGAGGGAGAGGAGAGTAATTTTTAAGTAAATTAATTATTTTAAATTATTTTAATAATATTTTTCCGAACCCAAACCCTAACCCTAGCTCTAACCTATTTAAGTTTGCCCTAGCTCAAAACCCTAGCCGCCGTTTCATCTTCTAAAGCTTCGTCGTAACGTTGCGACGATCGCAACGTGCACGACCGACGGCCACCCCCGCAAAATCTCAGCGCACGACCGGAGCAAGCCCCCGCATCGCCGCTTGCATCGCCCGCTGCATCGCCCCCCCGCTGTCGCCCGCTCCGACCGAGGCCTTCTCTCGGTCTGACCGAGAGAACAGCCGCTTGGCCGCTCCGCTGCACCGCTCCGCATCGCCCTAGCGCCCGACCGATGGGTCCGCCCGCAGCGACCGAGAGGCCGCCCCGCACCCGCTCTCCGCTCCGCCTCGTTGCAAGTTGCAACGTTGCAACGTGGCCCGCCCGCTGCGACCGATGGGATCTGTCGTTCAGACCGACGGTTCTCCTCGCACCCCCGCTGCAACCGACCCCGCTGCGCTGCTCAGTGCACGACCGAGAGCCCCTCTCGGTCTGACCGAGAGGAACCCCCGCACCGACCAAGTCCGACCGACCCAACTTCGTCGCAACATCATTTCTCCCACACCAACTTCTGTGGTTGGCCCCCCAAGTGCTCCTGAGGTGTTGTGGGCCCCCTTGGACCCCTAGCACTGCTGTGGGCCCCACTTGGACGTGCTACTTCGCGGATTTGTCGTCTACGACGTTGCGACACGTCGTAGGCCTTCGTCGCAAGTTTGGACTTTTGGAGAATCGTGCGAGGACCAGATCTGAAGCTGTGGAGTGCTCCGATCAGACACGACATCCATTCTACGACAAACTCCGGTTCAGGTTAGTTCCCCGAAACTCGTAGAAACCCCCACAATAGCTGACTGAACCCTAAACTAAAAACCGTCAACTTGAACTAAATTTAATTTTCAGCTCCTGTAAAACGTTGTACGAACATAGAAAATCGACGAACGGACTAATTTGACTGTGCACATAGGATAGATCGTCGATTAGGTTGATACATCAAAAAGTGACTTTTGACGAATAGGATAGTCCCGAAAACCTAGAAACGAAACCTAATAGGACTTGATGAATTTGAGACCTGACATCGTCGCCGTGGCGATATTTCAGACGGACTTCTGCGGACGAGACGCTTGGACGAGACGCTTCGAGAGGACGACACACTCGCCATTTCAGGCAAGTGTACCCACTTGCGTTTTTGACCGTGCTTTGTTCTTAGGTTGCTAGAACTGTTAGACTGTGAATGTATAGAACCGGACGTGAAATGATAGCGTCTGGGACGACTCCTGACGGCTCAGACTTGACGACGAAGTCTGAGCCTGACAACAACAAATTTTTTCATGCTGTAGGGCTATCATGTGTGTGCGTGTGTGTGGACACCCTAGAATAACCCTTCCCGTCTTGTCACGTCACGTCCCGTCTTGCACAGCCCGATGGGCAATAGGGCACTCGCCGAGTGATCCCTTGTACAGACTCACAGCCTGCGGGCAATAGGGCACTCTCCAAGTTGAGAGAGTGATCCCTTGTACGGATACACAGCCCGAGGGCAATAGGGCACTCTCCAAGCTAGAGAGAGTGATCCCTTGTATGGATTCTCAGCCTGCGGGCAATAGGGCACTCGCCAAGCTAGAGCGAGTGATCCCTTGTACGGATATCTTGTCTTGTCTTGTCTTGGGGTTTGGGGTTGGGTTGAGCGTGCGCACGGTAAGAGGGTCTGATCCCCCTCGAACCGTAAGGCGTGAACCCTTTCGTGTCTCACTTGTCTTGTCCTGCCTTGCTTCCGTCACGTCACGTCTTGTCCTGACACCTGTAGGCTAGTCCCGTAGTTGGTAGCACACGCTACCACTACTACTTGTTGCGTTTTACTTTCCTGCTACGTTACTTCTCTTGTACTTGTTGTAACCCCAGCATGCTAATCAACCAGTAAAACATTGTCTAAAAGTGATACACTTGCAGTTTGGTCTAACCCCTTTTGTAGACCTGACCTGACGTACAGTTCCTTCTTTTGGTGCTGTACGTCAGGTGTTGAGCCAGAGTTCGTGGACGAGGCAGACTCGCTGGAGTACGTGGAGCCGAGGACGTCGTCATCAGAGCACGTGCCTGACGAGGACCAGACCTTGAGGTCTTTTTAGTCGCCACCTTCAGAGGTTACTACTTTCAGTTTTCTTTGCCACGCTTAGGCTTCTTTTTAGACTTTGTACTTGTTGGATATCATATCTCTAATTTAATGAATGCAAATTCCTTTTCTGTACTTTTGTTGTTTCGAACTATAAAATGCAAGAACCTGAAAATCTTTTAAAATGGCACCTCTACAGACGCTTATTGGGTCCGAGCTTCTAAGCTCTGGCCTAAGCGGGCCTCGTCACGTTTCGCTTCCGTCCATTTTGGGAAGCGGGGCGTGACACGTGGTGTGCCAAGAATTTCTATTCTAATTCTTTGCTTCAGCCATCTGCCTCTTTAGATGTCTGACTGAGAATGTCTACGTTGAATCTCTGACCTATTATATTGTCTCGCTTAATAGTGTTCATAAGATAAGATCTGAGCAATTTTCAGAAGAGTATGTAGCTAAATTAATAGCCTAGGCTACTTCAATTAATTTGTACATAAATGATAGCAAATATTCATGAATCTCCACCTCCTCTTGATAATAGATCATATATATATATATATATATATATATATATATATATATATATATATATATATATATATATATATATATATAAGACTAAAATTTGCTCTAATTAGCAATATATTTACTCTGTTTTTTTTCAAATCACCGGCACGGCAGCCGTACGGCTATATGTATGGTACTTACAAGGACGGTGAGGGAGGAGCACATGCATATGTCCACCCCATTAATTTACTCCCCTAACGTCTCAAACTATACATGCACCGACGTGAAAACGCGTCACATTGCTCCCTATAAGAAAGGCCAATCACAGCCATTGTATTCATCCCTGACCATCGTCTCTCTCTCTCTCTCTGTGTGTGTGTGTGTGTGTGTGTGTGTGTGTGTGTGTGTGTGTGTGTGTGATAATGGAAGGCATTCTCTTGATCCTCGTTAACCTTGGCATGTTGTTCCTCTTGGAGATGAAGGGAGGCAAAGGCCAGGCCTACAGTGGGTGGTTGCCTGCTCATGCTACCTTCTATGGTGCTTCCCAAAACCATCCTAGTCTTGGTGAGTCTTGCTTTTTTATCTCCAAGCCCATGATTTCATTGTAGATTTTTGCTCTAAACTTCGGTATGATTAATTTTGGGTAATTGATGAATGTGATCAGGAGGTGCATGTGGCTACGACAACACATTTCATTCGGGATTCGGCATCAACACCGCAGCAGTGAGCACAGCCCTCTTCCAACAAGGCAATGCATGCGGCACATGCTTTCAGATCAGCTGCGACCGACGGGCCGACCCTCGGTGGTGCATCCCGCGAGCCACGGTCATGGTGACGGCCACCAACCTCTGCCCTCCGAACAACAACGGCGGATGGTGCGATCCTCCTCACCATCACTTTGACATGTCGCTTCATGCCTTCTCTCGGGTGGCCCTTGTGGGTAGCAAAAGGATAGTCCCTATTACGACCTAAAGATCGTGATAGTCCGACCTTCCATCCCAAACCGCCGAAACATCCAGCCAGTTCGCCCCTCCCCCCTGACGGGCGGCCGACCCAATGACGGAGCGTTCCACGCCCAAACCTCAGAGGCCCGCAGGGCGCCTGTCGATCCTGGAGCCCGACACGACTGGGAGAAGGGCACACTCCACCTCGGACAGTGATAGGGGCACTCTCCAGCGCGACCTCAGCAGGATGCGCACCCGTTCTCCCCCGGTTCGCCAGGATCGGCATGCAAAGTGTACGTCCAGACCGCTCGTCCTCAATCCGGGCCGGACCTGCGATCCATCACGGGCCCCGCCCCAGGGAGGAACTACAGCAGTTCCTTGGCCCATCGGACACGACAAACAACCTAGTACAAGGACGCTATTGACACTTACACCGTCCGACCATCTGACAAAGCACCCCCTGGCCGCTGCGCCGTCTGACGCTTCATGCTTTCGCCCTGACACCCTGACACCCTGACAAAAGAGCCCCTGACCGTTGCGCCGTCTGACAAAAGCGTGGCTGACACCCCTGATCCTGACATCCTCGTCTGAAGCTTCCGCTGACAGCAGAGCCAGCTTAGCACACCCAGTCAGCATGCCAGGTCAGCCCCACCTAACCGCCTCTGTCAGGTATAAATACCCCTTCGCCTCCAACGAGGAAGGGGTTGGCGAATTTACTCTCAATCTTATTACTCACACACAAAAACAAAGGTCGCCCATATCTTTGTTCTTCCACTCATAGCTCGTCACGTACGGTCGACTCACCTTCAGTCTGACCTGTGTGCATAGCCCCCGCTTTGAGTCCTATTACGGATTTAGGCATCAGAGAGGCTAAGGGTTGGACCCCAACCCGGCCTTTCTGATGAGTTGCTCCTTGCGCAGGTTAGCTCATCATCACTGGTCGTGCTCGCCTTCAAACTAGGCAGTCCGGCCCCTCCATTACATCCTACCGGATTCGATACTGTGGTCAGCTTCCGCAACAAGTTTAGCCTCATCACCCCACTAATCACCTGTCAAATAGCCTACCCTAATCCCGCCATTAGCATAACCATCGTGTCCTTGGTCCCCCATAATATAAATTCATTGTACGCGAGTTCTACCCCGAACAATTGGCGCCGTTTGTGGGAACGAAGGGTCACACCCATGTCAGATCCCATACCAATCAACCGAAATCATGACTACGGCAAGGATCCCATTGACCAAGAATCGCACTCTCCTCCAATAACTCCAGCGACTAACCCACCTCCCGAGGTGGAGGTCGAGACAGTCCAGGCCTCGGCCCGGGCGGTACAGCAGAGCTTCGAGGTCCGAGAAGAGATGTGAAATGCTACCTCAAGCGCATCCTGGTCGAGCTCCAGAAATTCAAGAGAGTGGAGATCCAGCATTTACCTCGCTCCCAAAACCTCCGGGCAGATGCCCTATCAAAGCTGGCCTCTTCCTCCGCCGCCGAGATCGAAAAGGCCATCTACGTCGAAAGTCTGCCGGTGCCCACCATTGAATAAGAAGAACTAATGTGCGTCGGCCCGAGGACAACGTGGATGACCCCAATAGTGGAGTACTTAGAGACAGGGACCCTGCCCGAGGAGAGGCTGCAGGCCAAGAAGATAGAGAGGCGGGCTCTGTCATTCGTGCTCTTTGACGGGGTGCTGTACCGCCGGTGCCGCGCCAGGTTCGACATCATGCCTTACCTGAAGTGCCTGGGGCCGGAGCAAGCGGAACAGGTAATCCGAGAAGTGCACGAGGGCTTCTGTAGAAACCACCACGGTGGGCGTACTATCGCCCACAAGATAGTGCGCCAGGAATACTACTGGCCGACTATGATCCACGACACGGCTCAGTACGTCAAAAGGTGCGAGGCGTGCCAGAAGTTCGGCAGGCACACGGCCGCGCCTCCGGCCTACCTGGTGCCTATCTTAAGCCTGATCCCGTTCGCCAAGTGGGGGATCGACATCCTCGGACCCTTCCCAAAGGCCTCCGGAGGAAGGAAGTACCTGGTCGTCTTTGTGGACTACTTCACCAAGTGGATCGAGGCCGAACCTTTGGCACGCATCACGTGGACGGATATGAAGGGCTTCATTTGGCAGTCCGTGATATGTCGCTTCGAGATACCTCGCTCTATAGTGACGGACAATGGAAGACAGTTCGACTGCGAAGGTTTCCTTGACTTCTGCTCGGGCTGGGGGATCAAGCTCCATTTTGCATCCGTTTCCCACCCGCAGTGCAATGGGATGGCAGAGGCAGCAAACAAATGCATCCTGGGCCCCCTGAAGAAGAAGGTCGACGCCGCCCTCGGGACATGGGTGGATGAGCTACCGGGTATCCTCTGGTCGTACCTCACCACCCACAAGGCGTCAACCGGAGAGAGCCCGTTCATGTTGGCGTTCGGGTCGGAAGCGGTCATTCCCGTGGAGATCGGGAAAGAGACACTTAAGCTGAAATACTTCGACGAAGATGTCAACGCGGAGGGCCTCGACCTCAGCCTCGAGCTCGTCGATGAGGTGAGAGACCGAGCCTTGACGAACCTTGTCCGACAGAGCCAAAGGATGGCCCGACACTACAACTCCCGAGTGAAGAAGCGGACCTTCAGAATTAGCAACTTGGTCCTCAGAGACGCCACCTTCAAGCCCGAGACCACTCGCTGATGGAAGCTGGCGGCCAAATGGGAGGGGCCCTACGAGATCGTCGACATCGTCGGGCAGGTCACCTACATATTGGCGACCATGGACGGGAGGGAACTGGCTCACCCATGGAATGCGGAACATCTCCTAAAATATTATCAATAGTTGTAAGTCTTTAATGAAATACTTTCTTTTCTTCGCATTTTCAAACCTCGCCGTCTCCACGTAAAAGTTTCAGTTTAAGACGCAAGAGAAGGGCACGGGCCGAGCTACGCGCTCGCTCCCCCCAAGACTCAGGGGCAGGGCCAACCCTTGCCACCCAAAACAGAGAAGGGCACGGGCCGAGCTATGCGCTTGCTCCCCCCTTCCAGACTCTGGGGCAGGGCCAACCCTCGCCACCCAAACCAGAGAAGGGCACGGGCCGAGCTACGCGCTCGCTCCCCCCCTCCAGACTCTGGGGAAGGGCCAACCCTCGCCACCCAAACCAGAGAAGGGCACGGGCCGAGCTACGTGCTCGCTCCCTGATTCGGGTTGAATATTGCATATTTAACCCCTCAGTTAGCCCTATTTTGTGCTCATATGATGCTTAATTGGCCTCTAATACGTTCGTATTTTGTATATCATTATTTATTAGAGCAAACCATTGATTTGTGCACAAAGTATGAATATTAGTGAGTATTTCTGCCTTTTTATATTTTTCATGGCTTGATCTCGATCTCACGATTCCAACGAATATTTATTTGTATTTTTTTCTGAGATCAGTGCTAATTACTATGAATTTTTGAATGCAGAATACCAATTAAATGTGGAAATACGCACGAAATACGACGTAAATACAAAAATACGGAACATGTGGCATACATCCGACCGTTCACGCTCAATCCAACGCTTCAGCGGATGCGGGCGACGTGGCGACCGTCGCATCGCAAGATCAGGATGTAACTGCGAAGATGAATTTGATTCAGAATTCAAAAGACGGGAGACGTGGCCAATTACTGGCCGTTGGATCTTGATCCAACGGCGCGCACAGCAGCGAACGAAGAGCGAGGCGGGCAGACTTCTATGGCCACGTGGTGAGATCCCCTCGTTTCCCTGCCGGATCGAGCGGTGTTGATTTAATCAGCAACGCGACTAAAGATCAAGCGTTCGATCGAGATCGAACGGTTGTTCTCAGCCCGACCCATCGGCGAAGAGCGGGCGAATCCTCTACGACGTGGCGACATCATGACGCTCCATTCTCGATTGGACGGACGAAACGATCCCTAGCTCGACTTCGAAGATAAGCAGCGGATGAGGCGACGTGGCCTCTTAGAAGTGGTTGGATGATGATCCAAAGGACATGGGGACTCCGAAGTGGATTCGAACGCGGATGCGGGCGCACGAATTCTAAATGACACGTGGCATTCCCACGTTTAATCCCGCGAGATCGGACTGCTGAGATTGCGAGCGGCTGAATGGGTTTGGGTTTTAAGCGGTTTTAAACGGGTTTCGGACCCGCTAAGCTCTCTAAACCCGTAATGTGTATATATAAGCGTATTTTTGGCCTAGGGTTGGGTATTCTGGTGTATTTTGGGGTTTTTAGAGCGGCTACTGGGCGTATTTCTCCAGGAAAAAATTCTGATAAATTCTAGAGGCTATTCTTCTTATTTCCAGGGAGTTTTGGTGTCTATCTTGGAGATTTGGTGATAAATTCTTGAACTTATACCTCGTATTTGGTGCTTTTTCATTGTATTTCGGTGTTTGAACGATGTAATCTATGAAATCTGATTTTTCTTGCACCATGTGTGGCTAATCTCCTTGTGCTATGGTTGTGATGTAATTAGGAGTATGTAATCATGAAATTTCATGTCTTTAGCCCTATTATCATGTCAAAATTGCTCGTAACGTTGATTTCTACATCGTATTTGTTGGGTATTCTTCATTGTCGATATCTTTGATGTTCCCTATGGCTAGGACCTGACAAGGCTAGCTAATTCATGTTCTCTAATCAGGACATATCATTGCGTTTATTGTCTAATGAAATCAACGTTGCTAGCAATACGTATACGTCTATTTTGACTAGTTTTTATCGATTCATCTTCCGACGTCTTCACGCCTTGACCGGGTGAAGCGTTGTGTGATATTAAAAGACATGATATTTTCAGCGATTATAAACTCCTAATGAAGTCACAACCGTAGCACATTCATCTCATTTAGGGTGTTGTAATCATTGATTTTGATATCTTTTCGCCCTATTTGAATTGTATAATTGTGTATTTTGTCAAATTATATATATATATCTTATTTGGGATGTTATACGGAGACGTGTGCATGCTTGAATCGAATCTGATCTTTGCAGACTTATTCGTGATGCGTGTTTATTTTCCTTAAGAAATTGACGTTATATGTGATTGATTCTTTGGCACATTTTTATACGCTTGATCGCCATATTTTCCGACGTTCTCGTGCCCTGACCGGACGAAACGTTGAGTTATAGAAAAGGTATTTATAATTATTGATTGTGCACACCCTAACAAAATCATACTAGAGTCAAAGTAAATATCGTAGGATTTTCTTTTGTTATTTGAAACTCTTGATCCTATATCTTTGTGCTTGATAGGTGGTTGGTTATTACCGTATTAATACTCTTTACAAACTGAAGTTTGTGGTTTTGCAGGTCAGTTGTTCCGTGGATTCGATACCTGGACTCACCAGGATATTACTTGTTCGATCTCCTGCGCTTGGGAGTAGTGCTCACATCATTTGAGACGAGGCAAGTTTTTGGCGCCGTTGCCAGGGACAACAATACTTGCGATCTATGATTTCAGTTCGTTTGGAGGAACATTCGGTGAGATCCGTCCATCTTATACTTTAGGATTTTTTATTAGTTTTTTTCTTTTGTTTTCTCTTTATAAAAAAATTTCAAAATAAAATGGAGGATATGGAGGATATGGAACACATGAATTTTTATCGCACAAACAATTTGTATGATGCAGAGTACGACATTGCACACAAACATATGAAGGAGAAGCTCAAGATCATTGGTTTTAATCAGGCTGATTGTGAAACTTTCTTTCAGGCCTGCAGGAGGTTCACAGACATAATATCGAGCTATCCTCAGCATGGGTATACAAAGAAAGAGCTTATGGAGTCCTTCCTAGGTGGACTACGACCACAGCTGCAGGAATTCTTGGGAGTCATGACGCCGACAGAGGCGTGGAAATACATGGAGTCTTTACAAGAGAATGAAGAAATCATGAAAGAGATTTCAAAATGCGATTCAATGGAGCCTTCAAGCCTTGATCAAGGAGAGCAAAGCGTAGATGTACCTTTGCAACACTTGAAAGAGGAAGTTCAATTGCTCATTCAGACACAGGAGGCTACATCCCATCAATTCCAAGAGAACTTCCTTACTCGGAGTCGGCAGATTCAGAAATCCATTGAAAATCTTACTCTGATTGCCACTTGCTTAGAAGAAAGTAATGCTTTTGAAACTAAATTTCCAGAATCTAATGTGAGTTTATCTTCTATTGCAGGTATATCGAGCGAGCCATGCCATGATGAAGTCACGAATGAAAACATTGACATGGCAGGAAGTGTGTGCAAAAGAGAGGACGAGCTAGCAATTTGGATGAACAGGAGGAGAAAATAGCGAGGGACAAGTGTTCAGAGATCATCGCTATGGAGCCCGAGCCACTCTCTCCCCCAGTTTCTTCCCAAAATCATTTACCTATCTCTCCAATGACTGAGCATCATACCGAGCGTAGTGCACATTTTTCAGGGAGTAGTCATCACCAAGATTTATTTTATTTTACTTATTTTGATGACTACATATGGAATATTTTTGTTGAAAGGAATTTTAAACTAATTTGGACTAACATAACTCATCTCTTGCAGGACATTGGTATACAGCTTATAGAGATGCTTGGAGTTGTGTTGCTTGGGGTCCAATTTAGCTTTTGGAGGAAGAATAATTGCCGAGGAGCGCAAGGAGCAAATTGAACAACTTCCTCCACCATTAAAGATTCGTGATCCGCCATTTGACCACGGTGTGTTCTTTCCAGTAGTATAGATTTTTATATGCTTTCTAGGATGCTTGCTTTGAATAAACTCGTACCCCTTTCGACATTGAGGACAATGTCCATCTTTAGTTGGGGGGTGTGTATGAGACCTTAGGATTTTTTTTTCAAAAACAAGGCAAAAGAAAAGAATTATCCACCAATCTCATCTTTTAAAACTCCTTCATATACCACAAATGCGGATGATTATGCATTAATTGAGTTCTAAAAATTGTTTATGGCTTGAGTTAATTATTTTTCCTTCATGGATGTACTCGTTAATATGCTATTCATGAAAATTTTCAATGGCCATGATTAATATCTCGAAATAGTTTGAATTTATTTCATGCATGCTAATGTGATGAAAAAGCTTAAGTATACACGATTTATTAGAAAAGTCTTCAAGTTGAAGAGGAATTTGGCCATTGGTACTAATGTTTATGTTCATATTTATGGGTGTTGAGTTGCTTACAAAGAAACAAAAAAAATGAAGAAACAGCCAAAAATGAAATGAATAAGTGTGTCACTAAATAAATAACTTGGTTGGCTCGAGTAGTACAGTCCGAGGGGTCCTTTTTGGCCTAATGCCCTATTATCGTCTGATTTGGGAGCCATTGACCGGAAACTCACTCATTTGATGGAGCGATCCAAGTTATACATTTTTCCGCAAATGTTGCTTGATGCGCATTACGCGGAACTAAAAAAAGAAAAAGAAATGGTGAATAATCTAAGCAACCTCAATACCCATGAATTGAACGATTTTTTTGAGATGCCAATTCCTTGGAAACAAGAAAACTAGTACAAAACGACGTGTTATACTTTCGCTTGCACAAAACGATGCTTGCATGTTATTTATTCAAATTAAATTAGAGAAAACGTCATGTGATTGATCTTTTTCATGGATTGTGTATATTGATGGTTTAAATCATGTTGGAAAGTGTATTTTTGAACCATGACATATGCGATTGATAGAATTTATTGTTTTATTAATCATTCATCGTAATCGCTCTTTTTGCTAGGGACTATCAAATCGCTAGTTGGGGTGTGTGATTCGGATTGAATATTGCATATTTACCCCCCCCCATTTAGCCCTATTTTGTGCTCATATGATGCTTAATTGGCCTCTAATACGTTCGTATTTTGTATATCATTATTTATTAGAGCAAACCATTGATTTGTGCACAAAGTATGAATTTTAGTGAATATTTCTGCCTTTTTATATTTTTCATGGCTTGATCTCGATCTCACGATTCCAACGAATATTTATTTGTATTTTTTTCTGAGATCAGTGCTAATTACTATGAATTTTTGAATGCAGAATACCAATTAAATGGGGAAATACGCACGAAATACGACGTAAATACAAAAATACGGAACATGTGGCATACATCCGACCGTTCACGCTCAATCCAACGCTTCAGCGGATGCGGGCGACGTGGCGACCGTCGCATCGCAAGATCAGGATGTAACTGCGAAGATGAATTTGATTCAGAATTCGAAAGACGGGAGACGTGGCCAATTACTGGCCGTTGGATCTTAATCCAACGGCGTGCACATCAGCAAACGAAGAGCGAGGCGGTCAGACTTCTATGGCCACGTGGCGAGATCCCCTCGTTTCCCCGCCGGATCGAGCTGTGTTGATTTAATCGGCAACGCAGCTAAAGATCAAGCGTTCGATCGAGATCGAACGGCTGTTCTCAGCCAGACCCAACGACGAAGAGCGGGCGAATCCTCTACGACGTGGCAACATCATGACGCTCCATTCTCGATCGGACGGACGAAACGATCCCTAGCTCGACTTCGAAGATGAGCAGCGGATGAGGCGACGTGGCCTCTTAGAAGCGGTTGGATGATGATCCAAAGGACCTGGGCGACTCCGAAGTGGATTCGAACGCGGATGCGGGCGCACGAATTCTAAATGACACGTGGCATTCCCACGTTTAATCCCGCAAGATCGGACGGCTGAGATTGCAAGCGGCTGAATGGGTTTGGGTTTTAAGCGGTTTTAAACGGGTTTCGGACCCGCTAAGCTCTCTAAACCCACAATGTGTATATATAAGCGTATTTTTGGCCTAGGGTTGGGTATTCTGGCGTATTTTGGGGGTTTTGGAGCGGCTACTGTGTGTATTTCTCCAGGGAAAAATTCTGATAAATTCTAGAGGCTATTCTTCTTATTTCCAGGGAGTTTTGGTGTCTATCTTGGAGATTTGGTGATAAATTCTTGAACTTATACCTCGTATTTGGTGCTTTTTCATTGTATTTCGGTGTTTGAACGATGTATTCATCTATGAAATCTGATTTTTCTTGCACCATGCGTGGCTAATCTCCTTGTGCTATGGTTGTGATGTAATTAGGAGTATGTAATCGTGAAATTTCATGTCTTTAGCCCTATTATCATGTCAAAATTGCTCGTAACGTTGATTTCTACATCGTATTTGTTGGGTATTCTTCATTGTCGATATCTTTGATGTTCCCTATGGCTAGGCCCTGACAAGGCTAGCTAATTCATGTTCTCTAATCAGGACATATCATTGTGTTTATTGTCTAATGAAATCAACGTTGCTAGCAATATACATATACGGCTATTTTGACTAGTTTTTTTCGATTCATCTTCCGACGTCTTCATGCCATGACCGGGTGAAGCGTTGTGTGATATTAAAAGACATGATATTTTCAGCGATTATAAACTCCTAATGAATTCACAATTGTAGCACATTCATCTCGTTTAGGGTGTTGTAATCATTGATTTTGATATCTTTTCGCCCTATTTGAATTGTATAATTGCGTATTTTGTCAAATTATATATATATATCTTGTTTGGGTATGTTATACGGAGACGTGTGCATGCTTGAATCGAATCTGATCTTTGCAGACTTATTCGTGATGCGTGTTTATTTTCCTTAAGAAATTGACATTATACGTGATTGATTCTTTGGCACATTTTTATACGCTTGATCGCCATATTTTCCGACGTTCTCGTGCCCTGACCGGACGAAACGTTGAGTTATAGAAAAGGTATTTATAATTATTGATTGCGCACACCCTAACGAAATCATACTAGAGTCACAGTAAATATCGTAGGATTTTCTTTTGTTTTTTGAAACTCTTGATCCTATATCTTTGTGCTTGATAGGTGGTTGGTTATTAACGTATTAATACTCTTTACAAACTGAAGTTCGTGGTTTTGCAGGTCAGTTGTCCCGTGGATTCGATACCTGGACTCACCAGGATATTACTTGTTCGATCTCCTGCGCTTGGGAGTAGTGCTCACATCATTTGAGACGAGGCACTCCCCCCTCCAGACTCTAGGGCAAGGCCAACCCTCGCCACTCAAACCAGAGAAGGGCACAGGCTGAGCTACGCGCTCGCTCCCCCCTCCAGACTCTGGGGCAGGGCCAACCCTCGCCACCTAAACCAGAGAAGGGCACGGGCCGAGCTACGTGCTTTCTTCCCCCTCCAGACTCTGGGGCAGGGCCAACCCTCGCCACCCAAACCAGAGAAGGGCATGGGCCGAGCTACTCGCTCGCTCCCGCCTCCAGACTCTGGGGCAGGGCCAACCCTCGCCACTTAAACCAGAGAAGGGCACATGCCGAGCTAGCGCTCGCTCCCCCTCCAGACTCTGGGGCAGGGCCAACCCTAGCCACCCAAACCAAAGAAGGGCACGAACCGAGCTACGCGCTCGCTCCCCCCTCCAGACTCTGGGGCAGGGCCAACCCTCGCCACCCAAACAAGAGAAGGGCATGGGCCGAGCTACGCGCTTGCTCCCTCCATCCAGACTCTGGGGCAGGGCCAAACCTTACCACCCAAACCAGAGAAGGGCACGGGCCGAGCACGCGCTCGCTCCCCCCTCCAGACTCTGGGGCAGGGCCAACCCTCGCCACCCAAACCAGAGAAGGGCACGGGCCGAGCCACGCGCTCACTCCCCCCTCCAGACTCTGGGGCAGGGCCAACCCTCGCCACCCAAACGAGAGAAGGGCACGGGCCGAGCCACGCGCTCGCTCCCCCCTCCAGACTCTGGGGCAGGGCCAACCCTCGCCACCCAAACCAGATAAGGGCACGGGTCGAGCTACGCGCTCGCTCCCCCCCTCCAGACTCTGGGGCAGGGCCAACCCTCGCCAACCAAACCATAGAAGGGCACGGACCGAGCTACGCGCTCGCTGCCCCCTCCAGACTCTGGGGCAGGGCCAACCCTCGCCACCCCAACCAGAGAAGGGCACGGGCCGAGCTACGCGCTCGCTCCCTCCCTTCAGACTCTGGGGCAGGGCAGACCCTCGCCACCCAAACCAGAGAAGGGCACGGGCCGAGCTACGTGCTCCCTCCCCCCTCCAGACTCTGGGGCAGGGCCAACCCTCGCCACCCAAACCAGAGAAGGGCACGGGCCGAGCTACGTGCTCGCTCTCCCCCTCCGGACTCTGGGGCAGGGCCAACCCTTGCCACCCAAACCAGAGAAGGGCACGGGCTGAGCTACGCGCTCGCTCCCCCCTCCAGACTCTGGGACATGGCCAACCCTCGCCACCCAAACCAGAGAAGGGCACATGCCGAACTATGCGCTTGATCCCCCCTCTAGTGAAGACCTCCGGGGCAAGCTTACGTAGCTTCGCAACCCAAAATGGAGCACCATATGCGGGGTAGGCGACGGCCCAATACCCGTCCGACTATAGAGGCTGCGGGGAGGCGACGACCCAATACCCGCCCTCTCAAAGACTCTGGGGCAAGCTTACGGAGCTTCGCCATCCAAACCGGAGAAGGGCACAGGCCGAGCTACGTGATCACGTCCGGATATACACCCGAAAAAAGACTTGTAGTCTTACCTCAAGCGCACGGTGTAGCGGCGAGCGGGTATCGAACTTAGGGAGGACAAATGACCGTGTCTTTTTCCAATCACCTAGCTATCAAGAGAACAAGAATAGTTTGGTGTAATAGTCACAATCGTTCAAGTATCAAGAAAATATCAATATAATAAAAAGCGTCTAGGGATAGGAAATCCCCACTACGGACCGTCTCTCATCCTTGTGATTCATAAGTTTCATTGTTGCTAAGCTTGAATATAGGTGAACTAGTCGCAACTTAATGTAGAACCAAGCTCACGCTCTCGCGCTATTACCGGTCTATAGCAAACCTAGGATAGGGCCCACTCTCGTGCAAACCCTAGCCTAAGCCGCTAGCATGAAGAACGACATCATTGTTCAATCGTATCTCGAGCCCACTCTCGTGCAAACTCGAGCTACAACCTAGGGTGTGATAGTTCTTATCCTTCCAATCTCTTGCAAACGAATATTAGTATAGATTCGCAATTAAAAAACCTAGCTTTGGTCCAATCTCTTGCAAATAAAATCTAGAGAAATCCAATTGTCAATCTAAATCGAATATCTAGGCCTTCCTATCAATTGGAATCTAATCTCTTGCAAATCCCAATCGATATGAATTCCTAGCTACTCGTAATCACTTGATCACAACCTAACCATTATCAATTCTAGCAACAAATCTACAAATTCATCACAATTTAGAGATAGGGTCCATAGGGTTCATCCCTATGCCCTAGGACGACAGCACTACTCACTAGACATCATGCCAATCTCAGAAATTACAATAATGATCACGGCACAATTCATTCCAAAAGAGAAATAATGCATAAAAATTGAGTTTTTAATACGAATAGACAAACCAATGTTGACGCCAATGATCTCCAGCTGAGAATTCACAAAAGAGTAGCCGTCAAAATCCTAAAAGAAAGTCTAAAAAAATTAATGTTCTAAGTCTATCTAAACTAGGGTAAAAGCAGGGTTTAAATACCCTCTAAAATTGTCCAAAAAATCGTGACCAAACTGCCCCTGCGCAGCCCAGAAATCGCAGCCTAATAGCAGTCGGAGAGGGTCACTCGGCCGAGTGACAAACCCTGTACAAAAACACTAACTTCAGGGGTTCTCAGGGTCTGGCTTCGGGGGTGGCTCGGCCGAGTGGACTTCTTCATTCAGCCGAGTAAGCATTCATGCTCGGCCGAGTGGGCCTCCTCAGGATCTCTGAAAATTCTAGTAACTTCGGCCTTTTCTCTGGACGAATTCCCTGTACCACTCGGGCAAGTGAAGTTTCTCACTTGGTCGAGTGGGCTTCCTTTGTTCGGCCGAGCATACGCTGAAATCATCCTGTGTGTATCCGTTCTGGTCGGCCGAGTAGGGATTCTTGTTTGGCCGAGTGAGTGTCTACTTGGACGAGTGGTATGCTAAAATGCCCGTTTCTTCTTCTTTTTGCCTCCTCGTCGCTCCTATTGATTTCCTTCTTCTTTCGCTCATCCTTCATTGCTGATAAGTCCTCGAATGAGCCGTGGGCGACACTCCTAAGCACGTGCAAATCCCTTGATCTCAAATTCGCTTCAAATCGCTCCATATTTCCTGAAATATGACAAAAACAAGAAATAGTGAAAAGCATCGCAATATTGTCGAATAATCGTGAAAAACGCAATATGAGCGATCAAAACGACATGCAAACATGCAGAAAAAGGTGGAAAATATGGAGTGATGAAAATCCCCCAAGCTTACCTCTTACTCGTCCTCGAGGAAGATAAGTAAAAGGCGAACCCGATGGAAAAAAATAATAAAATGGAAAAATGGAAGAAATAGAAAATAAATAAATAAAGAAAGCAAAGAGAGAGATGCTAGATCATTTTCTCAGGACGTGGGTTTCGCTTACTCATATAGCATACGTCGAATATAAAACACATGCCAAAGATTTTTATCTCGATATCATAATCATATGGATGCATTCAAAATAGAAAACCCGAGAATAGCAAAACAATATGAAATATGGAATCATTCTAGAATTAACATCGTCTGAAGCATCTAAAATGGCATACATAGTCATAGACCACACACTTTTCAATTGAATGCTTTCTATTTGGAGTATAAGAGATATCATACAATATGGATCAATAGGAATAGAAAGGTATGGTTTTCATGAAATGCATGCTAAGTTTCAATTCCTGGATTTCGTAAAACCTTTAGTAATCTCACCGAGTATAGAAAATTACCTAGCTTAGGTGGTCATGCACAGTCAAGTAGCCACTCTCTCACACATCATTGGATCCTCTCCCCCAAGCTTATCTATAAGCGTGGTGGCATTAGATAAATCAATAAGTTCATTCCCCATTTTTGGAGCTCCAATAAAAATAAAAACAAAAGAGGGAAGAAAGAGAGAAAGAGTATGAGATGGGATCATGTATAAGCTTCTTTTCTCTTTTCTTTTCTTTTTCTTTTTCTTTTTCTTTTTTTTCATAGCATATATACATCTGAGATCCCAAATCAAAAAATAGAAAGATATTCATATATTTTTTGTTTTTGATTTTGGGGGTATTGGATCATGGAATTTAATAGCCAGGGAAAATGCCAATATAGGATCCGCTAAAGGGAGATTCACAAATGAATATAAGTATAGAAATAATGCACAAGATATGTGGAGAAAGAAATATATGTAACACTTGGTTCACTCTATAGGACGTGCATGACAACTTTCAGCAGAGCAATGTAATCTACTCAGTTTAATCTCAGTAAGTAAACTAATCCAATTATATCAACCTAACATACTTTCATTCAACCTGAAAGTGAAGCGTACAATTTTCATGCAATAAGAAGTGATATAAGAAAGGAAAGCAGTACTCCAGATATAAGCAATCAATGCGTGAAGCTTGGTGTGTTTTCTATGAAGAGTATACAGTAAAAATCATCAGATTCAGCTAATAAAAGAATTTCTTCCATATTCATACATGAAGGTGTGGGTTACTATCTAGAATGCATAGCAAGACATAGCATAAGATATCTGAAATAAAAACTAAGACATGACAAGATAGCATGCACATAGAGATAAGCTAACACCACGTCATTATCATCACAGAAAATTCATCTCTAGCAAAAAGATGAAAGAAATAAGGATAAAATGAAAATAAAAACTACTGTACAATGCAGCACACTCAAGACATAGAAAATACGCGATGCATGATAAAAAACGAAAAAGTGGGTGAAAATAGGTGTAAAAACGAAGAAAAGTGAGAAAAATAAAATAAAAGGCGATAAAAATGAAAAGTGTGAGAACTCACTCCCCCAAGCTAAAGTGCACAGTGTCCTCAATGTGCAAAGTGTGGCACACCGAGAAACAAAAAGTGGGTGGGGAGTGTGAGGATGCATGCGTGAAAATAGAAAGAAAATGATATGAGAATGCAGGTGATGCATACAGAAATCAAAATAGTGCATATATGAGTGTCCCCAAAAAGTTACTCCCTCTCTCCCAAACAAATATATACAGATATGACCAAAATGTGAACAAAACAGTGTGTGGAGGAGGGATGCAAAATCAGCAGGCTCACGAAAAATATCTAGCGTATCGACATCAAAAATATGGAAGGCATCCAGTGGGTGCCTAAGGGGGAGGGGGTGCACTAGCACCGTCCTGTGGCGGAGGTGGTGGTCGAGGTGGATGCTGGGTGGGTGTAGGTGGCGGAGGCAGTCGGGCAAAGATCTGGCTCAGGCAAGCCTGAATACCAGGCAGTAAAGCGACCTGCCTCTGCACGGTGCCGACAGTAGCGGAGAGAGCCCTAAAGTCTCATCTAAGTCCACTAACTGCCCCCTCTAGAGCACGGAGATGCTGAACTAGAGTGTCAGGGGGAGGTGGAGAGGATGGACGAACAGATGAAGCGCAGGGCTGTCTCGCACGGCTACTGTAGAGTATGTGTGCGACGGTGGGGTGGTGAGGTGGTGTTATGCTCGCTGGGTGATGCTCAGCCTCTGTGTGAGGCCGAGACGTAGGAATGGTAGAAGAGGATGGAGCAGTAGCAGAAACAGATGTGGTGGCTAAAGACGAGGCGGGCAGAGAGGTCAGTGACACAGACGTGGGGACAGACGTCACTACGCTCTCGAAAAATACAGCGGTGATGGAGACAGTGAGGTCGACGACTGGGGAGGGCGTGAAGTGTGTAGGAAAAGACTCCCCATGGGTCGAGAACAAAAATGAGGACATGGTCTCTACCGCAGAAGCAAAAGAAGGCTCGCCGCACTCAACTATTGTGGGGGGACGCTTGGGGCTGGCAGCAGAAATGGGATCTATCGACATGGGCACAGTGGTGGTGGTGGTGTGGGTGGACTCACCTGAAGTGCTCCCGACACTAGCAGAAGTGTGGACAGAGGTGTCGGGAGGTGCAGACGAAGCAGGTGCAGGCAGAGGGATCACAGGGTCAAGTGGTGGAAGGAGGGGCTCCTGCTGAGCACCCTCAGGCTCAAGCACATACGTGGCGGGGATGAAAAGATCCATCGGTAGAATCCACTCCCCACCCGCGGGTCCAATATGCGTCCGAGCAGGGCTTGGGAGAATCATGTAATCTGCGCTGTGGGGACCGTGCAGCCACACCCATTGGCGCAGACCATGAGGACGAAGCATCCTCATCCGGGCCATAACATCTATGGAAAGTGAGGTGGGGCCCGGTGGTCTCAGCAAGCCATCAGGGAGGTCAACTCCGCACAAAAGAGCCAAGAGGGTAATCAGACCACCGCAGCAAATAGGCGTCTGAGCGCCGACAGAAATAGTGATGCGCTCGATGTACCAACTGGCGATATCAATCTCAACAGCGGGGACCAGAACGTCATCTCCATCAAAAACCCTAGAACATGTCATCGCATAGAGCATGTAGAGCTCTGGTGTCGATAACGTCCCGGGCTCGTACCTCGCAAGAAAAGTGGTCTCCATACGGCGCTGTGCAATGCAGAGGCACGGGTGGAGGACGGCAGAGGCCTTGGCCCGACTGGGGTCACAGACAAGGTGTGATCCTGTGATCCGTGTCCAAAAGGCGTGGGTGTCGAATGACAGGGGTGGGATGTGCGTGGGGCTGTAAGTGCGGTCTGGGTCAGGGACAGCGGGCCACTGGAAGAATGCTCGGAGCATGTCAAGAGTGACCTGGCACTCCTGATCCATCAGGCGAAATGAGCATCCTCCAGCGGTCCGCTCGATAGAGCTAAGGACCTCTAGTGTCAGGCGGATATAAGTGTCCGCCGTCACCGACAAGAAATCACGCCACCCCACGTTGTCATACAACTGGAGTAGCCCCTCTAGGACCCCTAGGCGCTCTAAGTCAGGGAGGTGCGTGAACCTAGTGGGTACGATCGAGTGATGGGAGATACGCTCGAATCTGGCTCGCTGGGTGTCATCTCAGAACCTAATCCCCATCGCAACGAACGCGGGGGCAGGCTCTGCAGGTGGTGAAATGGGTGTGGGCGGAGGCGGCTGTGTAGGTGGAGGCGGGCTAGGAGGCGAGGAGTCTGCCCTAGCGGAAGAGGAGCCAGGATCACCTGACTTCTTCCGCTTGGAAGCGTGCTCCCGAGTGCGTGGCCTAAGGCGAGGCGGCATGTGTGCCGCGAGACGTGCCCACCCAAATAAAAGATGCGACGTGCTATATAATGAAACGCGTATACCTGAGCACGACGCGAGTGCAAAATCTGAAGTGTGCGAAGAAACGCCTCCTCCGTGAAGCTCCGAGTGCGTCCAGAATCTCCCCAACGCTCCCCAAGCTAACCTGAAAAGCAAACAATCAAATCAGCGAATGATAATCAATATACATGGGGAAGATAGGTGATAATATATATATGTGTGAATTAATTTGAATTTGGGACGCAATGGGTGTACGGATCGGGAGAATGGAGAAGAAATTCGAATTTGGGGCGAATTGGGGGTGACCGGCGGCGAGGGACGCGGCGCCAGCGAGGAGCGGCGTCGGGGCGGCGTCGGCGACCGGCGTCGGTCATCGGTCAGTGGCGCAGCGGCGGCTCAGGCGGCGTTGGGCGTCGAAATCGGGCGAAGGGAGTTGAAGGGGCGGCGGGCTCGGGCGGGGATTTGGGGGAATCTTGATTTTCGAAATTCGTGCAGCCCGCAGCTCCTTATATAGGATAGTTACGACTCGGCCGAGTGACGAGTTCACTCGGCCGAGTCAAAAAATTTCGAAATATCTTTACAACTTACGACTCGGTCGAGTGGCTTTTCCCACTCGGTCGAATGGACAAGTTCCATTCGGTAGAGTGGCATAGCCTCTCAGCAATTTCTAGAGCGTGCATTGTATCTGATTCACTCGGCCGAGTGACAAGTCACTCGCCCGAGTGGAAAGTCACTCGCCCGAGTGGAAAATTATACTGTAAATCGCAGAAAATTACAGAGAGTTGGTCAGAAGGATCTTCCCTGATCTGTGCTCTACTCGGCCGAATGGAGTCTTTGCTCGGCCGAGTGATATATGTCACTCGGCCGAGTGGCATCCTGTTTTCTGCAACGGCTCTCTGTTTTCGCTCTATTCTCTATTTTTCTTCCTCCTGTCAGTCTCCTGCTTCTCCTGGGGCCCGAGCGTGTTCCTGGAGCGCTCCCCCTTGCCATGGCTATCCTCTATATGAATGATCTCTCGTTCTCCATCTCATGTCAATAAAAATAGAGCCCGTTGTCACGATTTTCATAGACGCTAGACTCTAAACACTAAGAAAAATCTAAAATGAAAATGAAAATCAACTAAGAATGATGTAAAACTGTCGGGTTGCCTCCCGACAAGCGCTCGTTTAAGGTCTTGAGCTCGACCCCTTATGATTTTCGTTTAGTGCGTGATATTGGGTGCATGTGAGATGTGCCCGTCAAATTTGCCGGGAAGGCCACTTGGATTTGGTTGTTGATGCTCGTGGGCTTTCCTCGACGTCCCCTCATCATGGGTAGAGTTGGGAGATAAGTCCCCCAAGCTTGAGCTAGTACCAATCTTCTTTTTCACCGGTGACGCCGACCTTTTATTCGGCAAAGCTTTCTTTGAATTGTTGGCCGTTGGGAGCTTGCAAAGCTCCCTTATCTTCGCGACATTAGCGTCGTCTTTATCATCGGCCGTAGAGCTATCCAGAGGGTCCTCCAACTTTTCTTCAATGCTAGAAGTTTGGCCTTCTTCAAGGCCATCATCATGTAGAGCACCAATAGAATGTGGAATGGCTTCGTCGATCACCTCGTCAAGGAGGTCCACATAGTCCAACTCCTCTTGGTAGGGCATATGCTTCATGGCTTTGGGGATATGGAACTCAACCTCGATGTTGTCGACATTCAAAGATAAAGTGCCCTCCCTCATGTCGACTATCACGCCGGCGGTGGCTAAGAAGGGGCGTCCAAGTATAAGTGAAGTGCCGCCCTCCTCTTTGATGTCCACAATTACGAAGTCGCACGGCAAGCATATTCCTCCCGGAACTTGGAGCGGGATATTCTCCACAATCCCTACCGGCCTAGTAACCCGACCATCCGCAAGTTATATTCTCATGTCGGTTGGCTTCAAGTCGGTCCCCGTATTTAATTTCCGAAACATGCTAAGGGGCATTAGGCTCACACTTGCTCCCAAGTCCACTAAAGCCTTTTGTATTGGAACTCCTCTAAGTGTGCATGGGATGCGAAAGCTTCCGGGATCCTTGAATTTCGTTGGCTCATTTTCCCTCCGGGTGAACCAAGTTCCTTGCTCGGCAAGCATTATTTTCTTCTTTCTTTTCTTTCCCGATATTAAGTCCTTCAAGAACTTGGCATATGATGGGATCTCTACTATAGCATCCAAGAAAGGTATATTGAGGCTAACTCCCCTCAAGTATTCAAGGAACTTGGCGAGCCTCTTCTCAATCTTGGCTCTTGCCAACCATTGAGGAAAGGGCACCGGTGGCATGTATGTGCGCTCCTCATTAGGCTTCTTAACTTCAGAATTTCCACCTTCTTGCAGCTCTTTTGTGCTCTCTTCTTCAATAGCCGGCTCTTTATCGTCCAAAATCTCTTCCACGGGCTCCTTGGTTTGGACCATGGCGGGAGTAGTATCCTTCCCGCCCCTAGTAGTAACCGTCACCACCGCATTTATGTGGCCTGTATTGCTCCGTGGATTGGGCTCCGGTTGAGTCGGCAATTGTTGAGTGTTTTTGTTAATCAACGCAAGTTGCTCTCCCAATTGCGCAACGACGGTATTAAGCGAGTCTTGTTGTGCCGTCAACCTAGCATTTATTTTTCTTTGCTCCGCCATGAATTCCTCCACCCTAGCTTCATGATCCGATCTTGGTTGTGCTTATGGTGGGTTTGGAGCTCTCCAACTTTGATTATAAGCCGGCGGCCTATATGGTCCCACTTGTTGCCTAGGCGGGTAGCCTTGTGGTGGTGGCCCCCTCGGTTGGTATTGAGGTTATGGAGGTGTGGGCCTAGCTTGAGGTTGTTGCGATGGTGGTGGGTTTAGAGCTCTGTCATTATTAGCATACGAGAAGCCCGGATGATTCCTCGTGGCCGGGTTGGCCCAATAACCGGTGTTCCCCGTTACATATTGGATTTGCTCTATAGCACCCTCTTCGTGCTCTCATCCTACGAACATAGCTTGAGATTGGTCTTGCCAATCGCTCATATTGCCTCCCGACGTAGATGTGGCGGGAGCTCCATGCGGCTCGGTGATATACTTCTCCAATCTCTCCACGACCTTGTGGAGAGAGTCAAACTTATTGGAAAGCTCTGCTACGGCCTTGGCCTCATATATACTTGTTGGCTTCAAGGAGGTAGAAGATTGCCCTCGCTCGTCGCCCCCATTGTTGATTATTATAGTCCATCTCCTCTAATAGGGTCGTAGCTTCATCCGGTGTCTTGGATAGAATGGCTCCGTTGGCGGTTGCATCTATGATTTGCTTAGTGCCCGGTTGGAGTCCATTATAAAAGGTGTGTACAAGCTCCCATGCTTCAATGCTGTGATGGGGGCACTGATGCTGAAGGTCTTTGAAATGCTCCCATGCCTCGTATAGAGTCTCATGCGGTCCTTGCTTAAAGGACATGAGAGCGCTCCTTATCTTCACCGTCTTGGAAGGTGGGTAGAATTTATCAACAAAAGCACTAGCCAACTTATCCCACATAGAAAAGATTCCTTCCGCTTGCGTTCTCAACCAATATAGAGCTTTTCCTATGAGGGTAAAGGGGAAGAGTCGCAATCGGATGGCGTCGACTGAAACACCCGGCATTTGAAAGGTGGCGCACTTGGACAAGAATAGCTGAAGATGATAATGTGGATTCTCATGGGAGTTCCCATGGAATGGGTCTTGTTGCATTAAGACCACTAATCCCGTTTTGAGCTCAAAATTCTTATCCGCCGCCAACTCCGGCATAGCGATGGAAGAAGTAGTGGAAGAAGTCTTAGGCCGAAGCCTATCTCTGATAGATATTATCCTCGCCATACGTGCCGCTAATTCTTCAGGTGTCTCCAGTCGGTTCATACAATCGTCCTCTATGTTAAGTCTCTTCTCGGCTCTAAGCCTCCTTGCGGTACGTTCAATCTCTGGATCAAATAATATATCCTCTGGGTTCGCCGTAGATCTTGTGTACATGCACAAAAGAATAGAGCTTCGATGGAATTGTTAGCACGATAGAGGTGTAAAATAAAAAAAATAAAACAAAAGAAATAACTAAGTAAAGAAAGTAAAACACTGTCGCTTCCCGACAACGGCGCCAAAAACTTGATCGCATCTGGATATACACCCGAAAAATGATTTGTAGTCTTACCGCAAGCGCACGGTGTAGCGGCAAGCGGGTATCGAACTCAGGGAGGACAAATGACCGTGTCTTATTCCAATTACCTAGCTATCAAGAAAACAAGAATTGTTTGGTGTAATAGTCACAATCGTTCAAGTATCAAGAAAATATCAATATAATAAAAAGCGTCTAGGGATAGGAAATCCCCACTACGGACTGTCTCTCATCCTTGTGATTCATAAGTTTCATTGTTGCTAAGCTTGAATATAGGTGAACTAGTCGCAACTTAATGTAGAACCAAGCTCACGCTCTCGTGCTATAGCCGGTCTATAGCAAACCTAGGATAGGGCCCACTCTCGTGCAAACCCTAGCCTAATCCGCTAGCGTGAAGAACGACATCATTGTTCAATCGTATCTCGAGCCCACTCTCGTGCAAACTCGAACTACGACCTAGGGTGTGATAGTTCTTATCCGTCCAATCTCTTACAAACGAATATTAGTATAGATTCGCAATTAAAAATCCTAGCTTTGGTCCAATCTCTTGCAAATAAAATCTAGAGAAATCCAATTGTCAATCTAAATCGAATATCTAGGCCTTCCTATCAATTGGGATCCAATCTCTTGCAAATCACAATCGAAATGAATTCCTAGCTACTCGTAATCACTTGATCACAACCTAACCATTATCAATTCTAGCAACAAATCTACAAATTCATCATAATTTAGAGATATGGTCTATAGGGTTCATCCCTATGCCCTAGGACGACGGCACTACTCACTAGACATCATGCAAATCTCAGAAATTACAATAATGATCACGGCACAATTCATTGCAAAAGAGAAATAATGCATAAAAATTGAGTTTTTAATAAGAATAGACAAACCAATATTGACGCCAATGATCTCCAGCTGAGAATTCACAAAAGAGTAGCCGTCAAAATCCTAAAAGAAAGTATAAAAAATTAATGTTTTAAGTCTCTCTAAACTAGGGTAAAAGCAGGGTTTAAATACCCTCTAAAATCGTCCAAAAAATCGTGACTAAACTGCCCCTGCGCAGCCCAGAAATCGCAGCCTAACAACAGTCGGAGAGGGTCACTCGGCCGAGTGACCCTTGTCACTCGGCCGAGTGACAAACCCTGTATAAAAACAGTAACTTCGGGGGTTCTCAGGGTCTGTCTTCAGGGTTGGCTCGACCGAGTGGACTTCTTCATTGGGCCGAGTGAGCATTCATGATCGGCCGAGTGGGCCTCCTCAGGATCTCTGAAATTCTAGTAACTTCGGCCTTTTCTCTGGACGAATTCCCTGTACCACTCGGGCGAGTGAAGTTTCTCACTCGGCCGAGTGGGCTTCCTTTGTTCGGCCGAGTATACGCTGAAATCATCCTGTGCGTATTCGTTCTGGTCGGCCTAGTAGGGATTCTTGTTCGGCCGAGTGAGTGTCTACTCGGTCGAGTGGTGTGCTGAAATGCTCGTTTCTTCTTCTTTTTGCCTCATCGTCGCTCCTATTGATTTCCTCCTTCCGCTCATCCTTCATTGCTGATAAGTCCTCGAATGAGCCGTGGACGACACTCCTAAGCGCGTGCAAATCCCTTGATCTCAAACTCGCTCCAAATCGCTCCATATTTCTTGAAATACGACAAAAACAAGAAATAGTGAAAAGCATCGCAATATTGTCGAATAATCGTGAAAAACACGGTATGAGCGATCAAAACGACATGCAAACATGCAGAAAAAGGTGTAAAATATGGAGTGATCACTACACGCTCGCTCCCCCCACCAGTGAAGACCTCCGGGGCAAGCTTACGGAGCTTCGCCACCCAAACCGGAGCGACATATGTGGGGTAGGTGACGGCCCAATACCCGTCCGACTATAGAGACTGCGGGGAGGCGGCGGCCCAATACCTGCACTCTCAAAGACTCCGGGGCAAGCTTACGGAGCTTCGCCATCCAAACCAGAGAAGGGCATGGGCCGAGCTACGCGCTCGCTCCCCCCTCCAGTGAAGACCTTCGGGGCAAGCTTACGGAGCTTCGCCACCCAAACCGGAGCGCCATATGCTGGGTAGGCGACGGCCCAATACCCGTCCGACTATAGAGGCTACGGGGAGGCGACGGCTCAATACCCACCCTCTCAAAGACTCCGGGGTAAGCTTACGGAGCTTTGCCATCCAAACCGGAGAAGGGCACGGGCCGAGCTACGCGCTCGCTTCCCCCCACCACTGAAGACCTCCGAGGCAAGCTTAAGGAGCTTCGCCATCCAAACCGGAGCGCCATATGCGGGGTAGGCGACGGCCCAATACCCGTCCGACTATAGAGGCTGCGGGGAGGCGACGGCCCAATACCCTCCCTCTCAAAGACTCTGGGGCAAGTTTACGGAGCTTCGCCATCCAAACCAGAGAAGGGCACGGGCCGAGCTATGTGCTCGCTCCCCCCACCAGTGAAGACCTCCAGGGCAAGCTTACGGAGCTTCGCCACCCAAACCGGAGTGCCATATGCGGGGTAGGCGACGGCCCAATATCCGTCCGACTATAGATGCTGCGGGGAGGAGACGGCCCAATACCTGCCCTCTCAAAGACTCCAGGGCAAGCTTACGAAGCTTCGCCATCCAAACCGGAGAAGGGCACGGGCCGAGCTACGCGCTCGCTCCCCCCACCAGTGAAGACCTCCGGGGCAAGCTTACGGAGCTTCACCACCCAAACCGAGGTGCCATATACGGGGTAGGTGACGGCCCAATACCCGTCCGACTATAGAGGCTGCTGGGAGGCGACGGCCCAATACCCGCCCTCTCAAAGACTCCGGGGCAAGCTTACGGAGCTTCGCCATCCAAACCGGAGAAGGGCACGGGCCGAGCTACGCGCTCGCTCCCCCCCCACCAGTGAAGACCTCCGGGGCAAGCTTACGGAGCTTCGCCATCCAAACCGGAGCACCATATGCAGGGTAGGTGACGGCCCAATACCCTTCCGATTATAAAGGCTGCGGGGAGGCGACGGCCCAATACCCGCCCTCTCAAAGACTCTGGGGCAAGCTTACGGAGCTTCGCCATCCAAACAAGAGAAGGGCACGGGCCGAGCTACGTGCTCGCTCCCCCCTCCAGACTCTGGGGTAGGACCAATCCTCACCACCCAAATCGGAGAAGGGTACGGGCCGGGCTACGCGTTCGCTCCCCCCTCCAGACTCTGGGACATGACCAATCCTCGCCACCCAAACCGGAGAAGGGCACGGGCCGGGCTATGCGCTCGCTCCCCCCTCCAGACTCTGGGGCAGGACCAATCCTCGCCACCCAAACCGGAGAAGGGCACGGGCCGGGCTACGCGCTCGCTCCCCCCCCCCCTCAGACTCTGGGGCAGGACCAATCCTCGTCACCCAAACCGGAGAAGGGCACGGGCCGGGCTACGCGCTTGCTCCCCCCTCAAGACTCTGGGGCAGGACCAATCCTCGCCACCCAAACCGGAGAAGGGCACGGGCCAGGCTACGCGCTCGTTTCCCCCTACAGACTCCGGGGCAGGACCAATCCTCACCATCCGAATCGGAGAAGGGTACAGTCCGAGCTATGTACTCCCCTCCCCATTAAAGGCCCAGGGCAGGGCTGACGAGCTCCGAACACACGAGCCGGAGGAGGGCTAAGCTCGAACCATGGGAAAAGGACAAGGGTACGCGGGCCGAGGCAGGCCTCACGCAGGCCAAGGACCACTCGTCAGTGCAGGGTCCCGATAAAGCGTGCCCCCGATGCGACTCGTCAAACCCAGAGGACGCTCAGGAAACGCGCCATTAATGACGACACATCCCCCGAGAGGCAAGGACTGACGAATCGCGTCCAACGCCACCTGGCAAAAGCAGTTTCCGAAGGGCGTGATTCCGAGGGGCCTATTAAGGATGCCAGCTAATCGCATTAACTTCGGGGAACCGTTAGCAAAATCCCTCTATAAATACTCCCATTACCCCTTCGAAGGAAAAGAGGAGAAAGAAAACATGAGGGAAAGTTAGTCTAAGTCCCCCATGAAGGATGAGAAGACACGAGGTATTCAGCCCTCGGATAGGCGACAACTTCCACGCAACGATCTTCGATGGGCTACTCCCCTTACACATGGGACGGCCCGCCTATCACTCCTCAACTTCCTTTAGACAACTTGAGGCGGGGGAACATGAGCTCCAGTGGCGGACCATTCCCCTCTTCCGGCGCCCGACACTCGCTGGTGCTCCAGGGCACGAGCCCAAAGGACGTGCCAGCCCTGCCAAATCACTCCACTGGGCATACCATCTTCCGCGGGCCCGCCTCCCAACAGCCCGCCACGCCGATAGGCTATTCCTCTTACATACAGATCGCCAATGGGCTATTCCTCTTGCACGAGGGTCGCCCTGCCTACCACTCCTCGACTTTCCCTAAACAACTTGCAACAGGGGAACGAGAGGACCTGCGGCAGACCGCCCCTTCCTATCCGCGCCCGCTCCGCGACGACTCCCGCCGGCGGGAAAGGCAAAAGCCCCGCTGGACAAACCAGCCACCAAAGGCCCGCCCCACCTTCCACTTGTCTATCTTCCCATGGAGGCTGAGCCATCGGGGACCCTCCCGGGGAGGCAACGCCACCACACCGATGCCACGTCCTCCACCTCTTCCGGGGTTTCCCTTCGACGTAAGGATTCCCCAAAGTGACCTTGCAACCCTTCGTGGTCGAGGAGGCGAAAGGAGCAGCAGCGCGCCACCGCCACCTCGTTCCCGTCCTCTCATAAGGCTCCCCTCCGAGCCACGGATTCCGCAAGGAAACCTCGCAACCATTCAACATAGGAGAGGTGAAGAGAGACGCGACGAGCACTAGAAGAGAAGGAGGGCCGCCCTGCTAGCGGGAGTTCGCTCATCCTGATGCAGTTTACAGACGGATGGGATGACTTCCTAGCAGAGGCCTTGCCACCATTCAGCATAAGGACGGTGAAGATAAACACGACAAGCAATGGAAGAGAAGGCGGGCCGCCCTGCAGACAAGAGCTCGCCCAAAACCGGTGCAGTTTATAGTAGGACGGAACGACTTCCTAGCCCACCACACAGATCGGATCGCGCACCGGATCCCATCAGAACTCCGCAGTTAAATAGTTATTCGACTACTGTCATTCTCCTTAAATCCCTTGTAAAAGCTAATGAAAAACACCCTAACTTATTTACTTTGGTCGAGTTGTACAAAGCCAATAAAGGCTCGCACATTGCATGACAAAAGTTCGCGTTGTATTAAAAACCAAGGTTTTGTACAAACGCCGAGGGGCGAACTTACAAAATGCCCCCCCCCCCCCCTTTAGTTCACACCCCCCAACCCATCGCAAAAAGAAAGACAAAAATCCAAAATCTCAAACAGGAACTCCTACTGGCCCTCCCGTTCGCCTTCCTCAGGGCCGCCCCCGCGACGCTTTGCCCAATGCTTGTTCTCCAACTCCCAGCCCTTCAGCGGCGACCTCTGGGATTTCTATTTCCTCCTTGTCCTCCTCCTCCGAGGCTGCCAGCGCCTCGAAATCAACCTCTAGCGGAGGTTGGAGAGCAAGGGCCCGCTCCGTTATCCTTTGGAGACACTCCCTCGCCCTTCTCCCCGGCCGATCTCCAGTCCCTCCCTCCGGCCTATCTCTCGCGCCTTCATCTTGATTTGGGCGAGCTGAGGCGCGATGGTCTGCACCTGATACGCCTAGAATTCCTCTGTTTTCTTCACCAACGCCTCCTCGGCGACCTTCGCCTGCGACTCCAAGTCGCCCACCCTGACCCTACCCCGTTTGGCTTCTTCCTCAAGCTCAGCGTAGCGTGAAAGTCCAGCAGTGACCTCCTCCTCCAGCTCGGCCTGGCGAGAACGTCCGGCAGTGATCTGCCCCTCGAGCTCCGCTACATGCAGCCGGTACTCTTCGAGCGACGTCCGCTGCTCCGCAAATGACTTCTTTAGCGCGACACGCCTAGACTTCTCCTTGTCAAGCTCCACTTTCATCCTCTCTGTCACGAGTTCAGCCTTGATAAGGGCAGAGGAACGGCGCTGCATGGTAGCCATCGCCATAGTGGCCTGTAGACAGGAACAAGGAAAAATAAAGCCCGACAATGACCGACCCTGAGGCACCCCATTCATAGCCCGCTAACATACCAGCGTGAGGTGCCACGCCATGGTGGCTCCTAGCCGCTCCGGCCCGACGTGCGCCAGATATTCCCTATCCCGGGGCAACTGACAGTTCTCGACGAGTCTCACCGCCACGCCGGCCTCGTCAAAGACTGACTCGCCCTTCCCAAACGGATGGATCGACCTTAAGAGATCGTCCTCCGGGAATTTCTCGACGTCCGCCTTCTTCATCCGGAACGTCGCCAGCTTCTCCTCGTAGCTGGGTGGTACGGGCCCCTCCAGACCGTACCGGGGACAGCCGTAAGGCCACGATTCCTCTGAGACCGACCCAACGCCCGAGCTCGACCCAATGGGGCCTTCCTGAAGGACCGACGCCGGATCAGGAACCACCGACGAGGCGGTCAGCCCCTGATATTCCCCTTCACCGGGGGACGCCTGGCCAACCGAAAGGTCGCCTTGCGTCTCATCGACCTCGAGGTCGATGGTTGGGGACACATCGATGTATTCGACACCTTCGACAGAACCCCCCGTGCCCACACCCACCATGGTCGGCTTCCCCACGGACTTCTTTTTCCTCTGTCCGCTGGTTCCCTCAGCTCTCTTAGTCCTATCCCCATCAATCGGCCTCGACCTCGACCTCTTCTTCCCACTCCCGACGGGCGGTGGGGCGACTTGCTCGCCCGCGCCTTACTCTCCGACCATCATCTCATTGGCCATCCTATCAAGGTCCTCGAATGAAAGGCTCATCGTCGAATCTGCAAAAAAGGAGGAGTTCAGGGTGAGCGAATTTGAAATAAAAGCTATTCCACCAGCATTACCTTCGGGCCAGATAAATCGGGCTATCATCTCCGGCCGGGCAAGGTGGGCATACTGACGGCCATCTGGTGGTACCGCCTCTAACCACACCGCCCGCTCCGCCTCAGCCGCATCCAAGCGGACTTTCTCTTGCTTCAGGGTTGAGCGCACCCCAGTCCGACCATAACATTAGATCGGCAGGCATGGAGATAAACACGTACGCCTTCCGCCATCCTTTGATCTTCCCCGGCAGGCCCCAGATGAGGGGGTGACTTGTTCTCGTCGACAAATAGTAGTGCGACCTGAACTTCTTAACCGAGAAGAAATGACGGAACAGGGGGAGAGTCGGATCGACTTTGGTCCTGGCGCAGAGAACGAGAAATTCGACTATCGCGCTTACAAAGTTCGAGTCAGTTGGCAGAATGGAAGCCCGAGGAACTCCAGGATTTCGTGGTACAACGGATGGAGGGGGAACTGCAAGCCCTGTTCGAAGCACGCCACGTAGATCCCTACCTCACCATCCCTTGCAAAGCAAATACGCTCCGATGCTGTTGGTAGACAAACTTCATAAGGCGGATTGATGTACTTCGCGCGCACCTTGGGCACGATATCTATCCATGCCTCCGACCTTTGATTTGTTATCTCGACAGGCACTCCACCGGCTTCAGAAAAGGTCTCGTGGGCCAGCACGGACGATCCCGCTTTCATCCCCAAGGGCACTTTCCTCTTCCTCGGGCCCCCACCTCCTACTGTGGCCCCATACTAGAGTAGGCCCAGACCCCCCGGCGGTACCCCACCTAAAACCTCCACTTACTCTGTCGTGGAACCACCCGTCGACACCGACGACGAGGTTGAAGACGACGAAACCATCTCAGAGAAGAGAAAAGGAATATACCTGTCGACTACCCGCTACGGCAGCGATGGCCACGGCGATGGTGGTCCAAACTCCGGCAACGAACTCGGCCTCTACGAAAACAATCGACTGAACTCAAGGGAAGAGCTCCAGAAAGTTTCTAAAGCAAGAAACTCCTCCGCAGCACCCCTCGCCTCCTCTTATAAAAACCACTGATCGATCTCAGTCGCACAAAGCCTGCCACGCATCGCCAATCCAACCCACCCGACGTTTCACCTTACGACCCGCTGTCACATCTCCCCCCACGCGTCCCTCACTGAGTGGTCGGGACACTTCGATTACCGCCCAACATTAATTCGATGTGACATCCACGATTCAACGGCGATTCGGGGTGGGAATTTGGAAATAAATCCCCGCCTTTTCCCTTCGTTCGGCCCATACGACTACCCCCCCTGCGCCCGAGCCAATGAGGCAGGCTAAGCCAAGCAGCTCGACGCAAGCCGATCCCACCGAGAAGCCGGGGAAAGGCATCACGGCGATCAGTTCGACCAACAGGTGCGAGCTCGCCAAATAAAGTTCGACCAACATCTGCACCTACTTTGTCACAACTTTCCCCTACTCCTCACCCCGTCGTTCGTCTTAGAGGCAACATTGGGAGCATTCATTACACGGTCTTACGCAAAACAAGAAGACCAGCTACTAGATAAAACAAATATATATATATTTCATTTAACTTTTTAGCCCGTTTGCAGTACAATGCGAGATCAGGCTCGACCAACCGCCGGCCGTACAAAATCTCCCTCACCTCCCTTCGTTATGAGCGCCTCGACTCCATCACCTCCTCCTCCATCTCTCCCGCCAAGGGCGTGTCGAGCCGAGGGAAATCGGCCACGAGCTCGGGATGCAGACTCGCCAGTCGGGCTTTCATCTTCCCCATCCCTTGGTGTCACGCCCCGCTTCCCAAAATGGACGGAAGCGAAACGTGACGAGGCCCGCTTAGGCCAGAGCTGAGAAGCTCGGACCCAATAAGCGTCTGTAGAGGTACCATTTTAAAAGATTTTCAGGTTCTTGCATTTTTATAGTTCGAAACAATGCATTCATTAAATTAGAGATATGATGTCCAACAAGTACAAAGTCTAAAAAGAAGCCTAAGCGTGGCAACAAACTATCTAAAAGAAAACTGAAAGTAGTAACCTCTGGGAGTGACGACTAAAAGACCTCAAGGTCTGGTCCTCGACGGGCACGTACTCTGGGTCGACATCCTCGGCTCCTCGTACTCCAGTGAGTCTTCCTCATCCACGAACTCTGGCTGAGCACCTGACGTACAGCACCCAAGAAAAAGGAACTGTACGTCAGGTAAAGTCTACAAGAATGGTTAGACTTTACTGCAAGTGCACCGAACTTTAAACAATGGTTTACTGGTTGATTAGCATGCTGAGGTTCTATTACACAACAGTTTACTGGTTGATTATCATGCTGTGGTTATAACAGAGTAACACGACAGGAAGTAACGTAGCAGGAAAGTAAAACGGGACAAGTAGTAGTCGTAGCGTGTGCTACCAACTACGGGACTAGCCTACAGGTGTCAAGACAAGACGTGACGTGACGGAAACAAGGCAGGACAAGACAAGTGAGACACGAAAGGGTTCACGCCTTACGGTTCGAGGGGGATCAGACCCTCTTACCGTGCGCACGCTCAACCCAACCCCAAACCCCAAGACAAGACAAGACAAGATATCCGTACAAGGGATCACTCGCTCTAGCTTGGCGAGTGCCCTATTGCCCGCAGGCTGAGAATCCATACAAGGGATCACTCTCTCTAGCTTGGAGAGTGCCCTATTGCCCTCGGGCTGTGTATCCGTACAAGGGATCACTCTCTCAACTTGGAGAGTGCCCTATTGCCCGCAGGCTGTGAGTCTGTACAAGGGATCACTCGGCGAGTGCCCTATTGCCCATCGGGCTGTGCAAGACGGGACGTGACGTGACAAGACGGAAAGGGTTATTCTAGGGTGTCCACACACACGCACACACATGATAGCCCTACAGCATGAAAAAAAAAGTTGTTGTTGTCAGGCTCAGACTTCGTCGTCAAGTCTGAGCCGTCAGGAGTCGTCCCAGACGCTATCATTTCACGTCCGGTTCTATACATTCACAGTCTAACAGTTCTAGCAACCTAAGAACAAAGCACGGTCAAAAACGCAAGTGGGTACACTTGCCTGAAATGGCGAGTGTGTCGTCCTCTCGAAGCGTCTCGTCCAGTCGTCGCGTCCGCGGTAGTCTGTCTGAAACAGTCACGGCGACGGTATCAGGTCGCGAATTCGTCAAATCCTATTAGGTTTCGTTTCTAGGTTTTTGGGACTATCCTATTCGTCAAAAAGTCTCTTTTTGATGTATCAACCTAATCGACGATCTATCCTATGTGCACAGTCAAATTAGTCCGTTCGTCGATTTTCTATGTTCGTACAACGTTTTACAGGAGATGAAAATTAAATTTAGTTCAAGTTGACGGTTTTTAGTTTAGGGTTCAGTCAGCTATTGTGGGGGTTTCTACGAGTTTCGGGGAACCAACCTGAACCGGAGTTTGCCGTAGAATGGATGTCGTGTCTGATCAGAGCACTCCACAGCTTCAGATCTGGTCCTCGCACGATTCTCCAAAAGTCCAAACTTGCGACGAAGGCCTACGACGTGTCGCAACGTCGTAGACGGCAAATCCGCGAAGTAGCACGTCCAAGTGGGGCCCACAGCAGTGCTAGGGGTCCAAGGGGGCCCACAACACCTCAGGAGCACTTGGGGGGCCCACCACAGAAGTTGGTGTGGGAGAAATGATGTTGCGACGAAGTTGGGTCGGTCGGACTTGGTCGGTGCGGGGGTTCCTCTCGGTCAGACCGAGAGGGGCTCTCGGTCGTGCACTGAGCAGTGCAGCGGGGTCGGTTGCAGCGGGGGTGCGAGGAGAACCGTCGGTCTGACCGACAGATCCCATCGGTCGCAGCGGGCGGGCCACGTTGCAACGTTGCAACTTGTAACGAGGCGGAGCGGAGAGCGGGTGCGGGGCGGCCTCTCGGTCGCTGCGGGCGGACCCATCGGTCGGGCGCTAGGGCGATGCGGAGCGGTGCAGCGGAGCGGCCAAGCGGCTGTTCTCTCGGTCAGACCGAGAGAAGGCCTCGGTCGGAGCGGGCGACAGCGGGGGGGCGATGCAGCGGGCGCTGCAAGCGGCGATGCGGGGGCTTGCTCCGGTCGTGCACTGAGATTTGCAGGGGTGGCCGTCGGTCGTGCACGTTGCGATCGTCGCAACGTTGCGACGAATCTTTAGAAGATGAAACGGCGGCTAGGGTTTTGAGCTATGACGAAATAACTTTTCCTAGGGCTAACTTAAATAGGTTAGAGCTAGGGTTAGGGTTTGGGTTTGGAAACAAATATTATTAAAATAATTTAAAATAATTAATTTACTTAAAAATTACTCTCCTCTCCCTCACACGAAATTGGGGCGGCCAAATATTCTGAAAATTTGCCAGAAAATTCTTTAATATGTTATTATAATATAGTAATTTTATTGTAATTAAAACTTTTATAAAAATAGGTTTTAAAATTATTTAAAGCTTTCAAAAAATAGAAAATAGGTCAAATTAAGTCCAAAAATTATAAAATAATTCTGGTGTGTTCTAGATGACTAAAGAAAGATAGTGGAGAAGATGGATCTTCATTTTGATGTCGAGAGACGAAACTAAAATTCGTAACGTCTCGCATCAAAACAGAAAGTCGCGACGTCACGTCAAATAAGTTAGTATCGCGGAAGAACGACTCGAGATATGTCGTTCCCAAGTTATTCCACAATCTAATATTTTCAGAGACGATCACGACGACATATCACACAAAATCGTCCAAAAACAAATAAAGTCTAAAATAAACACGTGCACGATCAAAAGCACGTGCACGAAGAAGGTACGATTGAAACTGGCCGTTACATTCTACCCACCTTAGAAATGATTCCGCCCTCGGAATCACTCACACTAGTAATAATATTACCCATATAACCTTGTACCCGCAACTATCATATCTGCTCATAAAGATTTCTAATCCTGTAACTTCGAACAACATTCCTCAATAATTCCTCGTAATCCATCTTTCACTGGGCAAAGCCACGACTAATCTCTCCTCCTAATATATAGTTCCATCACTACCGTTCCAATTTCCAACTCCAAGTTCTCATAGAAATAATAACATCTTCTGATAACGTACCACTCCACTAAGCATCATCATCGCTCATTAATATCTTTTGAATTTCTAAACCTTTTCCCAACATTAATAAATCTAAAAAAAAACGCGATTCTAGTCATCCACCAATCCAAGACAAAACATTTGTCTATCCTATAATACCTTCACCAATCAGCAATCGTCGTGTCTTCATTACATTCTCGTCATATCTCCCCATAAATTATCCACCAAATAATTTTGATCTGTCAGAATTACCCCTCATCCTGCTCACTATAACTAATCCTAACCAACATTAAGTCCGACTGCCTAATCATCCATTTATCTCCACACGTCGTGTTATCCTCAAAGTCTTCTCACGTCAATTCATCAATCAGTCTCAATGCTAATATAAGCTCTTCTCAATCTCATGATCACCCTAACTCATACTATTCTCGGCAGTTACTCCTATCTACTACCCGTCTAAGCCTCAAGTCTGATAAGTCATCATCTCCTCGCATTTAATCTCATTCAAACAGAATTCTCCATTGAGTCCACCACACTTCGGTTTTATAAATAAGTCTGAGACAGTTCATTCTTTTCATCCAAAAAAATATTCTAATCCATCATCCTTGTGTTCCCAAAATCAATTAATCATTGCCAGAATAAAACTCATCTCACTCCCTGAGCCTACCCGCAAACAAAATCCTACAACGATAATAGCTAGGCCCAATTAATATAACAATCATAAACATGAAAATCTTTGTTTAAGGAAGAAAGAAGAGAAATAGAGAGACTTCAAGGCCAAAGAAATATTTTAAAACATTTGGAAAAACGTGTGGCGTTGCGGTAATGGATGAGGGAGGTTAAGTGATTTGTGATCTAGTGAGCTAGTTTAAAAAAAAACTTTAAAGATTTGGTTTAAAGAAAACAAGGTTTTTGATACAGTCACATACAACCAAGATAAACCATTCATTAAAACTAAAACTAAGTCTAAGGATCTGCCTGCGATGACGCCATTCATATAAGTATGATTACCGTCATTCAGACAACTTCCAGCTTACCATGGTTAACATTGAGTACACATTCAAGACACAAAAGGCAATCATCGGGATCCTAAAGAACACACACTCATATAGGTCTACACACTCTACTTATACTCAGGCACTGCAACGACATCACCTACCAGAGGGCCTACTCCTAAACCGGAGATAACGTGGATAACTACAAGGTCTAATGTCTAGATAAAAGAAGGAAAGAAAACTAAATCAAAAGCGGAACGAAATAAGATCGGAAGGAACGAGTTCAAATAAGGCAAGATAAGGAGGTAGTTGGTTGGGTGTAAAACGATTGTTTTGCAAATGAAAAAATAAGTTTACACAAAGGTTTTGAAATGTGGTCACGAGAAACATAGAACAGATATAATAATAATAAAATAATTGAAGTTCCCCCTAGTTTAGGAAAAATATTTTAAAAAGTATGCACGGTAAGTGATTTAGAAATAGATCTTGTAGCCCAGAAAAATATAAATTGAATTATCAAAATGTTAACACGTTTTTTTTTATAAAATGGAAATATGAAAGATACCGACTTGAAATAATTTCCAGATAGTAACTTGAAAATTGACGACCAAGGAGATTTTCAAAATCTAAGAAGGAACTTTTAATCGAAAAGCAATAAATTTTAAATATATATAATAAAGGGTTTTCAAGGAAGTTAAACCGAGCGAAGAATTTAATAATGGGTTTCGAAAACAAGAAATAAAGGAAATAAAAGTGGGATGAGGTAGCGATTGTTTTGTAAATGAAAATGAACTTAAACAAAAATTCTTGAAGTAAGAGCACGATGAACATAGAGATGTTTATATGTAAGAAATTTAAAATCCCTCTTTGTTTTAGAAAAATACTCTAAAGTACGTACGTAAATGGTTAAAATAAATTTCGTAGGTAAAAAAAATTGATATATTGAATTCCCGAAATGATAACAAAGTTTTAAAACTAAAATTCGATGGATGCTGATTCGAAAATAAGTACGAGGTCGTAACTTAAAACTTTCACGACCGAAAGGTATCAAAATTTGCGAAAGAATTTTAACTCAACCGAAGATAAGAAATTTTAAATAATTAATAAAAGTTTTCAAAAAAAAGTCAAATTCGACGGAGAATTTAATAATGAATTTCAAAAATACTTTTAAAGGAAGCAGGTTTTGGGAAAGGGGAAATTTTGAAAAGAAATACAAGATAGTAGAAATATATTGTGTAGTTTATAAAAGTAATATATATATTTTGGAAACAAGGCAAATAATGCGAGATATTGACTTAAAATTTTTTTACGTCCAAGAAAGCTCCAAGTCAATTAAAAGTTTTAACTCGATCCAAAACAACAAATTTTTAAATATATAATTTGGGGTTTTCAAAGAAATCAATCTGGAGCGAAAACTTAATAAGGAAAGTCGAAAATAATTTTAGAGAAGGTAGAATTGGTCAGGGAAGGGATTCGAAGGATTGGTGATGATCGTTAGGAAACGATCACGAGAGTCGAGAGAAAGTAAAAATGATCGCATGAAGATTACGCTTAAGATATGAATCGTGAAGAGCCACGATGGGACTCTATGGTCGATAGCACAAAATTTGCAAGGATCAGAGGGATGCTGGAGGACAAGGGTTCTAATCATCGGGTCGTCTAAAGATTTGGATAACTCAGCTCAAAGGCTTCCTATGAGCTAGACTATAATCAGGATCTAAAGAGAAAGTTCCTAAGAGAATCAAGGTTACGTTCTGCGGGGCCCGAAGTCGATGGAGCTGGGCGAGCGACTAACTAAAAGAAGGACTCAAGATATCTAATACGATCAGAATCAAATGGGGATGCTAAAATAGTCTAGGACGAGGACGACTAAATCTTAACCAAGACATCCGACTATCAACCTGGGACGTCTACCTAAGTCTTCCTACTATCTAAGACTGGGAAACTAATTCAGACTTGTACGTGGATATCAAATGAATGCGGTACTTTTATTGTTCCGAACTTTTGCAAGGACCTGCATGGGCCACCACTAAAACCTGTCACGCCCCGCTTCCCAAAATGGACGGAAGCGAAACGTGACGAGGCCCGCTTAGGCCAGAGCTGAGAAGCTCGGACCCAATAAGCGTCTGTAGAGGTACCATTTTAAAAGATTTTCAGGTTCTTGCATTTTTATAGTTCGAAACAACAAAAGTACAAAAAAAGGAAATTTGCATTCATTAAATTAGAGATATGATGTCCAACAAGTACAAAGTCTAAAAAGAAGCCTAAGCGTGGCAACAAACTATCTAAAAGAAAACTGAAAGTAGTAACCTCTGGGAGTGACGACTAAAAGACCTCAAGGTCTGGTCCTCGACGGGCACGTACTCTGGGTCGACGTCCTCGGCTCCTCGTACTCCAGTGAGTCTTCCTCATCCACGAACTCTGGCTGAGCACCTGACGTACAACACCCAAGAAAAAGGAACTGTACGTCAGGTAAAGTCTACAAGAAGGGTTAGACTTTACTGCAAGTGCACCGAACTTTAAACAATGGTTTAATGGTTGATTAGCATGCTGAGGTTCTATTACACAACAGTTTACTGGTTGATTATCATGCTGTGGTTATAACAGAGTAACACGACAGGAAGTAACGTAGCAGGAAAGTAAAACGGGACAAGTAGTAGTCGTAGCGTGTGCTACCAACTACGGGACTAGCCTACAGGTGTCAAGACAAGGCGTGACGTGACGGAAACAAGGCAGGACAAGACAAGTGAGACACAAAAGGGTTCACGCCTTACGGTTCGAGGGGGATCAGACCCTCTTACCGTGCGCACGCTCAACCCAACCCCAAACCCCAAGACAAGACAAGACAAGATATCCGTACAAGGGATCACTCGCTCTAGCTTGGCGAGTGCCCTATTGCCCGCAGGCTGAGAATCCGTACAAGGGATCACTCTCTCTAGCTTGGAGAGTGCCCTATTACCCTCGGGCTGTGTATCCGTACAAGGGATCACTCTCTCAACTTGGAGAGTGCCCTATTGCCCGCAGGCTGTGAGTCTGTACAAGGGATCACTCGGCGAGTGCCCTATTGCCCATCGGGCTGTGCAAGATGGGACGTGACGTGACAAGACGGAAAGGGTTATTCTAGGGTGTCCACACACACGCACACACATGATAGCCCTACAGCATGAAAAAAAAAGTTGTTGTTGTCAGGCTCAGACTTCGTCGTCAAGTCTGAGCCGTCAGGAGTCGTCCCAGACGCTATCATTTCACGTCCGGTTCTATACATTCACAGTCTAACAGTTCTAGCAACCTAAGAACAAAGCACGGTCAAAAACGCAAGTGGGTACACTTGCCTGAAATGGCGAGTGTGTCGTCCTCTCGAAGCGTCTCGTCCAGTCGTCGCGTCCGCGGTAGTCCGTCTGAAACAGTCACGGCGACGGTGTCAGGTCGCGAATTCGTCAAATCCTATTAGGTTTCGTTTCTAGGTTTTTGGGACTATCCTATTCGTCAAAAAGTCTCTTTTTGATGTATCAACCTAATCGACGATCTATCCTATGTGCACAGTCAAATTAGTCCGTTCGTCGATTTTCTATGTTCGTACAACGTTTTACAGGAGATGAAAATTAAATTTAGTTCAAGTTGACGGTTTTTAGTTTAGGGTTCAGTCAGCTATTGTGGGGGTTTCTACGAGTTTCGGGGAACCAACCTGAACCGGAGTTTGCCGTAGAATGGATGTCGTGTCTGATCGGAGCACTCCACAGCTTCAGATCTGGTCCTCGCACGATTCTCCAAAAGTCCAAACTTGCGACGAAGGCCTACGACGTGTCGCAACGTCGTAGACGGCAAATCCGCGAAGTAGCACGTCCAAGTGGGGCCCACAGCAGTGCTAGGGGTCCAAGGGGGCCCACAACACCTCAGGAGCACTTGGGGGGCCCACCACAGAAGTTGGTGTGGGAGAAATGATGTTGCGACGAAGTTGGGTCGGTCGGACTTGGTCGGTGCGGGGGTTCCTCTCGGTCAGACCGAGAGGGGCTCTCGGTCGTGCACTGAGCAGTGCAGCGGGGTCGGTTGCAGCGGGGGTGCGAGGAGAACCGTCGGTCTGACCGACAGATCCCATCGGTCGCAGCGGGCGGGCCACGTTGCAACGTTGCAACTTGCAACGAGGCGGAGCGGAGAGCGGGTGCGGGGCGGCCTCTCGGTCGCTGCGGGCGGACCCATCGGTCGGGCGCTAGGGCGATGCGGAGCGGTGCAGCGGAGCGGCCAAGCGGCTGTTCTCTCGGTCAGACCGAGAGAAGGCCTCGGTCGGAGCGGGCGACAGCGGGGGGGGCGATGTAGCGGGCGCTGCAAGCGGCAATGCGGGGGCTTGCTCCGGTCGTGTGCTGAGATTTGCGGGGGTGGCCGTCGGTCGTGCACGTTGCGATCGTCGCAACGTTGCGACGAATCTTTAGAAGATGAAACGGCGGCTAGGGTTTTGAGCTATGACGAAATAACTTTTCCTAGGGCTAACTTAAATAGGTTAGAGCTAGGGTTAGGGTTTGGGTTTGGAAAAAAATATTATTAAAATAATTTAAAATAATTAATTTACATAAAAATTACTCTCCTCTCCCTCACACGAAATTGGGGCGGCCAAATATTCTGAAAATTTGCCAGAAAATTCTTTAATACGTTATTATAATATAGTAATTTTATTGTAATTAAAACTTTTATAAAAATAGGTTTTAAAATTATTTAAAGCTTTCAAAAAAATAGAAAATAGGTCAAATTAAGTCCAAAAATTATAAAATAATTCTGGTGTGTTCTAGATGACTAAAGAAAGATAGTGGAGAAGATGGATCTTCATTTTGATGTCGAGAGACGAAACTAAAATTCGTAACGTCTCGCATCAAAACAGAAAGTCGCGACGTCACGTCAAATAAGTTAGTATCGCGGAAGAACGACTCGAGATATGTCGTTCCCAAGTTATTCCACAATCTAATATTTTCAGAGACGATCACGACGACATATCACACAAAATCGTTCAAAAACAAATAAAGTCTAAAATAAACACGTGCACGATCAAAAGCACGTGCACGAAGAAGGTACGATTGAAACAGGCCGTTACACTTGGAGAACGCCCGCCTCCCTCGCCTCCGTCATCATAGGGATTAGCTGCTCATCCTGATAACGTCGGACTGCGGCGTCGATCGCGTCCTGACCAGCCGCCCTGCCCTCTAGCTGCTTCTTCAGGATGGCCTTCTCCTTGTTCTCCAACTCGATCGCCCGCTTCAACTTGGTTATGTTTTTCTGCTGAACGTCGATCACGTGCTTCTTGCTGGCCGCTGCCTCAGTGTTCCTCTTCAAGATATCATTCCACGTTTCCTCCTCTTCCCGAAGACGACGGGCGAGTCGGGCCCCCCTCCCCTTCTCTTCCTCAAGCTGGCGGGCGAGCCAGGCCCCTCGCTCCTTCTCTTCGTCCAGTTGGCAGGTAAGCAGGTCCCCTGCGCCTTTTCTTCCTCAAGGTGGTGGGTGAGCAAGACCCCCTCGCCTTCTTCTTCCTCCAGTTGGCGGGCGAGCCTAGCCCCCTACGCTTCTAGGAACTCAAGCCGCGCCCCATCGAGGGCATGAAGCTTGATGACTTGATCCAAATCTGCTTCCCTCCCTCGCAACTGGCTCCGCACCTCTCGAAGTTCGTCTTTCGCCTCATCTCGGCAAGCCCGGACCGCAGCCATGGGGGTGTGGCGCTGCAGGGCCACCGCTGCCGACATCGCCTGCCAAAGAACACGACCCAGTCAGGACACAAATTAGGAGACTCCGAACGCAAAAAAAAAGAAGTTCGGCCTACCTGCATAGTATGCCACACAGCGGTGTCGCACAACCGCTCCGTGCCCACATTGGTCAAGGACTCACGGTCCCTCGGCAGCAAGAAGTATTCCGCCATACGGGCTGCAACCCCAGCATCCTCGAACACAGACTCCTGCCGGCTCACCCGATAGACCGGCTGGTGAAGATCCGCGCTCGGTTGGGCCTCAGCTTCGGCCCTCGTCAACTTGAAGTGGGCAAGCGCCCTCTCGCAACCTGGGTGTGCTTCTCTCCCCATCTCCAAAGGGGGAACTCTGTAGGGCCACTTCTCGACGGGAGGGGGGGGCGGCGCTTGCCTGAGGTTAGAACCCTCGGGGGAGCCGTGCTGACTATCTCTGGGTTGGGTGAGCCACCCGAAATGACCCCGCCAGTTCGGGGGGAAGGAATGTTCGGTTCGGACCCCCGCTGCCTTTTGTTCACCTCGTCTACGGCCGGAGCCTCAGGGACAGTACTGACCGCCTCCGGGTTGGGTGAGCCACCCGGCACGACCCCGCCAGTTTCGGGGGAAGGAATGTTCGGCTCGGACCCCCGATGCCTCTTTCTCGCCTCCTCCACAACGGGAACCTCGGTGCTCCGCTTTTGGGAAGCCTCCTCTGCTGGCGTTTCCTCACGCATCACTCTCTTGCCCTTATCCACAGGGACGGTCTTCTTCGTTACCCTCACTCCGGCCGCCCTCAGCACTTCCTCCCGCGAGAGCATCGGGTCCTCACCTGCAAAGGAAAGAGAGATCAGGGTAAGCCTACTTAGGGGCCCGCCAAAAGGAGAATACCTGTGGGCCAAAGTTCATGGGTGAGCCGATCATCCTGCGTCAAGTCCGTTAGTCGGCGGTCTGCCTCAGGTAACTCGGTCAAAATCTAGACACTTGCCAGAAGTTCGTCCGTCATTGCCACCTCCTCGCTCACCAGAGGGTTCAAAGCCCCCCAGTTCGACATCAACACCGCGTCTGCCAGCATCGTGACGAAAATGAAGCTCTCCGCCCAACCGTTGGCGGTATCCGGTACCCCGACAACGAGTTCTCGTCCCCTCCTCGCATGGACGCAATAATATGTCCCACACTTCCTCACCCCAAAGAAATAATGAAACAACGCTAGGGACAGACTCAGGGAACTGGCGAGGCATAAGACGACGAATCCGACCAACAAACTAAAAGAGTTGGTCACCAGCACGCAGATCGGCAGCTCCAGGAAATTCAGAAGATGGAGAAGGTGAGGATGGATCGGGAAGCGGAGCCCTAACTCAAGGGACCGGACATAAACTCCAACTTTGTCGTCGCGGGGCCAGCACACCCTCTCATCGGGCCCGGACAGCCGCACTTTGCAGGGTGGACAAATGAACATTACGCGGATCTCCCAAACGTTAACTCGGTCCAGTTTACACGGGATAGCCGCAACCGACCTCGGCGCATCCGTTCGGCATCTTCGTGGTCCGCTACCCTCTTCCGTTGACTCCTCCTTCCCGATCCCACTACTACTGCCGCACTCAAAACGAGAAACCATCGATAGAAAAAAATGGAAAATTACCTGGCCGAACCGTCGAACTAGGGAGACGACCGGAAGTGGTTCCCCGACAAGGGCACTTACAGGAGCTTCGACGAGCGATGACCGGGAACTGGAAAGCACGAAGGGGAGCAAAAATCACGAGAAACTTTCGATCGATCCTCCCTCATACTTATATCAAACCTCGGGCCATCCCGACCGTCGCCGCGCTGCCACGTTGCGTCCATCGACGCACCTCTGACGCCTCGGCTGCCGCGACAGTCATTTCAGCCACGCATCACCCGTTCAGTGGCGGAAACGCCTCGACTTCCACCACCCTTTCAAATCGTAATAATGGCTATCGGGGTGGGAACCCCGAGACCACAGCCGATGCGTCCTCACACATAGCAAGATCTGAGCTGCTTTCTTCGGAGATGGGAGGCGATACGTCATCCGAGCCGAGCCGGGCCCCCTCCTAGAGCTCGAATGCCGGTGGCAATTGTTACGACCTAAAGATCGTGATAGTCCGACCTTCCATCCCAAACCGCCGAAACATCCAGCCAGTTCGCCCCTCCCCCCTGACCGGCGGCCGACCCAATGACGGAGCGTTCCACGCCCGAACCTCAGAGGCCCGCAGGGCGCCTGTCAATCCTGGAGCCCGACACGACTGGGAGAAGGGCGCACTCCACCTCGGACGGTGATAGGGGCGCTCTCCAGCGCGACCTCAGCGGGATGCGCACCCGTTCTCCCCTGGTTCGCCAGGATCGGCACGCAAAGTGTATGTCCAGACCGCTCGTCCTCAATCCGGGCCGGACCGGCGATCCATCGCGGGCCCCACCCCTGGGAGGCACTACAGCGGTTCCTTGGCACATCGGACATGACAAACAACCTAGTACAAGGACACTACTGACACTTACACCGCCCGACCATCTGACAAAGCACCCCCTGGCCGCTGCGTCGTCTGACGCTTCATGCTTTCGGCCCTGACACCCTGACAAAAGAGCCCCGGGCCGTTGCGCTGTCTGACAAAAGCGTGGCTGACACCCCTGATCCTGACATCCTCGTCCAAAACTTCAGCTGACAGCAGAGCCAGCTCAGCACACCCAGTCAGCATGTCAGGTCAGCCCCACCTAACCGCCTCCGTCAGGTATAAATACCCCTTCGCCTCCAACGGGGAAGGGGTTGGCGAATTTACTCTCAATCTTATTACTCACACACAAGAACAAAGATCGCCCATATCTTTGTTCTTCCACTCATAGGTCGTCACGACGGTCGACTCGCCTTCAGTCCGACCTGCGTGCCTAGCCCCCGCTTTGAGTCCTATTACTGACTTAGGCATCAGAGAGGCTAAGGGTTGGACCCCAACCCGGCCTTTCTGACGAGTTGCTCCTGCGTAGGTTAGCTCGTCATCACCGGTCGTGCTCGCCCTCAACCTAGGCAGTCCGGCCCCTCGATTACATCCTACCGGATTCGATACCGTATTCAGCTTCCGCAACAAGTTTAGCCTCATCACCCCACTAATCACCTGTCAAATAGCCTACCCTAATCCCGTCATTAGCATAACCATCGTGCCCTTGGTCCCCCATAATATAAATTCATTGTATGCGAGTTCTACCCCGCAACAGTCCCAATTCTCTACCGAGGGTATTGTCGAAGTTATGGGTTAAAGCCAACACATAACTTTTAGCTATATATTATTCGTAAATTTGTAATATGTGAATCCCAAGTGTAAAACAAACGAAACAAGCCAGCTTCCTCCTTTTGGCGCAGGGTGGCGTGCAAAAGGTCGGGTGGCATCCGGTTCACTCTGAAAGGCCAGGCCAACTTCAATCTGGTGATGTTCTCCAACGTCGGAGGGAGCAGCGACGTGAAGGCTGCGTGGATCAGAGGATCGTCCGGGCGGTCGGCGACGTGGACGGCGATGCAGAGGAACTGGGGAGCCAACTGGCAGACCAACACCGACTTCCGAAACCAGGCCCTCTCCTTCAAGCTCATGCTCGGGGACGGAACGATTCTGGAGTTTGCCGGAGTTGTGCCGTCCTCTTGGATGCCCGGCCAAACATTTGCTTCCAAGAATCAGTTCTCCTAAGTAGAGTAGTTGCATAGAGACAGAAGCACCATATTTCCTCCATTTGCTCACCGATTCATTGTATCAGGAACATATATTCGTTGATTTGGTCATATATATTCAGCATGTCGTATTACAATTTGTAAGCCATATAGTTCAAGCTGTACCACGCAAGTTTTTTTCCCGGTGTAACGTTACCAGTATTGAGTTCAATGGACAATTATAAATATCATCCCATTTTTCCCTGAATAAAACACACAGTAGGGTGCAAAATCTCCCATTTGCAAATAGAATTTAATGTAGAAAAGATGGCATCTGACCAACTTGGGTCAGGTGCGCTGACGTGGCGGCCTACCATTGGCCGCCCATAAAGCGAAAAATAATTTGTGCTTTATAGACGGCTAATGGTTGGCCGTCACGTCAGCGCACCGCACGTGACCCAAGTTGGTGATCAGGTGCCACTTGATACACATTAATAACATCCTGACCCAAGTCGCACAGAACTTTCAAGTCTAACATTGAAAAATTAAGTTACACTGATTACAACTAGATTTAAAAAGTATGCTAATCAATTGATCCGGTTAGGAGTAAGATGAAGAAGGGGGTTTTCTGTGCGAATCAGCATACATTAACCTCTCAAAAAAATAACTTTCTAAGCTATCTGTTACGACCTTAAGGCTGGCCCATGAAATTGAGGCCCGTATGCACTAGGGGCCCAAGCGAACACCTCACCGACCCCCGGAAGGGGCACTAGCCCGAGCGGAAGATCACCTCAATCCAGGGAAGCTCGCCTCTCCTCGCCACTAGCTCGCCTCCAAGGTCAACCAGAGAAGCTCGCTCGTCCAACCGTTAAGCTCGCCTTGCCAAGGATAAGTTCACCTACGTACCTCCAACAAGAAGCACCGTCCGGAGGAGCCGAGCTTGGCTCGCCCCCGAAGGTGGCCATGCATAAATATCTCTGACAGTGTGATGTAGGCTCACCTCCCATCCGTTAATGCCAGAGGTTAAGGGCGAGAACTGATGGCTGCCCCTCACGTCTCATTAATGCACCAGACACCATCTGACACCATTAATGTGGAAAATATCTCTGACATAGATCTTCAACCTATCGCTTCACCAATCGAGTTTCAGCTGGGTTGATTCGATAGCTGACAGGATGGCGAGCAACCGCCTCTCAGCCCTATAAATACCCCCTCCTGCCTCCATAGAGGGGGTTGGTCAGTTAAAACCTCTAACTCATTCCCATATTAAAGGTCGGATATCTTTCATATATATGTGTCTTTCTCATAAACTTGCCACGCTTGGCTGATCTGTCTTAAGATTGCCAAGCATGCCCGACGCATACATTTCATGTCACTTGCTGACTTAAGCATCGGAGAGGCTACGGGCTGACAGCTAACCACGCCTTTGTGATGAGTTGCTATTCTCGCAGGAAGCTCACCTCAGCTGCCGAGAGATGGCGACCTCCAGGCGACCTTGAACTCTTCACCTTCGAAGCATCTGAGCCGTGCAAACCTCGCCATTAGCCAAAAACTTATAACATTGTACCCGTAATTCCCAGCAACAAATAAATCTCATTGTTGGTGGATCTGACCCGCAACAATTGGCGCTGTCTATGGGAACAATGGTTACACCCTTGTCAGGATCTACACGTCCTCACCGTAATTCTCGCCACGGCAAGTCGCTTGACGTCACACCCCCTCCGCCTCTGAGGAGAACGGGTCGACTTGAGACCATCATCAATGACTCTCTGAGGCCGTCCTTGGCCGAAGAGCCACGTTCACCCTGAAGGACTCCCCCAATGAATTAAGGGGTCGGCCGCGGTCATTCAGGATGCGGCCCTCGGCATCTACAAGTGCTTTCAGAGCTTTACCAAGATGATGGATGAGTGGACTGTTGCCCGGAAAGCGGGACCACCTTGGACAGAAATCCCCTCCGAGCTCCGCAATGTGAGGAGAGACCTCCTCCCCAAATTTGACGAATAAGCGGCCACACAGCAGATGCGGTTTGAAGAAGCGGATGTAGCCGCTCTGCAGAGGGAGATCAACAATGAGGAGGAGGCCGTTCATCAGAGGCAACTGGATGAAGATGCCTCTATTCGACGGCTTCGCGTCCTTGATGTGAAAGAGAGAGGCTTTAGGAGGGGAGCCGAGGAGTCCCCTAGCATCGACCTTGATGGTGCGGAGGAACCCCGTGCTGGACCATCCGGTGGAAAGCTATCACCACAGGAGGTCGCCTAGCGCGAGGCGAGAAGGGTGCGCCTATCGAGACAGGAGTCCCCCTAGGTCAGATCGCCACTCTCCTACGCATGATGACTGGCGATCGAGGAGCCGAGACCGTAGTCCAACCCCTCGTGAGAGAGGGAAAAATGCCTCTGAGCACCGAGGTGGCTCATCCGACGGTTCCAACCAGTGGCGGGAGCATCGGAGTGACAGGAACATTCCTCGAAGGTCGTCGATACCTCCCCCTGCCCCGAAGAAGCCAATCCGCTGACCCAAAGGGCGATCTCAACCCCGGTACCCCATATGTTCATGCTACCTCAGATTGAACTGTATGACGGTTCAGGCGATCCCCTGGAGCATGTGCAGCTATACCAGGGAGCTATGGAGATTCATGGGGTAGGTGACACCCTCATTTGTCGAGCTTTTCCGACGACCTTGAAGAAGGCGACGGTGGAGTGGTACAACGGCTTGCCCAATGGCTCCGTTGATTCGTTTGGTGACCTCTCATGGAAGTTTTGCCACCAATTCCTGGCGGGGCGGAGAAAAAAGAAAGCATCGGACTATCTGTTCGTGGTGATCCAGAAGGAGTGGGAGACAATCCGCAACTCCGTGCAGCGCTTTAACAAAGAGTGACTCAGCGTGACGAGCTGCGGAGATGAGCTCCTCATGGCGGCCTTCAAGAAGGGACTGACGAACAGAAGTTTTCACAAGTCGCTACAAAAAAAGGCGTTTCTAGTGTCCAACAATTTCGACACTAAAAGGGTAAAAAACCGACACTATAGGGTTCTTGTGTCGGTTTTTTTCTAGTGACAGACCGTCACCTAATGGGGCGTCTCTAGAAGTAAAACCGGGTTTTAGTGTCAACATTGGGACCGACACAACAACATAGGTTTTTGTGACAGATTAAGTCGACACTAGAGTATGATTCCAGTGACAAATAATGTCGACACTAGAGAACTGTTCTAGTGTCGAAATAAGTCGACACTATAGTACTATTTTAGTGACGGAACAAGTCGACACTAGAGTTAGGTTCTAGTGACGGAACAAGTCGACACTAGAGTTAGGTTCTAGTGACGTAACAAGTAGACACTAGAACAAGTATTCTTGTGTGGGAATAAATCGACACTAGAGCATATGCCATCTAGTGTCCACAAAAACCGACACAAAAAAATAGATTCGAGATAACTGATTATTGACACTAGTTCCTAGTTTGTCGACACAAAAAACCTGTTTACGCAAAAGCTAATTTCCGAAGCTAAGCAATTTCAAATTCTTATTTTTTCAAATCCATGTTCATAAATAAAAATGAAACAATAAAATGGATAAACGAAAGTAGAGAGTATTCATTACTTGCATTATGAAAACATTCTCTTAATCAAAATAGTTCCAACATTATTTTTCAAAAAAATAATACAAGCATTCACCAAAAAGTACCTTCTTGCCCTTGTATTCACCAAAAAGTATCTTCAACCTTTAATGTATCATCTCTCCTTGCCCTTATATCACCAAAAAGTATCTTCAAGTTCTCTGGAGCATCCTCTTGTTAATCATATGTACCAAAAAGTATATTCAAATCCTCTATAACTCTAACCCTACAAACAAACAAAGTATATAAAAATAAGTTAAAGAACACACATGTTATTATAAGAGTTCTAGTAACATGTCAAAAAACAGTAAATATGGAATATAAATATTAAATATGTACCTAGCGGTGGAGTTCTAGTAACATGTCACGAAGTTGTTGCATTTGTAGATCCCTTACTAAATCCCGTTTTCGATTCTCCTCTATAATTTGTTTTTGTTCTTCCTCTCTTCCCTATATTCCTACTCTCTTCTCTGTTGTTCATCCTCTCTTCGCCTATATTCATCATCTCTTTTCTTCTGTTCCTCCTCTCTTCGCCAATATTCCTCATCTCTTTGCATATGTTCTTCTTCTCTTGCAAGTTCTCGTTGACGATATTCCTGTAATTGCATTTGCATGGACATGATTTGAGAGGATGTAGTTCCACTGGATTGTGTAGAAGTAGAACCAAAACGAGTCTTTGCTGTCACACCAGGTCCATAAGAACATTGATGACCACTATGTTGTGGAGGCATCACCTGATTGTATGTAGCATCATCTATAGACGTGGGTAGGATTCCTCCATTCTTTTCTGTTGCCACCGCATGCAGTTCATCCTGCATTTTAGACTAGCAATCATAATCCTGATGATATGCATATAAGAGAAATAGACAACTAAAGTTCGAAATATTTCTTGACATACAATCAACTCCTTCGCTTTTGGATCAGATGCCACTTTATTGGAGCGGGAATGCAAGTGGATGAACATATCTCCATCTGATGGTGCCACACCATTTGTCTTAGTCTATTCACAAAAAAACATAATAATTATTTCCATATGAAATGAAGTTAGAAATAAATGTAGTATACGCTTAATTAGATACCAGATCGTAGCGGTAGCAAGCTGCACTTTTAGTCCCTCCAATGTTTTTGATTTCTTGTTTACTTCGATTTATGGCATTTTTTCAGATATAACCTACACAATTCCAAAATATATATACAATAGTAAGCTACCTACCTCAACATGCAATTTTGGAAAAAAATGTTGATTTCTCTATCTATCTACATCTATTGCTTTTAAGTGTTGGTATCATCTATATCTACCTCTATTGCTTTCACAAATATATTGTATACCTGCGCCTCGGGAGTAGCCCAAACTTGCATTAGAGCAACCCATTCATCCATCACACAATCTGGAGGTTTATTTCTTTTACGATTATCATCAGTGTTGTAGCATGTATAATGCTGGCACTTCCATCTTGCTTTTGTTTTCCTAAACTTTTCGCCCATAGGTGTGTGAATAACAATTTCCTTCATATTCTCTTCAATTTCCAATCGATCCTATAAAAGGTTCAAAGCAAATAATAAGTAAGTATATTGATATAGCAAATATAAAAGGAAAATAAGAAATATATCAAACATGGTTCATGTGTTTACCTTAATTGATTCCCAAATCCAGTCCTTAATAAAGTCATCCACCAAATCCGATTTCTTTTTAGACCAAGGAACCCTACCTGGTGTTCTCAAAATAATGCCATATGTATGTGAAAATGTAGATGCTTCTGTTCCCACAGGTTGACCATCTTCATCAAACTCGATCCGTGGTTTTGGTTCATCTTCTTTTCGGTTAAAGACACGAGCAAGACGAGCAGGACCACGACATTTCTTCTTACTTAAAGTTTCTCCACCTACAAAAGAATGAGAACATTTAATTACCGCACACCCATAATCAATTCAACTCTAAACTCAAGAGAAGTATTGAACATAGTTCGTATCGTTTAATGTATCACTTACTAGATGTAGCACCTCCATCGGTACTAGTTCCCCCACTATTTGAAGGTGAATAATCTGAAACCTCAAGTAGAGAGGTCCCTGCTCGCTCCAGATTTCGGTTTCTTTTCATGATGAGTTAACCTGCCCGTATGGAGAAAAAAATATTAAACATCAAGTAATAAGAACATGCAACACATATATGATTTGATACACTTAATGCATGATAAGATGATATCTAAATCACCTGATATTTGATGTATATGTTAATTAACATGTACATAGCCCAATATCCTCTCTGTGAGATTACCCGCATTGTCTCCGTATAATTTCAAGTTCAACAATATGTTTGTTGATTAAAAAACATGGCCCTGTCCTAAGAACACAGAAATGCTTAGTGTAACCAACCAAATGCGCATTGTTAAGTTTGAAGTAGTTAGGTCTCCATAGAACAGTAATTTTCAATATCGTATTAAAAATGACATCTAGCACCTAAAACCTAAGTGGCTACCAATTAAGTTGAAATTATTCTGTATAAAGAAGTAGCAACCTGTAAAATACTAGACCACAGAAAAATAACTTTACTCTTTTAATTAACTAAATGTTAGTACATAACTTAGATGTCAAATGATACATAATGCCTTGAGAGCTGCAAGGATATATGGGTGTTAGCTTTGCATGGTTGTTCATGTGGAAATAGAATTAGTTTTGTTTTAACATAAGGCATGAATAAAAATAGACGAGTCTAAGATTCTTCTTCTGTCTCTGTTAGTGTCATTGTTATTAGACAATTGCTACTTGGAGTGCTAGTGCAGGAATAAAAACATAGCACATAAAAATAGACAAGTGCTACTTGGAGGTTTTGTTCTTTTCTTGACAGTGTTTTATTGTATGTGTGGAGTTCATGATGTTTGATATTCCTGTAATTTTCTTCAAAACGTAGAAATCATGGATACTTTTTGATCAGTTCAATTGACTCAAACTAAGTTCTTTTTTTACCAGAAAGTTACTGACATGACTTTCTTTGCAGATGATGTTCACATGCTAGCTAGGTGGATTTTATGTTAATCTTTATATTTGCTTATTTCATGATCAACTATTCAGCAAGCTTATGTCATCATATATCTGGTATTTAATCAGCAGTTTTATTTTTCCTATCTCATGTTGTGCAGTGCTAGTGTAGATGAAAATGTCATTGTTTTTTTTAATACTTACATTCATTTAGCTCTGGAATTTTGATGCTAATGCCAGATACTGCAGAGAGAACTGCAAGTTGAAGGCATTAAATAAATTACTCATAATCATGGCATGCATAACTGGTAGGGAAAAAACTGTTTTTAGGACATCTCAACAATCAACCATTATTTATTATTTTCTTATTTTGAGATAAACATGTGTGCAAATATCTTAATAAAGATCTTAAGGAAACATCCCAAAAGTTACAAAATAAATCCAGGACATATACAGTGTAAGGCAAGAAATGAAGCAACCTTGAAGCAATTAACAATAATTAGTTACAGAAAGTTCTCAACAATTTCCACGTTCATACAGTTTTTAAGGGTAAACAAGAGCTTGAATTTACTAAAACTAAATTAAATTCAAATATACCCTTAAAGTTGTTTCGGTGACACTACTTTTTTAAATAGAAAACATACATTTGGATATAGCTTTCAACAGAAGTACTACTTCCCCCTCTAGTTTCTAAACAAAGATCACAAAAACATGAACAAGAACAAACATATGAACATCTTTTCGATTGAACAAAACTGTACCTGACATTGTTGGAGTCAAGAAACCGTCACCCACAACCATGCTAGTTCATGTGAGCACAAAAAGCAGCAGTAGGATGCGAGAGCCTTGATGCTTCTCAAAGAAATTCTTCACGAGCAAACTAGTCTTAGTCTCCTTACCCAACTTCCCCATATCACAATCAGCCAAGTGCTCAGGAACTGCATTTTCAGCATGCATAAGTCCCATTTTCGAGTTCCGCCACATCAAGGTTTACAAGGCAAAAGTCCCGCCTATTCAATCGGGGATGAGTTAACTAAACAAAGGCAATAGCCATGATATAAACAAAGGTATACACAATAAACATGAGTTCTTCAAGTACCTTCACCATTAGCATCTGCTCCTAAAATGATGACTACATATTTGAATAGAGCAATTATAGCAAAAGTCTAGAACACCAAAGAGAGAACACAAGAACTTCGGCATCCTCATTGTGGAGACGTACGGGGAACGTGCTTTTGTATAAATAGATCGGCGAAACAGCCAAGTCCCAAAATACAACACCAAAACTCTGTTAGGCCAACAAAAGGGTAGCTCTATATGATTTCTACCCAAAAAATACCAAACATCTATTACAATTTTCAGCAACAAAAATTAAGTACAGATTTTTTGGGGTTAGATTAAAATGATGTGATTACAAATTGCATGCATATAAATAAATAGGAAGATTGAAACTAAATGTAATAACTAATCTACAATGTAATTTTGCCATAAACTAATTGATCCCTATATATAACTGACACAAATTGTAAAGGGAATTCAAAACTTCGAATCAACAAGACCATGAAACAATGGAATTAAACCAATGAAAACTAACAGATAACTTACCAATTAAGCAACTATTATGATCTATTGTAAATTTCCTGATAAATTTCTGAAAAAAATAATGATATATTGTGAATTTCCAAGCAATTAATAGAGTGAAATTCCAGCAATGAAGGAATGAACTTTCTGAAACATGCTAGCCAGGTGGATTTTTAGTTAATCTTTATATTTTCTTTTTTCATGATCACAACTGTTCATTAACCTTATGTCAACAGTTAACCTAAAAATCTGATCAGTTTGTGTTGCATGGAGCAAAATCTTATTTTTTTAATATTAAGGGAAAAATTTTGCGTTATGATTTTAAGGCCTTTGTTTCATATAGAAATCACAGAATTTATCAATTGACTGCGTTATGATGCTTAGCTTTTCTGGGCCATTAAAATATGTTCACAAATTCCCTTCCCTTGAGCAGAATTTCATAGATTGCAGAAAAGAACTATTCCATACCATAATTCTGCCATTTCAGGAGAGCCGAGGCATATGACAGGTATCATGATTTTCGCTAATTTATTCTAACATCTCACACGCTAGCAAGATCTACTAGTCAAGTGCAAACAATCAACACATTAACAATTCAAGTTGTAACAGATAATGTGACACAAAATGACACACAATGGAGCTAAACCGTAGAATTAGTTTGCAAACAACAAATGACCTTGATATAATTAACAAAGACATTATATGGCCATATTTTATTGGTCTAAATGCATTCATATCAAGGCATCAATGTCATTGGAACTATGGGCACCTTTGAGAATCTCAAACAAATACTTACGACTATGAGACTGCTATTGTGCCAAACAATGTTCAAACAATAAATACAGAAGGCATACCCACAAATTCCATCTGTAGTCATATCAAATCCACCATCTAGTAGTTCCCCATCAGCAGAGTATGTCGGCTTTGCCATATTGGCAAGTTGCTGATATGAAATCCCATGGGCGGCAGATGTCACAAGGAGGCCAACCAAATGCTTCCATGTGAATGTTGAATGAAAGAAAAGCATCCTGATCATGACATAAATGATCTGCATGGTGATAAGCACCAACCCCCTTGGTTGGTGCAACAACCATAAGTTCCTCTTACATGAGTACAAATCTTATTAAAAAAAGAAGAATAAAAAATTCTCATTAAGCAATGCAGGTTGTTGGCTCCCTCCATAGAAAATAAAAATCCAGATAGGCAAAATAAATTTAAAACAGCAAGTTAATCTGACTGATTGCGAGTAAATCAAATACAGATACAGAGCACTATCACTCGCTACACAGGTTTCGCTGATTATTTTTATTGGAGGAGGTTTCCTTGATTGAATAGGTGGACAGAGATTTCCTAAGTCCGTACAAGCTTCCCAATAGTATTAGGCTCAACGAACTCAGCATGAATCTCTCTTTTTAAATACCGGAATGCAACCATAACCAATAAACCAAACCACTACTGCGAATTCAAAGCTAGTAATTCCTCTCCGCATTCATCCCTTTCTCTCAAACTAGCATCAGCGTACACATTGCATGTTGCGAACCTAATATTACAGACCAGTCCGTTGTAGGCTTGCATGACTCAAAATTTAGAAGTCTCTAGGTGACCAAAAAATAAGGATTAAAGAGCAAACAATGAGCCAAAGCATCAATTGATTTATAAATGATGTATATCAACGTTGCATAAAAACATCATCTGCCACTAAACTCTGGACATGCCTGCAGGCATGATTTAAATTATCGATCACATTCAATACAAATATTTCTTGTCCTCCCTTGGGCTTAATTTTCACTTTAAGAGTTGAATGATTCCCAGTAGCACCCTTCTTCTAGACCATTATCCAAAACCGAGAAAATTTCAGAGGATTCCACCTTAATTACAAAAGGTTAAACCACATGACATGACGAATAATTAAGGTTTCTAACTTGAAATTCAGGACTCCTAGGCAACCCCTCCATTTGTCCAAACTCCAAAAAAAAATTCAGGAATCTGGCACCAATTCAGCTGGTACATCAGGCTCGCATCTGGTGTAGAATGCCAAATGTTCCAAGGATAAAGCAAGCATTTGTTTGTATCAAAATGTTGTAAATTACCATTATTTAGAAGGATGATGTTAGGTTGACAGCAGGTTTTAAAAGGTCAATTTTACTTAAAATGCTTTGCTCATAGCTGAATGGAGTCGTGATGATATTGAGAGCGATGATGATGGTGATGGTGATGATTCAATGAAGTATGAACAACAACCGCAGCAAAAAGGGGGAGCGAACTAATCTACTTAGATAATCTTTGAAGTTATCGACCAAGGTTGGAAATCTAAGCTGATACCGATACATAACGTATCGGATTTTAAGTATGTCAATATGATCCCTTTGAAATTGACCAATACCACCAATACTAACCAGTAATAACTAATACAAGAGGAGATTTAAGTTCTTAAATATTAAATATTAATATTTTATTTTATTTCACATTATGGAGTTAAAAGAATTTCATTTCACCATCAAAGTTCAAAATATTGGCACATGATCGAATGTGTTAGAAAGGAGAATGTGACTTCATGAATGATAGAGATATGGTTATATGGAACACTCATTAAAGATGATAAGCTGTGTAAATAACAATTATTTTAAGCTAAGGTAATGGACACATCAAATCTATTACTCCCTATATATCACCTGATATTCCTGATACTCCCGATACCGATACCACAAACCGTTGGCCGATACCGATACATAAACCGAGACTTCAAACCTTGTTACCGATTTAGATTTGTCTTTAACATGATCAATTGAGAAAATGAAGAGTGCTAAACAATTCCGACATGAATGAACCTGTCAACAAGGTCTATTGTAGTGCCAATAAGACAACATAGTATAATAGTATAATGAGTTTACACCAGCTATATTGATACACAAAGAAAAGTTTACTCAAATGATCTAATAGACTCGCTGGTCAGCTTCCATTTATATATAAACTAGTCATAACCCGTGCCTGTGGCCACGGTTCATTTTAGATTTTTCCTTGCGAAATTTTTGTTCCCCGAAATTTTTTTTTTCAAAGCCAAAATTTAAAAGAAAAACAAATTAGCTTACAATATTTAGCGGCACAGGCGCCTTCGGCGTGGGTGCCTTCGGTGCGGAACAACAAATTCAGCGCATGCGCCTTCGATACAGAACACCAAATTTGACGTGTGTGCCTTCGGCGCAGAACAACAAATTCGACGTAAAACAACAATTTCGACGCAGGTGCCTTAGGCGCGGAACAACAAATCAGCGTTAAAAATGGCGCGGAACAACAAATTCAGCGCATGCGCCTTCGACACAGAAAACCAAATTCGACGTGGGTGACTTCGGCGCAGAACAACAAATTCGACGTAAAACAACAATTTCGGCGCGGGTGCCTTAGGCGCGGAACAACAAATTCAGCGTGTTTCAGAGTGTTTTCTCACTACAAAGCGTTGACCGTGGAGAACCCGGTCAACGTGGTCAAGGGGCCCGCTTTGGGTCCCTTGGGGGGCTTCGAATTGGTGCAGAAGGGACGAGGGGAAGCCTCGGCCCTGGTTGAGACGCTCGGCCTCGGATAGACGCGCTCGGCCTCGGCTGGAAGGGGGACGAGGGGTAGCCTCAGTCGCCCGGGTAGATGCACGGCCGACGGGTGGCGAGGGGGAGTCTCGGACCCGACTAAGACGCTCGGCCTCGGTAGGGCGTGCTCGGCCTCGGCAGGCTGACGGTGAGGGGAAGCCTCACTATCCAGTTGATCGAGTGGTCGGAGAGGGGCGAGGGGTAGCCTCGGCCCGTTGATCAGCTGTCCACCTGCGTAGACGAGAACGCTCGTCAGGGGGCCGGACCTTGGTTCCGGCCAAATCCCCTCCGATGCCTAAGTCAGATAGAGATCTGAGAAAGGAGGCCCGGCGGAGATGGTTCGACTCGTGAGGAGATCGTAACGGCGTCTCTCGGCGCGAGCGGGGGAGGAAGGAGATGAATTGGGGGAACGAGGTCGTTGATGGAGTACCTTAGGTTTTGTTACCTGATATGCGGTCCCTTTCTTCGTCGTCTTCCTGGCCCTTTTGTAGAGCTCCCAGCGTGATTGCCTCTGGCCCACGTCCCACGCCTGCCATCGATCGTGCCCCATCAGTCCTCCCTCACCGCCGCTCTCTCCGCCCTGCCAGCACCTCCCCATTATCGCTATTTAGTGGTCGCGCGTCCGGGGGAGTGGTTTTCGCAGGAGTGGGCGAGTGACCAGCGGGTTATTGGGGCCGGATCGGATCGACGTTCGAGAGGGTCCCTTGTAGGGCCTTTGCAGAATGGCTTTTGAGGATACAGATGGGCTCTTGATCAGTAGTCGGGCTCCTGGGCTCGTGTCTTTTGGGTCTCGGTCAAATAGCCGTAACAATTGCCCCCATCGGTCGGGTTGATCGGCCTCGGCCGGTTCGGCCTGGTCGATGTGACTTCTGCCGATTTTGACAAGCTCGCCAGTCGATGCCGACTCATTTATTAGTCGTCATAATGTGTTGGTCCGTTTGCTATTTTTAAGGCGCGGGTCCCGAAGTGCCGTCGGCCTTCAGATGTCGCCACGTGTAGCGGCCAGCTTATCCCCGCCGCTCGCGGAGTCGCCTTAAGTTTGAGAAGCCGAGGGGTTCGTGAGCCGCCATTGGTGGGGTCGATCAGCCTCGGCTTGCTCAGATCGGCCGCAGTGCCTCCTGGGATTCCGAGGGGCGCTTCAATCGAGGTTTGGTCATAAATGCAGGTCATGATGGGGCGGATCGATTGAACTCCTCCTGGCGCCAATTTCAAAACGCCGCTGGTTCTTTGAGCCTTGCCACGTGCTTCTGTCAGGCGCTTCGAATTCGCCCTTGGTATATAAGATCCTCAGCCGCGTTGATTTCCACTTCTCCCTTGCTCCTCCCGGTATTCAAAGCCTTCCACAACTCGGAGTTTCCCGTCGCCTTCGCTTCCTTGCCTTCTCCAAACTAATTGAAAAAAGGTAATTTCTCTTTCGCTTTCTTCTTATGGCTGCTCTTGAGATAGGCGGTTCTGGTCGGAGGGCGATGGGTCCTCCGGAGTCTAGGCGGGGTGAACCCCGGCTAGGGGAATCAGGTTCCCCCGTCGGGAGTTGTTCTCTTCAAGATAAGGGGAAGGGGAAACTTTTTCCAGACTATGTTCGTGATGACGTGGCGTCGGCTGCCGTGCGGCTTAATGTGCCCCCGGTCGTCCTCCGTACGCAGTCGAGGACTCCTCCTTCGGTGGCCGCGGAGATCCGGGAAAGATATCTCTGCTTCCCATATGAGGTTCGAGTTCCCTTTGTCGACGAGCGGATTTGCCTTCCGATGAGCAATGAGGTCGGCGCCTACGTCGAGATGTTCCGCCTGGGTCTTCGCTTCCCGCTCCATCCTTTCTTCATCCAGGTCATGGAACATCTCACGGTGTCCCTGTGTCAGTTCACCCCGTGTTCGATCACGGTACTGACGGGCTTCGTAACGCTCTGTTGTATCCGCGGTCTGGAGCCGTCTCTCCCCCTTCTTTTCCACTTTTACCAGGTCCAGGCGGTCGGGCCGGGGTCATGGCTGCACCTCCGTGCCCGTTCAAAGAGGGAATGTCTGATCGGGCTTCCCCGCTGGTCGGGGGATTGGAGCTCGGATTATGTCTTTGTGGTCTTTTTGGGCGATGCCCAGATCCTGACAAGCTGGGGCGCGTCTGTCCAGTCTTGCTCTCCGTTAGCCCTTTCCGACGCTGACTAGACAGCCGCCGCGATGCTGTCGGCTCTTCCTTTGGAATCGAAGTCCGTCTGCTCTTTGTTGGATGACCTACTCCTGAAGGCCATCTTGTGGTCCCCGGGTAGGCCGCTTTTTCTTCCTCGGACTGCCCTGTGACTCATCCTAATTTCGGTTTCCTTTGCAGGGATGGCAGGCCGCGAGTTCGTTCGTGACGTTGATGAGCTGATCCGTCGTGGAGCTGCTCGGAGCCGAGGCAGTACCTCCGGAAGGGCGCCTCGACGGACCGTTGAGGAGGAGGTGCGCCGAGCCGAGCCCTCCGTGGGCAAGGTAATGGCCGTGCCTCCCGCCTCTTCTTCTGGTGATTTCCTCCCCGAGGGAGTAGTAAAAGCCGGACCTGCCCCACCAGCCCGAGTGGTAGGGGTGATGACGGGTCTGGTGTAGTCCCCCCCGCCCTCGGAGTGTCCCCTCCCGTCCTCGAGAGTGGAGATGGGGCAAGGCGGAAGCGCTCTCCTTCGGCGCTCGTGGAGCCTCACGGGAGGAAGAAGAGGAAGGAGGATGCGAAGTCCCCCAGCCCGGCCAGTTCTGTGCCTCCTGCAGACAGTTCTGTGCCTCCTGCAGACACCACCGGGGATCTTCAGGTGATTCTGACGACCACCCCCATCGCAGCGTCCCCGCTTCCATCCTCGGGAATCGGAGTGCTATTGGCGAGCCATATGGCTTCCCTCGATGTGGCCCCCGGGAGTTCGGTGTTCGTCGACCGAGCCCTGGCCCAGCAGGTAGCCGAGAGCTCTGTTTTCCCCCGGGATCGCAGCACCCTTGAGAAGATTCCCGCCGACAAGGTGTCGGATTCTTTGGTTTGGGCCCTTCAACAGGTTCGGCCCTCTCGCAGTCCTTTCTTTCCCTTCACACCCTTCTTAGCTCATGCCCCGTTTTCCAGGGGTCGACGCTTGCCGTGGAACTGCAGCGGCGAGCCATCCTCTTGAGGGAGCTGGAGGAGTCCACCATGAAGGCTCAGGAGCGGGCCGGGGCGGCCGAGGTGGCCATGATGGAGGCCCAGATGGAGTCTCGGCGCCTCAACCTCCGTGTGGCCGCGTTGGAGGGACAAGTGGGTGACCTCGAGGGAAAGCTGGAGGATGCTCATCAGTCGGCTGAGGAAGCGGCGGAGTCGTTCCGCCTGGAGAGGGAGGAGCTTCAGAGGGAACTGTCGGATCGGCGCCAAGTGATGCGGCTTGCAGAGGAGGTGGAGAAGGGCGTCGTCGAGACCCTGGGGAAGAGGATCTTTGAGGTCCTCAGGGAGGCCTTCGGTAAGTATGTAGACCTCATCGCCCCTCGGATCGTCGAAGTCGTTCAATCTTCCTTCCGGGAGTGTGCAGAGCGTGTTCGGGAAGCCCCTCCGCCGGCCGAGTCCCCTCGCTCCGAGCAGGGCGAAGTGCCTGAGGATGTGTCCTCTCGAGCTCGGGCTCCCTGAGCTGTCCCTCCCGGCTTTATCCTCAAATTTTTTAGCATCCGCTTCGCTTTGGGACCAGTCTACTTGAAATGGATCCCTGGCCCCCGCCATCTCCTTCAGCCCCGCGACCAATAATTGCTGGTTGCATGGCTGTTAGCTTGGGTTACCTACTTTGGGTCTTTTGTTAACCAATTTTGCTTTGTCGGTGTCGATCTAGCTTCTGTTGGTGATGAACTCTGTCATTCGTCATGAGTAGATTGTTTGTAGGGTGTTTCCTTCGCCTTGATCCCATGTAAATAAGACGCATTTTTGTACTCTGGTTAACTATTATAAACGAAATCGACTTACTTGGACTTCTTGTGTACTTTGCGTTGTCGTCTTGTTCTTGGCTTAGGAATGGACGATGCTGGCGTTGGCTGGGGGGATTCTCCCCAGACTTAGGGGCGCAGGAGTCGGTCAGTGAGGGCAGAGCTCCTCGGCTTAGGACCGGTCGGCGTCCGTGCCTGCTGGGGGAATTGCCCCCAGACTTATGAGCGCTGGAGTCGGTCGGCGAGGGCAAAGCTCCTCGGCTTAGGACCGGTCGGCGTCCGTGCCTGCTGGGGGAATTGCCCCCAGACTTATGGGCGCTGGAGTCGGTGGGCGAGGGCAAAGCTCCTCGGCTTAGGACCGGTCGGCGTCCTTGCCTGCTGGGGGAATTGCCCCCAGACTTATGAGCGCTGGAGTCGGTCGGCGAGGGCAAAGCTCCTCGGCTTAGGACCGGTCGGCGTCCGTGCCTGCTGGGGGAATTGCCCCTAGACTTATGGGTGCTGGAGTCGGTAGGCGAGGGCAAAGCTCCTCTTCCTCCTCCAGTGAGGCGGCGGTCCCCAACCTTTCGTGCTATTGGTGTCATGTCAACTCCGTCGGGGTTTTAAATGAAGATAACAAAAGGAATGCATTTGTACTCTCAAGAGTCCTGCCGGACCGGTACATTTGGAGGAAATGGAAAAAAGAAATGAAGCTAGACAGAGGGATGCAAACTTAGATAACTCCCTCATACTAGGCCGCTTCCGGGGGGAGAGACGTCGCCCGCTCACTCTATGATGCGGAGGGGGCCTTGGATGGTGTTGATCTTCTTCCCCTTGTCTGACTGTGTGGAGTTCCCTTCTCCATGGGCCGGCTCGTCGGCCTGATTCCTGGCGTGCCCTCGGCTCATCAGCTTCTCAATGTCCTTTTTCAAATGCCAGCAATCTTCTGTGTCATGACCATCGTCCTTGTGGTACTTGCAGTACTTCTCCCTGTTCTTCCCGCCTCTTTTAGCCTTCGGTGGGGGGCGATCAGCTCTCTCTTCCTTCTGTACTTGGGCGAGAATGGCGTCCGGGGTGGTGTCCCTCGCGCTTTCTCCCCGCTGCCTGTTCCTCTGCCTCTTCTCGGTCCGGTACCCTTCGGGGCTAACTCGTCCGCCGTCGCCGCGCTTGGTTCCTCGAGCGGCTTTTCCTGCATCCTCGGCCAAGGCCTCCTCGGTCAGCATGAAGCGTTCGGCCCTTGCCATGATCCCGGGGAGGTCCTTCGGGGGGTCGTTGTGTAGGGACTTCTTGAGGCCCCTGTGGCGAAGTCCTTTCTTAAGGGCCGTCTGGACCACCAGGTCGGGTGGGTTGTTCACGTTCAGCCTTTCCGCATTGAAGCGGCGCATGAACTGTCGGAGTGGCTCGGCCGGGCCTTGCACTATGTTGAACAGATGTTCAGCACCAGGTTTGATCAGCCTCCCCACCATGAACTGTTTGCAGAACAACTGGGCGAGTTGTTCGAAACTGTCGATGGAGCGGCCGGGCAGGCTGTGGTACCAGATCCTCGCCGCTCCCCTGAGAGTAGAATAGAAGCCCCGGCAAAGCAGGTCATCGTCAGCTCCCTGGAAGGCCATGTCCCCCTCGTAGTCCATCACGTGGTGTGCCGGGTCTCCTATTCCGTCGTACTTTCCCAGCACCGGGATCCTGAATCGAGAGGGGACCCGTGCGTCAGTTATTCTCCGTGATAAGGGACACCGGTCTCCGTGGATGCCTCCAGGGATGCGGTACTCGCCTGCCTCTGGATCGATCGGGGGTGGAGGTAGCACCGGCGCCAGCGGGGCTGGTTCCGCAGACTTCGCCACGATGGGGGTCGGGCTGTCCCGACGCTCCCGACTCCTCCTGCAGGAGCTCCTGCTCCGCCGTGATCGGTCTCTCGAGTGGTGTCGTTCACTTCTCCTGCGGCGGGACGACCGTGATCGACGAGACGATGCCGTCCTCGATTCGCCGTCCGTCCCTTCGGTCTCTCTTCGGCTCCTTTCACGATAGGGTGAGGAGGCGCGTGACCTCGCCTGACGAGAGCCGGACAGCGTGAACCGACACTCCGTGTTCGGTTTCTGGGCCCCGTGGTCATCGACCACGGCAGACCGCAAGTGCGGGGGATCCCCTGTCCATCGATGGCCATCGTCCAACGTGCCTCTGTTGGGCGGCGCCGGGCCGACGAGTTACTGCACCGTCGTGACCAACGTCTGGAGGCTTGCGTTGGTCTCCTGAGCCAGGGCGCGGAGTTGTCCTTGCGTGGCCAGTTCTGAGCCGTCGGTCTCTTCGGTTGAGAGGGCATGGTGGTCGCCGACGGGCATGTCCTCGGGGTTGCCATTCGATGCGTCATTCCCCTCCTCCGGGATGGGGGGCATGCGCTTCCTTCCGTTGCTGGCTCGTGCCATTGTTGGTGTGGTTTTCTGCTTTGTGGGATGATTTTCAGGTTCCCACAGACGGCGCCAGATGTTTCAGAGTGTTTTCTCACTACAAAGCGTTGACCGTGGAGAACCCGGTCAACGTGGTCAAGGGGCCCGCTTTGGGTCCCTTGGGGGGCTTCGAATTGGTGCAGAAGGGGCGAGGGGAAGCCTCGGCCCTGGTTGAGACGCTCGGCCTCGGATAGACGCGCTCGGCCTCGGCTGGAAGGGGGACGAGGGGTAGCCTCAGTCGCCCGGGTAGATGCACGGCCGACGGGTGGCGAGGGGGAGTCTCGGACCCGACTAAGACGCTCGGCCTCGGTAGGGCGTGCTCGGCCTCGGCAGGCTGACGGTGAGGGGAAGCCTCACTATCCAGTTGATCGAGTGGTCGGAGAGGGGCGAAGGGTAGCCTCGGCCCGTTGATCAGCTGTCCACCTGCGTAGACGAGAACGCTCGTCAGGGGGCCGGACCTTGGTTCCGGCCAAATCCCCTCCGATGCCTAAGTCAGATAGAGATCTGAGAAAGGAGGCCCGGCGGAGACGGTTCGACTCGTGAGGAGATCGTAACGGCGTCTCTCGGCGCGAGCGGGGGAGGAAGGAGATGAATTGGGGGAACGAGGTCGTTGATGGAGTACCTTAGGTTTTGTTACCTGAGATGCGGTCCCTTTCTTCGTCGTCTTCCTGGCCCTTTTGTAGAGCTCCCAGCGTGATTGCCTCTGGCCCACGTCCCACGCCCGCCATCGATCGTGCCCCATCAGTCCTCCCTCGCCGCCGCTCTCTCCGCCCTGCCAGCACCTCCCCATTATCGGTATTTAGTGGTCGCGCGTCCGGGGGAGTGGTTTTCGCAGGAGTGGGCGAGTGACCAGCGGGTTATTGGGGCCGGATCGGATCGACGTTCGAGAGGGTCCCTTGTAGGGCCTTTGCAGAATGGGCTTTTGAGGATGCAGATGGGCTCTTGATCAGTAGTCGGGCTCCTGGGCTCGTGTCTTTTGGGTCTCGGTCAAATAGGCGTAACACAGCGCATGCGCCTTCGACATAGAAAACCAAATTCGACGTGGGTGCCTTTGGCGCAGAGCAACAAATTCGACGTAAAACAACAATTTCGGCGCGGAACAACAAATCAGCGTTAAAAAATTTAGCGGGCGCCTTCGGCGCGGGCGCGGCTTCATATACGTATAATCCGTGCCCGTGGGACACTGTTCATTTAAAAATGTTGGACCCACTAATTTTAAACAAACATCAATAATTATTAGTTTCCCCAGAAATATCAGCAGATGGGATCGAAATTTTACAGGGTTTTGCAACGCGAATCAATGAGTTGGCAGCATTCTCCCGCATTCATTCTCCCACAGCTCGCGCTCATTCCCAAGATGAGATTGTGTGTGTGCACAACATTTTTTTTCATAACTAATATTAAAAGGCAATTCCTAATTTCAATGTTTTTGTGTATTCCCAACAAATTTCTCTTCAACCCAAAAATTTCCCTCCAAAACTTGATGTGACATTGCCACATAGGACAAATTCAAAATCTGCCCTCAATTGTAATATAGATAATACAAGGCCACCGACCTACTTTAGCAACCTTCAAAAAAGACAATGGAGAATTTATCGATGTTACAATAATCATATCGACTAGTGCAAAGATGTCCAAATAATAAATCCTAGGCTTTAAAGATTACCAAAAAATGCTGTGGAATTAGCAGGAAGCACCTTAGCTAACAAAAGCCAAACAAATGGATGCATATGTGCTATGGTAGAAGTCGTCTGGAAAGATACTGCTAATAGTCTCAAACCACATTTCACCCAAAAGGCTATCCCCTTAAATCAATATATATTGTTATGAGTGAGGGAGGCTTTTGGCCTCCCCACCTCTCTATCCCACCATTACTCCCCACTATTTAGTAGTGTGGACCTTTGGTATTTCATGGATATGAATATATATAGAACCATGGCTATGAGCCATGGTTACTCCTTCTTTAAGTTTATTTAACACGTTATCACCACGTATTCGCTCTAGAAAAAAAAATTTTGAGCCCCAATTTTTTTTCTCATCTTCCCCACAAAATTCTCCCTTTTGCGAAGGAATCTTGTTGTTGCGGCAAAGCATTCGCGACGACGTACAATTGATTACCGACTATTCTGTACGGGAGCGAGGATTATATTTTTCAATCTACGTATTTTATTGGCTCTTCCCTATATCATTGATTTGGAGGCATATTTTCTTATCCCGTAGATATAGAAATAAAATTATTTTCGATTTTAGATGAATTTCCCCAAATTCATTTCTCCATATTAAAACAAACAATTATTGGAGGGCCTCCTTAATACATGATTAATCCGTCCATAATACAATGCGTCAATCATGTATCGAGGGCCTCCTCCGGCCTGCGCCGCGCCCCGGCGTGCGCCGCCCCCCCCCCCCCCCCCCCCCCCCCCCCCCCCCCCCCCCCCCGTCGGGGTATCCTCCGAACGGGGCCGTTGCCCCCCCCCCCCCCCCCCCCACGGCCGGGAGGGGGTCTCCTTCCCAGCCCCGCACACGTCTAAGGAAATTTGTGCTTGTCTGGTACATGTATATTCTGTTGCTTGGCTGTTGATTTTATAGATTAGAAATTCATTAATTTGGTTTTCTTCTCTCTTTTGACAATCTTCTGAAGTTCGTTGAATTTCGTTAATTAGACTGCAAGCTGGAATTTTTAAAATTCATTTGATAAAGTTTTGTAATCAGTAAGATTGTTCGCACCCTTGAAACAGAGCTGGAAATTGGGGGCGTCCGCACCCCCCACCCCACCTCACCCCCCACCCACCCACCCCCGGGGTCGAGGGGTCTGGGCCCTTCTATTTCGCCTCCCCCCTCCTGTCGAGGGGGCCGGGCTGGGGTTCTCCTTCCCTTCGTCGGCGCCACCCCTCTGTCGGGGGCTTATTTCCTACGCCAACCAGCCCTCCCAGTGCTCATTTCCTATCGATGGGGCTCCTCCCAGTGATCTGCCCCCCTGTCGGGGGCGAAAGGGGCGTCCAGAAGCTCCGCCTCGGGATGGATGCCGAAATGATTAATTTCTACGAAGTAGTTCTCCTTGACGCCGACGAACTTGGCAGATTGAAATTGGCGATTTGGGGGAGATGACAATTTTGAGGATGGGGGGAGAAGAAATTGTTTTCAATTTCATTGTTTCTAATTGGGGACTATTATCCTATTATTTTTGGCAACACTAAACATATGGACTATTATCCTATTAACCCATTTATTATAAGTAAAAATAGAGTTTTATTGGTTGCATTGGGCATGAAGCTCTAACATAAGCCCAATAGGCTTTTAAAATAATTAAAAACTGATTTTATATTAGTTTTCCACTATAATTTCCGTAAAATTAGCAGAAAAATCCAGAATATTGCTGGAAAATTCTGTAAAAATTAGGAAACATCAAATGATTAATTTTGCCAACTCTTTGGTTGATTTGGTTCATAATATTAATTATTTGTTTCATATTATGTTAAATTCAACAAAAATGTAAATTATATAAAAATTGGATTTAAATTTTATCCTTCACGATTTAATAATTACAGATACAATGAGACCGCTCTGTCGTTAGTTACCTAACCTAACGGGTAATGACGTTTCCCCGTGGTCCAAGTAATTATTAAACATAATTTTAATATAATTTACTTCTAATGTTGAAAATACATCTTATGCATGTTATGTCTAGTAGTTTCATAATTTTTGCATATGTTGTTGCTTGTAATATATATGAACTACATGTTTAATTGCTATTTGCATGATGTATTCATGCATTTGTACTCAAACTATGATTATGGTACAATAATAATTTTTCACAAAAAAATTTATAAATCATATCTACATTGACAAATGAACCTGAAGTTCAAATAGAATGTCAATACCCTTCTAACCAAATAAAATACGTTGAAATTATGCGAACATCAATGCTTCCATCTTCTGGACATACGTCTAAATGATGCGTACTTCGCGGTAAATAGATCTATCAGATCTATTTTAATATATAATATTATGCGCACCCGAAGATGCCATAAATCCGCTAATTTATTTAGTAAACTCACATTACAAGGTAATATTCTTGAATCTATCCTTGCATAATGCTCGCGCCTGAAGTCGTGCATGCATAAAGGTGAGAGCTAAATTTTTCGCACCAACGTATCTTAACTCCCCATATTCATGTTCCTCTATCCACATACATCCAGAATGACTCAATAAAATGGCCTGAAGACCATACTAGAACATCCACATGAACTTTGAAAAGTCTATCATAAATTAGATTAGAGGAATACTTAAAAAAGGGGAAGACCATGACATATAATGTCCTGGACATAAATATAGAAAGGGAAGATATGATATACCTCTACTTGGAATAATCAATGGCAGACCTATATCAGACCCAGAAGTTCTGAAAAGTCCCATATTGCTTTTGTAATATGATAGGTCATTAGATTATGCAATTGAAAATATATGTACATATCTAGTCTAGACGAGGTTTGTCGATCTACCTATTTTGTATATATAGATATTCTACGAGGACAAATAAATTTATGAAAATAAAATTTAATCTAGTACCAGACCATAGTTATTAGTGAGTATTTTTCAAAAATAGCATCGGACGTATGCTTTAAAAAGCATTTCACCCTTAATTTTATCCAGAAGATAATTATTTTTTTGGACGTCTACTTGAGGTTCAAGCTTTACAAAGCCTGAATACTCTATATAAGGATACGCCCGTACTCTCAAATATTAAAAATCAATAAAGCCAGAAGCTTTTTCCCAAATAAATTCAAACATAGGAAGATAAAGGAACACCTGTAGTGCTCTCTTTCGTCCAAATCTTACTTTTGGCACGATATAATATGCCACCTTGGATTGTTATTGATGCAAAACATCATTTACCAATCTTATATAAACAAAGAACTATAAGTTTCTTCAAATATGGTGACATTTTCATTATCCCATTAAACGGGAAAAATGATTACGAGAACATCTCCACTTCACGTGGATATTGAATCTCAATACTTCCTCTAATAGAATTTATATGATATATTTTACTATCATCATTAAATTATGAAGACCTCTTGGTCTCTTGAGAGTATTTTAGGGATAAAAGTTAAACTTTTTCACTCCCTAATAGGGCTGATGATGTACATTAGTGTACTCATCTATATATCCTCTTAAAATGGTCATATTTAAAACCTTGTTATCCAATCGCAGTCCAGATTATTATTAATCACAACGGACATGTTACCTTACTGGGATATTGGTTGGGCTTATACTTACCCTCATACCACCCATAAAAATACCGCAGTGGAACTTATTCATCGGGATTAACCATCTTAGATGAATATATTCCGAGATCCCCAAACAGGGGAGGCATTGCTGCACATCTTATAGATCGTGCCTTGACGGGTTCATATCCCCAGTTCTATGCTCAACTTAAAGTCGAGCTTATTGCGGATTTTTTTGGATAACACTGGGAATTAATTATATTTAACAACTGGAAGAAAAGTGAACACCCTGAAGTTTTGTGTTCACACCCAGAAATGGGTTATATGTAAATCATTAAAATGATTTAAATGGATTACTTATCCATTAAAAATCCAGTTGTAGGTGACCATGCGGGAACATGCAATTACAATGCAAACCATCAAAACGCCTCCTTAGAACCTATTTATATGAGCCTGATCACCTCATATAAACTGTTCCCGAGAACCCCTACCGGGGGAAGCGTTTAGAGCACATATTATCGATGGTGCCATGATGAGTATACATCCCCATATCACAACTATGGACCATCAGAAGACAGAACTATTTATCGGAAATAATTACCCCAGATAAATAGATTCTAAACACTCTGAACAGGAGAAGCATTTAAAATCACTTCTCCTAAGACGTGCATTGATGGGCTCTCTTTTAAAGACTTGATATGATCCTGAAGATCCTTCATAACCTTAATTCCCCAGTATTAAGTTTAACAAAAATACTATAATCATCCATGAGCCTGAAGCTCAATTTGACCATTTAAAATATTAATACCTATGATCTGATTATCATGAATAGTGATGAGATCCTGAAGATCCACACTTATGAAACTGTTAAACAGTTATCAGACATAGCTACTGACAATATGAATATTGTCAAATTCACACATCCCTGCTACTAAAAATCCAGCTAGGATTGACATACTAAATATAATGGATGCAATCCACCAGTAGCAGAAGTGGATATCCTTAACAGATAAGAGGACATACCACGAGGCTCCAAAGCGAGAAATAACTCCTGGAGACCCTAAAACAATACCACCACAGGAAAGTGAGCTCATCTCCATATCCTCTTCCTTTCCAGAACCTCCAGAAGAGATGAATCTGGAATAAATTGAATACGTATACGAAGAGGTATTTGGATAAAACACACTTGTCGACAATTACTCACATTTCATTTTGCCATTGATACCGTTCCCAATCTCCGTTTCCTGAAGCAAACGCAGAAATTTGGCCAAATTATGTGGAACGATGCAATAATAAGTTGAGCTGGACTCACTTATGAAATGTGAAGTGTTTGGACCTGAAGTCTTGATATCAAAAGATATCAAACCTGTGGGTTGCCAAGTATTGTATAAATAAATAAAATCGTATGCTATAAGCAAAACGCTATAGCTTAAAGGTTTATTTCGTAGAAACCAGGAAGTAACCATGTAAGATGAGCTTAACTCACTTACAAAATTATTTAAACTGATGCATCAGGCTCTCTGGTCATAGTTACGAAAACCACACGATTGGCAAAGAATATTTTAGGCTATGTTGCTATGGATGATGTGACAACATACCCTTACGAATTACCATCCTGAAGATGAGACTATCATCCTGAAGATGAAACCATCATCCCGAAGATGAATAATCATCCTGAAGATGAGACCATCATCCCGAAGATGAGACCATCATCCCGAAGATGAAACCATCATCCTGAAGATGAAATACTCATTCTGTATATGATACCATCATCCTGAAGATGAATGTACATATTGAAGATGATACCATCATCCTGAAGATGAAACTATCATCCTAAAGATGAAATACTCATTCTGTACACGATAACATCATCCTGAAGATGACTGTACATCTCGAATGTGAAAATATCATCCTTATGATTATACCATCATATTGAAGATGAAATAATCATCCAGAAGATGAATAATCAACCAAAAGATGAAAACATCATCCTGAAGATGACTCATCATCCTGCAGATGAGAACTTCATTAACCTGAAGTTGATGAAGAAACATGGACAATTGCATTCCACTATATCACCAACTGGGTGTCTGGATGCATATTGAAGACCTTTTCCCCCAGCTGGAAGAGGGGGGAGAATATCCTAGGTCCTGAAGTACCCAACTCCTTTATCTGGCCAACTGCACGTGTCTTTATAGAACGTTTGCAGTAGAGCTGTTAGCCAGATACAGTGCAGTGCCTGTAGCGCAACACTGGACCATGGATACATATCTTCTGCGCTCTCCAAGGGTCAAGGATCAGAAACCATGGAAATATATTTGCATATGCAGATTAAAGATCATTGCGATGACTACGCACAATATGAACAGCCATTTCCTGAAGATATACACAGCATCATCCTAAGTCTACATCAAACTTCTATTCCGAGAAGCTCATCATCCAAGAATCAAATCGAATATATGCACAACCAGGTCCTACAGTACCTTGCAAATACAGTGACGACTAGGTCAAAGTCTACAGACATTGAGCCATCTGCCAAGTTTCGCAGAGCATACCACGTCAGAGCCCCCTTTTGTTTCAACGGCTTCCAGATATGAGTGCAACTTGTATAGATGAGTGATTATTGTATTTCGTTTTTCTTTTTGGAATTTCGTGGAAGATGTATAGATACTTAGGATATTGTGTATAGATACATATGATATCTACAAGCCTGAAGCTTGTATGGTTCAGGGGGGAGTAACATGTGGGTTGTACTCTTTTTCCCTTAAGCTGTTGGTTTTTCCCACTGGGTTTTCCACAGCTAAGGTTTTAACGAGGCAAACACGATTACTCTGGATCCAGAAGTATCCACCCATTTAGCTTCATACGCTAAGACCAAAGAAATGGATGGATAAGGGGGAGTGTTATGAGTGAGGGAGGCTTTTGGCCTCCCCACCTCTCTATCCCTCCATTACTCCCCACTATTTAGTAGTGTGGACCTTTGGTATTTCATGGATATGAATATATAGAGAACCATGGCTATGAGCCATGGTTACTCCTTCTTTAAGTTTATTTAACATATATCAATTACTCACTATTATTTTAACTTTGCAATATTGTAGGAATAAACGGACATAGAGCTCCCTTAATTGGGTGCTCAATCAAATGAAGTCACAAATCGATACTCTGCCTTCATGATGTCCAATAAGCGTAAGCAACTTGAAGATACAACAAATTGCATATTTGTTGAACCCGTGGAATGCTAACAACACATACCATATGCTCCATCTGAGTCCAATTCTTGGAACCCGTGTTATAAATGCAAGATACTAGTCTACGACACAAGTTACGAGCTTAATGGCCACTTCTTCATTCGTCTGGATATTGGTACCTAGAAACAACAATAAAAAAACGGAATCACAAAACCAACTCCTAGTTGATCAAAATCTCATCTTTTTCACAACTCACCTAAATAGATCTCCCCAAAGGATCTGCTGCGGATCTTATGACCCAGCCGAAACTTATTCCACACACGCTGCTCCATCGCCGGAAAAAACACAACACCTCGATCTCAGTAAACTATAGCCCTGGCCGCAACTTGGATGACTTAATCGATGAGACTTTGATCGCCATAGCCGCCACACGTTAATGAATCGAACAGAGAATGTAGATGGCTGGGAGCAAAGAAAAGGGAAATTTGGATTCTAGGGCTTTGTGAAAGTTATGATTTTGGGAATTTGATATGCTCCAAAGGGGAAATTTTGATCAGAAGTCTAGGTTTGAAATCTCTGAGCAGTGAGTGAAAAAATTGGGGGGGGGGGATTTTGGGAATAAAAACAAAGCGGGGGAAAAATTTTGGGAAGCGGGTCGAAATTTTTTTTGATATTTTTTTACCAATTGAATTCAAATAACATCAAATACGTATCATAGTGTGTTAAAAACAATTGTCTGTTGTGAATGGAACTAACCAGAGTCGGTTAGGATTGCGGGTATCTTAGAGATACGCCCATATCTATGTATTCTATCTTTCTACTATCCTACCATGCTTATAAATAAAGGGCTGGGGGTTCCTCCCCCAGTAGTTGATTCATAACACGTTATCAGCACGAGCCTCTAAAAATTTTCCACAAAATTTCTTTTCGTTCGTTGCGAAGATGAAGGCGATAGGAGACGGGAGATCCACGAGCGCGGTGTAAGGCTTCCACAATCGAGCGTCGTCATCCGCGTAGGGCTTCATGCAACCGTCGCTATATCCGGAGGACGGATATAGAGGTAAAAACACTAAAAACGATGTTTTTAATCATACGTATGATTGCTCTCCCCCTAGATCTCGCAAGATCGGTATGTGGATCGATTGTCGCCTTGAAAACGACAAATTTTTCATCCCAAAAATCAAATTTTTAGGGCTTTTGTTGTGTAAAACCCACCATGAGCCCGCCGGCGGCCTTGTCGCCGGCCACCCCCCTCCTCCCCGCGTCGCGACCACCCCCCCATTGCGGGAGGGGCGGTCGACGCCCGGCCAATCCCCCCTTGCGGGGGCGGCCGCCGCCCTCCCCCTGCAGGGGGGCGGCCCCTTGCCCGCCGCCCTCCCCCTGCAGGGGGGCGGCCCTGCCGCGCCCCCCCTGCAGTGGGGGGGCGGCCCCGCCCCGCCGCCCTCCCCTGCAGGGGGGCGGCCCCGCCCCGCCCCCCTGCAGCGGGGGGCGGCCCCGCCCCGCCGCCCTCCCCCTGCAGGGGGGCGGCGGCCACCGCTCCCCCTGCAGCGGGGGGCGGCCCCGCCCCGCCGCCCTCCCCTGAAGGGGGTGGCGCCTCCCCCCCTATCCGCTGCCGGTGGAAGAAAGGGGGCGGCGGCGGCTAACCCTAGCCGCCGCCCCCAAAACCCTAATGGGCTTTTTCAGCCCATTTACAAAAAAAAGAAAAAGAAAAAGAAAAAATAAAAAATTGATGCCTTGCGGGCCTGAAGGCGCAAGCAAACTGCGGGCCTCAAGCCCGCAGGATTTGTCTTTCAAAAAAAATTGGATGCCTTGCGGGCCTGAAGCCCGCAAGCAAACTGCGGGCTTCAGGCCCGCAGGTTTCGTTTTCAAATTAAAAAAAACAGAGAGAGCCTTGTGAGCCTGAAGCCCGCAAGCAAACTGCGGGCCTCAGGCCCGCAGGCTTTGTTTCAGAAGAAAAAAATGGGGGAAGGCTAAAAATAAGCCTTAAAAGGCTTTTTTTGGGCTAAAAATTAATTAAAAAGGGCGTTTGTGGGCCTAAAAATTCGTGAAAAATCACGGTAAATTATGGGGCAATATGTGGACATATAAGAGATTATTGGGGACTATTGGGGGTTATTGGGGATGAATGAAAAAGGAAAACTTCTTCCTTTTACAAAGAACATGTTTAAATTTTTGGGCTCTTTTTCCAATTCTTGGAATAAACCCAAATTTTGCACAACCCTTGCATTAAATGATATCTTCCGTAAAATTATCTATACATGCTTTGCATCACTGGCTTATTCTGTGGATAATACATGCGTGGTTGTGCACTATATTCAAGCTTAATAATTAGGAAGATCCTGCGACCGCTCTGCCGTTAGTCATCTAACCTAACGGTGTATGACGTTGCCCAGTGGTCCAATAATTATTAAGTGATTAAATTGTTTATTCATCTCTGCGAATATTAAATGCCTGTGATGCCTGTGATGAAAATGTCTGATGAAAATGTCTGATGAAAATGTTGATGAGCACAATATTTCTGCATGAATGGCTAAATGTGGTTTTTGGATCGGCTGTTTAAGTCCCACAGTTTATTTTCCGCACTTTTCTTTTATTTTTGAGAGAAATTGTACTGAGGAATTTATGTAAATGTCAAAGAAAGAAGACCAATTTCCATGGAGACGGAGGCCACATTTGAAGCTGGAGATATCATATGGGACCCACGGGGTTTCCAAAGTTGTATTTTCCTTTTAAAGCTGCAAATTTGTATAATTTGGACTGTATGGACTTTGGACTCTTTCTTGTGGGACTGGCCGATCCACGCATTTAGCTTTCATTAAATATTGTCTCCGCATGAAAATGTTTTCTTTGATTAAAATATTAATTCATGCATGTTTGTGCTCTGCTAGATAAATGGCTAAAATTGCCAGCGTTGATTTCGAAGTGCTGGATGCATCAGGTAGAAACTATCTAAGCTGGCAGCTAGATGTAAAGTTTTACCTATGGGCAAAGTCCTTCATTACTGCTATGACAGAAAAAGAAAATGTTAGCAATATAGAGAAGGCGCAAGCCATCATCTATATTCGCCGCCATGTGGACAAGACCTTAAAGGCTGAATACCTTACGGTCGAAGATCCACTTGAGCTTTGGACTGCCCTTGAGGATAGGTATAAACATCAGAGAGATGTTATACTCCCAAGGGCACGATATGAGTGGGAGAACCTGAGACTGCAGGACTTTAAGTCCATTGCTGAATACTACTCAGCACTTTTTAGCATCACCTCACACCTGAAGTTGTGTGGTGAAAAAGTCTTAGAAGATCGCATGTTGGAAAAGACGTATACGTCCTTCCATGAAAAAGATGCGATACTAATGCAGCAATACAATGAACGCAAGTTCACCAAGTATTCTGAGTTGCCGTCATGTTTACTCATGGCTGAACAAAACAGAGAGCTTCTCCTCGCCACTCACAATATGCGCCCATCTAGCACTGCCCCAATCCCAGAAGCTCATAACGCCTCTTCTTCTCGAAAGAAGAGAGACAACAAAAGAAAAGAAAGACCACAGAAAGGGGGACAAAACAAAAAAGCTAGGGGCCAAGTCCAGCAACGAAGAAATGATAGTAAGCGGAAGTTCACGTGGCGCAAAAATGACAAAAATAGAGATGATGCACCCCCACCCAGGAGGGAATGTGAAGACCAGTGTCATAGCTGTGGCATGAAAGGCCACTGGTCCAGAGTGTGCCGAACTCCGCAGTATCTCCAGGATTTGTATAAAGAGACCAAGAAAAATAAAGCTGAAACAAACCTGGTGACACCTGATGCTCCAGTCAAGTTCTCAGCTGACGACTTCGAAAATGATGATTTTCTTGATTAGCCTTTATTTTAGCAATTTGTTTTGAGAATAATTTATGAGAGCATTTGAATTATGTAATTTGTTCTGAATGAAAATGTTTAGTAGACAATAAATGAACATGTTTATTTGAATATGCATGTGCCTAACGATTCATCTTTTAATAGATGAAACTGCTCTCATAAATGATTAGTAGACAATAAACACGTAAGATTTTTCAATACAAAGCCCAATATCAGGGCCATATTGAAGATCCAGGGAATGCAACACGGTTGCCCCCAAATGACACAGAATCAAAAGGATGCACTAATCTCTCCGAAGTCCAAAAGAAACTTTCTAAGTTTCAAATATATCTGTCTCAACGGATTTCCATTTGGAAACAGCAAATGTAAATGAAAAACAAATTACTGTATATAATGTCTCAAGTAAAAGGAGTAAAATCCATACTTGAACGTTTTGAGAGCCTTACAGGCCTCTACCATACAAAGATTCAGAGAAAGGAAGCGGAATTAAACGGAGCACCTAAAGTGCCCGACATCAGCCGAGGTTTTACTCTGGCATAATAGAATTTGGCCACCCAGGATCAGTAATAATGTACTGCATCTTATCCTATGGGTATGACTTGAAGAACCAGAAGATTCTTCGGAAGGGAGAATTCCATCGCATCCCTTACTATAAGGGAAACTAATTGCATGGCCATCTCCACGAAAATTTGAAAAAGAATCTCCACGCTTCCTCAAAAAGAATACAAGGAGATAAATGTGGATAAAATCCACCATCCCTAGTAGCCTATTTCGGTACTTCATTGTACTGACAAATGCATCCTCAGAACACTCGTATGTGTGTCTACTACAGACCCGCAACTTAGCTTTTCCAAAGCTATTGGCACAAAAATAAACATGTTGCGGGCACATTTCCCAGACAATTAAATGAAGAAAATAAGTCTGGTTAATGTTGGGAAATATACCTCCCGGTCATTTCAAGAGTACTGCCAAGTAACGGGAATCGAAAATGAACACATAGTGCCGCATGTTCATACCCAAATAGGGTCGGCAGAGTCACTGATAAGTAGACTCCAATGGATTGAACGTCCATTAAATCCCGATTGCCTATGGATGCATGGGGACATGCAAATTCTGCATGCTGCATCGTAAATGAAAATAAGACCCTCTGGAGGTCAGAGTCTCCAATGCAACTTGCATATGGAATGCCACCGAACATTTCTCATCTGAGAATCTTCGGTCGCGCAGTTTTAAATCCCCATTGCACCACCAAAGAGGACCAAAACGGTACTCAACGTCGCCTAGGTATCCATGCAGGGTTTGACTCACCCTCACTTATGAGATACCTAGAACCCCAAACGGGGGACGCATTTAAGGCACATCTTGAAGACTGTGATCTCGATGAGACGAGTTTCCCCAAAATAGGCCCAGATACTGGAAAATCTGGCGCGAAGCAAATTTAATGTGGGATACAAAAAGCTTGACCCACTATGATTCAGTAACAAAACAAATGTGAAGATAAGATCCTGAAGATCCTCTACAGAACAATGTTCACCACTTACCGAACTCATTTACTGACAACCAGAAGATTGTCAGATCACACATCCCTGCTGCAAAAACTCCAGCTAGGATTGACATCCCCGAGAATGGATGCAACGCACCAGCAGCAGAAGTGGCTGACCCTCAACAGAAAAGAGGCAGACCACCAGGCTCCAAGGATAAAAACTCCTGGAGACCCTAAGACAATACTACTACAGGACAATGAGCTCATGTCCACACCCTCACCCTTCCTGGAATCCACTGCAGAGGAATTGCCGAGAAAAAGTGAAATTGAAAAGTAAATGTTATATGTACTGGGGAGGTGTTGGACATAGAACATAAATTGTCGACAATGTATTCACGTATCATATTGCCATACACATCGCAAAAGCGATGATGTTTATAAATTATCGTTCCATACTCCGTTGCTAGAAGGCAAACGAAGAGATTGGCCAAATGTGGAACAGGGCAATAACAGATGAGCTGGACTCACTTATGAAACGTGAAATGTTCGGACCTGAAGTCCAAACACCAAAAGGTGTCAAACCCGTGGATAAAACAAAGTATTGCACACATAAGAAAAATAAATACAAAATCGTATGCTATAAGGGTACAACCTATAGCCCAAGGCAAATTTCGCTGAAACTAGGGATCGAACAAATTAAAATGAGCATGACTCATAAATGATGCATCAGTCCCTAAGTTATCAAAAGCGAATACCTTACGATTTGGCAAAGGAAATTCTGGATATGATATTATTGGATGTTGTGACGGCATACCTTCGTGGACATCTTGGTAAAGATAATTCTCACATTTCCTTAAATGCCTGAATAGACTTCGGGACGTCTATTCTATTGAAGAAAAACAATAAAAATAATGTACAACCAAGAGAATCGCTTGACAAAGCAATGATTCCTACTGAGGGTTGTCTTTGCATATAAGCAAAGAGCAGGATTTGAGATCACAGTTGTAAACAACTAAAATCTAATCGGATCTCCTGAAGAGAAAACCGAAATATCTGTTCAAGCCTGAAAACCGAAATATCCGTTCAAGCCTGACTTTTAAACATGAAATAAAAAGACCTAGGCAAATATAAAGTCATGGCCCATAGAATCTTGTTACAAACGCCCAGAAGTGCGTTGGAGAAATTAAAAGGACCATTGTCATCCAAAATACACCTATGGTAGTATACTTAATGGATGTACAAAAACAACCCTTCCGATCGCTGGAAGAGGGGGAGGATATAACTGGTCCTAAAGTCCCTTATCTCAGTGCAATCAGGCACTCCTGGCTAACTGCACACGTCCCGATACAGCAGTTGCAGTAAACTCATTAGCCAGAGATAGTTGGCACCTAAAAGGGCCATTAGACCGGAGTTAAGCCTTCTGCGCTTCCTCCAAGGGTCAAAAGATTCGGACTTACAAAATGAAGTATCATCCTCCAATGTTCATGCAAATGCAGGTTTCAGGTCCAGTCCCTATACTGAGAAATCACAGAACGGGTACACACACAGTGGGATGACCATCTACTGCAGATCTACAAAGCAATTTATGAAGGCGACATCATCCTATCATTCCGAGATCCTCACCACACCAATGGTGTATTTGAGGGCGCCTGCTGGTACATCACATCCCAGTGACGATTGGGATAGAAGCTGGTATTGTGAAGCTAACCACATAGTCTAAAGACCACATCAGAGGCGACGATACTTAGCACACCTCTCCAGAGTTTCTGGATTCAGCAGCTGCTTAATTATGATAACTTTGTAATTTATGTATATTTTCGGAATGTTGTAAATAGGAGTGATGAGATAAGCCTAATAGATCTGGAAGCCTAAGAGCTTTTACAAATCGGGGGGAGTTGAGGGAATTTGTACTCTTTTCCCTTAGCTATGGTTTTTCCCACTGGGTTTTCCATAGCCAAATGTTTTAACGAGGCAAATCACATCAACTCTGGATCCTGAAGTATCCACCCCTCGGTGACGCTCAGAATCCAGAAGTATTCATGAGCAGAGTCACTTGTACGAATCAGGGGGAGTTAAAGAGCGTTTGTACTCTTTTTCCTTAACTTTGGTTTCTCCCACAAGGTTTTCCATAGCTAAAGGTTTTAACGAGGCAAACCTCACCAACTCAGGATCCTGAAGTATCCACCCCATGTGAGACTCTTATTACGCTCAGAATCCCGAAGTACTCTTGAGCAGAGTCCACACCTCACCTATGGCTGGATAAGGGGGAGTGTTGTGAATGGAACTAACCAGAGTCGGTTAGGATTGCGGGTATCTTAGAGATACGCCCATATCTATGTATTCTATCTTTCTACTCTCCTACCATGCCTATAAATAAAGGGCTGGAGGTTCCTCCCCCAGTAGTTGATTCATAACATTGTCAGTTTTTTTATTTTAAAATGCTTACGCTAGGCCAACCGTATCTATTAACAAAACCCATTTCCAATAAAATATTGGCAACGGTTATGATAATAACTTTTACTAATAGGTCTCATTAGTAATGGTTAAATTACAACCGTTGCGTATAGAACCTTTTGTAGTAGTGGTTCTAGTGTCGACCACCAAGGTCGACCCTAGAAAGTATACATTTTAGTGTCGACATCTGCAGCCGACACAAGAAAATCACCTACTCGTGTTGACAATTTATCATCTTGTGTCGACAACTTAAGATCGACACAAGATATGAGCTCTAGTGTCAGCATATATGTAGGAATCCAAAAATGGCATTTCTAATGTCGACTTTCTTCTACCGACACTAAAAGTATACTTTTAGTGTCAGGAAATTTAAGTCGACACTAAGTTTGGTCACAAGAAACTCACTTTTTTGTAGTGATCGCCCCGTGTGTTCGACATTCTCCAAAGCAGTCATCTGTTGACTTAAGCATCGGAGAGGCTACGGGCTGACACCTTTCTAACGAGTTGTTCTCCTTGCAGGTATTTCGCTTCTGCTGCTGGCGGTTGAGGCAACCTCGGGCGATCAACCCCGATTGAAGGGCGACCTACCCCGATTGAAGGGCGACCTTGGGATTTCCATCTGCGAAGCGTCTTCCAATCGAGATTAGCCTCGTCTATCCCTCAAAACATGTAATCATTGTACCCTTGATTCTCATTTCATATGATATTTCAATACAAATATCATATATATCTCATGTTGCATGTATTATGTATTTCAAGTGCTTTTTTATGATTTATTGTGCAATTTTTTCTATTTGATTTGATTGTAAGATTTAGATTATTGAATTATGTTTTTATGGTCATTTGGATTCATTTAGAGGATTTAGATAGATTTTAGTTTGAGAAATTCTCCATTTCTATCTATCTGTACCATTCTTTATCTAGGTACTAGGACCAGACGTCTGCGAGTCCCACTACAGCTGTCTGGACAATCATTTTAGATTTCATGTTATCTTTCCATTTGTCCAGTCGATCGAAGAACACTTACCACATATCTGAACAGTGTTCCAGACGTCGGAAAAGTGTTCATCAGTCGTGGTGTGCCAAGAATTTCTATTCTAATTCTTTGCTTCAGCCATCTGCCTCTTTAGATGTCTGACTGAGAATGTCTATGTTGAATCTTTGACCTATTATATTGTCTCGCTTAATACTTAGTAGTGTTCATAAGATAAGATCTGAGCAATTTTCAGAAGAGTATGTAGCTAAATTAATAGCCTAGGCTACTTCAATTAATTTGTACATAAATGATAGCAAATATTCATGAATCTCCGCATCCTCTTGATAATAGATCACATATATATATGAGGCTTAAATTTGATCTAATTAACAATACATTTACTCTATTTTTTTTCAAATCACCGGCACGGCGGCCGTACAGCTATATGGATGGTACTTGCAAGGACGGTGAGAGAGAAGCACATGCATATGTCCACCCCATTAATTTAATCCCCTAACGTCTCAAACTATACATGCACCGACGTGAAAACGCGTCCCATTGCTCCCTATAAGAAAGGCCACTCTCAGCCGTTGTGTTCATCCCTGACCATCGTCGCCGATCTCTCTCTCTCTCTCTCTCTCTCTCTCTCTCTCTCTCTCTCTCTCTCTGTGTGTGTGTGTGTGTGTTATTTTTGTGAGAAATAATGGTAGGCATTCTCTTGATCATCGTTAACCTTGGCATGCTGTTCCTCTTGGAGATGAAGGGAGCCAAAGGCCAGGCCTACAGTGGGTGGTTGCCTGCTCATGCTACCTTCTATGGTGCTTCCCAAGACCCTACTAGTCTGGGTGAGTCTTGCTTCTTGATCTCCAAGCACATGATTTCATTGTAGATTTTTGCTCTAAACTTCGGTATGATTACTTTTGGGCAATTGATGGGTGTGATCAGGAGGTGCTTGTGGCTACGACAACACATTTCATTCGGGATTCGGCATCAACACCGCAGCAGTGAGCGCAGCCCTCTTCCAACAGGGCCGGGCATGCGGCGCATGCTTTCAGATCAGCTGCGACCGGCGGGCCGACCCTCGGTGGTGCATCCCGCGAGCCACGGTCACGGTGACGGCCACCAACCTCTGCCCTCCGAATAACAACGGCGGATGGTGCGATCCTCCTCACCATCACTTTGACATGTCGCTTCCTGCCTTCTCTCGGGTGGCCCTTGTGGGCAGCGAAGGGATTGTCCCAATTCTCTATCGAAGGTATTGTCGAAGCTATGGGTTAAAGCCAACCCGTAACTTTTAGCTATATATTATTCGAAAATTTGTAATATGAAACATGATTTTCAAGTTTAAAACAAACGAAACAAGCCAGCTTCCTCCTTTTGGCGCAGGGTGGCGTGCAAAAGGTCGGGTGGCATCCGGTTCACTCTGAAAGGCCAGGCCAGCTTCAATCTGGTGATGTTCTCCAACGTCGGAGGGAGCGGCGACGTGAAGGCTGCGTGGATCAGAGGATCGTCCGGGCGGTCGGCGCCGTGGACGGCGATGCAGAGGAACTGGGGAGCCAACTGGCAGACCAACACCGACTTCCGAAACCAGGCCCTCTCCTTCAAGCTCATGCTCGGGGACGGAACAATTCCGGAGTTTGCCGGAGTTGTGCCGTCCTCTTGGCGGCCCGGCCAAACATTTGCTTCCAAGAATCAGTTCTCCTAAGTAGAGTAGCTGCATAGAGAAAGAAGCACCATATTTCCTCCATTTGCTCACTGATTCATTGTATCATGAACATATATATTCGTTGATTTGGTCAATATTGAGAATGACATATTACAATTTGAAAGCCATATAGTTCGAGCTCTACCATGCAAGTATTTTTTTCTTCCGGTGTAACAGTATTGAGTTCTGTTACTGCCTTAAGGCCGGCCCAGAAAATAAATGTCCCATATATTCGAAGCCCAAGCGAACAGCTCTCCGATCATCCCGAATGAGAACAAGTCCGAACGGAAGCTCGCCACGACATTGGGAAGCTCGCCTTGCTGGGCGACAAGCTCGCCAACAGTGTCAAGAGAAGAGCTCGATAGCTGATCAATCAGGAAGCTCGCCAGCCTAATGTGGAAGATAATGGTATAAAAATTATATTAAAAATAATAATTTGACACGCATGACTGTTATCACAAAACAATATATGCATGGAAAAACATTAAAATATTAGTACGTGTTATGAATCAATCCCTGGGGGAGGAGCCCCCAGCTCTTTATTTATAGGCAATTGGGGGAATACAAATATGGGCTTACACTGATATGGGCATATCTCTAGGATAGCCCAGAATCTCACCCAACTACGGTTAAATAACCGTTCACAACACTCCCCCTTATCCAGCCATAGGTGTGGACTCTGCTCGTGAATGCTTCAGGATTCTGAGCGTAGAAGGGTCTCACATGGGGTGTATACTTCAGGATCCTGAGTTGGTGAGATTTGTCTCATTAAAACCTTTAGCTATGGAAAGCCCAGCGGGAAAAACCATAGTTAAGGAAAAAGAGTACAAATGCTCTTTAACTCCCCCTGATTTGTACAAGTGACTCTGCTCATGAATACTTCTGGATTCTAAGCGTCACAGATGGGTGGATACTTAAGGATCCAGAGTTGATGTGATTTGCCTCGTTAAAACCTTTGGCTATGAAAAACCCAGTGGGAAAAACCATAGCTAAGGGAAAAGAGTACAAATTCTGTCAACTCCCCCTGATCTGTAAAAGCTCTTAGGCTTTCAGATCTCGTAGGCTTATCTCATCACTCCTATTTACATTATTCCGAAAATGTACACAGATTACAAATTTTATCACCATCAAGCAGCTGCTGAATCCAGAAACTCTGGAGAGGTGTGCTAAGTTTCGTCGCCTCTGATGTGGTCTTCAGACTATATGGTCAGCTCCACAGAACCAGCCTCTATCCCAGTCGTCACCGGGATGTGATGTACCACCAGGCGCCCTCAAATACACCATTGGTGTGATTCTGGAATGGTGAGGATCTCGGAATTGATAAGATGATGTTGCCTTCATAAGTTGCTTTGCATATTTGCAGTAGATGGCCATCCCACTGTGGGTACCCGTTCTGTGATTTATCAGTATAGGGACCGGACCTGTAACCTGCATTTGCATAAACATTGGAGGATGCTACTATAATTTGTAAGTCCAAATCTTTCGACCCTTGGAGGAAGCGCAGAAGGCTTGACTCCGGTCTAATGGCCCTTGTTAGGTGCCAACTATCTCTGGCTAATGAGTTTACTGCAATTGGTATACCGGGACACATGCAGTTAGCCAGGAGTGCATGGTTGCACTTAGATAAGGGACTTTATGACCAGTTATATCCTCCCACTCTTCCAGCGATCGGAAGGGTTCTTTTTGTTCATCCATTAAGTATACTCCAATAGGTGTACTTTTGATGACAATGGTCCTTGTAATTTCTTCAACGCACTTCTTGGCGTTTGTAACAGGATTCTATGAGCCATGACTTTATTTTTGCCTAGGTCTTTTTATTTCATGTTTAAAAGTCAGGCTTGTACATGTAGTTCGGTTTTCTCTTCAGGAGATCCGATGAGATTTTAGTTGTCTCCAACTATGATCTCTAATCCTGTTCTTTACACAGATGCAAAGACAAACTTCAGTATGAATCATTGACTTGTCAAGTGATTCTCTTGGTTGTACATTTATTTGTTATACTTATTTGTTTTTCTTCATTTTGAATAGACGTCCCGAAGTCTATTCAGGCATTTAAGGAAATGTGGAAATTATCTTTACAAGATATCCACGAAGGTATGCCGTCACAACATCCAATAACATCATATCCATAATATTCCTTCGCTAAATCGTAAGGTATTCGCTTTTGATAACTTAGAGAGACTGATGCATCATTTACGAGACATGCTCATTTGATTTGTTCGATCCCTAGTTTCAGCGAAATTTTCCTTGGGCTATAGGTTGTACCTTATAGCATACGATTTTGTATTTATTTTTCTTATGTGTGCAATACTTTGTTTTATCCACAGGTTTGACTCCTTTTTGGTGTCAGGACTTCAGGTCCGAACATTTCACGTTTCATAAGTGAGTCCAGCTCATCTTTTATTGCCATGTTCCACATTTTGGCCAATCTCTACGTTTGCCTTCTAGCAACGGAGTGTGGAACGATAATTTACAAACGTCATTGCTTTTGCGATGTATATGGCAATATGATACGTGAATACATTTGTCGACAATCTATGTTCTATCTGTCCAACACCTCCCCAGTACGTACAACATTTACTTAATTTCACTTTTTCCCGGCAATTCATCTGAAGTGGATTCCGGGAAGGGTGAGGGTGTGGACAGGAGCTCATTGTCCTGTGGTAGTATTGTCTTAAGGTCTCCAGGAGTTTCTGTCCTTGGAGCCTGGTGGTCTGCCTCTTTTCTATTAAGGATCAGCCACTTCTGCTGCTGGTGGATTGCATCCATTCTCGGGGATGTCAATCCTAGCTGGAGTTTTTGCAGCAGGGATGTGTGATCTGACAATCTTCCGGTTGTCAATAAATGATTCCGGTAATTGGTGAACAGTGTTCTGTATGTGGAGGATCTTCGGGATCTCTTCTACACATTGTATTGTTACCGGATCATAGTGGGTCAAACTTTTTGTATCCCACGCTATAATTTGCTTCGTGCCAGATTTTCCAGTATCTGGGCCTATTTTTGGGAAACTTGTCTCATCGAGATCACAGTCTTCAAGATGTGCCTTAAATACGTCCACCGTTTGGGGTTCTAGGTGTCTTTTCATTGAGGGTGAGTCAAACCCTTCATAGATACCTAGGCGACGTTGAGGACCCATATTTGTCCTCTGTGTTGGTGCGATGGGGATTTAAACTGCGGACCGAAGATTCTCCGAAGAGAAATGTTCGGTGGCATTCCATATGAAAGTTGCATTGGAGACTCTGACCTCCAGAGGGTCTTATTTTCATTTACGATGCAGCATGCAGAATTTGCATGTCCCCATGCATCCATATTCAATCGGGATTTAATGGACGTTCAATCCATTGGAGTCTACTTTTCAGTAACTCTGCCGACCCATTTTGGGTATGAACATGCGGCACTTGTATGTTCATTTTCTATTCCCGTTGCTTGGCAGTACTCTTTAAATGACTGGGAGGTATATTTCCCAACATTAACCAGACTATTTTCTATATTTTATTGTCTGGGAAATGTGCCGCAACATTTTTATTTTTGTGCCAATAGCTTTGGAAAAGCTAAGTTGCGGGTCTGTAGTAGGCACACGTACGAATATACTGAGGATGCATTTATCAGTACAATAAAGTACCGAAATAGCCCACTAGGGGTGGTGGATTTTATCCACATTTTATCTCTTTGTATTCTTTTTGAGGAAGCGTGGAGATTCTTTTTCAACTTTTTGTGGAGATGGCCTTGCAATTAATTTTTCCCTTATAGCAAGGGATGCGAGGGCATTCTCCCTTCTGAAGAATCTTCTGGTTCTTCAAGTCATACCCATGGGATGAGATGCAGTGTATCATCACAAATCCAGGGTGGCCAAGTCCATCATGCCAGAGTAAAAACTAGGCTGATGTCGAGCACTTCAGGTGCTCCGTTTAATTCTGCTTCCTTTCTCCGAATCTTCGTATGGTAGAGGCCTCAAAGGCTCTCAAAACGTTCAAGTGTGGATTTTACTCCTTTATCTTGAGACATTGCATACGGTAATTAATTTTTTTTTTTCATTTACATTTGCTGTTTCCAAATGGAATCCGTTGAAACGGATGTCCTTGAAACTTAGAAAGTTTCTTTTGGAATTCGGAGGGGTTAGTGCATCCTCTATTTTTGTGACGTTTGGGGGCAACAATGTTGCATTCCCTGGATCTTCAATATGGCCCTGATATTGGGCTTTGTATTGAAAAAATCGTACGTGTTTATTGTCTACTAATCATTTATGAGAGCAGTTTCAAAAGATGAAACGTATATGCACATGTATATTCAGATAGACATATTCATTTATTGTCTAAAAATTTTCATTCAAAACAGATTGCGTAATATAAATGCTCTCATAACATGAAGTGTTCTAAACAGTTTGCTAAGATAAAAGTAAAGGCTAATCAAGCATGTCATCATTTTCAAAGTTGCTAGCTGAAAACTTGACTGGAGCATCAGAGGTTATCAGGTTTGTTTCAGCTTTATTTTTCTTATTCTCTTTATACAAATCCTGAAGATGCTGCGGAGTTCGGCATACTATGGACCAGTGGCCTTTTATGCCACAATTATGGCATTGGTCTTCCCATTCCCTCTTGGGTGGGGGTGCATAATTTTTGTCATTTCTGTGCCACGTGAACTTCCGCTTATTTTCATTATTTCGCTGCTGCTGTACATGGCCCTTGGCATTTTTCTGTTGACCCCCCTTCTGTGGTCTTTCTTTTCTTTTATTATCTCTCTTCTTTTTGAAGGAAGAGGAATAGTGAGCTTCTGGTAGGGGGCAGTGCCGGGAGGGCGCATATTGTGAGTGGCGAGAAGAAGCTCTCTGTTTTGCTCGGCCATGAGTAAACATGACAGCAGCTCAGAATACTTGGTGAACTTGCGTTCACGGTATTGCTGCATGAGTGTCGCATCTTTTTCATGGAAGGACGTATATGTCTTTTCTAGCATGCGATTTTCTGAGACTTTCTCACCACACAACTTCCGGCGTGAGGCGATGCTAAAAAGTGCTGAGTTGTACTCAGCAATGGACTTAAAGTCCTGCAGTCTCAGGTTCTCCCACTCGTATCGTGCCCTTGGGAGTATAACATCTTTCTGATGTTTATACCTGTCCTCAGGGGCAGTCCATAGCTCAAGTGGATCTTCGACCGTAAGGTATTCAGCCTTTAAGGTCTTGTCCACATGGCGGCGAATATAGATGGCTTGCGCCTTCTCTATATCGCTAGCATTTTCTTTTTCAGTCATAGCAGTGATGAGGGACTTTGCCCGCAGGTGAAACTTTACATCTAGCTGCCAGCTAAGATAGTTTCTACCTGATGCTTCCAGTACTTCGAAATCAACGCTTGTAATTTTAGCCATTTATCTAGCAGAGCACAAACATGCATGAATTAATAATTAATCAGAGAAAACATTTTCATGCGGAGGCAATATTTAACGAAAAGCTAAATGTGTGGATCGGCCAGTCCCACAAGAAAGAGTCCAAAAGTCCACAGTCCAAATTATACAAATTTGCAGCTTTAAAAATGAAAATACAACTTTGGAAACCCCGTGAGTCCCATATGATATCTCCATCTTCAAGCGTGGCCTCCGTCTTCATGGAAGTTGGTCTTCTTTCTTTGACATTTACATAAATTCCTCACTGCAATTTCTCTCAAAAATAAAAGAAAAGTGCGGGAAATAAACTGTGGGACTAAACGGCCGATCCAAAAACCACATTTAGCAATTCATGCAGAAATATTGTGCTCATCAATATTTTCATCAGACATTTTCATCACAGGCATTTAATATTCGCAGAGATGGATAAATAATTTAATCACTTAATAATTATTGGACCACTGGGCAACGTCATGCACCATTATGTTAGGTTACTAACGGCAGAGCGGTCGCATGATCTTTCTAATTATTAAGTTTTAAATACGATGCACAACCACGCATATAATATCCACAGAATAAGCCTCGTGATGTAAAGCATCTAAAGATGATTTTTACAGAAAAATCATTACGATGCAAGGGTTGAAATGAATGGGTTTAATCAATAGAATTGAATAAGAGCCCAAAAGTAACATTTTCTTTTGTATGAGGAAAGCAGGTTCCCTCATCATCCCAAAAGCCCCCCAAAAATCCCCAAAAAGTCCTCGCCTGCCCGATATTTGTCCCGTAATTTACCGTGATTTTTCACGAATATTTTGCCCTTAAACGCCCTTTTAAAATTTAGTTTTGGCCCAAAAATTTCTTTTAAGGCTTATTTTTAGCCTTCCCACATTTTTTCTGAAACAAAGCCTGCGGGTCTGAGGCCCGCACTGTGCTTGCGGGCTTCAGGCCCGCAAGGCATTTTTTTCCAGATAAAACAGCCTGCGGGCCTGAAGCCCGCAGTCGGCCTATGGGCTTCAGGCTCATAGAATTTTTTTGAAGAAATCTGACTGTGGGCCTGAAGCCTGCAACAGGTCTGTGGGCTTCAGGCCCATAGGCTTTTCCGGAATTTATTTTTTTATTTTTTTTCTCTTTCTCTGCAACCCTAGTTTGCAGGGGGGCGTGGCGGGGGCCGCCGCCCCCCACTGCAGGGGGAAGCGACGGCAGGGGCCGCCGCCCCCCTGCAGGGGGGGACGACGACGGGGGTCGCAGCCCCCTTTGGGCGGCGCGGCGGGCACGCCCCCCCGCTACGGGCGGGGGTGGCAGAGATGTGGGGAGGCCGGTGGCGAGCCGCCGGCGGGCTAAAAGTTAGGGTTTAACCCTAAAAAATGTATTTTTGGGATGAAAAGTCCATCGTTTTCAAGGCGACAAATAATCCCCATATCGATCTTGCGAGATCTAGGTGAGGGGCAATCATACGTATGATTAAAGACATCGTTTTTAGTGTTTTTACCTCTATATCCGTCCTCCAGATATAGCGACGGTTGCTCGAAGCCCTACGCGGATGACGACGCTTGATTGAGGAAGCCTTGCACCGCACTTGTGGATCTCCCGCCTCGCCTTTGCCTTTGCCTTCGCCTTCGCAACGAACGGAAAAATTTTTGTGGAAAAATTAGAGGCTCGTGCTGATAACGTGTTATGAATCCATCCCTGGGGGAGGAGCCCCCAGCTCTTTATTTATAGGCAATTGGGGGAATACAAATATGTGCTTACAATGATATGGGCCTATCTCTAGGATAGCCCAGAATCTCATCCAACTACGGTTAAATAACCGTTCACAACAGTACGATAATTTTAAAATAATTTTAGTTATCAAATTCCATCAAATAAAATTTAAGGCTGCATTAAATCTAATTCTAATGCTAAGCATGTAAATAGAAATATTTTTAAAATAATCCTAGAACAATTTCTAGAATTATTTTATTTCTCTAAATTTATCTCATTAATTTTTAATAAAATAATTTACATAGTAATCATGTTATTACATAGCAAAAACATGTAAATTAAATTTCTAAAATTGCATCTAAGATTAATATTAGTGATACCACAATTTCTACAAAAAAATAAAAAATTGTAATATATGATTAATAATTGGACCTTTAAATTTTTAATAAATTTTATAACATATTTCAATATAAAAATTTATTCTATGGGTTAGTTTGATACCATTGTAAGTTTACTTGTGCTAAAACATACTTACTCCACATGCAATGATGTCAACCAAGTTAGCCAATTTAATGAAAATTAAATAAAGGCATCATTTTGCAGTTATATGTGTGTGTGTCACAAGATAATGTGTATATAGTCATGTTAGCTCAAAATTGAATAAATACACAAATGATTGACAAATAGGTGATACACATGCATGATTATCAAGTGATAAGAAATGTGGGATATTATATCCAAGTTAATGTATCATGCTCCTCCTGAATCATACAACTGGTCAAAATAACTATATGATTCATGGAAATGTTTAACACCATGACGAGCACATCAATCATATTTTGTTTATTTCTCTCCCCCTTTGTCATTAGCTAAAAGGAGTGGGAGGAAGATAAATAATAACAACTAATGCTAGAATAGTGGTAAAACATTGGAGATAATGAATGATATAAACATCTAGGTGATACCAAAATAATAAATCATGTCATGAAGGGGTATCACACATGATAATTTATCATAAAAAATATCAAATGCATGGGAATTGAGACAATATCAACATTATTCTAGAAGAAACAGGAAATGCATCACATATTACATAAACAATAGTCCATAACAAAACAAAGTCAACACATATCCAAGAAAAATGAACAATATATATGTAAGAGTTGATGTGATTAATTACAATAAGAGATACATCACAACATCACTCAAAGAGAAAGCATATACAAAATGAGTCTCATCATCCCAAACATCACAAATATATAACATCAAAAAGAAACATACAAAATATCCAACAAAAAGAAACCAAAAATATCATAACCCAATCTCACAAACTCTCAAAAACAAAATAAAATCTATGCTTGAGAGTCTCCAAAAGATGATATCAAGGCTTAGGAGGTTGAGAAGCACTCGGATCAAGTGCATCAAGAGGAATGAGTGGGAGTGGGCAAAATCGTATCCATCGTCCTCTTGATCTTTTGAATGAGAAGGGTCATAAGTTGCATCTGCTCGACTTAGGACTGTACAATAGTGGAGATAGAGCTCATCATCTTTAGGACTTGGTCCTGATCCTAACCAATCACAGAGACCTCATTCCTGATGTTCTTGTGACTGAATTCTAGCTGCACCAAATAAGTCCTAATGTCATCAGAACAATCTCTGGTATGTGTGGAGTCCTTAATCAAGTGTCTAAGCTCTCATGACTAGTCATCTGCTCTGTAAGAACCTCGGTGAGACGATCCAAAACACGAGTGTGACTGTCACCAAGACTAATGATGCCATCCTCAAATATCTTCAGGAGACTACTGAAATGATCCAAAGTAGAGTGGACTTGAGTGATCTCATTTCCAAGACTAGAGCTCTGAGCCCTCATTACATCAAATTCTTCATCATGAGAAAGAGGATGCTCAAAAGAGGAGGGAATAACTCGAGGAGGAGGTTGTGGTGGAAGATCAGACCTAGGAGCAACAAGAGGTGGCTGAGATGATGAAGGAGCAGATGATGTAGGTACAGTGATATCTAAGAAAACTTAAGTGTTGGTCAGACGGCTTAAGCATGCTTTCAAGACCTCTAAAACATTGTCCAGACGGCTAATTAGTTTCTTTAGACGTCTTCCACGAGAGAAAAATAACTAGACAAAAATCAAACAGGATTTTTAGACTACTGGAGTACATCTCCCTGTTGTTTGATCTTGGTACCAGACACAGAATGATCAAAAAGATAAAAAAATGGAGATTCTCTTGCTAGGAAACACTCACAACCTCTAAAGATCTAACCAAATGAACATATTAACCTAGTCTAATCATCTAGAACATCAACATAACCAAAATCAAATCAAATTATCTAAGATTGCAGAAATATCACAAAAATCCCCTGTAAAATATTAAAAAGTGTAAAATGAGATATATGAAGCCAAATATAATCAATATGCATGAAACATGTTTAAACATATGTAAATGACCTTCTAGAGCTTAGATTCACCCAAATGTCAGTAAGGACCCTGGCTATGAGGAAAACACTAGAAGGAGGTTGAATAGTGTTTATAAAATTTAAACGATAGTTATACCAATTTAAATTCCTAATCAACAATTAATGCGGAATGTAAATAAACCCAAATTGAAACAATGCTAACACAAAGATGTTTCAAGGGTTCGGATTACCCAAGTCAACTCCCGACTTGTTCCCGGTAATCCTACGTCCCTTCCACCCGGATACCACCGGATACTCAAGTTAGAACCCTTACTTGAGGTTTCCTTTAAACCCACTTGTAACAACCATACAAGTGAAATCGAAACAAAATCGATGTCCTTGACTCCCACAACTTGGGAGCAAGATAACCACTCTCACAAACCAAGAGTTAAACTAATACCGAAAGATATGAAATAATGAAATAGCAACCCTTACAATCACCTATGCCTTGAAGTAAAACTTGAAAGAGCAAGTGTGTTGTGTGTTGAAGTCTCTTTTGAAAGACAGAAACGTCCTTTCTCTTGTCACTACCAATTGCCTAGAGGATATCACTTTGATTCTAGGTTGGAGAGTAAGAGAGAATGATATTGGAATTCTTGGGCTTTTGGATTTAAGAGCTTTGAAAAACTAGAAGTTGAAAGCTAGGGTTTTTCAAGAGTTGATCAAGAAGATGAGTAACCCATCAATGGAACAGTAGAATCTCTCTTTATAGGTTTCCCAAAATCCCCAAACAGAATTCCCAAAACCCCCTTTGAAATCTGTGGAGAAAAGGCCAATGGATAGAAATTACACAGTCGACTGTTGACTGTTGAAGAAAACACAGTCGACTGCTGCACTGTGTCAGAGGGTAGGTGA